>JAZHEH010001076.1:1200000-1800000 GCA_036589455.1 Ateles fusciceps
TAATAGAGAGATGATAGAGATAGATAGATAGATAGAATAAAGCAAGCCAAAGAATAGTGTGTCTCTTATGCTACCATTTGTGCAGCAAAAATAAACATTTCTTGTATAATTAGACTATATTTTGAAGGATACACACTAAATAAATTGCAATTATTGGGTAACTGTGTACAAGACAGAGTCATTTTTCTTATATACCATTACAAAATCTTGGAATTTTGTAATTACACTGGTATTAGCCATTCAATAAAATTACATAAGAAAAAAGATAAACAATGACCATAAAACAAGATTTAGCAAAAGAGAGTATTACATGGAAACATTTGTTATGTTTTTACCCCCCCAAGAAATTAAGATTTCTTACTCAACAACTGATAAAAGTGAAAGGAGTAAGCAGAATCAGATGCTACCATGTCTTAAAAATCGTGTTAAAGCCGTTGGAATTTATTCTGTGAGCAATTAGAAGCCATATGAGTCCATTGAATGGCTTTAGCTGGGGAAGATAACTCTCATTTTGGCTGTATGGTGATGGATTAGATGGGAAAAATCTAGAGGAGGATCAATTAGTGGTTGTTGCAGTAATCCAGGATTCCCACACTTTGCATTAGGCTCTGACTAGAGAAGCTGGGCAGGTAAACTAGCGATTTGAAATTTTGTTTTATGTAATTCTCAGAGCCATCACATAACTGTCAAAAATAGTCTATTATCTAGATCATGTATCTCACTTTCTGGCAAAACAGCATCCCTGTGTTCCTAGCAATCATTTTATCCTATGACAGGCTAGTCATATTTCAGAAAGATGTTTTTTTCTTTCAGCTAATTATAACCTATAACGTTGATTCTTATGATGAGTTTCCCAGAATCACTCTACCTTTACAACATAGTTTGAAAAGCTAAATGCCCTCATTTTTGTCCAAGGAATAAGGAGTAATCTGATTTCTATGCACTATAGCTTATCTCCCAGGAAACCACCATAGTCAAGGAAAATACTGATTGAGATAAATGTTACCTTAGGAAGTTAAAATTCTGGAGTCAGAGACGCTGAACTAAGATAAGACTACGTATTCATAAATGAATACTCTCCATACTGGAAGCCTGCTTGCCTTTGCATGTAAATATCTTGATTTTTATTTCCTCCCTCCTGTGGTCTTTATCTTTGTATTCTCCTGGTTCCCCAGAGAAGAAGTGCCCTGTTGAAGAAATAAAATAAAGGAAAGCCTGTGAAACCATGTTTCTTTCATTTAAGAAACAAAAAACCGTGCTGAAATATATGGAAGCCATGTATCCACTAGTGATATGAACAGTGAAAAAGAGGACTATGTTAAAATATCTGCTAGCAATATGTTTTAATGTTATGAGTAAATATAATATTTGCTCTTTAAGATATATTATGAAGGCTTGGGCTAAGAAATATCTCTGAATTTATTTTTGTTTTCTGTTTGTTTGTTTTTCTAAGACACAGTCACCCAGGCTAGAGTACAGCGACGCAATCTTGGCTCACTGCAACCTCCACCTCCAGGTTCAAGCGGCTCTCCTGTCTCAGCCTCCCAAGTAGTGGGGATTATAGTTCTGCCACCACACCTGGCTAATTTTTTTTTGTATTTTTAGTAGAGATGGGGTTTCACCATATAGTCCAGGCTGGTCACAAACTCCTGACATCAAGTGATCCACCAGCCTTCGCCTCACAAAGTGCTGAAATTATAGGTGTGAGCCACCGTGCCCAGCCTATCTCTGAATTTATATAAGGCTCATCAGACAGTTCTCTTTCTCAGATTTTACGGAAAGGCCCTCCCTACTCAGAAACACAACTAAGTGACAGGAAACTAAGAAAGTAAAATGGGACTTAATCAGATTAACACAGACTCATGATTTAACACTTCCAATTTGGTACAGATTTTTTGACATTTTTTGTGTGATTTTCTTCTAAAAGATATTTTTTCCGTTTGTGTTGTTTTAGGAATTCACATTAGTTCCATTGACATTAACTATAGTAATACAGAAATCTCAAAATATCTACGGCCCTAAGATAGGAAGTCCCAAACAAAAATATTGTTCTTTTGTAAGCATCAGTTTAGGGACTTGGGATCCTTTTATCTTGTGGTATAGCTGTCTTCAGCACATGGCTTCCTGGGTAGCTACGCTTGTCTGCAGGAAAGAGCAAAGACAGTTGCCAGGAACGTTATTATCATCCATTCCTAGAAGTTGTTCATACTAGTTCTGCTCATATCTCATTATCTGGGACCCAGTTACTCCCCAATAGCAAGGGTGAGGGGACACAGAGTCTACCTATTTGTCCAAAAATTGGTTTGTTGAATAGTTAGCCATTCACCATCGTGGTCTTTCATTGTTTTAAAGTCTTAGTAAATGTGTTTGTTGTCCTTCAATAGAAAAGGAGTCTTCATATGTACTGTTTAAAAAGGAGGGAATAAAAATTAACAACAATGCTCTATTTGTGCCAGTGGACAACATTTTTTTTTTTTTTTTTTTTAAAGACGGGGTTTCACCATGTTGGTCAGGCTGGTCTTGAACTCCCGACCTCAGGTGATCCGCCCGCCTTGGCCTCCAAAGTGCTTGGATTACAGGCGTGAGCCACCGCGCCCGGCCAAGTGGACAACATTTTAAAAGTCTTCAATGAAGAGAAGCAGCATAGGCCGGGCGCAGTGGCTCTCACCTGTAATCCTAGCACTTTGGGAGGCTCACGAGGATGGATTGCCTGATCTCAGGAGTTCAAGACCACCCTGGGCAACATGGTGAAACCACATCTCTTATAAAATACAAAAAACATAGCTTGGCGTGGTGGTGCACACCTGTAATCCCAGTTACCGGGGAAGCTGAGGCTGGAGAATCATTTGAGCCTGGGAGGCGAACGTTGCAGTGAGCCGAGATTACGCCACTGCACTCCAGCCTGGGAAACAAAGCGAGACTCTGTCTCAAAACACAGGAGAGAGGAAAGTGGCATAATCCTTAAGAATAGACAATGAAGCTAAGCCATGAGTTTGAATTACTATGTGCTTTAACAAATCATGTTTGAAGAGCAATTCTCAGAATTGTTAACTTCATGTCAGGACATGTTAAGGACACCAACTCCCAATGTAAATGTTAGTATGTTTTCTCAGTAAAAAACACCTGATAGGCAAAAGAACACAGTTTTATATGAACACTGTATAAACTATGCTACATTGTAAATGGAACACAGACTATAGATACAAGAAATTTTATAAGCAAATTCTGCAAAACAATAAACTGTTAAGGAGAACCAACTTGAGGAAGTATAAGTAAGGAAAGCAGGAGATAACTTGATACTTGTAACTTATTTCAGATAAACAAATAATTTTTAGTATTTATGTGTGCCAAGCAATATTTTTCTTGTATTTCAATGTACATGTGCATAGGCAGTTAAAATAATTCAAATTTAACTGGGTATCCTGTATTTTTACTTGTAAAATCTGGCACCCCTAGCTAGCAGCAAGGAATCACTCCTTTCTTTAATGCCCACAATTTATCTTTACCACTCTAATGATTTATCAGTGTTTATCTGTCATTAAACTCCTGAGAGCTAGTATGGTATAGTGGTTAGAGCAAACACTGGGAACCAAACTGCCTGGGTTCAAATCCTAATTGTTCAACTTTCTACATGTTTTAACTCTCTCAAATTATGTAACCTCCTTGGTCTCACCTCTGTTTCTGAGGCAACAATAATAGCACCCACCTCAGAGGACTGACAGGCAAGTTAAACAGGCTAACAAATACAATACACTTGGCACACTGCATTGTTCATAGTGTGTATCATACAAAGCATCCTACTCAACATTCTTCCGTCCAGAATCAAGACTGTAAGTCCTGCAAATACAGAGAGTTTGCCTTATTTTTTAAATAAAATCCTCCATAATACCGTGCTTATATTAGACACTGAAGAATGTTCCTTAAAGGAATCAATGAACAAGGTATTACCACTGATCATTGCCTTGACTTCTCTCCTGGATGCAATCCATGAAATAGCCTAGATCGAAGCCTCTATAGAAGCTTTGAAAACAGTTGTCAGCCTCGGGAAACATCCAGGTAAATGGAAAAGGTATATTAGGTATGGGCCCATAGAAGGGCAAATGTGTAAATGAAAGTATCTGGAGTGAATGTGCTTCTGGGAGAGATTAAGTGCTATTTTAGATGAATTTTAAAAAACAATCATCAGAAATGCGGAAAAGTACTGGAAAGAGCTGCCAGAATTGTTGGGTCTCTGCTACTCTTTGTTTACTGGCTCCCGGTTACCCCTTTTGCTTTGGCTGTCGGGACCAGCCAAAGCAAAAGGGGGTAACCGGGAGCCAGTAAACAAAGGTTAACTGTCCAGGCTGTTCACTCTGGTTTGCAATGAAATCCTTGCCTATAGCTCATGGAAGCCAAGTTGGGCTGAAGGAGGACTTAAGGAAAGGGAAGTGTCCAGATGAACCGGAAGATTGCACAGGGCAGTGGTTCTCAATATTTCAAGCATTAGAACTACATGGAAGGTGAAAGCACAGACTCCCCACACCTAGCCTGTGATTCAGTGGATCTGCAGCGGAGCCTGAGAATTCGAGTTTCTAACAAGTACCCAAGTGACCTGAGTGCTGCCAGTCATGGAACCACACTGTAAGAGCCTCTGGCCTAGAGGAAAAAACTGAGGGTCACAAAGACCCCACAAAGACAACCCAGTTTTTCTTTCCTCCCAGCTTTCATTTGCTAATTTACTTAGGGTCCTCTTCACAAGGTGAAGGTACTTACTAGTGGCTATTTGTCTATTTAAGGGATAATGTTGCTTCTGCAGTGATTAAACTTTCAAAGGACATTTTCCTACATGTAAACCAGTTAGTTCAACCTGCCGTAGAAGGGTGAAAGACTTCTATGGAACATGATATTTTAAGTTAAACTCTTCTATAAATGGAGTCAGAAAATTTAAACTGGAAGCACTTTTTGAGACCATATGTGGTAAACTGAAAACTAAAACGTAACCAGTGAGGCTTTGGCAAGCCACCACCACTCCTGGTTTTCCCTCTCTAGCCATGAAGTGGTCAGCACGCAAGGCTGAACAGTTCTTGGCTGAGATAGATCCTGTGTTGACAGCCACAGCAGAGAGGCTGCAGCAAGGTCGGGACTTTGCACCTCAACTTCTTAAGTGTGGGCTCCCTGTTTGCCCTCTTTTCCTTTCGGCCTCCAAATATAACCAATCACTTAGTGCTCTAACTCAAGTCCTGTCCTCTTTCTTTCTTACTACAGGCCAAGAGCAATGAAAATCTGGCCCAAGTTAAGTTAGTGTTTTAAGGACATGCTTAACTTTGGAGAGCATTCTTAGTTATATATTTTCACAATATGCATTATACCCAATACACAAAAATATCTCCATTTTTTTCATTCTTACTAAACTCAGGACCTGTAATGTTACCCGACCAATCTCACACAAGTACACTTCTCGTTGTTTTTTTTTTTTTTTTTTTTTTTTTTAATAAACATCCAGGCACCTAAGCTTGACTTACACATATGTAGATATTCTGTTGAGATTGAACCTCTTTATATCTGCATAGCTTTACCAGCAGAACTGACAGCTGGCATTATCTGTGTCAGCAGAATTTAACTCTTTGTCTAGGAATTTTTGTCCAAGAAGTTAAACCTACAAAATTATAATTAAACATGACTCTTTTCCAAAAAACAACTGTGAACCAATTGGTCCCGGGCAAGCAGCTTGTTTAGCAAATAATAGGAAACTTATCAAGATTCACTTAAAGGCCCTATCATTGCTGTGTACACTAATGCCAAACTATTATATCTTGAACTTTGCCCAGTCTCAGTTTCCTACTGTGAATGACCCACCCTAAATGACATTAGCTGGAACTCCAATCCTATTGATATCTTCCCCTGACTTCCCTCCTCCAAGACCCAGTAGGATGTCAAGATGGGCTTCTTTTTTATGGCAATAGGTCTAATAAAACCACCCTAGCACAAGGCAGTAGGTTTTCTGGTGGTCTTGTGGGGATTTAAACATGGATACTATCCATCTAGTACATACACCATCTACAAGAGTTGTAATATTAAAACATTGAGATCACTCTTTTCCTCAACACACACAATCTTTTTCCTCTCCCTGTATTAAAACGGCATTTTAAATGACCTAGTTAATAGCCAGACAGTACTATTATCACCCAGTGGTCTTGAAAAATTTTATAAGAATTTTATAAAACTGTATATGCCCCTACAAATTTTTCGTTCATATCTAAAACTTTCATAAGTTACAAAAATATGATGTCTAGCATCTTTTAAAAGTTGATGTTTTAAAACAAAACTGTTAGATCACTGTTACAGTCTTCTGTTGCATGTATTACATTGAATGAAATCCCATAACCACTAATATTATCATCTTTGAATTTTTAAAAACTAGATAAACAATATTTCACATAAATTTCATATTACTTTAACATTTTGAACTAGTTTTTGCATTCCATTTTTCTCACATACTTTTATCTTAATGTAATATAATTTATGACTAAAACATTTTTTTTTTTTTTTTGAGATGCAGTCTTGCTCTGTTGCCCAGGCTGGAGTGCAGTGGCACAATCTCGGCTCACTGCAACCTCCGCCTCCTGGGTTCAAGTCATTCTCCTGCCTCAGCCTCCTGAGGAGCTGGGATTACAGGAACGTGCCACCACACCCAGCTAATTTTTGCATTTTTAGTAAAGACAGGATGTCACCATGTTGATTAGGCTGGTCTCAAACTCTTGTCCTTGTGATCCACCCGCCTCAGCCTCCCAAAGTGCTGGGATCACAAGCGTGAGCCGCTGTGCCCGGGCAAAAACTTATTTATTTTTCATTTTTATCTTAGGTTGAGAGGGTACATGTGCAGGTTTGTTACCTTGGTATATTGCAAGATGCTGAGGTTTGAGGTATGATTGATTTCATCACTCAGGTAGTGGGCATAGTAACCAAAAGGTAGCTCTTTAGCCCTTGTCCCCTCCCATTCTTCCTCCTCTAATAGTCCCCAGTGTCTGTTGTTCTCATCTTTGTGTCCATGTGTAGCCAATGTTTAACTCCCACTTATAAGTGAGAACATGCAGTATTTCCTTTTCTGTTCCTATAATTTTCTTAGCATAATGACTGCCAGCTGTATCTATGTTGCTGCAAAGGATGATTGTGTTCTTTTTTTCTGATTGCACAGTATTCCATGGGGTATATGTACCACGTTTTCTTTATCCATTCCACCACTGATGGGCACCTACATTGAATCCATATCTTTGCTATTGTGAATAGTGCTGCAATGAACATATGAATGCATGTGTCTTTTTGACAGAACAATCTATTTTCCTTTGGGTACACACTCATGAGTGGAATTGACACGTCCAATGGTATAGTTCTGTTTTGAGTTCTTTGAGAAATCTCCACATTGCTTTCCACAGTGGTTGAACTAATGTAAATTCCCACCAACAGCATATAAGCATTCCCTTTTCCCCCGCAGCCTCACCAGCATCTATTATTTTTTGACTTTTTAATAATAGCCATTCTGACTGGTATGAGATGGTATCTCATTGTGGTTTTGATTTGCGTTTCTTTGATGATTAGCGATGTAGAGCAATTTTTCATGTTTGTTGGCCTCTTGTATGTCTTGTTTTGTGAAATGTCTATTCATGTTCTTTGCCTACTTTTTAGGGGGGTAATTTGCTTTTTGCTTGTTGATTTTTTTACATTCCTTATAAATTTGACATTGTTGGATATGAGGCATTGTCAGCTGCATAATTTGCGTATATTTTCTCCCATTCTTAGGGTGTCTTTTTACCCTGTTGGTAGTTTCTTTTGCTGTGCAGAGAAGCTCCTTCATTTAATTAGGTTCCATCTGTCTTTTTGTTTCTGTTGCAATTGCTTTTGAGGTCTTAGCCATAAATTCTTTGCCAAGGCCAATGTTCAGAATAGTATTCCCTAGGTTTTCTTCTAGGATTTTTATAGTTTGACATCTTACATCTAAATCTATGATTTATCCTGAGTTAATTTTTTTATGTAGTGAAACAGGGGTCCTATTTTATTCTTCTGTATATGGTTAGTCAGTTATCTCAGCACCATTTATTGAATAGGGAGTTGTTTCCCCCATTGCTTACTTTTTCTTTATTTTGTCAGAAATCAGATGGTTCTAGGTATGCACTTGTATTTCTAGTTTCTCTATTCTGTTCCATTGGTCTGTGTGTCTGTTTTTGCACCAGTACCACATTTTTTTGGTTACTATAGTCTTATGGTATAGTTTGAAGTCAGGTGATACCTCCAGCTTTATTCTTTTTTGCTTATGATTGCCTTGGCTATTTGGGCTTTTTTGAGTTCCATATGAATTTTAGAGTAGTTTTTTTTTTTCTAATTCTATAAAAAAATCACATTGGTAGTTTGATGGGAATAGCACTGAATCTGTAGACTGCTTTGAGCAGCATGGCCATATTAATGATATTGATCCTTCCATCCATGAGCGTGGGATTTTTTATTTATTTCTGCCATTTATAATTCATTTCAGCAGTGTTTTGTAGTTCTCCTCATAGAGATCTTTCACCTCCTTAGCTAGAAGCAATACTACTTTATTTATTTATTTATTTATTTATTTTTGGCTATTGTAAATAGGATTGTGTTATTGACTTGGCTCTCTGCTTAAATGTTATTGGTGTATAGAAATGCTACTAACTTTTGTAATAATAAATTGATTTTGTACCTGACACTTTAATGTAGTCATTTATCAGTTCTAGGAGCTTTTTGACAGAATCTTTAGTTTTATAGGTATAAAACTGTATTATCAGTAAAGAAAGATGATTTGACTTCTTCTTTTCCTATTGTATGCCTTTTATTTCTTTCTCTTACCTGATTGCTCTGGCTGTAATTTCCGGTAGTATGGTGAATAAGACTGGTGAGAGTGGGCATCCTTGTCTTGTTCCAGTTCTTAAGAGGAGTGCTTTCAACTTTTACCCATTCAGAATGATGTTTCTTGTGAGTTTGTTGTAGATGACTCTTACTATTTTAAGGTACGTTCCTTCAATGCCCAGTTTGTTGAAGTTTTTAATCATGAAAGAATGTTGGATTTTATTGAAAGCTTTTTCTGCATTTGTTAAGATAATTGTATAGGTTTTGTTTTTAATTTTGTTTATGCAGTGAATCACATTTATTGCTTTGCGTATGTTGAACCAACCTTGCATCCCAAGAATAAAGCCTACTTCATCAAAGTCAATTAACTTTTTTTTTTGAGATGGAGTCTCATTCTGCAACTCAGGCTGGAATGCAGTGGTATGATCTTGGTTCACCGTAACCTCCACCTGCCAGGTTCAAGCAATTCTCCTGCCTCAGCCTCCCAAGTAGCTGGGACTATATGCAGGTGCCACCATGTCTGGCTAAGTGTTGTATTTTAAGTAGAGATGGGGCTTCACCATGTTGGCCAAGCTGGTCTCACACTCCTGACCTCAGGTAATTCACCCACCTCAGCCTCCCAAAGTCCTGGGATTACAGGCGTGACCCATTGCACCTGGCCTGAATTAACTTTTTGATGAGCTATTGGATTTGGTTTTCTAGTATTTTGCTGAGGTTTTTTACATCTATGTTTATCAAGTATATTGACCCGTAACTTTCTTTTTCCATCATGCCTTTGCCAGATTTTGATATCAGGGTGATGCTGGCTTTGTAAAATGAGTTAGGAGGAGTCATCCTTCTCCTCAGTTTTTTGGAATAGTTTCAGTAGAATTGGTACCAACTCTTTTTTTGGTAGAATTTGGCAGTGAATCCATGTGGTCCAGGGCTCTTTTTTGGTTGGTAGGTTTTTTATTATGAAGTCAAGTTTGGAACTCAATATTGTCCTGTTCAGTTTTTCAGTTTCCTCTTGATTTAATCTTGGGAGATTTTATGTCCAGAAATTTATTCATTTCCTCTAGATTTTCTAGTTTGTGCTTAGAGGTGCTTTTTTTTTTTTTTTTTTTTGGATTCTCTAACTAGTAGTCTATCAATGTTGTTTATCTTTTCAAATAAACAACTTTTGGTTTTGTTGATTCCATGCATGGATTTCTGGATTTCCATTTCACATAGTTCTGCTTTTATTTATTTCTTTTCTTCTGTTAGTTTTGGGATAAGTTTTTTATTTTTTTAGTTCCTCTAGTTTTGATATTAGATCATTGATTTGAGACCTCTCTAATTTCTTGATGTGCACATTTTGCAGATAAACTTTTCTCTTAACACTGCTTTTGCTGGCTCCCAGGGATTTTTGTTTCTGTTTTTGTTTGTTTTGAAGAATTTTTGGATTTCTGTCTTAATTTCATTGCTTGCCCAAAAGTTATTCAGGAATAAGTTGTTTAATTTTCATGTAGTTTGTGGATTTGAGAGACCTTCTTGGTATTGGTTTCTATTTTCATTCCACTGTGGTCCAAAAGCATGGTTGACATGATTTTGACTTTTTTGAATGTATTGAGACTTGCTTTATGTACTCGATCTTAGAGTATGCCCCGTGTGCAGATGAGAAGAATATATATTCTGTGTTTGATGGGTAGAGCATTCTGTAGATGTCTATTAATTCTAGTTGGTTAAGTGTTGAGTGTAAGTCTAGAATTTCTTTGTTAGTTTTCTGCCTCAATGATCTGTCTAATGCTATCAGTGGGGCACTGAAGTCCCCAAACATTATTTTGTGGCTGCCTTTTTGTAGGTCTGAAGGAACTTGTTTTATGAATCTGGTGCTCCATTGTTAAATGCATATATATTTAGGATAGTTAAGTCTTCCTGTTGAATTGAACCCTTTATCATTACGTAGTGCCTGTCTTTGTCCTTTTATACTGTTGTTGGTTTAAAGTCTGTTTTATCTAAGAATAGTGACCCCTGCTCCCTTCTGATTTCCATTTGCATGGTAGATCTTTCTCCATCCCTTTACTTTGAGCCTGTGGGTGTCATTACAGGTAAGATGGATCTCTTGAAGGCAGCAAATGGATGGATCTTGTTTGTGTATCCATCTTGCCACTCTGTGACTTTTAAGTGGGACTTTTTGGCCACTTACATTCAAGGTTAGTTTTTTTCTTTTTTTTTCTTTTTTAAGATGGTGCCTCACTCTGTAACCCAAGCTGTGGCGCAATTTGGCTCACTGCAACCTGTGCCTACCAGGTGCAAGTGATTCTCCTGCCTCAGACTCCCAAGTAGCTGGAATTACAGGCACATGCCACCATGCTCAGCTAATTTTTGTATTTTTAGTAGAGACAGGGTTTCACTATGTTGGCCAGGCTGGTCTCAAACTCCCAACCTCAGGTGATTTGCCCGCTTCAGCCTCCCAAAGTTAGTACTGATTTGGGAGGTCAGGACTCTGGCCTACCCCCAGCCACAAGGTTAGTATTGATACGTGAAGTTTTGCTCCCATCGTGATGTTGTTAACTAGTTGTTTTGTAGTTTCTATTGAGTAGTTGTTTTATAGGATCTGTGGGCTATGGACTTAAGTGTGTTTCTGTTGTTAATCACCTCACCAAACTTCTCTGCAAGGAAAAGCAGTATAAATATAAAATTTTCAAAAGTTAAATTTCTGTGATCAAGATTACATGCTTATGATGTTACCATAACAATTTGAAGTAAATGGTTGATTAAAACAACATAAATATATTACTAATTTGACAAGCAACTGTTGACTATAAAAAGTGAAACTTTATTATAAAATAATCTTTAATTAGATAGTTGGGCCCTTCTGTTTTTAATTCATTCATATATTCAAGCATTAATATAATCCTAAAATGAGACAGAGTTTAGCATCAATTCTATGTTCCATTTTTTTTATAGATGTAAACTCTAAGAAATTCTATTGCATAAATGAATAAATGGGAGTTAAGGGTTTTTTTTTTTTTTTAAGCAATGATGACTCTTTGAATTTTTTCTAAATATATGCCAAAATTCATACAGTGGTCAAGTATCAAGTATTTTTTCAAAAGTGACAGAACATTGGTAACTTTTGAAGCTAGGTGATGGGCATGAAGGGATTCCTTGTAAGTTCTCACTATTGTTTTACATGCTTGACAATTTTCATAATATAATATTTTTAAATTTGTTATCTATTCATTGATAACTTTATCAGATTTTCTTTAAATTTTGTTGAAAGCAAAGAATTGGAAACCTACTGGCTTGCAATATGATTCATTACTTAGCCATTAGAATCATTTATTTTCCCAAGACAAAAAAATCAATATTTTCAATTATCCTATTGTTCAGCATCCCTAAGATTTTTACACCTTAGGGCAATTAACACATCATTTGGTCAGGTGAAAATTATGTGTTTCCTTTGTAAATTTGAAGAAGGGCAATTATGAAAGGAAGAAGGAAAGGGAGCTACCTCTTATCATGGGGTTGTTCTGGGCAGATTAATTTTAGGGGACAGCACATTATGAAGGATGAAAATATTGTCATTTCTTTAAACTCTCCTCTCCTGGAATGGCTTAAGCCCCTGGGTCTTGGCATAATAATTTGAAGGCCGCTGGTCTAAGCTACATTTCTCTCTCCATCACATGCCACCTGTGTCCGTGTTTGTTTGCATTAATACTGGAGCTTTACTTTTGTAATTAGAAGAAGACTGAGGTGCTTTATTTGAATGAAAATCCTGGTGTCTCTCCCAAAGCAAACACTTCCACTGGATTTGATATCTTATGACTGAAGGGATAAGGGGCTAAAAACTTTTCATGAGACTTTGTGAAATTCCCAGTAATAGGATGAGCAAAGAAGGGCAGAAGCTAATATGGGACTCTGCCACCAGATGCTACAGACTTTATGAGACCACAGGCACCAGCAGAGCTCCTAGACTCAGATATGTCAAAAGAGGTCAAAGAGACAGAGTTAGAACCCATGTCAGAGCAGCTAGCTTTGGGAGCAACTAGAAATGTCATCTTCAGCAGGGTCATTGTAAGTTTTAACTTGCGTGGTAAGTGAGGCATGAGGATTTAAGCCATTGTCATTTTGTCATTAAGTTAATTTTGTTTCATTTTGTAATTGCAGCTTATTAATGCCTAGACTTAAGAGTTATTCTAAGAAAATGAGTTTCATCAAAAATGGAACTATATTGTAGTGTTTCTTGGAAATGTAAGAATTCTCAGGGGACTCAGCACCATCCTGGGGAAGGCATCTACCTTTCTCTCAATGAGAAAAGTTCTAATTTTAATAGTTTTATATATGGAGTCTTTACATAAGATTTCATTTGGAAGAAGGGTTAGTTATACTTCTATTTCATTTATAGAAAAGAACATGAGTTTTGGAATCAAGTCTCTATGTCTAAGCTTAGGGAAGTTATCTTAACTCTTTTGACCCTTGGTTTATCTGTAAAATGAAAACAGTTACATATCTCCTTCAGTGCTGTCATCTATAGTTATTTTTTAAAGTTTAACAAATTATAAGAAGTCAATTTAAAATATCCCTTTTTAGGTATAGGTTAGTGTATTAGTCTGTTTGTGTTGCTATACAGAAATACCTCAGGCTGAGAAATTTATAGAGAAAAGAGGAAGTATGGCACCAGCATCTGCCCTGGTGAGGCCTCAGGAAGCTTATATGGCAGAAGGCAAAGGGGAGCCGACATGTCACATGGCAAGAGAGGGAGCAAGAGAGATGCCAGGCTCTTTCAAACGACCGGCTCTCACATGAACTAAAAGCAAGAACTCACTCAGCACCAAGGTTATGGCACTAAGCCATTCACAAGGGATCCACCCCCATGATCATCAGACATATCCTACTAGGCACCACCTCCAAGGCTGCAGATAACATTTCAACATGAGATGGAGGGAACAGAACATCCAAATCATATTAGTTAGCAATTATGAAACTACTTTACATGTTTCTAGGGTTAAACAAATAAGTAAATATTTTGCAGATGAGTCAGATTTATCACTGTAAGAGAAAAAAAGTTACAAACCCTGTAGAAGTATCAGTGTGAACACGTTGCTTAATAGATGATGGATGAATGGATGGATGGATGGATACAGATGTATGTTTTCACATGGTTTAGTATTCATACATTTATTCCACAGCTCTGTCTGCTGAGACGGTCAAAAAGCAGTGATACTCCAGTAGCAATGAGCACACCTAGTGCACAGATCTTGGTTTCTGAATATGATTCTTCAATAAAAAGAACTGGGGTACCTTGTAGAAGTGGTTCATTCCAGGGCTGAGGCAGGGACTATATAAGATAAGCCTGGAGAATCTCGTGGTGCCAGAAAATAAGGAAGTACTAAGAAATGAAAATTGGGATAGGGGATGTGGCATATCAAAGGAATAGAAGAGCCCACCTAAAAGAGCCCCCTATGGCCAAATCTAGAACAATTTGAGTAACAAAATAAATAACAATAGTACTGGATTAAAACTCAAAGAATAAAATGAATATTTATGAAACCAAATGGACATAAATAAGTGATTGTATAAATAAATAAAAGGGGGAGAAAAGACAACTCTTTCTTAAGGAAGCATTCCCATTACTACATGTAGAAAGAATTATGGGTATAGAAATTCACCATTAGAACATAGAAGAAATGATTTCTAAGGCAAGATATACTAATGGATGCTAAGATTAATGGGCGGTTTAAAAAGAAAGAGCATATTTGCATAGTGTCAAAGTATCTCCCCTCAAATATTTATTCATTATAAAGGTTAAAGTAGTAATTTTACAGTGGAGAAAGCTGCAAACACCATCTTGGCCAAAACATGGTAGAGTGTTTAAAAATGAGTGGGAGTGTTTTTGTCTTAGTTTGTGGTGGGGTGGTGAATACTGCCAGCATTTAGTCTAAAAATGCCAAGGATGCAACATGTTCTACAACAAGTGGAACAGCAATGCATGATAAATTGTACTGCATTTGCACAATTCTCAGATGTGCAATCATGTAGATGGGACCGTTACGGAAGTGAAAAGCCTTTTTATAGTCTATCAGTATCTAAGCCTACTCTATTTTACATAAAAACAATGTATTTTTGCATAATGTTAAAATTCATTGAATTCAACTGCTATATAAATTAAGGAAAGGTCCTACTTTATTTACTAATAAAAAGTTGTTTGTTTCAGAAAATCACATCACCGATAGTAATTTTGAGTTCTTGTAAAACATTGGTCTACAGTCATTCATTCTACGTTTAAATGCAAGTATACGAGCACTTCAAGTTTTCTAGGATAGCTGTTCCTGAGCATTTACATGTTGAATTACATACTCTGACTATAAAGTGCCCACCTTCATTTCTCATTATGTTACAAATAGGTATTATGTTGAATTTGTTGAATACACACACGTTGGCAGATTATCATCTCTGGGAATTTCAGATTCAGGATTATAGAAAAGGGGTAAGATATGTTTAAGGGTGATTTGATTAACAGATGGTCCTGGGCCAACTGGATATCCAAATGCAAAAGAGTGAATTTGGATCCCTATCTGACACTATATATAAAAACCAACTCAGAATGGCTCAACACTAAATCTACAAGCTAAAACTACAAAAATCCTAAAACATGCGTAGGGGTGAATCTTCATGACTTTGGATTTGGTAATGGACTCTTAGACATGAAACCAAAAGCATAATCAATGAAAGAAAGAAAATAGATAAATATGACTTATTAAAATTAAAAAATCTTGTGCATCAAAGGACATTATCAAGAAAGTTAAAAAACCCTACAGAACGAGAGAAAATATTTGCAAATATGTATCTGATAAGGTTTTAGTTTGTAGAACACGTAAAGTACTCCTGCGACTAAACAACAAAAAACTAAACACCAGTAAAAAGTGGGTGAAGAACTCAAGTGGACATTTCTCTAAAGAAGATACTCAAGTGAGCAACAGCATATGAAAACGTGCTCGATATCATTATTCATTAGGAAAATTCATATCAAAACCACAGTGACATATCATTTCAAACCTATTAGGATGGCTATAGCTTTTTTCATTTTTAAATTGCAGTAAAATACACACAATATAAAATTTACCATCTAACTATTCTACTTATACAATTCAGTTTTATTAACTGCCATTAACATTATTGTACAACTATCACGACCATCCTTCTCTGGGATTTCTTCATCTTTCAAAACTGAAACTCTATATCCATTAATAATAACACCTCATTTTTACCCTTCCCTCAGCCCCTGCAACCACTATTCTATCTTACGTCTCTATAAATTTGACTACTCTAGGTACCTCAATAAGTGGAATCATACTGTATTTGACTTTTTGCAATTGACTTATTTCATTTAATGTAGTCCCTTTGTGGTTCATACATCCTGTAGCATGTCCTTCCTTTTAAAGGCTGAAAAAAATCCTATTATATGTACACACTCCATTTTCCTTATTTTTTTACTCATCAGTGAATACTTGGGTTGCTTCAACCTTTCAGTTATTGTGAATAATACTGCTATAAACATGGGTGTACACATACTTCGAGATCATACTTTTATATACCTACAAGTGGAATTGCTAAATTATATGATAATTCTTTTTTAAATTTTTTGAGGAACCACCACAGTGGCTGCACCATTATAAATTCCCACTAACAATGTAGAATTTTTTCAATTTCTTCACATCCTCACCAGCACTTGTTATTTTCTGCTTTTTTCTTTGATAGTACCTCTCTTTTCATTTATTAATGTTTTCTCTTATTTCTTCCAGCAATTTTTTTGTAGTTTTCATTGTACAAATCTTTCACTTCCTTGGTGAAGCTAATTCCTAAGTATTTCCTCATGGGTGTGAGGTGGTATCTCACTATAGTTTTGATTTGTTTTTCCCTAATGATTAGTGATATTGATTCAAATGCTTATTGGTCATTTGTATCTTCTTGGAGAAATGTCTATTGGAGTTCTTTGCTCATTTTTGTATTGGATTAGTTTTTCTATTGTTGAGTTGCAGTAGTTCTCTCTACATAGTCTTCATTTTAATCCCTTAACAGATATATTATTTATAAATATTTTTTCCTTTCCTGTAAGTTGCGTTTTCAGTTTTTTTGCTGTTGTTGAGACAGAGTCTCGCTGTGTTGCCCAGGCTGGAGTGCAGTGGCATGATCTCAGTTCACTGCAGCCTCCACCTCCCGGGTTCTAGTGATTCTCCTGCCTCAGCCTCCCTAGTACCTGGGATTACAGGCATCTCCACCATGCCAGACTAATTTTTGTATTTTTAGTAGAGATGAGGTTTCATCATGTTGGCCAGGCTGGTCTCGAACTCCTGACCTGAGGCAATCCACCCACTTCAGCCTCCCAAAGTGCTAGGATTACAGGTGTGAGCCACTACACTTTGCCTGCCTTGTTACATTGTTAAAGCATCTTTTGGAGCATAAAATTTTTAATTTTTATAAAACCCAACTTTCTGGGTTTTGTTTTTCCTTTCACGCGTTTTATTTTGGTGTCATATCTAAACAATCACTGCCAAACCAGTGTCATGTTTTCTTCTAAGATATTTTCAATTTACAAACACAAATTTACATATTTATAGTGTACAGCACGATGTTTTGAAATATAAATACATTGTGGAATGGCTATCAAGCTAATGCATGTTTTACCTCACACAGTTTTCTTATTTTGTGTGGTGAGAACACTTAATATTACTCTTTTAGAAATGTTAAAGTATACATTTCATTGTTATTAATAAAATCATCATGTTGTACAACAGATCTCTGGAATTTATCTCTCCTGTCTAATCAAAATGTGGTATTCTTTGACCAACATCTCCCCAACTCACACCCCTCCCACATATTGTAGTAACCACCATTCTACTCTACTTCTGTGAATTTGACTTCTAAGAGTTCTATAGTTTTATTGCCTGCTACAAGTTGGAATAATTTTATAGAAAGTTTAGGAGAAGGGAGGGGGAGTTCTTATGTCAGAGTTGCCCTTTTTCATTGCAGAGTGTGATACAGAGATTACAAACATTGACTACAGCTTACAAGATACATTTTACACATAAAATATTTTACATTTACATTTTACATGTAAAATATTCTACATGTAAGGCAATCCATAAAACTTCATGATTCAGAAACAAATCAGCAAAACCTTATGATTTAGAAACAAGCCAGTGTCCTTTTCAATATGAGCAGGTTACATATTAAAAAGAATGTCAACAGATTGAGCTACTCATAAGATTTGAGAGATCCACATTAAGATTCTTTACTCAGGGACAGGATGTAAGCCATGACATAAGATCTTCACAAATGGTTAATCTGAAAGCCTACCAAATGTGACCTGTAGGTTATTATGTGTATAAATGTTTATAATTATTCTATCATTTTGCTATATTTAACTGTTTATTAATATATGATGTCCTTCCTTATCTCTTGTGAATTTTTAAATTTAAATTCTATTTTATCAGATATTACTATAGTCAATCCTGCTCCCTTTAGGTTACTATTAGCATGTAAGATCCTTTTATTTCTTCTCATGTTCAACCTATTTGTGTCTTTGGATCTAAGGTAAGTCTCTTACAGACAACACATAGTTGGCCGTGGTTTTCAAGTCCACTTTGCCAACCTCTGTCTTCAGCTCACTGCAACCTCTGCCTCCCGAGTTCAAGTGATTCTCCTGCCTCAGCCTCCCAAATAGCTGAGATTATGGGTGCCCGCCACCACGTCCAGCTAATTTTTGTATTTTTATAGAGATGGAGTTTCGTCATGTTGGCCAGGCTGGTCTCGAACTCGTGATCTCAGGTGTTCTGCCTGCCTCAGCCTCCCAAAGTGCTGGGATTACAGGTGTGAACGACCATGCCTGGCCCAGAGTATAATTTTTTTTTAATGTATTAGCCTTTTAAATCATGTAAAAAAAATGAAAAGTAGAGTTATAAACTGGAGTTACAATACTCCAAGCTTTGAGCTACTGCCTAGTTTTAATTTCTACATACAGGATTCCCTTTAGAATTTGTCACAGGGAAGATCTAATGGTAATGAATTCCCTTAGATTTTGTTTATCTGAGAATGTCTTTATTTCTCCCTCACTGGACAGTTCTGCTAGATAAGGAATTTGAATCTAACAATTCTTTTACTTCAGCAATTTGACTGTATCATTTCTATCTCTTCTGGTCTCCAAAGTTACTGATGAGAAATCTGCTGATATTTTTATTGAGAGTCATTTGTAAGTGACAAGTTGCCTCTCTCTTACTGCTTTAAGATTCTTTCTTTGTCTTTCAACAGTTGATTATAGCATTTCTTTGTGTGTATCTCTTGAATTTCATCCTACGTAGAGTTCATTGGGCTTCTCGGATGTTTACAAACTCACCAAATTTGGGGGAGTTATCAGCTATTATTTCTTCAAAGAGCATCTCCACCTCTTTCTTTCTATTTTATTCTTCTGAGACTTCAACAATGTTTGCGTTGGTCCATTTGATGATGTCCCATAGATCTCTTAGGCTTCATTTTTCTTTAATCTTTTTTCTTTCTGTTTTCAGATGTGATTATTTTGGTTTTCCTGTATTCAAGTTTACTGATTTTTCTTTTGGCCTGCAGAAATATGCCTTCAAGTCCTTCTAGTGAATTTTTCATTTCAGTTATTATGTTTTCAGCTCCAGAAGCTTTTTTGGTTTCTCTTAAAATCTTCGGTCTAGAAGACCTGTTATCTGCTCTTCCTACTGTGTGGTTTCTGTTTGTTAATTTTTTTCCTTTGAATGGACCATACTTTTCTGCTTCTTTGTTTGCCTTGTACTTTTTTGTTGAAAACTGAACATTTCAATTTAATAAAGCAGTAACTCTGGAAATCAGATTCCCCCACTTCCGCAGTGTTTGCTATTTTGTTTGATTGCTTGTTTCTTTTTTTGAAATGTTGTGGCCTGTCTGTGCTGGGAATCACTTTGATGTGAAAATTTAAGATGTTCCGGTCTTTCGAGCCTGTGCGTCTCCCTGGAAATGCGCAGCAACTTTCTAAATCCCCACATATGTGGTTGCTTTTGAATGTTCTAAATACTTGGCTCCCAAGAGGAAAAAAAAAGGAAAGAAATAAAGATGGGAAAACACACTGGCCCTTTAAATCCACAGCAAGTTGCTTCAGCTAGAGGGGAAGTTTATGCAGTAATAAAAGTGTGAGGGTATGCAATAGTGACTGCCCACCTCTGTGCCTGCAGCTCCATGACCAGTAGCAGCAATCAGTAATCAGAGCATGGATCCCTGATATTTGGAGGACAACATCCTTTATGCCCACTCTGGCTCCCACAACTTGCATGCAAGCTGCTCCTGGAACCTGTACACAGCTGCCTGCCACAAGGCTTGGGAGTGGGAATGGGCACATTGGAACACTCACACATTGCTGGTGGGTATGTAAAATGGTGCAGCCCCTGTGAAAAACATATGCCCAAAAGAATCAGAAACATGTCCAAAAAATACTTGTACACAGATGTTTAAAATAGCACTATTTACAATAGCCCAAAGTAGAAGCAACATAAATGTCCATGAATAGATAAATGGATAAATGAATTGTGGTACATACATATGATAAAACATTATTTAGCCATAAAACAAAATGAAGTACTGATACATGTTACCATATGGATGAATGTCAAAAAAGTTATGCTAAGTGAGAGAAGCCAGGCACAAAAGGTCCCATGCAGTATAATTCAATTTTTATGAAATATGCAGTATATGCAAATCCATCGAGACAGAAAGCAAGTTAATGGTTGCCAGAAGTTGGGGGGAGAGAGCAATGTGAAATACTGGTAAAGGGTATGAAGTTTTAGTTTTGAGTGATAAAAATATTTTGGAACCATATAGAGGTGGCGGTTGCACAATACTGTGTGTGATTATGCCAAATGCCGCTGAAATGGCCCTAACTGGAAATGCTGTCTGGAAGTCAAGTGAGAACTCAGCTAAATTCTTAAGCTAATTAGTGGTCATGGAAAATCTCCTTACATGAGAACTAAAATTGCTCACTTTACAAGAGTTAATTTTATGTTATACGAATTTCACCTTGATTTTTAAAAGTCAGGGATTTGATGAGTTTTAGAACAGTTGTTCTAAGCAGGCAGAAATCCTGATCAGATAAAGATCCTAGTTACCCTGATTTCATCATTACACATTATAATAGCCACATATCAAAATACCACGTGTACCCTGTAAATATGCACGATTATTATGTATCAATTTAAAAAACAATTAAAAAGTGGTTTCAAAGATAATGGAGAGAGCACAAGGTAAGAAAAGAAATAATGATCAATAACTGGATATATTATTCATGCTCTTAATTGGAAAGAATGCATATTTTATAGATGATCTGAACGATATTTAATTAGGTATTTTGTGTTTGTCATGGCTGACAATTTATCTCAGAATACTTTCGATTAAAAGCAAGAGTCCTTCGAAGCAGGGTTCTCAGGCTGTAGGGGAACCTCCTTTTCTTTCTGTTTCCATTGCCCATCTACTCAGCCTTAGGGTTGCTGCCTGCAGCCCCCGCCCCCCCCCCCCCCCCCCCGTTGATATGACAGATATTTACAGCTCAGCAAACAGATAAACTAAGACTTAGTTCCATTTGTTACTGTTCCTGGTTCAACTCACTGTCTCCATGGAAAACTTAATCACCAAACAAGTGACAGAAAGAATAACTGGTATTTGCCCAGCTGGAAATGCTGTCTGTAAGTCAAGTGAGAACTCTTAGCTAAATTCTTGAGCTAATTAGTGGTCATGGAAAATGTCCTTACGTGAGAAATAAATAAACCCTGTCAGCGGATCATTTATATCACAGCTGGCACCCATCACAGCCCTCACAGATCATCATGCCTCAGTCTGGTTTGTGAAGACCACCTGGCTCTTCCACAATGATTAGATAAGGCCTTACTTAGTAGGTTCTGCCCTAGCTGCTGATGCTGAACAAGATTGTAAACGGATGCTCCAAGCTGACATATCCTGACATCAGTCCCAGAAACATCACTCTCCATAGCTCTTCATGATAACTTCATTCACAATCATTCCAAGAGCAGAATAGACTGACTGGTTGGAATGGATCCCTGGAATGCATGATACTGAGGATCATGCAACAGCAGCTGGGTTGACTCTTGTGGCTATGCCCCCGTGCTTGGGGGAGCAAAGCCAAACAGTCATAATCTTTGATCCTCACATTTGCAGTATCTCTGATGTGGCATGTATCACTTCCAGCCAGCACATTGTGAATGGCTGAAATGATACAAACTAATGTTGAAAACTACTCTCATTATTTTCTTAATATAGCAAGAGGCTGAAACATTTGTCCTTTTATTTCTCTTCTCTCTGTCATCAGCTTTCTTTGCCACCTAAAAAAAGATGGAGGTACCCCAGCACTACTTACAGCTGCTTGTTTCAGATGAGAGCAGAAGGGAATATGTTCACTCGTCATCCCCCATGCTCATATCACAAGCTCCAGAAACAGCTTCTGTGCTCCCGCTTCTTGCCACAGACACACCATGAGAGAGGATCTCAGTGAGAGAATCAGTGCACCAACCAAATGGTATACAGATGAGGTAGCAGAGAATGGCCCAGGCAAAGAGTGAAATTGCCTGAAGTTCTAGAGACACACTCCTCCTGCAAGCTTTCTGCATCAGCCTAGAAGACTTTCCTCTTTGTGCTCTGCAAAGACAGAGGAGGATACCACTGTGCTAGGTGGACCGATGCTACCATTCCCTGTTTCAGCAGACCCAAGTCTTACTGAGCTACAAAACTAGACGAGATAAGAGAGCAGATTGGATTGAAGATGTATATGTGCATATAGTGTGCCAGTACATGAAAGTGGTCTGACATAATGCACACTAAACTGTTACAAGTACTTATTTCTTGGGAAAGTAAAGGGAACGATGAGAAGAAGGAGAGAATTTCACTTTTTATTCTCCACGCTTATATATTATTCAAGTTTTTTACAATGTGGATGTATTCATATACTTATTGTGAAAATGTGTTCAGAATAGTTCTTTTTAACCAAGTGTTACCTTTTTAACATGCAAGCAATTACTGAAGGATAGAAGACATAGCAGACCTATTAATACATTCCAAATGACTATCCCAAGAACCACTATATAACTCTAGGTGAATTACCTTTAAAAAACAAAGAAAGAAACAAAATAAGATGAGTCTCTTAAAAATTATTAAGTATGTTAATTAGCAACAGAACCAGGCAGTAGAATTAAACATTCCCCCACTTTAAGATAAATATATGAAAATATCACAGAAGAAGGAGGGTAGGCTGTGGTTAAAAATCTAGTCATTTGTCTTATCCTTGGATCTGAACCCAGGCGCACATCTAGATTAGAAGATGCCATGCTCAGAGGATCTTCCTAAAGGCAAGGACCAGATACATTCAAACAGAAAGGAACCATGTTCACTGAGCAGCAACTGACAGATCTGAACATCTTATTCAATGAGAATCCATACCCAAACTCCAGCCTTCAGAAAGAAATGGCCTCAAAAATAAATGTACCCCCCCCACAGTACTGCAGGTCTGGTTCAAGAACTGCAGAGCAAAACTCAAGAAAGCCAAATGCAAGCATTTTCAGCAAAAACAAGAAACTCCATAACCGCCAATACTGGAGGGTGGGTCACCACCAGTGTCAGCTAGAGAAATGCAGACACGCTACTCAGATTACCCAGCAGTGCTCACCCAATTGGCCTGGTGTACACGGGTCATCAGGTGCCCTCATTCCAGCTTATCACGTACCCCAACCTCAAGGTCCCTGCAAATGAGTTCCTTGGCCACTGAATGGTCTATTTTGGCTGCTGCCAAGCTTCTAACGTATACTTCCTCTACCCCATTGTGGAATCCCAAGCTTATGCTCCAAGCTTCAGTTCTGCTGCTTCTGCCTGTTCATCTCTACAAAGTTGAGAGAGATGATAAATACAAAAAGTCACATGCTGAAAGAAAAATTCTAGTCATTTCCCTCCATAATATTTTAGCCTTACTGCATGAAATAGAATGAGCACTTGAAAACAGCTGCATTCCCAGCATGGGTCTGTTTCTGGTCTAAACGCAGACATACACCCTTACATTGAGATCAGGACATCCTGGGCTCTGGACTGCTCTGGCAGAAGTGACATTGGCCTTTTTGAGAGTATCATGCATATAAATAAAAGGACACATTAAAAGGAAACTTGGCAACTACACAATAATGACATCTCTAAGAGCTATCTAGGGTTGAGAGCCATGGATGTGAACATGTGTTTGAACTAAGTTATCTCATTTGATCCTGATAGTATCACTGTAAAGGGAGGGTAATTGCACTCATTTTACCAAATCTTCAACCAAGACTCTAAAAGGTTAGAACTGGAAGAGATCTCAGAGATACAGAAGATACAGTGCTTTAAAAAAAATTGAGCACAGATAAGGAATGTAAGCCCTAGAGACATGAAGTGATTTGTTCTCTGCTAGATGAGAATGGAAACTAGACCTTTGACTCTTAGCTCTTTCACTCCCTGATACCAATACAAAGATTGGTAAATACTTTGCCTTTAATCTTCTCTCTCACACAAACTTGGGTCAGGGACCATGGGAAATTCTGTTTTTTCTTGAATAGTTCAGATAGAACAACAGCCACGCATGTCACCAAGCACAGCCTTACTTAATAAGCATAACTCCCAAATCATCATTTAACTGGTCACAAATCTGCAGCTGCCTCAGATTTGTGACACGCCTCATCCACCTCTCACTCCAACTAGTTCTTTTAAGAAATAATAAAATTCTTTCTGCTCATCCTGAAAATGATTTTCTTTGACATTCTTTTTTTTTTTTTTTTTTTTTTTTAGGCAGTCTTGCTCTGTCACCCAGGCTGGAGTGCAGTGGCATGATCTCAGCTCAAGCGATTCTCCTGCCTCAGCCTTTCAAGTAGCTGGAACTATAGGTGCACACCACCATGCCTGGCTACTTTTTGGTGTTTTTAGTAGAGAAGGGGTTTCACCATGCTGGCCAGGCTGGTCTCAAACTCCTGACCTCATGATCCGCCTGCCTCGCCTTCCCTAAGTGCTGGGATTACAGGCGAGAGCCACCAGGCCTGGCCTCTTTGACATTCTTGAACAATGCTTTTTATAATTATGAAGAGAGATGACAGCTTACTGAAATATTAGCTTGATTCAAGTTATACGAATTCATCACATGAAATATGGATTCACCACATCAGATTGAATATCTATTAATCAGAAATATTTCATCTCTGCAATCAGCAGCAAGGTTTTGTCATTGCTGTTATCACTGCTGTATGCGCTGGTCTAGCATAAATTCCAAATCACCCAGCACTATGTCAGCATTGGCGTCCGTGTTAGTCAGAGTCTTTATGGCTGTGGAGTAAATATGAGTTTTGGTAGCTACTGTTGGTGGGGAGTTATTTATGATGAGATGATAAAAGATGGGAAAGGAGAAGTGAGAAATGGAGTCTGTGATAAATGAGAGGACTGTGTCAATTAGGAATCAGATACAGGCTGGATTTTGACAGAATAGAAATTAGAGTTGCAGGAAAAGCTGAAGAACAAAACTTACAAACTGGGTACAAAGCAGGGATGTTTAACAGCAGCCAGAGTACAGCTAAACCTTGCCACAAGTTGAATACGGTGAGGACTCTCCCATCACCATCACCAAACACTGGCCACCACTACTGTAGTTCTCCTCGTATGAGGATGGTGCCATCATACTTCTCTCACTGCTGAGCTGCCCACACCTGCCCCAGAATGGGCTCCCTAAGGTTCCTCTTTATTGGATCACAAGCTCCCAATCTGCAGTCCAGGGAGGAGTTTCTGATTAGAAGTGCCTAAGATGTATGCCTTCTCCCTAGCAGCAAGACCCAAGCAACTAAGGGAAGTACCTGACAGCAGGAAGCAGGCTCTGCCTCCCAGTAATTGGCATTTCTGGGCATTTCTCAAATGTGGGAAGGGACTACAGACATCTAAAAAAGATGTGTGCTAAATACCCATGTAGCACTCCCTTTAGATGCCCAACATACATATAGATTTATATTTAGGAGGGGGAGGGAGTAAGAGGTGGCTCTATTTCAACCATGTAACCATCTTCCCTACCACCCAAAATATGTTTACCCTCTTCTCCAAAATAAGACGACCTAAGTATAATTGGTTAATACATTTAGTTTCAAATCCTGGAGCTCTGGGTAATATTCATTTTCCCTCTAATTTTGTCTTGTTACCATCTCAATAGTTTATAATAGACAGAGTAAACTTCAAAATTAAAATTACTAATATATCCCTTATAAAATAGTAGGATAGAAAGAGTGGAAATAAAAAACTGAGTAATTTAAATACATAAATATGTATGTTCTTCAGCAAGAAAAAGAAATTAAGTCGGTGCTACCAACCTCATTTCTACCCTAGCCACAAAGTCGTGTTTGTTCACTATGACTTCTCTCTCCTATTTTACCAATTTCATTTTCCCCATTGTGTTTGGCCAAAACCTCAGCCAGATGGGATTCTTTATTATGTATAATGACCTCATTATGTAAGAAGTCTGAGCCGTAGGTATTCTACATAGATTGGGTTGTTGTCAAAAACCTATTAATTGACTTAGTAGAATAGGAGGTAACATAGGGGATCCCCTGGACTTCCATTCAAAGTCTATACCACTGAGAGTATCAACTCTATTTCCTCTTGACAATCAGAATCAATCACCTCAACCAACACCAAAACCTCATCTCTTTTTTGTTGCTCATTTGCTCATTGGCAAGAGGAGCCTGAAATGATTAGGTGACACCTTCAATTTCCAAGGCAATGGAGTTACTGCTGTGCTCCCTAGTGGAAATATTCTTAAAATCAAAGGGAATGTGTCCTTGAGCCCATGTAAAATCTCCATCCCTGTCATCACATCCTCTTTGTTCAGGAATCCATTGAGAAAGTACCAGAAATATTAGGGAATTTACCTGACTGACATTCACAGAGCCAGTCACTTTGCCTTCCTGATTAAAAGCATCCTCCACACTTGAGGCCTTTGGGGAGGAGGGGCTATGACGAGGGAGAGGAGAGGAAGGAGAGAAATTACAAAACAAATATTGTATAGCTTTCAACCAACTAGAGAACCAGACTTGGAAAATCGGCAGAAACAAAGAAGGCAGGAGCAATCAACATCACACATTTCCTCCTCCCATCTTCTCCCAGGAAGACTCTTCAGCGAGGACACCATTCCTGCCCACCACTATCTATCAGCAATGGATGAGAGATGTCACAGCTGCACCAATGCCTCCAGGGACTGGAAAACACAATTGTGCTGGCTATGACCAATTCTTGTCCCCAGAAAAACATTCTGTATGGCCCCTGCTTCTTCATCTGTCTACCTCTTAATTGAAGATGTAAGGCTGATGCTTCTGATTGGCAAATCAATACTAGCTCCCATGCCCATGCTCAGGCCACAAGGGCAAGTAAAAGGCAGAGGTAAGATTTTCAGCTTCCATAAGAGTAAGCTAGGTTTATTCACAATCAAGACTTAAAAGATAGGGAATTTTCAAACATAAGAAGAGGTTCAAATGCTAGATAAATGAAAAAAATAGACAAATGTCTACTACAAAGTGGGGGGGGAGGGTAGGGAGTCACTTGATTTATTGTATTGGAGAAGCCAAAGATCACATAAACCAGATCTAGAACTGAATATCACAGGTATTTCGTGGCTCGAGGTTCTGCGTCACATCAGCTGATGTTATCCCCAGGGAGAGAAAGAAATAGACGCAGAATTGTTATTTTTCAAACTGTCAATATTTTTACTTTGCTGTGGTCACAATTTCAATTACATAATTCAGAGCGTTCCATGTTGTTTATCATTTGATGACAAAAATGGGATATTCTGGCCATCTTGCTTGGTTTTTATTTCTCAGTCTGAAAGATAAATGTATGTTTGATTTTAGGTGATTGATCTGGTGTTTCCCTTCTTGTGTCTTTTTCGCTCTCGCGTCTCATATACTATATTATTTCAGTAAGTAGGGATTATTTCTAAAATGTATTGTTTCCACATTCTTAAGAATTGTATATGATTTAGTTTCTAGTTATGAGAGAAGTTGAGTATCTCCTAAGGAATATGCATTTATCATTGTAGCTGGTTCAGAGGACCAGCCTCTCATTTATCTTACTGACAGCCAATGCTCCTCACGGACAAATCTTCCCCAGACCTTTCTTATTTCTGAACAAAGAATATTTGAAGCACTTTTTCTTCAAGTCTACTTTTCATTCAGAAAAAATAAAAAATACACTGACTTCTTAGTTTTCCATCTCTCATATTTCTTGTTTTTCCTTTAGTGTCATTAGGCTTGCTCTCATAATCGTCTGTGCACACATCCAGTTTTCTCATTACAATGTCTTGCATTTATATTATGTTTCACAATATTTTAATTAAAGATAAAGAAGCAAGATTGAATAACTTGTTCTAGACCATGCCACTAGCATGTGGTAGAATCAAGATTCAAATGCTGGCTTACTCACTCTGCATCCCTGCCCCTCTGCGTCCAGTGAGCCTGACGTACAGTAAGTGCTCAATACATGTTTGTTGGACACAAGAATAACCTGGAAATTACATAGAAATGCATCAAAATATATTTTATCTTCTGTGGGTAATCTTTGATTATACAAGCCTGGGATATTTAAATCACTGATTAAAATTTGCTTTTGATATTCACCAAGTGCTAGTTTAACATCTAGATTCCCTGGAAATTCTAATGCATTGGTAGTCCAATGAATTAGATCAGAATCACTCAGAGAAGTTTTAGAAACACTCTTTCAGCCAACCAACTGCCAGGAAAACATGAAGTTTGGTCCAAGGAGAATAGAATTGGATCTCATGGAAGACAGTAAACTTCCTGAATCATTTCATCTGGAGACCAATGAGAAGTAAGAACATCAATCAACTGGCAAGATAATCTTCCTTTTGTAGCAATAGTCCCTATCTTTGCCAATTTTTAAATAACTCCAAAACCAAGTGATTTCCCCCCTTTCATCTGTATATGTTGGCATTCTAGAGACATGGCCTAGGTCATATAAAATGATGATTCCTCTAGAACTTCTCATGCTACTATGCACATATCAGGTTTATAGTCATTTCCTAGGGCTACCATCACAAAGCACAACAAACTGGGTGGCTTAAACAGCAGAAATGTATTCGTTAACAGTTCTGCACTACAGCAGTCCTAACTCAAGTTAGTAGGGCCACGCTTTTCTGAAGGCTCTAAGGATGGATCCTTCCTTGTCTCTTCCAGGTTCTGGTGGTTGCTGGCAATCCGTGGTATTCCTTGGCTTGTAGAGCCAGCACTCCAGTCTCTGCATCCGTCTTCACATGGCCTTCTACAAAAACTGTGTCCAAATGTCCTTCTTCTTCTAAGAACACCACTCATAGTAGATTTAGGGAACTTATTTTTAAAACCCCATCTTAGCTTAATTTCATTGGCAAAGACTCTATTTCCAAATAGAGGTTTTAGGTAGACATAAATTTTGGAGAGACGCTATTTAACCCAGCACAGAGGTTAAGAAATACTCATTCAGAAAAGGAATAGAGTGTCAAGGTCTTGCACTTTTATCTCTGCCAAGAAGGAAACTCAGAAAAATCACTTTGCAGAACGATTCCTCCCTCAATCTTTGAGTTATAAATGGAAAACATTTCACTCCAAACAAAGAATGTAAGCATATTTTCCCACTTCATTAATTTTTTTCTTTCAGAATGTTACCGCATTTTCTGATCAAGTATTTCTATGATATGGATAATTAGATGCATACTTATAGTTTTAACAATATCTCCCTCCATAACGTTTCTTTATCCTCTGGAAGCAGTGCTTTTTTCCAGATTGACTAGCTGTTCAAAAATCTAGTAAGACTCTCAATTGTCAAGGATTGGCAGTGAATACCATTCCTGGGGAGTCCCTAACCTGGACTATGGCTAAAAGTATGCAACGTACAGGAGGAAACTCCTTTCAAGCCGCCTTCCCCAGAGACAACGTTTTTTATATAAAATCTGGTTAAAATCGGCACAAAGACATTTTCAGAGGGAGAAAACGCAGATTATCTGAAAAGGTGCATGTTGCTCTGTTTGGGATGAAGAACAGCTACAAAAACTTACAACATTTATCATGTACAGGTGTTTCTGTCATTCTTCCCTAGACAATAATACAGTAGAACAACTATTTACATAGTGTTTATATTGTATTAGATATTATAAGTACTCTATAGATGATTTAAAGGATATGAGAGGATGTGCCTAGGTAATATGCAAACACTATACCATTTTGTATAACAGACTAGAGCATTTGTGGATTTTGGGTGGTCCTAGAACCAGTCCCCCACAGATAACCAAGCCATGACTGCTTAGTGAAGTCACAGAATATAGTCAATTGCTTTTCTACTTACAAGCAGTGAACAACTGAATTTGAAATTAAAAACAAAACACAATTTATAGCTGCACCCTAATAACAGAACACTTTGGTATAAATCTAGCAAAGTATGCGTGGGATATGTATGCAGAAAACTACAAAATACTGATTTTAAAAATCAAGGAGTAAATAATAAATAGAGAGGAATTCCATGTTCACGTATTCAGAGACCCATTATTAAGATTCTTTCCACCTTGACCCATAGATTCCATACAATCTCAACTAAGATCACAGAAATCTTTTATTAGATATTGAGAAACAGATCCTAAGTTTTATATGCAAAGGCAAAAGACCTAGAATAAGGGAAGCAATGCTGAAGAAGAACAAAGGTTGAGAACTTAACACCATCCAATTTCAAGACTTACTGTAAGTCTATAGTCATCAAAACGGTATGGTATTGGTAAAAGAATAGACACATAGGTGAATGTAACAGAATAGAGTGACCAGAAATAGGTTCACACAAATAAATGATCTTTGACAAAAGAGCAAACACCACAATGAAGAAAGGATAGTCTTTTTAACAAATTGTGCCAGAACAATTGGACATTCATATCCAAAAAAGAATAGAAAACAAAAAGAAACCTTGACTTAAATCATAAGCCTTACAAAAGAGGAGGCCAAATGGATCATAGACCTAAATGTGCAATCAAAACTGCAAAACTTCTTAAAGAAAATAGAGAAAGTATACATGGCCTTGGATAGGGATCAGGGAAGAGTTTTAAAATACAATACAAATTGGAGATCTGACAAGATGGCCGAATAGGAACAGCTAAGGTCTGCAGTTCCAAGCAAGACCAATGCAGAAGGCAGGGGATTTCTGCATTCCCAACTAAGGTAACCAGTTCATCTCATTGGGACTGGATAGGCAGTGGGCATAGCCCATGGGGAGTGAGCAGAAGCAGTGTGGGGCATCGCCTCACCTGTGAAGTGCAAGGAGCCAGGACTCTCCCTTCCCCAGCCAAGGGAAGCCGTGAGGGACTATGCTAACCGGCCCAGATACTACACTTTTCCCCACAATTTTTGCAATCCACAGACAAGGAGATTCCCTAGTGTGCCAACACCACCAGAGCCTTGGGTCTCAAGCATAAAACTGGGAGGCTGTTAGGCAGACACCAAGCTAGCTGCAGGAGTTTTGTGGGGTTTTTTGTTTTGTTTTTTTGTTTTCCTATACCCCAGTGGTGTCTAGAATCCCCGCAACACAGAACCATTCACTCCCATGGAAAGGGGGCTGAATCCAGGGAGCCAGGTGGTCTCCCTCAGCAGGTCCCACTCCCACAGAACCCAGCAAGCTAAGATCCACTGGCTTGAAATTCTTGCTGCCAATACAGCAGTCTGCAGTTGACCTGGGACTATCGAGCTTGGTAGAGGGGAGGGGCTTCCACCATTACTGAGGCTTGAGAGGCGGTTTTCCCCTCACAGTGCCAAGGAGGCCAGGAAGTTAGGACCAAGTGGAACTCACCACAGCGCAGCAAAGTGGTTGTGGCAAGACTGCCTCTCTAGACTCCTCCTCTCTGGACAGAGCATCTCTGAAAGAAAGGCAGCAGCCCCAGTCAGGGACTTATAGATAGAATTCCCATCTCCCTGGGACAGAGCATCTGCGGGAAGGAGCAGCTGTGGAAGGAGCATCTGAAGAGAGCAGCAGACCCTGACAAGGATTCTCCCAGAACAGCACTCGAGCTCTGCTAAGGGACAGACTGCCTCCTCAAGTGGGTCCCTGACCCCTGTGCCTCCTGACTGGAAGACACCTCCCAGCAGGGGTCGACAGATACCTCATACAGGAGAGTTCTGGCTGGTATCAAGCTGGTGCCCCTCTGGGATGAAGCTTCTGGAGGAGGGAACAGGAAGAAATCTTTGCTGTTCTGCAGCCTCTGCTGGTGATACCCACACAAACAGGGTCTGGATCTCCAGCACACTGCAGCAGACCTGCAGAAGAGGGGCCTGACTGTTAGAAGAAAAACTAACAAACAGAAAGCAATAAGATCAACATCAATAAAAAGGACCCCCCCAACAAAAACTGCATCCTAAGGTCATCAGCCTCAAAGATTAAAGGTAGATAAACCCACGAAGATGAGGAAAAACCAGTGCAAAAATGCTGAAAATTCCAAAAACCAGAATGCCTCTTCTCCTCCAAAGGATTACAAACCCTCTCCAGCAAGGGCATAAAACTGGACAGAGAATGAGTTTGACAAACTGACAAAAGTAGGCTTCAGAAGAGCTAAAGGAGCATGTTCTAACCCAAAACAAAGAAGATAAGAACGTTGATAAAAGATTATAGGAACTGCTAGCTAGAATAACCAGTTTAGAGAATAACATAAATGACCTGATGGACCTGAAAAGCACAGCACAAGAACTTTGTGAAGCATACACAAGTGTCAATATCTGAATCAATCAAGTGGAAGAAAGAATATCTGAGATTGAAAATCAACTTGCTGAAATAAGGCATGAAGATAAGATTAGAGAAAAAAGAATGAAAAGGAACAAAGCCTCCAAGAAATATGGGACTATGTGAAAAGACCAAACCTACGACTCATTGGTGTACTTGAAAGTGATGGGAACCAAGCTGGAAAACACATTTCAGGATATTATCCAAGAGAACTTCCCCAACCTAGCAAGACAGGTCATCATTCAAATTCAGGAAATACAGAAAAAACTACTACGATATTTTTCAAAAAGAGTAACCCGAAGACACAAATCATCAGATTCTCCAAGGTTGAAATGAAGGAAAAAGTGATAAGTACAGCCAGAGAGAAAGGTCACGGTTACCTACAAAGGGAAGCCCATCAGACTAACACCAAATCTCTCTGCAGAAACCCTACAAACCAGAAGAGAGTGGGGTCCAATATTTCAAAATTCTTGAAGAAAATAATTTTCAACCCAGGATTTCATATCCAGGCAAACTAAGCTTCATAAGCAAAGGAGAAATAAAATCTTTTTTAGACAAGCAAATGCTGAGGATTTTGTCACCACCAGGCCTGCCTTACAAGAGCGCCTGAAGGAAGCACTAAATATGGAAAGGAAAAACTGGTACCAACCACTGCAAAAACACACCAAAATATAAAGACCATTGACGCTATGAAGAAACCGCATCAACTAATGTGCAAAATAACCAGCTGGCATCATGATGACAGGAACAAATTCACACATAACAGTATTAACCTCAAATGTAAACGGACTAAGTGCCCCAATTGAAAGACACAGTCTGACAAATTGAATAAAGACTCAAGAGCCATCAGTGTGCTGTATTCAGGAGACCCATCTCATGTGCAAAGACACACATAGGCTCAAATAGAGATGGAGGAATATTTACCAAGCAAATAGAAAGCAAAAAAAGAAAAACAAAAAACAGAGGTTGCAATCCTAGTCACTGATAAAACAGAATTTAAACCAACAAAGACCAAAAAAGACAAAGAAGGACATTACATAATGGTAAAAGGATCAATGCAAAAAGAAGAGCTAGCGATCCTAAATATATACGTGCCCAATACAGGAGCACCCAGATTCATAAAACAAGTTCTTAGAGACCTACAAAGAGACCTGGACTCCCACACAATAAAAGTGCGAGACTTTAACACTCCATCGTCAATATTAGAAAGATCAATGAGACAGAAAATTAACAAGGATATTCGGGACTTGAACTCAGTTCTGGACCAAGTGGACCTAACAGACATCTATAGAACTCTCCACCCCAAAACCACAGAATATACATTCTCAGCACCACATGGCACTTATTCTAAAGTCAACCACATAATTGGAAGTAAAATACTCCTCAGAAAATCCAAAAGAACGGAAATCATAACGAAGTTTCTCAGACCACAATGCAATCAAATTAGAACTCAGGATTAAGAAACTCACTCAAAACCGCACAACTACATGGAAACTGAACGACCTGCTCCTGAATGACTACTGGGTAAATAACGAAATTAATGCAGAAATAAAGAAGTTCTTTGAAACCAATGAGAACAAAGACACAACATACCAGAATCTCTGAGACACAGCTAAAGCAGTGTTTAGAGGGAAATTTAAAGCACTAGATGCCCAAAGGAGAAAGTGGGAAAGATCTAAAATCGATACCCTAACATCACAGTTAAAAGAACTAAAGAAGCAAAAGCCAACAAAGTCAAAAGGTAGCAGAAGACAAGAAATAACAAAGATCAGAGCAGAACTGAATGAGATAGAGGCACAAAAATCCCTTCAAAAAAAATCAATGAATCCAGGAGCCGGTTTTTTGAAAAAAATTTACAAAATAGATCGCTAGCCAGACTAATAAAGAAGAAAAGAGAGAAGAATCAAATAGACACAATACAAAATGATAAAGGGGATATCACCACTGATCCCACAGAAATACAAACTACCATCAGAGAATACAATAAACATCTCTATGCCAATAGACTAGAAAATGTAGAAGAAATGGATACATTCCTGGTTATATAGACCCTCTCCAGACTAAACCAGGAAGAAGTTGAATCCCTGAAGAGACCAATAACAAGTTCTGAAATTGAGGCAGTAATTAATAGCCTACCAACCAAAAAAAAAGCCCAGGACCAGATGGATTCACAGCCAGATTCTACCAGAGGTACAAAGAGGAGCTGGTATCATTCTTTCTGAAACTATTCCAAACAACAGAAAAACAAGGACTCCTCCCTAACTCATTTTATGAGGCCAGTATCGTCCTGATATCAAAACCTGGCAGAGACACAACAAAAAAAAGAAAATTTCAGGTCACTATCCCTGATGAACATCTATGCCGAAATCCTCAATAAAATACTGGCAAACCAAATCCAGCAGCACATCAAAAAGCTTATCCACCACAATGAAGTCAGCTTCATCCCTGGGATGAGCATATGCTGGTTCAACATATGTAAATCAATGTGTAATCCATCACATAAACAGAACCAATGACAAAAACCACATGATTATCTAATAGATTCAGAAAAGGTCTTCAATAAAATTCAACACCCTTCATGCTAAAAACTCTCAATAAACTAGGTATTGATGGAACATACCTCAAAATAATAAGAGCTATTTATGACAAAACATTAAGCACTTGTCAAAAGTCATAAAACTTTACAGCACAAAGAGCAAATCTTAATGTATGAAAAAATTTTAAAACTCAAGTAACAGATTAGAAGACCTTAGAAGGGAATGTAGAATGTGACAAAAGAATCTAAATGCATTACAAATGTATGAAAGAATTTCATTGAACAGAGTAGAGGAATAAGATCTGGACTAGGTACTTTGGCAATGTGTGGTCTTTAAGATTAAAGGCAAAAGAAATGTACATAAGAATTGTACTCTAGTTGATAACATTTTTTCCCATAGAGATATGGGTTAACAATTCTAAAACCATTGTACTGGAATTGAGCAATTAAGTTGATGGATGGGGAATATTGGAGCTGTATTTCTCACTTTTGGAGAGGCAAAGAGCTAGATAAACAAGGGAAGAAGAGTAGTATTCATGTGGCAATAGAATAAAATTGGAGACATCACTATGAACTCATGTTTAGCTTAAAATATATTCTTATGGTTACATATAGAAATATTTGTAGATGTATATCTGTACAAGAGTTAGTACCCACCTATATATCTCTTTGCAATGTCAGCTGAGATGGCCTAGAAGCAGTGACACCCAAGTAGTAACAAGTATACCTAGGACCAAGAATTCACTTTCTAATACAAATCTCCAATAAAAGAAACCAGGGCTCCTTGGAGAACTGGCTGATTCTGAGACTGGATCTGTAGAGAAGCAAGATAAACCTGAAGCATCTTATAATGGTAGAAATTAAGAAAACATTCAAAATTTGAAAAAAAAAAAAAACATAATAATGAGAATAGATCAAAGGGATACAGAAGCTAACTGAAAGAGCTTCCAATGGCCAAAACTGGAACAATTTAATCAACAAAATAAACATAGTAGTATAAAACAAATACATGAGTCCGTAATAATAAAAATGAATAATTAATGAATAGAAGAAAATAGACAAATCTTCCAAGCAGAAGAACCTAATGTATGCAGATACGCCACCCTCAAGGAGATGGAGCTTAACTGTCTAATCTTAAGTATAGGCTTCCCATGGTGACGTTTCTCCAAAGGGTACGGTATGAAAAGGATGGGGGAAAAGAATAGCTTTACAGTCAAGAAATCTGTCAAACGGTATCTCAGCCAGGTGGTCAAGGTTAACATCAACAATAATAAGTACTGATAGTACATACCCTTGATATGATATAATGAGAATAACCCTTTACCTCCTTGTCTTCCTTCCCAAAACACATTTATAAGTTTAATTTTATCTTTTAATTAACATAATAATTGTACATATTTACGGGGTACAGTGTAACATTTTGATACATGTGTTCATTGCATAATGATTACATCAGGGTAATTAGCATAGCCATCATTGCAAACATTTACCTTTTGGTGTGAATATTTGAAATCCTCCTTTCTAGCTATTTTGAAATATACATTATTGTTAACTACACTTACCCTTCTGCATAATAGAACACCAGAACTTATTTTTTTCCAACTATAACATGACACACATTGACTAACCCCAGCTGCTGGTAACCACTGTTCTACTCCTACTTCTACGAGATCCACTTTTTTTTCAAATTCCACTCATGAGTGAGATCACACAGTATTTGTCCTTCTGTGCCCAGCTTATTTCACTTGACATCATATCCTCTAGGTTCATCCATGTTGTTACAAATATCAAGATTTCATTCTTCTTTATGGCTAATACTATTCCATTGTGCATATAAACCACTTTTTTTTTTTTTTGAGACAGTCTTGCTCTGCCACCAGGTGCCATGCTAGAGTGCAGTGGCACGATCTTGGCTCACTGCAATCTCCGCCTCCTGGGTTCAAGCAATTCTCCTGCCTCAGCCTCCCGAGTAGCTAGGACTACAGGTGCGCACCACCACGCCCAGCTAATTTTTGTGTTTTTTAGTAGAGAGGGTGTTTCACCATGTTGGCCAGGATGGTTTCGATCTCTTGACCTCGTGATCCGCCCACCTCGGACTCCCAAAGTGCTGGGATTACAGGCGTGAGCCACCACGCCTGGCCCATAAACCACATATTTTAATCCATTCATGAACACTTAGGTTGATTCCATATTTTGCCTATTGTGAATAGTATCTCTAGCTCATTTTTTCCCGTGTGAAAACCATGAGTCCTTTTCACATGTAATACCTTGCCAGCTTGAGGAAAGGGCACTGTGGTTAAAAAGACTCATCTTCCTTACGATGTGCTCCTGATTTGTGTTTGCTCTGTGCCTGAGGGATCATCACGGCCCCAGTTTTAAGTTCTAGGATACTCTGGGTACTATTATTGCCACTGGATAGTTGTTAACTGGTTTTCTGTGGGGGAGAGTGGAATCCAATTGCTTCTACTTTGTCATTTCACTGATGTCACTTTCCCAAAACACATTTTTAATCATTAAAAATGTGTGAAGATCTCAACTGAGGACCTAATACACAATACCTGATTGGTAATTTTCCAAATTGTCAAGATTATCAAAACTAAGGAAAATAGGGGCAACTCACAACCAAAGGAGCCCAAAGAGACATGACAAACAAATGTGATGTGGTATCTGCGATGGGATCCTGCAACAGAAAAATGAAATTAAGAAACAGCCGAGTAAATCTGAATACATTATGGACTTTATGTAACGGTATTGGTTCATTTACTGTGACAAGTGTACCTCACTAATGTAAGACGCTAATAAAAGGGGAAGCTGGTGTGTGCATGTGAAAACAATATTATCTTGGCAATGATTCTGTAAATCTAAAACTATTCTAAAATACAAGTTTAATAAAATAATATTGCCCCAATAGCTGAATCAATTGCAAAAATAACATATAGCCAAAGATTAGTAATAAAAGTTACATATGTAGATATACTTTCTCTAAGCATTTTTGTTTTTGTTTTTGAGACAGAGTTTTGTTCTTGTTGCCAAGGCTGGAGTGTAATGGTGCAATCTTGGCTCACTGCAACCTGCACCTCCCGGGTTCAAGCGATTCTCCTGCCTCAGCCTCCCAAGCAGCTGGGACTACAGGCATGCACCATCATGCCCAGCTAATTTTTTGTATTAAGTAGAGACGGGGTTTCACCATGTTGGTCAGGCTGTTCTCAAACTCCTGACCTCAGGTGAGCCAATCGCCTCGGCCTCCCTAAGTCCTGGGTTTACAGGTGTTGGCCACCACACCCAGTCCTTCTCTAAACATTTTTAATCACTAATTTCCTGTACAGATTTCACATGTGGGTCAAATAAAATTCTTATTTAATTTCTACTAAAAACTGGAGAGTAATGTCAGCCAGATGCTGGTGAAATAGAAGGCACTTAGCTTTAGTCCCCTGAAAAGAAAGTCCAGCTAGCAGCTATCTACAGACAAGAACACTGTAGTGAACCCAGAATGAGACTGAGACACCCCCCAGGATTGTAAAAACTCAAAAGATGCATTAGAAGGGTAAGAGGAAAAGTTTCACCTTGATTATGTAACCTCTATCCCAGGCTGGCACAACACCACAAATAGAGGGTTTCCCTGGGCCTATGGTTTCTGCAGTGTGAAAAGGAGAGCTCAAGACTGACATGCAGCTTTCCCAACATTTCAGAGCACTTTCTGGGAGGTCCACTTCTATGTCATTTCATGGAGAACACTGGGGGGACTTGGCAGTGCTAGACAACCTGGAGTCAGCTAGAAACAAAGAGAAAGGGAAGGGATCACAGTAACCAGTGCACAGATCTTGCTGGTGGCACGATGTTTCTGCCAGCAGCAGTGCCTGATCAGAGAGACTAGCTAGCAGCTTCACCTACCTATGAAGCTGAGCCAGTGGCTCCATCTGTCTAGGAAGCACAGTTGGCACTGCTACATGGCTTGGATTCCTAGCCAGATATCTGGTCTACCCGTGGAGACCAGCCTAGGGCCCTACCCAGGCATGGAGGCAAGCAGGTGATCCTGTTTCATTGTAGAGAAGATTCTGGCCACACACAACCAGGGAGGGAGCCTGGCCAATGACCTCACCCAACTGTAGAGCACAGCCAGCGGCCCCACCCAATCAGAGAGCACAACCTGAGGTTCCACCCAGCCTTGGAGGCTGGTAGTGACTCCCACAAAACACAGAGTAAAGCTAGCAACCCTACTATGACCAGGAACCCACCCAGTGACTTCACTCAACAGCAGGATACAGCCTGAGTCTCTGTGGAGTCCAGGCTGCAACCTTGCCTGAATGCACAGTTCAGCCACTTGCACCAGCCAGCCATGGTATACAACCTGGAGCCTCACCTGACCAAGAGCATCTGTGGAACTCAGCCTGCCTTTCCACCCAATTGCAGAGTTCAATCAATGACATCACCCAGCCAAGAAGCACAGTCTGCAACTCAATCAGACAAGCATTGTGGATCCCTGTGAAGGGCTCTTCCTGACTGCAAAGTCCAGTCAGAGGCTCCACCCAAATTGGGAGCCAATCAGTAGCCCTGCCTTAGTGTGAAGCCCAACCAGAACCTCATCTCACCTGAAAGCATGAGGATGAGCCCCACCCACCTAAAGAATCTTACAGCAAGCCCCACCTGCTTACATATACTAAGAGCTGGCCTACCAAGAACCGCAGGATGGACTAATTGATAAAGGTCTATCCCTGCCAAGTGAACCTATAAAGGCTGGAAGATGTAGCTGCTTCCTCAGATGTGCAAACACCAGTGCAAGGATATATGGATCATAAAAAATCAAGGAAACAATACACCACCAAATGAAACTAATAAAGCTCAAATGACTGACCCTAAAGAAACAAAGATCTCTTAACTGATTGACAAATAATTCAGAATTATCCTCTACAAGTTCTACAAACAAGAAAACACTGATAGACAACTAAACAAAATTAGAAAAATACATGAACAAAACTAGAATTTCAACCAAAAAAAAACCACCATTTTTTAAAAACAGAAATTCTAGACATAAGGAATATAATGATTGAACTAATGAGTTCAATAAAGAACTTCAACAGCATACTAGATCAAGCAGAAGAAAGAATCACTGAACTTGAAGACAGGTCTTTTGAAATGTTCCAATCAGTTTTTAAAAAGAAATAAAGAGTGAAGAAGTCTTATAGGACTTATGAGACACCATTATGTACAACTCCTGACCTCAAGTAATCCGCCCACCTTGGCCTCCCAAAGTGCAGGTGTGAGCCACCTGCCTGGGCTGCTATATGGTATTTTATGTCATTTTCGTGGTAATCACCAAGAATAAAACCTGTAGTAGATAATAAAAATATTAAGAGAAAGGAATCAAAGCATACCACTACAAAATAAAACATCAAATCACAAAGGAAGACAGCAAGAGAGGAAGAAAGCAACAAAAATATAACAAAACAGGAAAAAATTAACAAAATGGCAACAGTAAGTCCTCACCTATCAATAATTACTTAAACCTAAATGAATTAAGTTTTCTAATCAAAAGACATAGAATGGCTATCCTCTGAGGGTTGCAGTAGGGGGAGATCCTTCCATACTAGTCACTCTCACATATCTACAAGATAGAGACTGGAAGGATTTTCTTTTATTTGTAGTAGTAACTCAGAAAAACAGAGGAAACAAAATCCATTATAAGCAGTTTCCAAACCAAAAATTTGGGCACAATATCAAGAAAATAATTATTTCATTGTGAAACATTTTATTAAATCCTAATAGTAAATCACATTTATACGTTCATTGAATCACATTCAATAAAATAAATAATTGCACAAAACCAGAACGATTCAAAAATTTAGATCAACATAAATATCACCACAAAAGCAGCAGTAACATATGCCTGTTAGAAAGCCCGCAGACAGCCTGCCCAGTCCTCCAATGATGGTGGTTTTTCAGAGCTGTACCGTGTCTGTAGCTGTGCCACTCATCTCTCTGTGAGGGTCACCATTAGAATATTCTGTAGCATGGCTGTCCCCACTTCACAGACTATTTCTAGAGGCTTGAATGTTGACTAAATTTTTACTTTGTGATTTTATAACGTAACTCTTTATCCAACCTCTAGATTTCTCTTACTAAATGATAAGTAACTTGACTGTTGATTATTGGACGTCTTTCTCTTTTTCCTGTTTTGAAAAAGAAAATTTAATCTATCTTTGATTTTTTACCTACTAATGGAAACATAACAATGTAACCAGCTTTTAACTACAAAGATACTGCTATATTCTTATGCATTTCTTCTCTCTGTCTCACAATTTTGTTATTTGGGACAATGATGTCCACTTGCTGAAAGCAATGAAGTGGATCCACCTCAGGAGCAAATGTGTTAAATGATATATAAATCGACCATTCCAAATCTTCCTCAGGAAAACTAAAATATTTGGACAACCTTGAACACATTGATTTTATATAATTTCAGGCATGTGAAATGCATAGGCACATCCCATTTAAGGCTCTATCTACATTGCACCAAGCAATATACATTTCTGGATTATGTTAAATCAATTAAAATAGTCATTAATTAGCAGTGTACAGATATCCATAAAGGTAGTTCTCTGTCATGCTTAAATCTTCTTCTAAAATGACACCAAAAATGGTCTATTGTGTTTATTTGAGCATTGACAATTTCCAAGTATTCATTTTTATTCCATTGTCAGTACCTGAGCTTGCAACGTTCTTCATTTCTTTCCAGATCAAAATCACATGCACAATGCCCTTTAAAGGATAATTCGACAAGCTGATCTTTAATCTTTTGCCATAATGATTCATAGCAAATAAATTTTCACTTTAATGGTAGCTATTGGATACACCATTTCAGAGGAATGAGTCTAAAATAAATCCGTGCAGGTTGTCTGGTAAGACATTCTGGATTAGAACCTTTCAAATATTCCAACTTGTCTTTATTTAGAGTTAACAGATTTGTGGTATATATACATTATCTTTCTTATGAAGATTTCATTGTCTTTAACTGAAGAAAGGTAAAATGTGAATTTTTGTGACTATATAGCTAGGTACAAATGGTCTTGATCAGCACTATCCAATATATTATTTATGAAATTTTAAGTTTTCTATTAGCCACATTTTAAAAAGTGAAACAAAAGAGTTAAAATCAATTTTCATAATATTTTTTAACTCAATATATTCAAAATATTACCATTTTAACATATAACAAATATTTTTAAATAGTTGAGATATATTAATTATTTTTTGTACTGTTTTCGGAATCCGGTTGTGTTTTGCAAATACAGCACATTTCTGCTTGAACTAGCCACATTTAAAGTGTTCCATCACTACACATAGTTAGTGGCTACCATGCTGGACAGTGCAAGTCTTGTTACAGTGGTGATTAAGAGGAGAAAATGGGCTTCAGATGGTTTAAGAGTTGGAACTAATATGATACAATGAGAAAAACGTGGGGTTTGGTTCCTTACATCTAGTTTTCCCAATTAACTAAGAACCTTTAGAAAAATGGCCTTGAATCTCTCTGTCTGTTTGCATGTTTGTCAAAAACAGAAAATGATATTTCATCTGGTTATAGTTAAGATTAAATTAGGTAATATGCATAAGTCTTTGAAAATGCAGGAAGGCCAGTGTTCAGAGAATGGGACTCTCATGTGGGGCAGGAGCTTGAAAGAAAGATAAATCCCAGGAATCCAGGAAACCCAGCTGGAAGTGAACTATTCTACTAGATTTCCCTGGAGAGGTAGGTTGGATAAAAGTTGCTATGATGGTTACTGACATGAAGACATATGCTTTCGGGTCTAGCAGCTGAGGGTCCTTGCCAGCTCCACAGACCACTGACAGCTGCTGATAGCAGCACATGCTGCCCATGTAGAGTCCTCTGGGTCTAGGGGAGTTGAAGCTCTATCTGCAAGAGACTGGAACTCAGCATTCATTGTACATGATTCAGATAAAGCCAGGTTCTGGGCAGGGATTCACACTTTTTTAAATGACCTGAATAAGATGAGGTGGGAAAGATAACTTTCTAGTTCTATTGTTGTATAAAACAAAAACATGTAATTGTTTGAAATAACAAAGCAAGGAAAGCAAGGAATCTTTCCTAAAGGAGACAGTGGAAGGAAAATAACCTAAGAATGCCTAGTTGGTTCGATGCTAAACCGAGGGAAGAATGTACATTTTATAGTAAAAGTAAAAAATCTGACTTTAATGTACAATGGCTAAGAGGTGTAGCAAAGAGGTAACCTTACCCTGATGGAAATAAGATGTTCACGCTGCTGGAGTCATTATAGAGGAAAATGTGTATACAGGGACATAAAGAGGCAAATTAAAAAGAAGAGAAATCTGTGTTTGTTTCATCAAGTACCCAGAAAGACAAGATAACCTGGAAAACAAACCTTAAAAATAGGAAATATTATACATCCCTCAAGGGAGAAATTACAAAAATGTCTGTTCTTGCTACCCAAATATCTTCTTGATAACAATGCAACCATAAAGCTTTAGAGTAAGTATCAATGAATAAATAAAGAAATGGATGAATATATAACTATTCAATAGAGCAGAAGTAAAAGTTAGGAAAATAAGAAAAGAGAAGAAAAATATAAATGCACAGATCCCAGTAGTGAGAGAAAGAACTAATTCCCAGATGTAAGAAACTATTAATATATCTTATGGGACCAGGAAAAAACAAACTGAAACATAGCAAACCCAGACTATAAAGTCAGAAGACAGTGTTAATAGCAAAAACAGTTTAGTATTTTGTTTTATTTAATTTGTTCTTTTTTGATGGTGATGGAATGGGTCTTATTACTACTGGTATCCCTCTGCTTAAGGAAACTTACTAAACAAACTTTCTTACAAAATGTATTAATTTGGAAGTTACAGTGTTCTAAGACAGATTTAATTCACAAAAAGTAATTATCCCTATTAGTGCTTTCTTTTTTTTGTAAAAACGAACTATTTTACCAAGTTGGAAATAGCTCAATTGGGAAAAAAGGTTGAGAAGCAAGTGGCTTTTCTTATTTAAATAAAATTGTAGAGGAAGCTGACTTCATTTTCTTGCCTGTGAAAATAGCTCAATGCAATGACCACGTTCCACAGTTTCACCTAGTGGTCTTAAGGGACCAGATCCAGAGTCCAGGCAAACACTGGGGAGATGCGTTGCCTCTTGGCTTCAGAAGCCTGCCATTTCAGAGAGCAATCTTCTCTTTTTATTGAGAGAGGGAGTTTAACAGGATTAATTGCTGGCCTCAGAGCTTGGTTATGAGGCTAACAGTCTCCAGCTTCACCAATGTTGATGAGTTTCACAGCATTGGCCTGTTATTTTTACAAGCTTTAAGTCAGAGTTTTGAAATTCGGTTTGCACATATCTGATGTAAAACTCTGTGGTCTGGTATTTTTTTGAGATTTCTGTCCAAGAACAAGATAGGGAACATATCAGACAAACAAATGCACGATTTTATGCAAACATTATCTCCAAGTTGTGCGGAAATGATGTGTACACAAAACAGCCTCATTCCCCCCATCATGCTGTCACTGTGTCTCCTATGTTTGATTGTCACTTGATTACAAGATCATGGGCCTCACTGATGTGGCAGTGCCATTTGGTTCAAGACACCGTCCTTTGTTTCCAGGACCGTTGCAACTGCCCCTTCACTGACTTACCAGCTACCTTAGTTCATTTTCTGTTGCTATAACAGAACACCACACACGGGGTACTTTATATAGGAAAGAGGTTTATTTTATTTTCTGGAGGCTAGAAATCTGAGAGCCTGGGAGACAACATCAGGTGAGGCTCTCATGCTGCTTTATAACATGGCAGTAGGTATCATGTGGTGGAAGAGGAAGCCAAGGAAGCCGAATTCAAACTCGCTTTTGTAACAACCCACTGTCATAACTAAATCCCTCCCATGAGATCTAACTCACTCCTGTGAGACAGCGTTAATCCCTTCATAAAGGCAGAGCCCCTGTGACCCAAACGTGTTTTAGAGGTCCCACCACATCTCAATACCACATTCAGACCAAATTTTAACACAAGTTCTTGAGGAGGAACAAACCATATCCAAACCATAGCACCTTCTGCCATCCTGGACCCTTCAGAATTTATTCCCCCTCATTGCTACTAGTCCACTTTCTGAAACAACAATTTGATTGTGTTATTCTCTGCTTAAACCATTGATGGATTTCTTTTTAACCTCAGCATAAAGTCCAAATTCCTCAAGGGACATGTATGACTCTTCAGGACCCACTGCTACTCACCTCCCAGGCTTGTCTCCTACTACTCTGACTCAGATCCAAGCCCAGCCAGACCCAGCCTTATGGGATGCACACCTAGCCCCTCGCTCATGTTACTCCTCCTGCTAGAACGCTCTTCCCCTCCCCATCTTTACCTGTGTCTTCCTGCTCATTCTTTGTCCTTCTAGAACCTCAAACTTGGGTTAAGTACCTTTTCCACATTCTAGAGTATTCCACATGATCTATCCTGTGATACTTTGTATACTGTTTAATCATTACTTCTGCTTCATTATACTATTAACTCCCTGAGTGTCTAATATCTTTATATCCCTAGTGCCTTAAAGAGTGCCTGGGACAGAATTAACCTTGATAAATATTTAAATGAAAGAATGCATGAATAATTAAGTCTATGGCTTGCTTCTCTGCACCTAATGCAACCAGCCAATCAACTTCGTTCCAAATATCAATGTGACATGATGCTTGGTGAAACTTACCTGGGGCTATTAAATCACAGAACTAAAGAAAAAGAAGAAGATATGTCACATTCTAAAAGAGCTCACAACAATAAAAGTGAGACATCCCCCACCCCAGGCTCTACTACAACTAAGTAGGTGGTAGTTCTACAAACAGACAAATTTAAAGCAATTTTTCTAAAGGTTCTTAGTTAATTGGGGGCACTAATTTAATTCTAAAATTCTTGAGAAATATTTTCCAGTAAAAATATCACATTGGCATGCAGAATTATCTAAAAATTAATCACAAAATCTTAAATCAATACATGACAGTTCTCAAATATGTAAGAAAATTATTTCACTTTAGAAAATTCCTATTTAAAATTATTTTCACTATACTGCAAATATAAAATTTGTTCTGATTTTTTGAGTTTAAAGAAAGCCATTTTTTGACGTTAATTTACCTATGAACTCCTTCCAAATTGTCTTTATGAAGAAATTGATGGCTTAGATATTATTTCTCTTTTCACAATGAAAACCACCAAGTGATATTTGGAAAGATGCTCAATGCCACCCTGGTTAAACACTGGTGGTTTCCACTTATGTACTGGCTTCCTTTGCTTTACTTCCTAGAATACTGGTATGAAAAGAATTTTTAATGGCATGAATAATCTAAGAATATAATTATTTAATATATTTGGTGTTTAATACAAAAGAAATTTTAATGTTCTTTTCACTTGTATCAAAGTAAAGGAAGAAAGTAAAAGAGTTGTGTAATAAAATGTGATATAAAGTTTTATTTCAGGTCTTATAGGACATGTTTTGGGGCAATAAATTTTTATGCTGTATGTCAGTATTTTTGTTGGAACTACTAACAACTCCATTAGCAGATGGAAATTCTCTCACTCGATGTATCAAACCTGTGAATCTTCTCCTCAGATAAATTTTATAGAGAATATTTTTCATATTTATATGAAACAGATACTAAGTGGGCTCTTAAATATCTTTAGTGGCCTCTGTAAATATCTCTTCATGGAAGATAAACTCTGCTTCATAAAGGAACAGTACTTCTGCCATTAATGTCTGAATTTTCTTGTTTGTAGCAGTCTAATGGTATTTTATGATATCTGAAAAGAAGCTTACATATTTTGTGCAACCCTCGAGATAGCAAACTTCAAAAGACCCAGAGAGTGACGTGAAAATATACGTTCACTATGCCTACTGAAATGTTGAGCATAAGTCACATATACAACTATTTGATTTATAAAGTATATCCTTCATGCTCATATTTCAGTTGGAATCCAACTATTCATTGAATAAAAATGGAAGTATGGAATTAGGATTTTTGGATTCTAGTTTCCTCTTGCTAACTACGTGTGTGATCAGGCACAGAATCTCTTATTTTTCTGCGGCCTTGGGTTTCTCTGCTGTGAAATGAGTTTAACTAGATGATTTCCAAGATCTCATTTTCATAAAGCCTGAAAAGTGATTAAATGAATTATATAAAAATTATACATCACATCAACAGAATATTTTCCTTCCTTGAGCCACCAAGATTTTATATTTCAATAATTCAGAATTTGCCTAGAATGCTTTCTGCCAGGTTTTTGCCCCTGTGTGAACTGAAAAACAAAGTTAAATGGAATCTACTTGGAGGAAGTATTGATCTTATTTTTCTGTGAGATTAGAACCTGAAGAACAGTGTCTGTTATTTTAGCATTTGGTTAGATTCCAATTATACACCTGCTTGCCAAAATTTCCCAAAATGTATTCTCTTGAACACTAGCTCTGCATGAGTTAACAGATACTCTGCTCTCACAGAAAGAGTCCTGATGTCAAATAATTTGGAGAAATGGTGGATCAGCAAAATTAAACCAGTCTCATTACCACATTCAGAACATTAAACTTGTGAATGCTAATCTGATTCTCCAATACAGAAATGTAGTGTGCTGTAAAGGAGGGGGATGGCCTGCTGCCATCAGTAGGTAACCCCTCCCACCACATATAGCTCCCAGCATGAGTAATCAGATTTTGGCCAGAGCAACCAGGTATGTATATGCTAAACCACACCCAGATTTATTTGGAGTAGTAGAGAGGGCAGATCTTGAACCAGTCCCAAAAAGTTCCATTTAAACAATTTGCAGTTTAATTTAAAGAAAGACTCTCTAAAAACGAGAGATAAGCAAAAATGGAAAGGACTTTTCTGGAGGCAGTGGGTTGTGTTCACAGGAAATGTTCACACTGAGGTCACCAAGAATTACAGGAACCACATACTCTGGGCATTTCCCAGGGGAAGGGTGGGTTGTGCTTTTGGTTACAATGCAGATACCTTCTGAAGGTCAGGTGCTTACTCAGCTGGGGCTCTCATGGCAGGATGCTGATACCCAGTCATTTTGCTGGAAGGCTGTGGGGTGGTACCAACTCCAGGGTCAGAGCTCACTGGTACAGCCTCAGGGACCTGGCTAACCATGAGGCCAAGGGAGGAATATCACTCCCCCTGAAGCTCACCCTAACCTCAGCATCGTCTTCCCCCTGCTACCATGGATACCCAGCCAGCCTGACCCCATGTATTGCTCACAGAACAAAGTTCAGAAATAAGGCAGTGGAGTTTAGAAATTAGAGCACGGCTTTTGGAGTCAGATTCCCTGGGTTAGTATTCTCAGCAGTGGTATGAACTATCTGTATCCCAGTTTCCCCATCACAAATTAGGGGATTATTTGAAGAGCTACTATGGAGTCATTTGAGAATTGAATGAGTTAGTCCACATGAAACCATTCATAGATATTATTATTACTTTGCTTTACTACAACAGATTCAATTTTTTAAATATTTCTAAATTTACTATCTTATTTGAATCTTATAAAACCCTATAAATTAGGGCAAATGTAAAGTGTTCTGCTTTTTTCTGAGATGAGGAAATTGAAGCACAAAGCAGCTGAATGACTAAGATGGTTAAGAGCTTTAAAATCAGGGATAATTGGTTTTGAATCTGATTCTACCACCTACTAGCTCTATGACCTTTAGTAAGTGACGTAACCTGTCTGTATCTCTATTTGCTCATCTCTAAAAGAGAAATAACAATGGCATTTACTTCATAATGTTGTGAGAAATCAGAGTTAGTAAATGTCAAAGCATTTATGACAATTCTCAGCAAATAAGAACTAGCCAGTTTTATCGTTGTTTTTACTATTTCTCCCCTAATCAGTCTTACTCTGTCCCTTCTGCCCCAATGCTTGGTATAATACTTGATACATAATAGGTGATAAATAACATTTTATTGAATAAAAATGATTTTATGAAGGAGGTGGGGCTTGGGATGGCCTCATGGATGACTAGAATTTAAATATGTGATGGAAAACACATTAGTATTTTTATAGGTGACAGAAGAAAGAATATATATTATGCATATACTCCTGGATTTATACATTTACTAGTATACATTTACTCCTGAATTTAACACATTCAACCTCGTATTATTTAATTTTCTCCATTTCCAATTAATTAATGGCAAAACCTATTCAAAGCAGATTATAAAATATAGCTTTACCTTACACATGTTTGTTTCATTTCATCTAATCAGGCATCAAACTGAATTCATCATCATAAGACATTGTGGGAAAAAGCAGACTCAAAAACCTTGGGGATATTGCTCAGATGCATTATAAGAAATGATCCACAATAATTTCACAGAGAACTTTCATTTTATCAAAATTTTATTTTTGCCAAGTGAGTCCAATTACAACTCCGCTTCTATCGGTAACTTGGGATTTTTTTTTTTATGGTTACAGGCAAAACCTCATATCTTTAATCTGCCTGGAATAAAATTCCTTCTTCAACTGTCAAAGAAACAGCTAAGCTATTATGTTTTTTACTTATTATTTACTACCAGTCCTTGAGTATTTTGATTTTTTTGTTGTTTATATGTTTGCCATTGCCAGTGGAGGTACAGTAAGCATATTGTCCCACAATTAACACTGAATGCTCTTCAGAAAGTACGAAAGCGTTTTTTGTTTTGTTTTATTTTGTTTTTAAACCTGTATTTGTAGCCCTTCCCCACCCTATACCACAACAGTCAAATACAAATGCAGAAGGACAAGCAACCGGCAGAACATGCTGCCTAAGTTGTCGGCCTCAGATCACCGCCTTGTTTCTAATACTTCAGAGGATCAGCTGAGATTCACGCTGTCAGACTTCACCTAGTCACTCCCGTTTGTGCCCCTCCCTCTCCAATTTTTTCTATTCATGGATAATTGTATCCACTGGGCTCTTTCTTCCTTTCTGCCATAATTCTTAACAACTTCAATACCCACATAGATGATTGATCCAGCATCTTGGCCTCTCAAATCCTCAGGCTCTTTGTTTCCAATGAGCCACCACTTCCTCCCACCTCAGCAGCACATCTGGAATCTTTAAAAGGCCCTCTTCTGGATAACCACAACCTTTCCTTCCAGCCCTTCTACCCTGTAGTGCCACCCAAGGAACTGTTGGGCCTACCAAAGCATCAACCCAACCATTTTCCTACTCTTAACCTTCTTCTGGTAGCCCCACTAGCCACCTGCCTTCCACCTGCACCCAAGCAGCTCAATAGCACCAGGGCAAATACACAACTAACCAGACCAACTTCTCTTTAAGTTCACAGAGAGGCTCTCAAATGAGCACACAGCCCTGTCTGGCACTCCTAGCGTATTTCAAATGTTTGCCTGGACATTGCTTCATATGTTACTAAGAGAAATAGAGACAATCAGATGCACACAGAATTGGCTCACTTTACCTGGGCTCACCAACATTAGGAATATCGCTATGGGGTGCAATAGGTGGATCAAGATAGAGAATACATTTTAAAAGTATAACCACATTTTTCGTTTCCCTGAATTTGTTAATTGAAAATACTATACCTGCAATAAAGGCAGGCTACTTGGAAGTATCTTTTAAATCTTCATTAGATTTGTTTTAAAAAATACTGCTACATTATGCTATAGTTAAGCATATTCCTATGTGTTTGGATAAAAAATTCCAGCATTATCTGAAGGTGAAGGATCGGTGGCAACAAGAAACTGATCTATAGGGAAGAGGGTTCTGTTCTTGTAACTGTGTCTTTGATTTTTTTTTAATGAATGAGTTGGATGAAGATACACAAAGCCAGCTTATCAGAGTCACAGATAGCAGAAAGTTGAATGCAAAAACTACTATGTTGGACCAAAAGAAGTGGTAAAAATCTAACATGCTACAAGCATAACTAAAACAAGATGAAATTTAACAAGAATAAATATAAAAATGTTCACTTAGGTTTAAAAGCAAGTCTGTGATACAAGTTCAGGATGTAGAACACTGAATTAACAGAAAAAAAATGTACAAAATGCAGCAAGCCACCACGGCACATGTATACCTATGTAACTAACCTCCACATTCTGCATATGTATCCCAGGATTTAAAGTAAAACTTTTTAAAGTATAAAAGTTTTGTTGCATTTACATAAAATTTATGTTCATCACAAAGTAACAGACTTCCCCTTTATTCCATCCTAGGCACAGGGCAGACCTCAGCTGGAGAACAGGGTTTAATTCTGTGGATTTGATTTCAAGAAAGATGTAAAGTCTATAGCTCATCAAATAAAGGGGAGACAGGATAGGGTAGCATGGAGACCTTGCGGTGAGTGTGAAGCACATATCTGAGGGGCTACAGAGCAGGCCCTGCAGTGGATGAAAGACAACTCCGAGGCCATCTGGCATAGCTGAGTCTGGCGTCCACCAGCTTCCCAGCTTTGCAAGTGACTCATGCAACCTCTCCAAGCCTCAGCGGCTTCACCTACAGAAACATTTGGGGGATATTATTCATATGAGCAATCACCTCATGAAAATGGTATGGAAACTAAATGAGAGGATAATCCATTTGAAGAAATTAGCCCAGTCCTGGCACATAATAAGTACTCCACAAATACCTATTATTGTACAAGGGCAGAGCTGGCAGAAGGCATAGAAGAAAAGCAGGTTGCTTCTGTGTAGCCCAAAGTTGGTACTTCCAAAGTTCAGTAGGTTTTATATTCAGAAAATATTTCTTTGTTTTACATAGTTATTTTGGGAGGCTCTTTGGTTGCTTGTTTTTGCATTTTGTGTTTTGTTTTTGTTGTACTTTTTAATCTGACAACTTTAGTTCTAGTTAGGGAGGAAAGTTGATAATACTATGTATTTTCTACATTCAGTCCAGAGAACAGAGGGAGAGAAGTCGCTCTGAACATATCAGGTGTTATGATAATAAGAACCAAGACGGGGAGACAAATACGAGGAAACTGTCAAGACCTGCCTGGTTTCCGTCCTCCAGAGTCTCATTCTGAAAACCTTCTTTGCTCCTGCTTTGGAGATGTGAGTTTTGTTTACACAAGGGTGATGTTTCCTTACCTGTTACATTCAGGAGGACTAGAGGACAGACAGTAATTGCCTATGGGAAAGACTCAAAGCAGTTATTTGTCTTAAGCCCCCTGCCATGGTGCAGCTTGTCCCAGGCAGAGAGCTGTGAGCCTCTCCTATAATCTGTCAGGAATGATGTTGCAGGGCCTCACTGCTCCAATAAATAGGGTACTTTGGCCTTAGACCTCTCACTGATGTTAACCATGTTCTCCCCTTATTTGTCCCTGGAGAAGAAAAAGAAGTGCTAATCACTTCTCCTTCAGAAACAGTACACGCTGCAAAACTAGCCAGATGCCTCAATTCCATTTTCTTCCCTGGATCTCCTCTGAGAGACTTAGTCCATTTTCTATTGTTGTAACAGAATACCACAGACTACATAATTTGTAAAGAAAAGAAATTTCTTACATTTCTGGAGGCTGGGAAGTCCAAGAGCATGGCACCAATATCCGGTGAAGGTTTTCTTGCTGCATCACAACATGGGGGAGGACATCACACAGTAAGAGGGCCAGGGTGTGCGTATCAGCTCAGCCTCTCTACTTTTTATAAAGCCACCAGTCCCATGATGGTGGTGGCCCCAGCTTGATTACCTTATCTAATACCAATTACCTCTCAAAAGTCCCACCTCAAATCAACATATACATTTGGGGATTAAGTTTCCAACACATAAAATCTGGGGTACAGATTCAAACAATAGCACGCATATTACCATGCTGCTCAATGCATTTCCACTCTCCTCTGTTTGACTACTCAATCAGTCTTTTTAGAAATGCCTTTCTGAAAGTTTGTACACTACTGGGGGGAATGTAAATTAATACAGCCTCTATGAAAAACAGCATGGAGATCTTTCAAAGAACTAAAAATAGAACTGCCCTTTAATCCAGCAATCCCACTACTGGGTATCTACCCAAAGGAAAAGAAATTATTATATAAAAAGACCCTTGCACTCATATATTTATGGCAGCACTATTCATAATAGCAAAGTCATGGAATCAACCTAAGTGTCCATCAGTGGATGATGTGTACCATGGAGTACTATCAGCCATTAAAAAGAATGCAATCATGTCTTTTGCAGCAACATGGATGGAACTGGAGGCCAAATCCTTAGTGAAGTGACTCAGAAACAGAAAATTAAAAACCATATGCTCTCATTTATAAGTGGGAGTGAAACAGTGGGTACACAGGGACATATGGAGTGGAACAACAGACGCTGGAGACTTCGAACAGCAGAGGGTGAAATACCACCTATTTGGTACAATGTTGACTATTCAGGTGATGGGTACACTAGAAGCCCAGGCTTCAGTACTACAAAATACATCCATGTAATACAACCGCACTTGTACCTCTACATCCATAAAAATTAAAAATTTAATTTCAAAAAAGAGAAAAGAAAAAAATTGCCTTTCTTGTCTTCTTCTCTCTCTGGACTACCTCACTCACTTTCTTCTGTCCTTTGGAATTAAACTTCATGAAAGAGTGCTTCTCAGAGCCAGACAGAGGAAGTGCTGTGGTCATGTTCTGTTCTTTAGTTGGTGATGGGTGGTGATACTCATTTCATGACTGTGTCTTACAACTTACATGGATGTTACATATGTGCTTTTATAAACATCAATTAAGACAAAAGAAAAAAATAGTAGCCTTCACATGTCTCTGTTGCCTTTTTGCATATTTGCTCCTTAACACACAGGAATCTGTCTTCTTTTGAAAAGTGTCTGTTCATATCTTTTGCCCACTTTTTGATGGGACTGTTTGTTTTTTTTTCCTGTAAATTTGTTTAAATTCCTTGTAGATTCTGGATATTAGCCCTTTGTCACATGGATAGATTGCAGAAATGTTCTCCCATTCTGTAGGTTGCCTGTTCACTCTGATGATAGTTTCTTTTGCTGTGCAGAGCTCTTTAGTTTAATTAGATCCCATTTGTCAATTTGGCTTTTGTTGCCATTGCTTTTGGTGTTTTAGTCATGAAGACTTTGCCCATGCCTATGTCCTGAATGGTATTGCCTAGGTTTTCTTCTATAGTTTTTATGGTTTTAGGTCTTATGTTTAAGTCTTTAATCCATATTGAGTTAATTTTTGTATAAAGTATAAGGAAGGGGTCCAGTTTCAGTTTTCTGCATATGGCTAGCCAGTTTTCCCAACACCATTTATTAAATAGGAAATCCTTTTCCCATTGCTTGTTTTTGTCAAGTTTGTCAAAGATCAGATGGTTGTAGATGTGTGGTGTTATTTCTGAGGGCTCTGTTCTGTTCCAATGGTCTATATATCTGTTTTGGTACCAGTACCATGCTGTTTTAGTTACTGTAGTCTTGTAGTATAGTTTGAATTCATGTAGCATGACGCCTCCACTTTTGTTCTTTTTGCTTAGGATTGTCTTGGCTATACAGGCTCTTTTTTATTCTATATGAAATTTAAAGTAGTTTTTTCTAATTCTGTGAAGAAAGTAAATGGTAGTTTGATGGGCATAGCATTGAATCTATAAATTACTTTGGGCAGTATGCCCATTTTTACAATATTGATCCTTCCTATTCATGAGCATAGAATGTTTTTCCATTTGTTTATGTCCTCTCTTATTTCCTTAAGCAGTGGTTTGTAGTTCTCCTTGAAGAAGTCCTTTACATCCCTTGTAAGTTGTATTCCTATGTATTTAATTCTCTTTGCAGCACTTGTGAATTTGGGAGTTCACTCATGATTTGGCTCTCTGTCTATTATTGGTGTATAGGAATGCTTGTGATTTTCACACATTGATTTTTGTATCCTGCGACTTTGCTGCAGTTGCTTATCAGCTTAAGGAGATTTGGGGCTGAGATGATGGGGTTTTCTAAATAGACAATCATAGATACAGAGATTTTTCAGACTTTTGATACATATTACCAAACTGCTTTATAGAAATTTGACAACTCCCTTCCACAGTGTGTTAGAGTTTATGTTTCATGAAATCCTCACCTGAATTGAATATCTTTTTAAAATTTTTCACATATTTCTTTTTGTTACATTTTCTTTTTATATTTTAACTTCTTTGCTTATTAGTTTAAATAAACTTTTTAAATATGCTTACTAGTATTTGTGTTTCTTGTTTTATGAACTAAGTTAGATTCAATTAGCCTCAAGTTTCAGAATTGAACATAGTGTTACAGTAAGAAGACTAATTCTCTTCAATCATCAATCAATTTGAGCAATTGTATACATTCTTATATAAGGTTATTAGTTATTTTTCAAATTAAGTTGAGTTTTTAAAGGTATGTTTAAAAACATGAGGAAGAACTCAATTTACTCAACATTAATTGATAAGCTATTATGTACCTGTCACTGTTATAGACAAGATATAGAAAGAAAAATTAAACATATATTTGTCCTCAAGATGTTTACACATTACATCATAAATGGTACAAAACAGGGTGATATTTGCTAGTGAGCTGGAAATTTAGAACTCATTGTGAGTTCAGAGAAGAAGACCTAATTCCTTCCAATGAAATAGAAAAGTCAGAGAAGGGCAGAAGATTTTTGAAAGGAGCACTAAGAATAGGAAGGAATTTAATAGGCAGAAAGGGGGAAAGGCATACCAGATAAGACTTACTTTGCCCATTGGACAACGTTATTAAGAAACCTGTCTTGCAATGAAAAGGTGATATGCTTAGTGGGCTTGGAGAGTAAGGTACATTAGGAATTTGTAAGAGCCTGTAGTGATTAGTTTGAGGTTAAACTATGAAGAAGCTTATATGTATTGATAAGGAAAGTGAACTCATCCTTTCTGGGTTGTCAACAGTTTTGAAAGGAAGGCACTATTATTCTTATTTCACAGATGAAGAATTTGAGGTGGAGAGAGGATAAGTAAGTGCAAACTCTTGTTGTTAGGAAGTGAAAGAATTTGAACAGTATGAGTCCTGAAACAGGGCTCTTTAAAGCACAGTGCTGTAATGCTTTCCATTAGTCCCCTCATCCTTACCATGCCCATGTGAAGGAGGCAACAGGAGCTCTGCTAGGAACTGAAGACGGCAGAAGGGGAAACGCGTTCTATTCTCTCTTCAGATATCACACATCCACATCCAACATGCGTGCATGCGCACACACATCCCATCCCCCATCCCATCCCATCCCATCCCATCCCATCCCATCTGAGAGAAGAAAAGCTACTCATCTACCTGGACATGACAGATAGCAGGCACTGAAAGAAATCAGAGTATTTTACCCCAAAATATATTTCTTTGACATGTTTTGAAATGGCCCTGCAAAGCTGTCTCTTGTGGGAAAAATCTAGTTTCTGTAGAGAATCCCTTTCTTTCTCCAAGTCTCTTTCCTAGTCCAGGAGAGAATTAACTAACAGTCTGGTACCTTTTTAGGTCTGATAAGAAACATTTACAATCTATTCTCTCTGAAGCCTGCTGGCTGGAAGCTTCATCTGCATACTAAGAACCTTTGTTTCTACAGCCTCTTATCTTCACCCGCCACTCCTTTCTATTGATTCCAGATCTTTAATCAGAAAATCTTTGAACCCGCCTATGACCTGGAAGTCCCTACTTTGACACGTCCTGTTTTTTGGTACCAAGGTGTTACCAGAAAGGAGTTCCAATCCAAGAGAGGATCCAACCCAAGGGAGGTTCTTGGATCTCATACAAGAAAGAATTCGAAATGAGTCCACAGAGAAAGCAAATGTATTAAGATAGTGAATGGATGAAAGGATAGCTACTCCATAGACAGAGCAGAGCATTCCCAAAAGCAAGAGGAGGAATGAATGTTAGGTACAATGCTTGTTTATACATAAGATAACATGGGGGAGATATGCTCCAGTTGCCTTGTGACAAAGGATTGTTAATCCCACAAGGGCTTGTGACAAAGGATTGTTAATGTTTGTGTCACTACTGTCTTCTACAAGAATCTATATTATTATCTTCAAGATGAAACTTAGTCTTAAACTAGGAATGCTTTTGTTCTTAAGATATTGGGAAATCAGAATGTTTCCCGGGTCTGTTAAGTCCTAAATCTGTTTGGTACATATTATTAATTTGTTCCCTTAACTGTAAGTACCTGTTGACTAAGAATGCCTAACCTCCTGGGAATGAAACCCACTAGCTCTCAACCTCATTTTACCCAGCCCCTATTCAAGATGGAGTCATCTGGTTCAAATGCCTCTGACATATTTTCCCTCCCTTTTACAAGGAGATCCTTGATCCTAAGGGTTGTAGAGGGATGAAGAACCATCTTCTGTAGCTTTTTCAGTCTGAACAGGGGTGACGATATTCCTGCCTAACTATTAGGGTATCTTGTACCCAGGGTATGGAGGAGTTCAGTCAGAAGGTGTCAGTATGGTGAAGGTCATTCACAGCTCTGAGTCCTGACAAAAGATGATATCTGGAAAATTAGTAAGTGTCCAACTTAAGAAAGCACTGAGTAAGCTTATCTCTCATTCCTATACGAAGAGTACAACAGCAATATATCCCACAATAGCAAAGCAATATAAGTAAAAGTATTCCAAGTAACTAAATAAGAAGACTTTCCAGGAACTGGGCAACTGTTGGAACCAAGCTGGTATGGGGTTGACTGATAGCACATCAGTGGCAGAGACATGAGTGTCTAAAGCTTTCACAGCCTGGTAATATCATGTGGATAGTCTAGAACATATACACAGAATTCAGTTTTGATCAAAGCACAAGTTCCCCCTTGAGCCACTGTGAAAATGTCCAAAGCCATTTGGTTCTGTAAGGCCCCCACCTAATTTGAGAAGTTTCCTCAGCTAGGAGCGTGAGGGCACAGAGTGTTAACACCGAGAGCTGCAGCTGTGTGTTTGGCTAAGGCTTCCACTTGCAGTTCCATAGCAGTCGTGGCTGCTGTGGGGAAATTATAGCCGTTGGGTAAGACCACAAAGACACCTCTTTTGTCACCTATGGCAATACTTTACCATTTCCCAGTTAGATAAGAGAGAGTCCAATTTGGTGAGGATATGTCCCAGGAGATAAGGGTGTATACTCTCCAGTCCAATTATAGGGTAAGTCCAGCTAGCCATGAGTTCCTCAAACCCATAGCCATTCCCAAAGAAACGCATAAGCAACTATTTTTGGCAAATTATGTTACTATCCCATCCACATTCGGTCTGTTAAAAGAAGGGTCTGATTACACTGCTGAAGTGGTAACCATCCTATATCACAGGTTTCAGTCTGGTGGTGACTTATTGTGCCTTTCAAAACATAGAAACATTTTGCTCAATACTTGTATTTAGACAGCTATCATACACCAATGTCCACTGTGTACAGTATAACCTAAAGTTGAACTGAAATTCAGATGTTTTTTAATTAGATGAAAAAGATACCTTTTTGTCTCTCTCTGTAGGAGAGGAAGAGGCTGAGGCCCTTGAGGCTACAGTACATGGGAAAAGTGGGTGTGTGTTTACTATTTTCAGTTTCCCTATTATAATAACATTCCCATACACTTAGGCTGGCTGGTTTAGCACACCAGGGCAATGGGAAGCGGAGAAAAGTGACAATTCTCCACTTACCCAACACATGGTGTGATTATATAGAGAGGCTAAAGTCTGTGCCCACTCAGCAAATAAGCTACTCACTATGTGATTCCAACTGATACCCAAAAGTAGGATGCCAATCCCTATTTTTATGTTACCTATCCCTTTCATTTCTTCTGAGCAGCAGCCAGAGGCCACAGGTTGGCTCAAAGGAATAAGTAGTATCAGTCTCTTGCGTTCTGGCAGCCTATGGGACTTTATAAAAGACAGGTTTAATTCAAGGTAAGTGGACCCAGCTGTTCATTATGTAAACAAGTTTTCACTGCTTCTCTATTATCCAACTTCTCTTCACTTTCAATGTCCTGGCCTCCAAAATTAAAGAAAACTTGAAAATACCATCCGTATTTTTAAGGCCTATCATTTTATTTTCAGCACCTCAAAGGCACTAGAGATACATAAGTTTATCCAGCATCTATGAGTTATTCCCATATGAATCAGCAGAAGCAAGTGATGAGGTTCAGGATACCTCACTCCAAAATACAGCACTTTGGCATTTGAGGAAACAGCAGAAACAGGAATATGCTTCTCACCTTTCCCTGCCCTTCTATCCTGAAGCAGATCATAAAATCTTAATTCAAGAGGTGCCTTCCCTACCCAGTGGAATGGAGCATCCTTATCCTCAAAGACAGAGATGTCAAGAAGAATCTGAACAAAGCAGCTTTGCTATGATCCCCCCAGGCTAATATCATTGGATCACACCCCTTTTGTCCAATCATACTTCCCCACAGCTATCCACTTCACATTTGGCATAAAACTTCATCAAACTTGGCATAAAAATACAAAAGGTTTCCTGTTTGTTTGGGTCGATATTTCTGAAGCTTCCTGTGTCAGAAAACACATATTAAATACATTTCTATGATTTTCTCTTGTTAATCTGTCTTTTTATTATAGGTGCCTCCACTGTGAACCTGTGTTGAATGAGAAAAAGACACTATTTCTACTCCCTACGCAAGGAATTGAAAGATTTGATAAATAAGAATTGTGGGTCGGGCGCATTGGCTCACACCTGTAATCCCAGCACTTCGGGAGGCCAAGTTGAGCGGATTGCCTGAGGTCAGGAGTTTGACTTGGCCAACATGGTGAAATCCCGTCTCTACTAAAAATAAAAAAAAAAAATTAGCCAGGCATGGTGGCGTGCGCCTGAATCTCAGCCTGAATACTCTGGAGGCTGAGGCAGGGAAATTGCTTGAACCAGGGAAGTAGAAGTTGCGGTGAGCCAAGATTACGCCACTGCACACCTGCCTGGGCAACAGAGCAAGAGTCTGCCTCAAAAAAAAAAAAAAAAGAATTGTGCTATATTTTGGTGGGCTCTCTGCCAGACAGCAGCAAGCAAAGCACAAAGGCAGTGTGCCTTCTGCCCAGTCTTAGCATGACAGCATGAGAGGACCTCTCCAGACTTACACCAGAATTGAACCACCATTTGGAGATGGTGTTAAGGTTCCATACGGGATTTAATGCACTTGAAGCCTTCGTTTTTCTCTACAGTCTGCTTCTTCCCCAGTAGAGGCACATTAATCCTTTGTCAGAAACCCAGTGCCTGTCATAGTGATTTCTTTAATTTCACCTTCATGTCCTTGACATTATACCCTTTGTTTTGACTTTATTTTTATGTATAAAATATATTTAAATATTTATAACTATTTTGATTCCCCAGTCAATTCTTTATAATCTGCCTTTTTGCATCATTCTAATCGTTTTTTCTATAAGTCCTTTCTCCTTTTCTCAAATGGTCACTACTGCCTGCACACTGGAGAGTTAAATATCCTCAGTTTCATCAGAGTCTTCCTACATGTCCCCATCCCAACTTTCAGGATTCTGCTCTTTCCCAATAAATGCCCTTACTCTAACAGTAGACACCTGCAAGGCTGAGAGTTCAACTTTTCTTATAATTGAAACAATTACACGATGAAGACTTGTGTTTGATTTTCAGCAATTCCAGCTCTGCAGTTACACAAAAGAAGCTTCTCCTTCAGAGCACACTTGGAAGCTTTTAGGCTATTTATGTGAAGCTGGAGCCAGAAATTCAAATTCACGAGCTCATCCTTTCCTTTTGTTACTTTGTCCAACAATATTAGGTGCAACTAACCAACATCATTTCATTCCTTCATTTTCCAAAAATGTTCACAGGTATCATATACAGTTACTAGGTTTCTTGCTTCTTAAAAATCGTCATTTAGGAATATCCAATGCAGATATTTTGGGTCTCTCTATAAACGGTTTATGCCATGGACTACCAGTGCTCTCTGTATTATTATTGGAAGTAGAGTTCTTAGTATTTTTAATCCAAATCAGATTAGAGAGTCAGAGTCAATTCCAGAAAGCCGCAAAACAATGAAGAAAACTCATTCTAAAAATTCTGTTCCTGTAGAATTTCACTCTCAGTACCAAAACCTGTTTTAATCAGGATTTTCCAGAGAAACAGAAGCAACTGGTTTTAAGTAGAGATATTGGGAAGGGAATTTATTAGGAAAGTTGGCTTCCTTGGATATGGAGACTGAGAAGTCCCACAGTAGGCTGTCTGCAACCCAGACAACCAGGAAAACCAATGGCAAGGCTCAACCCAATCTGGAGGCCTCAGAACCCAGGAAGTTTATATAGTATAATTCTCAGTTTGAGGTCAAAGGCCCAAGAGCCTTCAGTGCCACTGAAAAGAGTCCAAAGGCCGGACACAGAACCTGGAATTCTGACATCTAAGGGGAGGAGAAGAAGGCATCCCATCTCCAAAAGAGAGATGGTAAGAATTTTCCCTTCCTCCACCTTTTTTATTCCATCAGGTTTCTATCAGAATAGATGCTGCCCACTCACACTGATCAGTCCAGCAACTCACACTCTATCTCCTCCCACACACCCTCACAGACATACTTGGGGCTGCCTAATCATTCTAATCAAATCCCAAACCACTTGGATTTCCCTTTTAGCAGAAGACAGGTGGACTCAATGCTTACTCAAGCATTAAGAATAAATAATGCTTTACCAGCTATCTAAGTGTCTCTTAACCCACTGAGGTTAACACCTAAACTTAACAATTACATCCCTTTCCTCAAATAACCACTATTGCATGCATATTGGGGAGTTCCAAGGAAATGATGATGGAAAGGCTGGGCATACTTATTAATTTGTACTAGTTATGTGGCTGCTCAGTCATTTAAAGAAATCATAAAGTACACAACCTTGAATTGCTAATTCTAAAAATCTACCTTTTTTCATCTGAGACATAATAACCAGCAAGATAAAGTAACTTTTTCAAAAACACAGCTAGGAATTTGAGTTTGGTAGAATAAATTTCAAGAACTAGATGATTTTCAAATTATTTGGGATAAGATTCAAGATTAAAGAAATACATGTCTAATATTTAAAGCAAACATTTTGTCTGGTAGAATGCAGACGTTAACTATCTATGGTATCTTATATGAGCAAACATGGAACACTGATTGCCAAGATAAACCAGAGATAAATAAACACAATGATGGGAAATTTCTTCTGACATATACACATTATCAGATTTGAATTTCTGCCTTGTAGCTTGAAGCCATATGTATAATAATCTTTGAAAGACGTATTAATTCTCTAGAAGAGAGTAATTTTCTCCAGGAACTAAGAAATAGTACTGTATGCTTATTAGGGAGGGAACATCTGTTAATCATGACTTTTTTACTTATTCAGGAATCTTTAAATAAACAAAAAAAGAACAATGTCCAATTAGAGAAACATTAAGACATGGGTAAATACATAAGGAACCTGAATAGAAAATACACTAAAAAAGGAAATATGGCTACCGAAATAAAGAGGAAAAAAATGAAGGTTTAAAAGTTATTGTTGGACTTACTCAGAGAGAAAGCTACATTTTGTTTAGTATAATACAGATGGGCCAATTCTAGCTGTGAAAAGACAGCCCTAGGACAAATGCTCCCTTCACTGAAAATAACAGTCTAGGTCTCTCTCAAGCTTTTTTTTCAGAGATCTCTTTACCCCTGTCTTGTGAGACCTGAAATTGAAATAAGAGGCAGGGTAGGAGGATAAAGAAATATAGAAAATGTTTCCATATTTCCTGAAATCCACTGATACAGTTTGGATGTTTTCACCTCCAAATCTCATGTTGAAAGGTGATCCCCCAATGTTGGAGGTGGGATCTGGTGGGAGGTGTTTGGGTCATGGGGTTGGATTCCTCCATGAATGGCTTGGTGCCAGCGCCGTGGCACTGGGTGAGTTGTTGCTCTGGCAGTTCACACAAGACCTAGTTGTTTCAAAGAGCCTGGCACCTCCCCCTTTTTCTCATGCGTCTGCTTTAACGGTGTGATGCTCTTGCTCCCCCTTCACTTTCCACTGAGTGGAAGCTTCCTGAGGCCTTGCCAGGAACAGACACCGCCATTATACTTTCCAGTATAGCCTGCAGAACCATGAGCCAGTTAAACTCCTGTTCTTTATAAATGACGCAGCCTCAGGGATTCCTTTACAGCAATGCAAAAACAGACTAACACATCCTCCCTGATGGCCACTCAGGCACTGGCTCAGGAAAATGCCTCTCTCCTGCTCGGGCTCAGATTCCTTTCTTCTTTTATTCACTGCCTCTCTCTCACAGCATGGTTTCTTATTGCACTGACCTGGGGCTAGAATTGAGCTGTTTCTCCATTTCCATGTCTGTAACAACTTGGTGGTCTGATTTTAAGCACATCTACCTTATTCATCTGCTGCATTTCTCTAGCTCTAGTTCTCTCTATTTCAAATTTGCTCTTGCACAGACCCCTGTGAATGTTGAGATAGAAGATTCTCCTGCAGTTGTTCTGCAGTGCATATTCTTCCCAGAGCAGGCTCCAAGTTCTTCAGAAACATGTTTTCTGTACATATAATCAATTGCTCCTCAGGGAGGAAGTAGAATCCTGGACTGTTTCACTACTCTGGAACTTGGAGAAAGAAAGCAGCTTCAAAGGACCTGCTATTCGCAGACCTTCAGAAGTCATGGATTATCTGATTGTGGCATGCACTCTGACAGTCTTCACCCACCCAAGCACCTGGTGTTTTGTTTCCAGATTTGATGTTTAACAATTTTATGCTCACTTCTTTGAGAGCTACATGCACAGGAATATGGTAACTCAAAAACTGGCCCTCCGGATTTTCCTAACTCTGCTTTCTCTCCATCAATACTTATCTTTGGGGACCCATCCATTCCCAGTCTTAGCCCCCCAACTCGGTCATCACTTTTACCCAATTTGCAATGATATCCCAACAGAATCCCAGACCGCTGTGTAGCACAAATACACCATCTCAAATTAGAATATGACCTCCAGTGAAGACATCTCAGAGAATATTTTAAGAAAACATACTTTTTCTAATCATAAGTATATTTAGTTATGGCATATCTATTATTGATTTATATAATATGGTTATGCTTAGAATCAGGATGTTATTTTTTTAGAATGTCCCCTCTTTGAAAGTTCAAAAACAAAAATGACTAAATACTCTTAGTACGTAACCTTTCAAAGACAAGTAATATTAGGAGAAAGTAACAAAGCTAGAGTTCTTGCTTACTTCAACGCTGCTATGTTAAAATTCTCTTGTATTTCTTGTAAAACAATATTTAGGTCATCAAGCAACTATAAAGAATAAAAAACTTTTCTATCAAGGGCTTGTAATATTAAAGAGAGAAATCCATCAAGGTTGAAAAATCAGATTTTCCTTTATTTGTTTTCTGAGAACTACAAAACATTAAATTTATTAATTTACTCATTAACTACATGAATCCTAAGATTCCTTCTAGCAAACAATTTTTAATTATTTTATCAATCTAAATCTATTTAAATATATGTGAGTTCTAATTTGTGTTCATTTCAATAAGGGAAACAGCAAGAGAAAAAGAAAATGAAAAAGGGAAAAGCAATAGAAGGCAAAGAGAAGCACGCAGAGGAAAGAGAAAGATGGATGGAGGAAAAATCCCCCCATTTCACTCAGTAGCAAATATGCATTAAGGGTCTCATCTGTGCCCAGCACAGAGCTGAAAAAGAGAAAGAGGAAAAAGAAGGATGGAATCAAAAGAATGGTAGAAGCCTATTGGTTTCTGAATTAGAGGGTGTCCGGGGTTAACTGCTATTCACTAAAGCTAGAGGTATGTGCAGCGTTATCACCTGGAAGACAAAGCCACCTCCATTCGACACTTTATTGAGCTAAAAATCTGCAGATCACAGTTCTCCACAGCACATCATTAAACCTTCACAGACTCTTAATGAGATGGAATGATCCCAGTGATATAATCACACTGGGGGCTGAGAAGCTCTTTCCAGGCCCACACTCATATACAGGGATATTTGCCAAGAATCAGATGAACCAGGGGCAGAGGGGCCAAATTTGGCCAGAGTTGGAGGTTTGCCAAATCCAAAGTAATCCAAGATGTTGGTCCAACAAATATTCTGCAGTATGCAGTCACGTCCTAAGTTCACAGTTTCATGTACTCAAAAAAATGAATATAATCAGGGGCTACTTTTTTATGACATGCCAACCTCTTTATATTCTTAAAAAGATACATTAAATGAAAAGTGCTCAGTTACAGATGAAATATATAATTGGTGCCTGTTAATAAATTTCAGAAAGACTCAATGTATTAAAATTAGTGAACAAAGAGTTTTTAAATTGCAGATCTAGTTCAATCTATTGCTAGTTAAAGACATACTCTGAAGATACATCAGCTTCTTGTCGGTTCTCATTTCAACAAATGAGGTTTTCTGCTTTATTCAATGACCAGGACTTTCTGGATTATTGACATGGTTTTTCTTTCTTAATTCCTTAAAAACCAGATCAGTTTTCTTTCCTCTCTCCCTATTGACCCCTCCAGTTTTCTGATAGCAGTGGCTTCAGAAATATGTCTGAGAAAATGCAAAGCAAAGAAGGATGAAATATATCCTGCTTTAGAATACTGGAGAAAGAACTTTTATAAAGCTGTAATATTCTTATTTAGCAATTGTGTTTGGTAAACTTCTTATTATTTATCATTTAGACATTTAAGCTAAAGTGAGATAAAAATTTAGTATAGATTTCTTCATATTTTCTCAAATTCTATTTGCATTTTGTGAAATTATTTTATTGAACTGTAAAATCTTTCTTTATATAAACTATTTTGAAGGCTTTAGTGTATCATGAAATATGATTTTCCTAATGTGTTAGCCCCCAACTGGTTTTCAGAGAAAGACATTTTGGTTTTATATTGAAAATCAATGGACAACTAAGACTAAATGGAAAGAAACTGTACAGATACTATGGATGGGAATGGAACTATGTCAGTATTTTGGTACACATTAAGAATTTGGAGTTTTGCAAATTTACGAGAAAAAACAACCCCATCAAAAAGTGGGCGAACAATATGAACAAACACTTCTCAAAAAAAGACATTTTGTGGCCAATAAATAAATGAAAAAAAGCACATCATCACTGGTCGTTAGAGAAATTCAAATAAAAACCACAATGAGATACCATCTCACGCCCAGTTAGAATGGCAATCATTAAAAAATTAGGAGGGGAACAGATGCTGGAGAGGATGTGGAGAAATAGGAACACTTTTACACTGTTGGTGAGAGTGCAAATTAGTTAAACCACTGTGGAAGAAAGTGTGGTGATTCCTCAAGGATCTAGAAATAGAAATATCACTTGACCCAGCAATCCCATCACTGATATATAATACAAATATATATATAGCCAAAGGATTATATATCATTGTATTATAAAGACACATGCACATGTATGTTTATTGTGGCACTGTTCACAATAGCAAAGACTTGGAACCAACCCAAATGCCAATCAATGACAGACTGGATAAAAAAAATGTGGCACATATACACTATGGAATACTATGCAGCCATAAAAAGAATGAGTTCATGTCCTTTGCAGGGACATGGATGAAGCTGAAAGCCATCTTTCTCAGCACACTAACACAGGTCAGAAAACCAAACACCACATGTTCTCACTCATAAGTGGGAGTTGAACAATCAGAACACATGGACACAGGGAGGGGAACATCACACACTGGGGCCTGTAGGGAGTTGGGGGCTAGGGGGAGGGGAGAGCATTAGAATAAATACCTAATGCATGCAGGGCTTAAAACATAGATGATGGGTTGATAGATTGATAGGTGTAGCAAACCACCATGGCACATGTATACCTATGTAACAAACCTGCATGTTCTGCACATGTATCCCAGAACATAAAGTAAAATAAAAAAAAAAAAAGAAAAATCTAAAAATAAAAAAAAGAATTTGGAGTTTTGCCAAGATTTTTGAACAAGGCAATTCTATAATGAAGATCTCAGTCATAAAACAGAGCCCAGCTAGTGGAGCCTGATTTGCCTCCTGCAACCCCCTCTTTAAAAGTCTCAGGAAAACAAGAATGAGGTACAAAGTTGCAAAAGCAGTGGATGCTGAAAATGTAGGTCAACCTATTGGAAGAACTTCAACTCTCCAGGGTGCAGGTGGGGCCCACAGGTACGAGAGTGAGAGTGAACTAGGAAGGCACAGCCCATCTCAGATGTCTCTCTGCACTCCCTCCTTCACAGTCATGGGGACTCTACAGGCCATGGGGTGGACTGCCAGCCTCCTTGATCACAGAGTCCCTTTGGAAAGAAACAAGCTCATTCCCCAAGCAAGGCTTGTGAAACGCTGTTTCTCACTAATTTTAGGGACTATAATTTCCAGTACTACAAAAGAGCCAGGTGCAGAAGCAACAGTTGTTCAGGTCATGTAATTCCTCATATTATACATTTATACATGACAAGGACTGCCTTCAGAATTTAGGATGAAATGATGAAGATACAGTCTTCATGTATCTTCAAACACACACAAATTATAATATAAAAAAATCCTAGAGACCAGGTGCAGTGGCTTACGCCTGTAATCCCAAGCACTTTGGGAGTCTGAGGTGAGCAGATCACTTGAGGTAAGGGGTTTGAAACAGCCTGGCCAACATGGTGAAACACCGTCTGTACTAAAAATACAAAAATTATCTAGGTGCGGTGGTGCATGCCTGTAATCTCAGCTACTAGGGAGGCTGAGGCAGGAGAATCGCTCAAACCCAGGAGGCCGAGGCTGCAGTGAGCTGAGATGGCATCACTGCACTCCAGCCTGGGCGACACAGCAAGACTCTGTCTCAAAAGTTGAAAAAAAGAAAAAAAAGAAAAAAAAAATTCTAGAACGTATTTCCCGAGGCCTGAAAGCTAATGAAGGGCATTTCATAAGTGGCAAGTGGATCATTGCAGCACTCCTTCTCCCATTCCTTCGTAGCCATTTAGCCCCTGCCTCTTAAGTTAGGCATACTGCCCCTGTAATAAGACTGCCTCTGTCTCTCCTCTGGGCTATGCCGACATAGTGGAGCTACCAGATCAGCCCTGGACAGCCATTTTTCATGAATTATTTCACGTAAGAAAAGGGTACATTTTTATTTTACACTGTTATTTGGGGGCTTATCCGGTGAACCTAAATCCAACTGATTCAAGGGGGCCAGTCACAGGGGAGAAGGCAGAAAGGGCCTGGCTTAAGAAATAAAAGGAGGTGCGCAGGGCCAGGAAGGAGGAGACCTCTGAGAGCAGTGCGCTCTGTCGTTGCAGTTCCATACCCTACTCCTAGCAAAGGAAGACCTAAATTCTGCGTCAGAACCACTGAGCAGTCACTCCTCATTCTAGTAGAGCCATGGCAGGGAAGGAAAACTTTGACTAAGAAAGACTGGGATATCAACCAGCATTTCAGTGGGGAATGAGCTAGCGGCAACAGCAAGGGTTCCCAGGAGAAAGTAGCAGTGGTGTGTGTGTACATTAACAGTAACACTTTTTTTTAACCTAGAAGCAGACTTCACTTATTTTCAAGCTCCTGCTTGAGTTGACGGCAACAGGCTTGATTATCGTAGCGGGCAGCCTCTAGGTACATCCCCATGCCCACCCTGATCCCTTCTCATATTCATGCCCTTGTGAAATTCTCTTTCTTTGAGTAGGGGATAGGACCAGTGATTTGCTTATCATCAATAGAATGTAAGAGTGTAGGTGTGTGTAGGAGGCTCTGTCGTCTAGGTTGGTGTAAGTACACTCTGTAAGGTTCACACAACGATGAAATTGCTGAACAACACATTTCTCACAACGTATCCCCACATAAAGACCATACCTGGGAGGAAGTGAAGTGTATAGGTTAAATGCAAACACTAAGCCATTTTATGTCCGGGACTTGAACATCTGTGGATTTTGTTATCTACAGGGGGACTCCTGGGACTAGTCCTCTGTGGATACTGAGGTATAACTATGAGGTTTCATCTTTTGGTTTTAGATTTCTAATCCATTGGGAATTTAGTTTTGTGTTTTGTGTGAGATATGTATCTAATGTTACCTTTTTTGCAGATTACTCTTTTCATCCTGCAGTCTGTTTCTCCTTTCTCTGTTCCATTTTCCATAAACTCCTGATGAGTCTTACCAAAACGTAGTTTCCTCCATTCTTCTCTTACTTGGTGGCCACAAATGGCTTCTTGTCATTTGTTGCATCAAATCCAAACAAGGTCTTCATGCCAAAAAGTAAAGTTTCTCCATGACATGCACTATTCTAATATATTCAATTCCTTTCCATAATCCTAAAATGTACCTGTTCTCTAGCCTTTCGGCTAGCCTTCAAAATGTCCCCTAAACTTTGGGATTTTGATAGTGCTGTTCTAATTTTTTCTTCCTGTCTACCTGTAAGAGTGCTACAACTCTTTAAATCAATATATTTGAAGAAATAATTACTGTAATTTTATAAATGTGGTAAGAACTGAACACCAACAGATCCAAGAAGCTCAACAAACTCCATGGTACAAGAAGCGTTTTTTTTTTTAAAAAAGGACACATTATAATCAAATTACTTGAAACCAATTGTGAAGAGAAAATCTTAAAAAGAACTAGAAGCAGGTAATGACCCATATTACATACTGGAAATCAAAAATAAGAATAATCAAAGATTTCTCATTGAAAATAATGAAAGAAAACAGGGAAATATCATTTGTAAAGCAGTGATATTAAAAAAGTAAAAACAGGCTGGTCACGGTGGCTTATGCCTGTAATCCCAGCACTTTGGGAGGCTGAGACAGGCAGATCACGAGGTCAAAAGATCTAGACCATCCTGGCCAACATGGTAAGACCCCATCTCTACTAAAAATACAAGAATTAGCTGGGTGGTGGTGCGCACCTGTAGTCCCAGCTACTCAGGAGGCTGAGGCAGGAGAATTACTTGAACCTGGTAGGCAGGCAGAGGTTGCAGTGAGCCAAGATCGTGCCACTGCACTCCAGCCTGATGACAGAGTGAGACTCTGTCCCCTCCCCCCCCCCAAAAAAAAACTATCATGTTTGGGGAGAAAAAACTGAGATAGTCTATGAAAAACTTATGGATGCTAAGAACAAAGCATAAGATCATTTAATGTAAAACCATGTGACAAATCCAACATCTATTCACGATTTAAAAAGAAAAACACAAAACCCTTCGCAAACTAAGAATGGAAGGAAAACTTCTCAATCTGATCAAGGGAATCTAGAAAAAAAAATTACATTATACTGAGTGGTAAAAAGACTACATGCTTCCCCCCTAAGATCAGGAACAGTCAAGGATATCCACTCTCATCACTTCTATTCAACACTGTACTGAAGGTCCCAACATTTGCAAAAAGGCAAGAAAAAACATACAAAAGGCATATAGATTGGGAAATAAGCATAACTGTCTTTATTGACAGATGGCATGATAATCTATGAAGAAAATTCTAAGTAGTTTATAAAAAGAGCTACCAGAATTAGCAAGCAGGTTTAGCAAGGTTTCTTTATATGAAGTCAATATGCAAAAACAATTGTATTTCATACACATGCCAGAAACAAACATTGCAAATGATTTTTTAAAGATAGGGTCTTGCTCTGTTGCCCAGGCTAGAGTGCAGTGGCATGAACATGGCTTACTGCAGCCTTGAACTCCTGGGCTCAAGTGATCCTCCCACCTCAGCCTCCCAAGTAGCTAGGACTACAGGCATGCACCACTGCAGTTGGCTAATTTCCTTTTTTTTTTTTTTTTTTTTTTTTGTAGACACAGGTTCTCACTATGTTGCCCAGGCTGGTCTCTAACTCCTGGCCATCCTTCTGCCTCAGCCTCCCAAAGTCTTGGGATTTTTAAATGAAATTTTATTTTTAAAAGTATAATTTTCTATAACATCTAAAAGAATGAAGGATGATTTTTAATGAAATATGTGCAAGATTTTTACACTGCAAACTACTTTCATAGCTAAAAGAAATTAAAGAGGACCTAAGTAAATAGCCACTAATATCATGAATCATGATCATGTTTATGAATCAGAAGCTCCTAAATTGTTAAGAAGTAAATTCTCCCCAAATTTATTTATAGATTCCACACAACCCCAATCACAATGCCAGCAAATGTAGAAATTGACAAGCTCATCCTGTGGAAATCCAAACCACCTAGAATAGCGTAAACAACTTTGAAAAAGAACAAAGTTGAGAATGTGTTTTGAAGATTTATTACAATGCTGCAGTAATTAAAGACAGTGTGGTATTAGCAAAAGGATAGACTGTAACTCAATAGAATAGAATAGAAAGTACAGAAATAGACCCACAAAGGTATGGTTGATTAATTTTTAGCAGACCTTTCAGGGTAATTCAATAGGGAAATGATAATCTTTTCAACAGCTGTTGCTGGAGCAATTGGACAGCCATATACAAGACATTGAACCTTGACTCTTTTCACATGCCATAAACAAAAAATAACTCAAAATTTAATATGGACTTAAATGCAGGAGCTCAAATTTATGTAAATGTAAACATAAAAATTAGTGATTTTATTGTATATAAGCTATAACTCAGTAACTTGTTTAAATAAATGTTTTCATTATTCTTCAACACATATTTTGTTTTTACTGTGTGCTAAAAGAATGAGTTAAAATTCTCTTTTCTTAGAAAGCTAGTATTTTACAAGGACCCAGTTTAAATCATAATCTCATCTAGCACCCAGAGGATTTGTCCTAGGAAAGTCTTATAGATTAAAAATCTCCATTTCCTAAGATATGCAGAATTGCATATGATGTTTCAGTTTTTCAGGAGTGTTCCTATATGCATGCACTATATCCACTAAAGGTTTCATATATCACTGAACTTGGCAATAGCTATAAGAATTATAATTCCAAATAATTCTGTATATAGTTACCTCAAGAGATTTGCTTATGAAACACTTCAACAGCAAATATCTTAAGGTAAAATTGAACAACATAAAAACAAGAAACTTATAGAAGAACTCTGCTTTAGGAAAGTCAAACTGCCCCCCCTGGTAAATATTTCTTAAGCACCAAGTTCACATATATGCCATAGAAACCTGTGATGATGTAAGCTTTGGCCCTCCCCAAAAACCAGCAAACGAGCATTCCTGCGAAAACTGGTATTTATTACCGAACCATGGACTGCTATTCTGTTAACAGTATCTGAATGTGATCCTGCCTGATATGGTTGTTGATATGCTAAATGACTTCCTAAGTAACTGGTTGTTAATCATGTCAAATAGAAAAATAACCCTGCCAGGTGTGAGGTGAATAAAAACTGTAACTATTATTATCATATTCTTGGAAGAGAAGCCTTCTCACTTTCTGATCTTTCCTGAGAAGAAAAGAAAATAATAGATATAATTCTGGAATTCCCTGACCACTTCCATGGTGTTCTTCAAAGTATAGCTATGACATTTGGAAACCTCTCATTGTTTTAGTTTATTTTTATTTTTAAATTTCTTTTTATTTATTTATTTTGAAACAGGGTCTCACTCTGTCACCCAGGCTGGAGGGGTGATTCCTGCAACCTCCGCCTCATGGGTTCAAGCAATTCTCGTGTCTCAGCCTACCGAGTAGCTGGGATCACAGGTGGTGCCGCCATGCCCGGCTAATTGGGGGTGTGCGGGTGTGTGTGTGTGTGTGTATTTTTTTAGGTAGAGACAGCGTTTCACCATTTGGCCAGGCTGGTCTTGAACTTTGGCCTCAAGCAATCTACCTGCCTCAGCCTCCCAAAGTGCTGGGATTATAGGTGTGAGCCACTGCGCCTGGCCCCCAGTTTATTTTTTTGAGCTGTTCTCCATGGTACATGTTCACGTTATAAGTGTCTGTCACTGATTGCTCTACTACCTAGGTTCTTTCTCTCAGCACATCCACTGTTCAAATACTGCGTTGTTAGGCACACATCAGTGAGGACATGTCCCCACCCCCCAGTCCAATCTTCCTAAGTCATATCATATTAGATGACATATATGTTCTATATCTATAATAATGAATAATATGTATGTTAAATATGGCTAAGTGAACATCATGGATAGACTTGGATATGTATAGAACAGAAGGAGGTATCTGCAGCCTCAGGAGGCCTGTGGAAAGCGAAGAAAGTTCAGATTCTAGACAGCTGGCTGTGCTCCATGATGTATATATATATATATATATATATATATATATATATACATATACATACATACAGAAACTTCAGGCCACTGTTGGCATCAGCCAGTGAGATCGTTTCTCTCTCCAGTACCTCAGCCCCTATCTCAGCTGCTTTCCTGAATCCCTTTGAGATCCCTTGGTCCTTCGTAGAGCCCAGGGCACTCCTAACATAAAGCCTTAGAGCAGTTATCCTTGCATGCATCTGTCTCAGAGCCAGCTCTGTGATTTAATAGAGAATCTCAGTCTTTCTCTGGCTCTCTGCTTGAAAAAGAGATCTAGTTATTTGACCTCATCAATTTGATTGAAATAAACTACTCTATATTCCACGAAAATGTACGAACATTTCAACATTTTCACAGAGTTTAGTGTTTTAATAGTCTTTTCCCATTCATTCGTTAACTCTGTATGCCTTAAGTAGCCATTTTTAAATCCATAGCATTGTATTGAAGGATCCAGCTAATTTTCAGCATATAATTATTGTTTGACTTCCTAAGTAACTGGTTGTTAATCATCTCAAATAGAAGAATAACACTGCTGGCTGTGAGGTGTGATTTTTCTTTTCTCTTTTCCCTAGGTATACCCAACTGAAGCCTGTGTATGCTAGCCACATGATAAATGCTCATTAGATAGTGATCTGATATTAACTGTATGTACCCCTAGTACCTTGAGTGCCTTAGAATTTTAATGACTTTTAATGAATATCTCCTACTATATAACAACTGAGTGATTTTAAAATTTTAATTGCATTTTTCTTTAGCTTTTCAATCCCTTTATTCTTAGAGTATTTTAAGGAAATATTTCTAAAAGTGAAACTCCTTGTTTCCCAGACTGCACCTGTTCCCTGCATTCTGATGTCTATTTCCACGTGTTGCCTAGACATTGCTGTCTGGACGTTCCTTAGCTTTCTCAGGCTCAGCACAAAATACTCAACATCATCCTGATCAAATACTTCTCTTCCTAGGTCTATTGCTCACTGGCTCAATCCAGAGACCTGAGAATCACCTGAGGCTTCCCTCTCTCTCCCTTCCTCCCATGGCTCATCATCCCATCAATTCTTCCTCCAAAATACATCTCACCTCTGTTTCCTCTCCCTGTTCCCCCTGCCATGCCATTGGTTCATGGCTTCCTAGAAGACTGCAGTATATCTTACTGGTTTTCTTGCCTTCAGGGTCTGTCCTCTCCAGTGCATCCTCTGCATGAGTCAAGCCAACCTGTTCTCCCCTCCTTGATTCAAGCTTTGCAACTACTCTCCCTTTCCTGCCACGTGAAATCTACATTTCTTCCCATGGCTTAGAAAGCACTTAATAGCTGGGTGCGGTGGCTCACGTCTGTAATCCCAGCACTTTGGGAGGCCGAGGCAGATGGATCACTTGAGGTCAGGAGTTTGAGACCAGCCTGACCAGCATGGTGAAACCCCATCTCTACTAAAAATACAAAAAAAAAAATATCTGGGCCTGGTGGCGCATGCCTGTAGTCCCAGCTACCTGGGAGGCTGAGGCAGGAGAATGGCTTGAACCCAGGAGGCAGAGGCTGCAGCTAGCCAAGATTGCACCACTGCGCTCCAGGCTGAGTAACAGAGAAGACTCCATCTCAAAAACAACAAACAAACAAACAAAAAAAACACTTCACATGCTCCCCCTCTTCTACTTGCAAGCAATGCCCTCCCACAGCCTCCTTCACTCCAGCTCTCTACATATGCCACACCCCTCATTCTTCATCTTAAATGTAAACTCAAAGTTTCATGAATGAACACATCAATAAATGAAATAAAAATATGCATCTTGACTGTCCCAGGATTGCCCAAGAGGAGCACAGTTGACTCTGCCATTCAGAGATTAATTCGTATATTGAATAGTTTGGGCCTTGCTTCTGGCTCATTCATTCCTTCATGTACATGAACAGTTTAGGGCATCCTGGGGAAGATGTTTTCATCTTGCTAACTCTTGGGAATAGGAGGAGGAAACGGCTGTCAACTGAAGGCTGAACACTTGCTGCCGGTAATCGTAGCTTTTAACGCTGCACCTCTTTAGATACTTAAAGAATTCACTGTTTTGGCTCCATTTTGTACAGGTTTTAAAATAATCTGCAGAAACGAGCTGTGCTTTCAGGACTTCATAGCTCCCAAGAATTAAAAACAAAAAAAAGAATTCTACTTGATCAACTTAATTCCTTTTTCTTTATCTTCCCTCCTTCATTCTCCTTCTGGTCCACTCTCTTTCTAAGCTGTTTCACTTTGCAATATATTGCTGGTAAAGACGCAGGATAATGCGATCTTAACTTGTTTTATCCTAAGTATTTGCTTCAAAACTCCTGTATCTAAAGAAATACGGTTGGGTCATTAATAAAGAAAATCTTCTTATCTGAAAAATAAAATTCCCAAGAGTTAGTGGGATGAAAACTTTTCTTCATACTTCAGGCAGCTGTCAGAATGAGGGAAGTGAGATAATCGAAAGACGGAGCACAGATCAGTGTTTACACTCAAGCAAAAGTCAAGATAGGAGAAGAGAGAGAGAGGAATGGCCATTGTGGGTGTCTGAGCTCAGATGAGGGCCCCTGTGGGCTCAGCCATGTCTGTGATATAATTATATCACAGCCATGTCTGTGAGATAATCCTATCAAATGTAGGGCTGGCATAATGAATTCCAAAAGAATTCAGATAAAAATGATTTTAGACTTTTCACTTTAAATCAAAGATCATTACCGAGCAATATATATGGTTGACACTCCCTAAATAAAAATACATTTATTTAGAGTAAACTTAATACACAGACTTGGAAATTTAAACAGCCACCCAATAATGTTGTAATTTATGTTTCCTGAAGTTTTAAAATGAAGGCACTAAGAGATTATGATACATATGCATTAAAAAATAGCACCTGTTGACTAAATGCAGATTGAGGTTCAGTCATATTACACGGAATTTCCAAAAGACAAAAAGAATTTAGTTAATGTTCAGGAATTGTTTTGTGAGTAATGAAGGGAATCCAGCTCTGGAAGTCATCTTGGAATAATTCACTCTAAGGAACTTGGGAATAGTATGTAATGTAGAACACATTCCCAAAGAAGAAAAACTCTGCAAAGAAAAATTAAATTTATGTATTAATTTATTCAATATACACAGCACATGCCTCTAGGCCAATCACATCAGTTTTAGTCTTGTAAAACTAAGGATTACACTGATTATTTCCAGATCTATCTGTCTGTTTGAGTTAAGTTTTACTGCAGCAAACACAACAGCAACGATAAAGTCAAAGTCTCAGTGACTTACACAATAAACACGTATGCCTTGCTGATGGGTCTGTGGCTGTTCTGTGGCTCTTCTGGGCCTGGCTGAACTCAGGTTCAGACATGCCTCATGTGGCTCTCATTCTGGCTAAGGAAAGGGGGAGTACAAATGACCGTGCCATACCACAAAAGCACACACAAAACCTCTGCTGGAAGGTGGCATATGTCACATCTAGTCACATTCATTTGGTGAAAATGAGTCTCATGGCCAAGGCAAAAGTCAATGGAGAAGAGAAATATACACGACCTACTGAGAGGCCCTGCCAAGGCACATGGCAAAATGTGCGGTTGCGGGGGGCATACTCTTATCACAGAGAGGGGAATAATTGGGAACAATAATCGAATATACTATAATACCTCTTATACATTTTTTGAGTATCTACCCGGTTTTTGGTCTGGCCCCACCCCATATGTATGGGCAGGATGCTCTCAGTTTCTCTCTCCCTTTTTTTTTTTTTTTTGATAAGGAATTTCACTCTTATTGCCCAGGCGGGAATGCCATGGCTCAATCTCGGCTCACTGCAACCTCCGCCTCCTGGGTTGAAGTGATTCTCCTGCCTCAGCCTCCGGCATAGCTGGGATTACAGGTATCCGAGGATACTCTCAGTTTCACACAGTTACTTCCTTCTACCCTTCAGACTTGCATTGGCATGTGTGCCTTGGTAACACCAGGAGAATAGTTGACCCAATTTCCTAATCTCTCAGCCTGTCAATCAAGATGAACAAAGTTGAGGTTTTACCTAATGACCTTCACAACTCAGATTGCTCCCTTCCCTGAAACGCTATCAAACTTTTGGTCTGCATTTTTCATTTTGATTCTTACTTAACTTCTTAGTATTCATATATCTTGTGCATGAATTTATTTTATGCTCCCATTAAAAGATCTCCCATTAAAAGTTTTGTGGGGTACACAGTCTTTAGTTGTCAGTTATTTTTTCTCAGAACTGTGAGCATTACTGTACTTCTTCTGGCTTCCATTGCTGTCATTGGCAAATCTGCTAACATTCTAATTTTCCCTTTGTAGGTCACCTGTCTTTTCTCTCTGGTTTCTTTTACATTATACAATTTCAAAACTGAATGTCTAAATATGGATTTATTTTATTTGTCTTGCCTAGTAAAAGTTGTTCTTGCTGTATCTATAATTCTTGTATTTTATCAGTTCTAGAAAATTCTCAATGATTATCTCCTCAGATATTTTCTCCTCTTCATTCTATTTTCTCCTATAGGGACTATAATTAGCTGTATGTTGAAAATTTTCCTGCTTTCCTTCCAATCTCTTCTTTCATTTTTTTTTCATTCCCTGTTTATCTACGCTGCCTTCTGGGAATTTCATCACTCCCTTATTTCCACTTAAAACTTATTTTCTCAATTATGTAAATTGACAGCTCTTTACACTATCCATTGAATTTTAAATTTTTAGAAACTATTTTTTCATTTCTGAAAATTCTCTTTGTTACTTTTTGATGGTTTCTTATTTCTTACTTATTCTTGTGATTGCAGTCTTTAAATATTTTATATTCCATAATTGATCATTTCATTATTTGAGGTACATGGGGTTCCAAATTTATTGCTTTGTTTCTGTCAACTTTTACCCATGTGTCCTTGGTTGATCTTTGATAATGTGCTAATATTTACTTGATTTTAACCTCGGTAAACTTGGAGGGGTTTAAATTAAGGATATTTTTCTTATGGAGTTTGCATTTCTTTTGCAATGGTGCTAAAGGACACCACCTTTCATAGTCTTCAGCCTGATCCTTCAAGGAGGCTCTGGCTTAGCTCTCTGATTTGGCCACTGACTCAAAGCCTAAAAGCTGTAGTGCTGATATCTGCATTTTTTTTGCAAGCCAGTCTTGCCTTTTACATTTGTTTAATGTGCTCCATTGCCATTTCAGCCTTTAGTTTTTATTTTTGTCCTGTATTTTCCCTTTAGACTTGATTCCCTTTATTTTGAAGACTCCAGAAATGCAACAAAATTGTTTTATGCAGGAGCTATTACAGCATTTTCAAGCATGAAATCTTTTCAGTGTATCTAATCTACCATACTGCCAGTAGTGGATGTCTCAGGGATATTTTTTACTCTGGGTTTGTGGCTGTGCTCCTTATAGTTGAGCTTGCCAAAAGTTGAAATTCCCAGACAAATGGAGCATGACTTAAATTATTTTAAACTTAGAATATCAAATAACACTTAAGGCCAGGCCTAATGGCTTATGCTTGTAATCCCAACACTTTGGGAGGCTGAAGTGGGAGGATTGTTTGAGCCCAGGAGTTCAAGACCAGACTGGGCAACATAGGGAGACCCCATATATACAAAAAATAAAAATAAAAAATTAGTGGGTGGGTCACATACACCTGTGATCTCAGCTACTCAGGAGGCTGAGGTAGAAGGATTGTTTGGGCCTGGGAGGTTGAGGCTGCAGTGAGCAATGATCGTACCGCTGTACAAGACTCTGACTCAAAAAAACAAAATAAAAAGCTTAATTTAGACTTTCTTGATCAAAATGGACCCTATGCCAGAATTGGTTTGCTCAACTGATGGACACGCTATGTTAACTATGCTGATGAGATCATGTGATTGTTAAGTTTGCTCTGCTCACAGGGTGCAAATAAATCTTACTGAATAATGACAATGCTATAAACTCATGTATAAAAGCTAATATATAGTTATAATCAGAAACACTTAGCTAGTATGGCTGAATTACTAAGGTTTTACTATAACTTGATTTATGGTAAGGAGACTATTCAAGTGAATGTTGCCATCATTGGCCTGCTATCATGAGCTTGGGATTCTGATGTTTATTATTCTGTAATTTATCTTTTTGAGGACAGATCTTATCTATTCATATAATTTGTTCCTTGAATATCACTATGTCTTTTTCCCACAAAACAGAAAGTGATACTAACTGCTAACAGATCACGTTTTGTGAATAAGAGGCTATATAAAGTGAAAAGGCCTTAGAAGTGAGAAGTATTTACAAGGCTATACTCTCATTAAGTAGAGTAAGTGTTTAGTAAATACCTTAATTGAAAACATTAATCTGGAAAGATAATGAATTATAGCCTATATGAAAAACAATCACACAATTATGAAAATGTGTTAAAATTAGAGTTTCTGACCATTTTTAAACAGATTATGTTCTTGATTTAAGAACCGTATATTTAACAATGGCTTCCAAGATGTATATAAAAATTACAGCAGAAGCTAAGAAATGCCTGCTCCCTCCCCCTACCACATAGAACTAGGTAGTTAGTACTTACAGTAAATAAGTTCCCCTCAAATTAGGGAGAATTACATTGAATTTTGCTATACAGTAAATAATATATTCAAATGAGCTTTTATAGTATTGTTGCTGAAAGTATGGGTGCTACCAACAGGAGACTGGAATAAAGGGATGAGCTGATTCAGGCAAGGATCAATGAAATACACTTGTGCAGATTCGAAGTTAATATCCAGTAAGAATTCAGTTTGCACAAGTCTTTCATCTCAGCTCTGCATGAAGCACTCTCTGGGGCCTCCTTACCAATTGTGGCTCTAAGAATAGAGTAAATTCATTCACTGTTATTTAAACACATACATTATATCCCTGTGTACATTTCAACCATTTCAGTTTCAGGGCAAAAGGCTGGATATTCACACCAGATAAGTCAAAGTTAAAACATATTAAATGAAATGGTATTTCAAAGCTTGCATGTTCTACCTTTTTAAACCAGTGAGCCAAAGATGTTCCCATTATTTATAATTATTGATTTCTGAATGTCCGTGTTAATATTTCAAAGATTAGTATCGAAAAGCCTAACAGAAAGGAGTAACAATTCAACTTTTTGGCAACGTAAATCTATTGCTAGGGCTTGATATAATAAAGAAATCTAAACTAAGTTCTTTGACACCTTGACATTTCTTACTTCTCCAAAAATTACATTTTCATTAAAAATATATTTAAACTTCAAATAGACTTATGATGGACAATTTAAGGTATTTAATTGCACTTAAAAACTCAGGCTCAGAATTTCAGTACCAGAAACTAGCATCCATCATCTTGGCAGCAAAACATAAAACATAAGAAAAACGAATCACTCCTTTAAGTGAAGTAAGGCAATTTTTACCTAAAAAGACCTCGAGGTTAGTGAGGGGAAAAAAAGATGCTTGACTATAAGAAAAGATCTTGCAGTATTTCTTTTCATCTTCATTCTCTCTGTTGCTTTTTCTTTTGATTTGAAAGATCAAATGAGACTACCTCTAAATGTATCTGGGAGGTGTCTTATGGAATTTAACTCACTTCATAAAAAGAGAAAAGAACTAAATACATTATGTGATAAATAAAGTATTTTTTTATTTTAAATTCTGTCTGAATCCTTGTTCTATCAAAGGCTAGAATGAAAGAAGGAACAAGGGAAACCCATCTTTTATGATTTGTGATGACAATAGTACCATGAGATAGTTTTTCAGTGTTGTTAGGACAGTTAACAACATGTAAGAGAATCATTCAGTCACAAAATCTTCTCTCCAGATCAGAACTACAAACTATATTCTAGATAGATATTTCCCTGTTGGTAAAATATAAACTCAGACATGGAAATTCTACAAGATCTTTTTGGAGAAGTCTTAATGATTACACTAGGATCAACAGAATCCTATAACCAAAAGTCCCTTTCTATACTTTAACTTGTACTAATTATGCTGTTGAGAAAGCTGCTTTCAGGATATAAGAACTAAATTAAAATTAGTGTTTTCTAATAGGTGTGCAATACAGAGCTGGAAGCAAGAATAAAATTATCCACTTTAAGAAAAAGGAATATGATTATGGGGGGGGAAGTATATGAAGTGAAAATATAGTTTGAATGTTTTACAGTAATTATTTAACACAAGGCCATATATTTAAATTATTATCTTTTTGTATGTCATTTGAAAACATTTAAGTACATTTGGATAGAAGTGGGGGGTTCTTTGTGCATCTGTCAATAAGTAGCTTTTTGACAGTTGTTTATTGCATGAAAATATACTTGCAAGGAGTTTCATAGCCTATTCAGTGTAAGCCTACCTCCTTCATATTTAAGAACTTCGATATATGTTTGGATTTAAACAAGAGCAAATTGTTGTACATGCTTTGGAGGAAAAAATTTTAAGTGATTAAAAAATGTTTTTTATCTAATAATACCACAGTCTTATTATACCTCCTTTTACACATCATAATGAATGAGTGATCAAGAACACAACTGTAGATTTAAACTATAAGGAAACAAAAAAGAAAGAACAAAAAAGACAGGCTGCATAGTGACAAGAATCTGTCTCCCCCTCATGCCAGTGAAGTTCTAGCTGTGAGCATGCTCAGACCATGGGAGGCACCCAAGTTTCTCTAACAGAACTCCTCCTGAGGTATGAGGAGGATACGTCTAATAACTCAATTGCTGTAAACTTATTATTATTTTTCTGGTTTTAAACATCTCTTCAGCCTCAGATTGATTGCAATGTTCCTTCTACTCCATTTCATCGTTCTGATCAATGTCAAAGGTAAGGCTGCTACTTTCTCGCTGTAAGTAAGTGCAATTCCCAAAAATTACATTTCTATTTAGTTCTATGGCAGTTGTAATACATTTATTGGGGTGTTTAAAAAACAGACATCAAATTTGCTTTGTATTTGTCATTATCTTTAATTGCTTGTAGTTCCATATAGCCTAGTAATTTTTAGATGCAACAAATTTTTCATGGAAACATGCTTTGTATGTTACTAAAGCTGTAAATAAAATATTTCAAAAAACAGTGTTGACTATATCAGTTAAAATGTAGAAAACATTTTTAGGATTGGTTTTTAAAAGTGTGACAAATTAATAAACTAAAATTGTGTTTTGTGGAATTTCAATCTGTCTATAAAATTCACGTAATTGTTAGTAATATCAATAAAAGTATATCAGTTAAAATGTAGAAAACATTTTTAGGATTGGTTTTTAAAAGTGTGACAAATTAATAAACTAAAATTGTGTTTTGTGGAATTTCAACCTGTCCATAAAATTCATGTAATTGTCAGTAACTATCAATTTTATGTCCAAAATATGTCCATAAAATTCATGTAATTGTTAGTAACTATCTTGTGTTAGCGTAATTAAACTGGGAACTCCAAAGCCACAGGCAGATCTAAAAACCAGTATCCGTCTCTAAAAGTAAACCTGTCTAAAATAAAGTTATTAAAAATCTACAAAAGTGCATTTAGTTAGATAATTTTCTTTTGTTTTTAATTTGTGGACATTTTTATTTCAGTCAAACTCTTAAGTCAGTAACATTTTCATTGTAAAGCTGACCAAAAAATAAAACCTAAATCTTCACTTGGTTTTAAAGAAAAAGACTTGTTGTCAGCCTATAATCATAACAATACATTCATAAACAATCTATTAATTATACCCAAGTTTTGCTGGGTCTTATTGTTGTTCAAAAATGTTTCTATTTTAATTTGTATTTTTTCTTAAAGAATTTTGATAAGCCTTTGAGAATAAAGGTTAAAATTTGAAATTATTTTTATTTTCTGAGAAATTTGTTTTAGGATTTTTAAATATTCGATTTTATTAAGTGGCTTCCAAGTGAATATTTTAAATATTGAAATAAAAGGCAATATTTATGAGGTATTATTTTAAAACTTCTAACAAACAAAAGATTTTTTAAAGACTTAAAATATTTCAATTTTATTTTGAATTTAAAAATAATACTAAAACTTTACTTCAGATATTTAAAAATATATATCTCCATACACCTAGAATGACTTTTAGTTCATATTTTAGTATCTCTTACATGAAAAGCTAAGTATTAACTACGGGGAAACAATATATGAACTCATCATACATGCCATACAGTTGTAGCAAGCAGTCTATTTCTTTGATTTAAGGTCCTACTTTAGAAATTCATGTTCTATCCACATATGAATATTTAATTTTATATGATTTTAAGAATATACAGCTACACAGTAGTTTCTTGGATTTAAGACATGTCATAGAGATCATCTGTGCCCTTAAAAAATTCTTTAATATAGAGGACTCTAACCATAGTTAACCAATTTTACTGTACTTTTGCCTTTACTCATAACGCATTTAACTGATTTTGCTTAAACTTTTTATGAGATGAAAAACATCTATTACTAAAATAACATTTGTGATTTACCATAATGTAAAGGCATCCTTTAAACTAAAACAAAAATTCAATTAGATAATTTTTGTTTGATTTTATTTCTAAGCAAATGCCATATTTCAAACTCCTAGTACCAACTTAATAAATATTTATGGATTAATTATAATTCTCTGGGAATTTTCATTTTCTAATTTTATATTACTTTGGACTGCTAATTTAAACCTTTATGTTTAAAATGATTTATTTTCAAAGCAAGACACATTAATCAATGCTTTGACATCTTACTCCTACTTATAAAAATAATAAGATTTGCTACATAATTAGTAAAACTTTTTTATTTTTACAATAAAATTGTGGACAATTAAAATGGTAAGACTTTTCATAGCAACCAAAGAAAGCTCATTTAGAATTGACTAAAAGTTGTCTTTTTAATTTAGATAATATTTGTGATAAACTCTTAGGCCAGATCTAAACAAAATAGAAAATTAGAAAATATATGATTGTCTTTTCTCCTCTGACCATTATCACTCTGGAGTGTCTAAAGAATGAGTGATATTGACTGCCTTAAGCTACAGGCAGTAATAGATAACTACGCATAACGTATCTTATTATTATTACGTGTATTTTATCATTGATTTATTCACTGTGTCTCTTTGTTAACCAGCTTCAAACCACTTTTTTAAAAAAACATTTCTTAATGGACAAATTAGGGACAATATTACAAATCAAAAACAGGGGCTTATGTAGGAAATTAGAAGCATGAAGTATTGAAGCTGCTACTTGGTAACTACCAATTGCTACTTACTCAAATAATTTACTTAACCTCCAAAACATGCGGTTATCCAAAACTCAGCCTGAGCAGTATTTTGAAGGGAGCAGTGCTTGACTGCCCCCTAATGGCCAGGCTCAATGCACGCCTGGGATGGGCCTTTATTACGGATGCCACTATGACTTGAGAAAAGCTTTTTCATCTGAATTTTAATTTCACAACTTTACATTCATGCTGTGGATAGTTGTGAAAATCAATTACATTTCAAGTCAGTCATCCCGAAGACTGACCTTCTTGCTGGCTGAATGGAGCCCACTGTGAGGGAGGAGGAAAAAGATCTGGAACATGGGAGTTAAAACCTTTAGAGATGTGTTATCTCTGAAGACACCAGCTAAATACATCTCACAACAGATGTTTACTCGTGTGTTCATCTTACTGTGAATAAATATGACCAGATGTAATCAAAGAGTTTTAAGGCCTCTCACTTGAAGTGACAAAATTGCCTGCCATGTCAATTTTAAAGGCAAAATTGAGATGCTGCTTTCTAATAGGTTGATGTTTAAAAAATGGCACATTTTTATTCTGGAATATAGTAACCCAAATAAAATTCAATTAACAAAGGATGATTCTGTATAAATAGTTATGCTACAAAAACTGCACTGAATTTTTAGGAGTACTCGAACGGCTTGGTTTAGTTATTTGGTAAATATATGATTTTACATTCATTGGGTAAAATGAGTGTGCTTGTTTCACATGTGAAATAGCAGTGGAATTAGAGGTCTAATTATCTAAAAACAAAAAACAAGCCTCTCATAGGCTTTGCTCACCTATACTTTCAGGTGTTTTGTATGTATTTTTAAAAACTAAGTTCACATTGAAAGTCAATGTTGTTATCAGAAAAGTGCACCAAAGCCAAAATAAAACAGGTGATTCAATAGTCATGTGATAAACAGACTTTGAGTGTTTTAAGATGCAAAAAGAATTGCGATTGAGGCCATGCGGTGGTGCACACCTGTAATCCCAGCACTTTGGGAGGCGAGTGAATCACTTGAGGTCAAAAGTTCGAGACCAGCCTGGGAAACATGGTGAAATCCCATCTCACTAAAAATACAAAAAAATTAGGCAGGTAGGGTGGTGCACACCTGTGGTCCCAGCTACTTGGGAGGCTGAGGCAGGAAGATCGCTTGAACCTGGGAGGCAGAGGCTGCAGTGAGCCGAGACTGTGCCACCGCACTCCAGCCTAGGCGACAGAATGAGACTCCATCTCAAAATAAAAAAAAAAAAGTAAGAATTGCGATTGAAAAATTTAACTTTATTACAAAGTAAAAAGCCTTTATAATATGTTCAATGTGATTGATAAAGTTCTCCTTTCCTATCCTCCCGCTTCCCACTGTTCTGACTCTGGCCCCTTTGCTCCTGTTAAGCCTCTCTCCTCTTCTTGCCCACCCCCTCCCTGCTGTCTCTCTCTTTGTGCTTTCTCTTCCCACTGTTCTTTATCCTCCTCTCCTCCTCGCCTTTGCAGGCATCTGTCTCAGCTGCTCTCCCAGCCTGTCTTCCCTCCATTTCTGTCTCACTCTCCTACCCCCCATCCTTGTCTTCCTGGTGTTCTCACCTCTGAAATCTCCCTCTGCTCTCCTTGAATCTGTTCTTCAACTCTCTTGCTCTCTGAGTTCCCATCACCTCCAGCTAAGCCTTTGTCCTGGCTACATCCCATTCTCCGTAACTCACACCTGCTTCATCCTGACTGGTCACATCTGCCTTTTCATTTCCACTTTGGAAGACATCTATCCCTCGATTTGCCCCCTTCCTCAAGTATTCCTGTCTCTGGTTGCCTCCTGTCTTTGCCGAGCACCCTCCCCAGGGGCTTCCTGGATCTTCTTGTCTCCCTTTTTTGGCCCTTGCCTTCTTTCTATTATTTGTCTCTATCCCCCACAGTCTCCTGACCCGGCCAGTGGTCACCATGTCTGTTGTTTACTAGAAAACATGCCCAAACAGCACCAAATGAGTATTGCATTTCTGTATTACTTCAATACTGGCATGCTCTCTTTATCTAGGTGCAATAATTTGTCTACAATTCTGAAATGCAGAAAGCTCAGAAAACTGAGCTGATCCCTTTTGCCTTCAAAATCTGGTCAGAATTGGCCAGGAGCTATTTAAAACTCTTTATGCACCTATTGTAAAATTTCATACATTGTGCTATAGAAAAATGTTCATGTGCTTGGTAATGGAATTTTGCCGCAGGCCTGTAGGAAATGTTACATAGCTTACAGCATGTGCATTAAATTTCTAAAATTATAAAAATATTATAAATTCTGCAACATATCTCTCCAAAGGGTTTCTGCTATGATAGTACAGATCTCTATTAGCCATCCCCCCTCTTCAGATCACCAATTCTTCTATGCCATATTATTCTTGAGTGGTATAATGGGTTTTTTATTTGCCCAAGGAAATTCAGTGTTAATAGAATGTATCTGATGAAGGAAAGATAATTTTAACTAATTCTCCTTTTCTCTGATTCTAGTTTATTTTCTATTCAATCACTAGGTTTTTTTTTTTTTTTTTTAAGTGACTATATTATTTATTCCAATCACTCCAACTGTGTTTAAAGCTGTCTGTTTGGGGTTTTATAAACTTTCATTCTTATTTCATGATATCTTCCTTCCATTACTTCTTTGAGAAATTTAATCATGCAGCATTTAAACTAGTCTTTAAAGCTCTATAGGCTGGGCACAGTGGCTCACACCTGTAATCCCAGCACTTTGGGAGGTTGAAGTGGGCAGATCACCTGAGGTCAGGAATTCGAGACCAGCCTAGCCAACATGGTGAAACTCTCTCTCTACTAAAAATACAAAAAATTAGCCAAGCATGGTGGTGCATGCCTATAGTCCTAGCTACTCAGGAGGCTGAGGCAGGAGAATCGCTTGAACCCACGAGGTAGAGATTGCAGCGAGCCAAGATTTTGCCACTGCACTCCCCCTCCTGGATGCACTCCAGCCTGGGCAGCAGAGTGAGACTCCATCTCAAAACAAAACAAAACAAAACAAAAAAAGCCTGTAATCCCAGCACTTTGGGAGGCCAAAGCAGATGAATCACTTAAGGTCAGGAGTTTGAGACCAGCCTGGCCAACATGATGAAACCCCGTCTCTACTAAAAATACAAAAATTAGCCAAATGTGGTGGCAGGCACCTATAATCCCAGCTATTCGGGAGGCTGAGGCAGGAGAATCACTTGGACCCGGGAGGCAGAGGTTGCAGTGAGCTGAGATCATGCCACTGCACTCCAGCCTAGACAACAGAGCAAGACTCTGTCTCAAAAAAATAAAAGTTCTATCATCTCCTAATTTCCCAGGTATGAATTCTCCATTTTTTGGAGCCCTGGACATTTTCATAAAGTTGGAAGAATGTTTCTCCTGCACACATCTCCCCAAAGTAGTCCCAAAAAGTACTTCCATATAACCCAGGGAATGTTCAGATCTGAACTGCCACATCTCAGGGTTTGTGCCTGTGGGTGATCCAGTTCCAAATCTCATGCCCATTTACAGAGGCATTCCCTTTCCCTGCTGGCCATGGGCAAGAAGCGCTATTTAAATCACACTCTTGGTGGTCAGACAGTTATACCATGCCCCATGCATTGTCAGGGGTTCAGTCCCAGTCCTTGGCTCCAGGAGATCTCAACCTCCGCCAGTTGGGCTGCACTAAGCCCCTTTCTCAAACTGGCATTGGACACAGCTCTGATTGCTTCTCCAGTCCCAGCTCCCCCTCAGAACAAGTGGCTTTACGTCCTCTCGCAACAGTGGCTTTTTCTGAATTCATGTTCTATGGAGAGCTTTCTCTCCTATAACCTAAATGTTTTAATGAAAAAATATAATATCAGTTTTTTTGTGTGTCTATGGAAGAGTATGGTGTGAAAGCATATTCAGGGTTTTCTCATAATGGATGACGTTGATCCAGAAGTTCAGCAAAGCAGGTAGCTTTTGTCCTTCAGATTGTGCATTTTCAAAGATTGGACGTGAGTGAGCATACACAACAGAGATTTGGAATCGTGAAGTAAAGTGCTACACAAACATTAAGAGGTTAGGAGAGGGAGGCAGCAGAGTAACAAGGATGCTGGATTTGGGGTCAGCAAACCCATGTTCAAGTCATAGCCTTGACCTTGACTAGCGTTTGGCCTTCGGCATAGCAAATAATCTCTCTGCTTCATCCACGATACTTACATAATTGTCTAGTTTCCAAGAACCGCTTCTCATGATGCAAAGATTCCAGAACCTCAGCCCCTGAGGGTTCAATAGGTCGATGGTGGGCCGTGGGTTCTGCACGTTTAGGAAGCAGCCAGGTGGTTCCGATAAACCTATTCCAAGGATCATACCCGTGGAAAAACTGCTCAAAATATACATGGGCTTTTTTTCTTTGAGATGCTAATTTTTGTTATATTCTTTGTGTCTATCAGGATTGCTCATTGGATTCACCTGGATTATTTAACACATTAATTCTACTTGAAATGACATTTTAAATGTGCGGACAATAAAAACAAATTAAGTATTTGGCAAGGGAACAGCTGAATCTACATTGTCTGGTTACCAATATAAAGTTTCTTAACAAATAGTATAATTCAAAAACTGTAATTAATATGCTAGTTTACCTATAGAGCAGTCTTGATGTTAATTACCACTCCCGCCTTTAAGAGAAATTAATAAACCCATAACACAAATGGCTAAGGAAGAATCTCTTCTGATTTGGGGCCAGATTCTACTTCTTATTCGTCACTTGGCTTTCATTATCCAATTTTTAATTCTATTATAGCTCAGCCAGTAGACATTAGATAGGCCTCTCTTTTCCTCTTATTCACACCTTGTCTGGGACATTCTGTTTCAACCCCACAATCTAAAAAATAGTATGTCTATTGCTGTAGATATTTCTACTCCTAATTTCCTTCCATTAAACCCATGGTATGTAAGAAATGTGGCAGATATGGATTCTCTTTCATTCTGCCTTGAGAGCCACTATAAAATATTCCCTTAAAAGCCTCAAATTCAGTCTGAGGGTGAGATGATAGTCTCTATGTAAACTTTCTTATTCATAGGAAAAGGATAATAACCTACACTGAGTGTTACGGGAAAACTCTGTTCCCTTATTTGAAGCCATTTCCTTTTTGGCTGTTTCCTGTTTCCCACTTTAAAATGCCGCTCTTACTGTAATAACTAAAGTTAAAATTAACTACTTGAAAAATAAGTTGCCCTCCCTAAAAGCACAGGCTTGTGCAAATGCTGTTATTTTTGTTCATTTTACCTGTGAATTGTAAGTCTTGAAAAGAATAAAGCATGAGAAAATTACCTGTGCTATGACCCGATTCTCAAAATTATATGGGCTGCCTTTCCCAACCTACATAGAGATTCCAGCTGAAAAATTAGGAGAGGCCCTTTGCCACTTCTCCTCTTCCATAGAAGATGGCTTAAAAAAAAAAAAAAAATAGAAGATGGTGCCAAGCAAGTTTTTCATTTAAAAAACGGAACCATTGGTGTAAGATAAATGAAAAAAAGAAAATGAGCATAAAGCTGCTATTATATGCACTCAATCTACATTGATGTCATAGTCAGCAGACGTACGCCCAAGTTTGGCCTTAGCTTCTGATGTGGATTATCACTGAAGTGCTCATGTGCTCCCCACTCCCACATATGTAGCTTTAGGTCTCTGTGTGGCTCACTTACAGAAACAGCACTGCTATTCCTAAAAATGCTAATTAAGTTTAGACAACAATTTTTGAGGCAGCTGCTATATACTAAGAACTTAAAACTTTTCTAGCCATTGAGAGAACCAAAATTAATAAAATAAATTCCCTTACTTTTAATGGCAAAAACCATAATTTATTTTTGCACCAGCCTAATATAATAATAATGACATGCTATAAATATTACATAGAGGTATGTGCAAGATGGTTTGGGTAGAAGAAAAGGAAAGATTATACTGAGGAGTGGTTTGGGAAAGTCTCAGTAAAGTTTTACAAAAATGATTTCTGAGATGAATATCAAAGAAATAGGAAATGTATCTAAAATGTAATTTCATTTTAGATACAGAGAACACCACATGCTACAATCTTAGTATCTTAATTATCTTAAAAGCCAGGGCTGCCAGGAATGTTTTCCTAACTGAATACAAGATAATTGTAAAAATTGAAGGAGAACTGTCCACTGGCCCTGCTTGATCTGAAGTCACTTTGGATTTGTTCATTTTCAAGACTATATAGTATGTCATTGAGGAATATTCCACAAGTTTTCATCCATTTTATTTTTCAAAGATCCTTGGATTGTTTCTAGCTTGGGGCTATTATGAATAATGCTTCTGTGAATATTCTTACATGAATCTCTTGGAGCACATGTGCATGAATTTCTATGGGCATTCACCTAGAAGTAAATCTACTGACTCATAGGGTTTGCACAACTTCAAACTTAGTAGATAATGACAAACTGTTTTCCAAAGCAGCTGTTCCAATTAACACTCCCACCAGTGTACGAGAATTTGCATGATTTTACATCCTCACCAAATAGTGTATTGTTGGGCTTTTAAAAAAATTATACCCATGCTAGTAATCTTAGTGATATTTATTGTGGTTTTAATTTGCATTTCCCTGATTATGAATTAGCTTTAATACCCTTTCAGATGTTTTTTGTCATTCAAATATCCTCTTTTGTTCAGTACCTATTCAAGTCTCTTGTCCATTTTTCTATTTACTGTTCATTTTTTCTTTATTGATTAGTAGGACATCTATATGTTTGCTAATTACAGACACTTTGCAAATATCTTCTACTCTTCAGCTTGTCTTTACTCTCTCTTAATGACTTTTTAAAAATACATTCTTAATTTTTATATCATCTAATTTAGTTATCTTTTCCTTTATGATTAGTGTTTTTGTTTGAGTTTTCTTCTTTGTATTCTCTTTAATGCATCTACCTCACAATCATAAAAAATTTTCTCTTATCTTCTAGAAACTATAGTGTTTCACATTTCATATTTCAATCTATTCTACCTAGAATTGACCATCCCCCTCACCCACTGCTCTGTGGTACAAGTGATTACACGTGTGTCTGGCTTTTCCAAACGTTCTATTCTGTTCCATTGGTCTACTTTTCAATCTTTGTACCGACATGACACTGCCTGAACTATTGTACCACTATAATAAGTCTTGCCATACTGATAATGAGTCCTCTCTCCTTGTTCTCCTTCTTCAATGTTGGCTTGGCTCTTCGTGTTCTTTTGCATTTCCAAATGCTGCCTTTGAGAATCAATTTATCAATTCCTACACACATACTCTCGGGATTTTTGTTGAGATTGCTTTGAATCTACAGATTGATTTGGGGAAAGAATGAACATCTTTAAAATATTGTCTTCCACTGATTTAGGTTTTAATGTCTTTCACTAATAGTATATACTTTACATAAATGTCTTGCCCATTTTTGTTAGATTTATTCCTAAACACATGACCCTGTTCATGCTATAGTAAAAAGTGTGTTTTTAAAAAAATTTCATTGTCTAATTGTTGCTAATATATAAAAATACAATTGACTTTACAGAAACCTTGCAAAACTTACCAATACTAATAATTTATTATTTTGGATTTTAATATTCATACCATATTATTTATTAAATCACTGTTTTATGTCTTTTAATAGTCACACCAAATTATATATTAAATCATTGTGTTATGTCTTCTCTTCCAATATATATACCATTAATTTACTTTCCTGGCTTAACTCCATTGGCTAAGCCCTCCGTACAATAACAAATAGATATCGTAATAGTGGACATCACTGTCCTATTCCCAATCTCAAAGGGAAAGCCTTCAAAAACTCACTCACATGCTGTGGAGTTTTATAGATAATTACACTTAATTAAATCAAGTAAGTTACCTTCTATTTTTAGTTCGTATAGTTTGTTTGTTTGTTTTGTTTCTTGAGACAGTCTCGCTCTGTTGCCAGGCTGGAGTGCCCTGGCACTATCTCGGCTCACTGCAATTTCTGCCTTCTGGGTTTAAGTAATTTTCCTGCCTCAGCATCCCCGAATAGCTGGGACTATAGGTGTGCACCACCATGCCCAGCTAATTTTTGTATTTTTAGTAGAGACAGGGTTCTATCCTGTTGGCCAGGATGGTCTTGATGTCTTGACCTCGTGATCCGTCCACCTCGGCCTCCCAAAGTGCTGGGATTACAGGTGTGAGCCACTGCGCCCGGCCCTACATAGTTATTTTAAAGTCAGGATCTGGTAGTTCCACCTCTGGAGTCTCTCATAAGCAGAGTTAAAGACAAGTGACAAACTGCGAGAAAATATTTGTGAGTTACAGAACAGAGAGTAACCTCCCTAAAGAATTCTGGTTGCATTTCCAGATTCCGTTTTCTCACACGTAGTTCCAAATGCTGGTCTTTACTATCGCTGTCAGGAATGAAAGTTTCACCATCTCATCAGTATGAATTATATGAAAGACAGTCTTTTCAAAGGAATACATTTTTCATAAAGCCAAATGTATTCCTTTGAAAAGATTGTCTTTTCTTCTGTGAATACGTTCTAATTTTTAACAATAAAATACTACTTTTCTAATAAATCAATGTTAAAATATATGGTAACTCAGGGTTTTTAAATCATCCTTATTTGACAAACTAAAACGTCAGTAACTTTTGGCAGGTTTCTCTAAATTCTTTAACTGAATTTATTTGGTCTAAGAAATGCAAAAGTCTAGAAACCTCTGATCTAAGGCATGTCAGAGGTAGTCAGTGTATTGAGAAAGAAAACAGAGCCAATGAATTAAGGAGATAAAGAGGAAGAAAAGGAATCTTTAGAAAATATGGAGGGAAAAAGCTTGACCTGGTAACCAAGGCTGGATGTGTCAAATGCAGGACACCAAGCAAGATGAGGGCTGTAAAAGAGCCATTGGATTTAGTGTCAAAAAGGACGATAGAGATTCTGGTGATGAGAATGTCAGTGGAGCAGCAAGGTCTAGATGGAAGCTGTGGATTTAAGAACAAAAGTGTGATAAGGAAGTGGAGACACTGACTTACTTGTATGGTTCTTCTGAGAAATTTAATCATGAAGGGGAGGAGAGTATATCTCAGTTTTACAGGCAAGCAAATATAACAAGATTTGGGCGGGTTGACTGGTTTATTTGTTTTGAAGATGGGAGCTGTACAATGGAGAGACAAAGATAGTGAAAATAGCCTGGAGCAGTAGCTCACGCCTATAACCCCAGCACTTTGGAAGGCCGAGGTGGGTGGATCACTTGAGGTCAGGAGTTCAAGACCAGCCTAACTGACATGGTGAAACACCATCTCTACTAAAAATACAAGAAAAAACAAGCCAGGCGTGGTGGCGCACGCATGTAATCCCAGCTACTTGGGAGGCTGAGGCAGGAGAATCACTTGAATCCAGGAGGTGGAGGTTGCAGTGAGCTGAGATCACGCCATTGCACTCTAGCCTGGGCAACAAGAGTGAAAATCCATCTCAAAAAGTATGTAAATAATATAGGAAAGAAAGGAAACAATGAATGCAGACCCTGAGAAAGTGAGGTCGAGTGGAATACAGAACATAGATGGAAGGCTTTACTAAGGAAAGGAAAAGAGACTTTCATTCTTTGTGCATCACAAAAGAAGCATCCAGGGCCTTGGTCTAGTCCTGTGCAGTTTCCATACACTCGGCAAGAGCAGCCTATGTTGACAGTACCCACACTTGCGTGAGGTGGGTCCTGCCCAAACACACACTGCAGCTTGGGATGCAGGTACATTCGTAAGTGGAAGGGAATAGAATCTGGGACAATTCCCACTAAGAGGAAGAATGGCCAGTGAAAGTTCCATGTGACACAGCATTTAATGCCTCAGAGAGGAATTAAAAGACAGAGAGAGGTGAAGGGACCAAGATACCACCTTCTCTCCACATTTCCCCAAACCAAGTTCCCATCTGGCTTCCTCTCACCTGTCTCCTTCACAATCCCCCCTTTCCATGGTCTTCTCCCCCTTCACCCACCACACTGCCCATTCTCTACATTCACTGGTCTCAGCCAGGCTTTAGGAAGAAGGTAGTCTCTCAACTCATACAGAACAAGATGAATTTTATATACTAAAAGATAAAATTTTAATCTAAAAGAATGCATCTCTAAAGTTGGAATTTTGGCAGTTTACCAGTCAGCAGAAATAATACTTTTGGAAGAGAAGTCTTCCTTCTTCTCTTAAATCCCTTATAACTCACCAAGAGCCACAGTAAACTGTTCCTGACCCACATAAAGGCACCCAGACAAGGAGGATGTGGGGCTGACATCCATCCCTGTTAAGGATGATGTCGGAAGTTTGAAATTCTTTTTTTCCAATATAAATCAAAATGTATTGAGCCTACACTCTGTTCCATGACGTTAGGCATCATTTCCCCAAATCTGTCTTTCAAACATCAGGGAGTCATCTGAAAAGGGAGGGCAGTAATATTTTCTGCTACCCACCAAAAAGAATATCTGTGAGTAGTGTCCTGAGGGAATTTCTCCAGCATGAAGTGGTGGCTTTGTCCCAGAACAAAATGACAGAAAATAGAGGCTGGGAGAAATTCTGTTAGGACAGGAATCTCTGAAATGGAAAGGAGGTGGGGTAAATATGTGTGAATGAAACTGGATCCAAATTCTGAACATAATGATTAATGTGGCCAAGAAACACCATCCAGGCAGGGAGGACCAAACAGTTGCATAAAAGGGTAGGATTGCCAAGTTTAAAAAACGACAACCACCAAAAGTCCAATTTCTCTTTGCCTACCTTAACATAAAAGCCTTTGAAGGAAGACTTCCCTAGCTTTCTTCAAACAAACAACCACATCCACCCCGCAAAGGTGGACTTTTAGTAAAATTCACTCTTCACAGAAGTAGGGGGCTCCGGGCAGGTGCACTCAGCTGATGGAGCCAGCTGCTTCTCCTTGGCTTCTCAGTGGAGCTGCCGGGAAAGGTGCTGCTGCCCACCTCAGAGATCCCAGCCGCTGAGTTCCAGGTAGGAATGGATGCTGTCTGCCTTGCTGACTGACAACAAAATGTAGCACATGGTAGGCACGAAGTTAACACTTTCTGGATGCTAAATGAATGTTTCCTCTGGTGCTGCAGTTAGTAGGCTCTTTAGAGCAGATAGCACAGGCTTCATCAGTAATTTCCATAGCCCCACTGCCTTCCTTGGTGGCCATGTGGTCTGACTTGGGTTGAACACCATTAAGGGTGATGCACTCCTCCTTGGCCTATACCCTCTGTGCTCCCCTGGGAGCCATCGTCCCTGGTGTTAGAGCCAGAACATCTGGCTGAGAGGATACAGGCTCTCTTTAGCTATATGTAGGACTAGCATTGGCAGAGAAATAGAGAAAGCAAAAGGGGACTTGTATATCTCCATCAATTCTGAAACTGAGGACCTGAAATATGATCCTCACCTGCTGTTTCCCAATAACCCAGAGAATGTGTCGATGGGCAGCAAAAAATAGCCTTGGAAAGCAGTCCAGGTGGCTTTAAAAAGCCATCCAAACTTCATTTTAAAACCTCTTGGCACAGACACGTCCAGAATATTGACCAGAAGACAGAAGAAGAGTGATTACTGAGCAATTCTCTTCGTATGTTCAAGCCTCCCCTCAGCTGTGTGTTTGGCAGCGGTCCCATGGAAACCACTGAAGAAGCCATCAGCATTGCGGGGATGCAGGCATCCTCCATTTTCATACTCCCCAAGCTTCAATCAAAACTGTCTCTTTCTACTTCCACAGATGGCAGGAGAATACACAACAGAATACACTTTCTACAGACAGCTAGCAATTCTTTTTCACTATGTACCAAGTACAGCAGGAGTTCTTAATTATTATTTAATTTGTATAATGACAGAGCAGAATGATAAATGAAGTTCATGAAAGACTAAACAGTATTTTCTCATCAGAATAACAGCCTAAATCTGCCGCTTTGGGAAGCTTAAATTTTGAAAAGCACTCTCCTTCTGTTCCTTTTTTTATTTCTAAATGACTCGTTAATTCACATGTTCATTTAAAAAATTATTCAGCACCAAGTAAGGCACTAAGTTAGACAATAGAGATATAGGCCACAGAGACAGAAGGGTGGGGAATAGACCTGTATTCATTTATTTTCCTTCTACATAAAATTTGTGCTTTGAAATGTCTTCAGGAAGACACCACTCTGGGGTGGAATTATGAGAAATGCAATTGACAGGTTCTATTCATACATGTTCAGTCTCTTGCCCCTTTTTATCCACACCTGCTAGATGCAACTCAATTTTTTTCCTTAGGGAAAAGGAAACCATCTTGATGCCTTTTATTTATGACAGTTGATTGCTTGTTTGGCCCTGCCTCCTAGACGGTCTGCGGATGTGAGATGGGCATTTAGTTAGGTCCAGCCCTCAAAGAACTCATAGTCAGCCGCGCTAGGTGGCTCATGCCTGCAATCCCAGCACTTTGGGAGGCCGAAGCGGGTGGATCATTTGAGGTTAGGAGCTCAAGACCAGCCTGACCAATATGGTGAAACCCCATCTCTACTAAAAATACAAAAATTAGCCGGGCATGGTGGCGTGCCTCTGTAGTCCCAGCTACTGCAGAGGATGAGACAGGAGAACGGCTTGAACCCGGGAGGCGGAGGCTGCAGTGAGCCAAGATTGCGCCACTGCACTCCAGCCTGGGAGACAGAGCAAGACTCCATCTCAAGCAGAAAGAAAGAAGAAAAAAAAAAAAACCCTCACAGTTATTTTCATGATAAACCCTGGAAGGAAACACCACGTGCCACCTTCAAAAGATCCTACTCACACCGCCTCACCTTTCCATTTCAAAATACTCTTTATCAAATGCTTAATCGCTTCTTCTAAACATTAAGAAAATATTTTCAGGAGGTTGTAAGGACATTTTCCTTGGTTATTTATCATTTACAGTCCTCCTTCAGTTTTCAAAAGAAATTCGAAATACAGTAAAAATCATGCGTGTGATACCGCTTTCAAGATGGAGTAACATGAAGAAGTAGGGGAAGCTTTTATTTAGTCCCTTTTATTTCTTTCAAAGAAGTCACACAAAAAATCATGAAATGCTTTGGCACAGGAAGCTTCCATTTCACAGAGCCTCCTTCTTAACATTCTATTTGCTTAGCTGGTGTGGAAATTGCCTGTGAGCTGACATTAACCCAGGTTACCATGGGCCAGGCGCTCTCCACAATTCCTAAGCATCAGCTTGTCTAGTCCCCAAAACACACCCACAAGGGAGATGCTGTCATTAATTCTATTTTAAATGCAAGGAAACAAAGATTTTTTTTTTATATATTTTACTTTAGGTTCTTGGGGTGCACGTGCAGGTTATGCAGGGTTGTTGCATAGGTGCATACTATATCCAGCATTTCTCCCCATGTTATCCCTCCCCATCCTTCCTACCACCCGCTGCCCCTCCCCTAGCCCCCGCCTCCCAACTGCCAGCAAACTGACACAAGAACAGAAAACCAAACACCGCATGTTCTCACTCATAGGCTGGTGCTGAACAATGAGAAAACGTGGTTTCAGGGAGGGGGAAACAAAGATTTAAAGAGGTTAAGTCGCCTGCTCGAGGTGACACAGCTAGTGAGTGACAGAGAGAATACTAATCCAGGTCTGAGTGTCTCCGGAGTGCATTATCACTAACGAATGTGTTTAAACAGTGGGTCACATCCCATTAGTGGATCATGAAATCAACTTGGAGGCTTGTGATCCCTTCTCAACTGAATAGAATAGCAATGATCAGAGGTCATCCCACATAACTTTAAAAAAATGGTATTTCAGGAAATGCTGTTTTCATTGTGTGGATGTGGGTGTGGGTGTCGGAATGGGCATGAGTGTTCCTGGGTATGTGCTAGTGTGTGTGGGTATGAGAGTGAGTGTGGGGGTGTAGGTGTGTGTCTGGAGTGTGGGTGTGGATTGTGATATAAAATACCTTTCTAGGCCAGGGGCAGTGGCTCACGCCTGTAATCCCAGCACTTTTGGAGGCCGAGGTGGGCAGATTGCCTGAGCTCAGGAGTTCGAGACCAGCCTGGGCAACACGGTGAAACCCCGGTCTCTATTTTAAAAAAATACAAAAAAATAGCGGGTATGGTGGTGTGTGCCTGTAATCCCAGCTACTTTGGAGGCTGTGACAGGAAAATAGTTTGAACCCAGGAGGCGGAGGTTGCAGTGAGCTGAGATGGCCCCACTGCCCTCCAGCCTGGGCAACAGAGCGAGACTCTGTCTCAAAAAATAAATAAATAAAACATGTTTCTAACTGTAAATTACTGCCTTAAAAAATTTCTGAGCCACCACACGAAGATATATTGACTCTCTCTCTCTTGCTCATGTTCCAAACACAGGAGGACTACTCGTTTTTATAAATCTGCCTCCTATAGAAATCTTTACAAGCAAGAAGTTAAGGGATTTTAAAATCTATGACTCAATATGCCTCTCCCTGCGTGAACAGGCTTAACAGCCAACCCTAGTGCCATGAAGCAGAGAAGGCTTCCTAAAATAGTCACAGGCTTGACTGGTCTTATGCCTAGTTGCCGATAGTAAATCTTTCATCCACTACTGCAGCAACAGCGGAGAATTTTTGGTTTTGTAAGAACAAAATGCTAATGAGCAGAAAAGCATCCAAAAGCCATGCACTGAGTCTTCCTCCTCAGTCAGAAAAGACCCCAATGTTGTGGCCACGGCAACATCTGAGCGTGTGCATCAGCACACATGGCTGCCCCAGAGGGGGCCAGAGGCTCTGCTTTTCGGTGCTTGCTGGATCTCCAGGGTCTTCAGAACTAAACGACCCAAGCTCAAACAATCTATTCAACCTCCCTATGACATCACTAAAAGCTTCATGTGCATTTGTAATTCAGATGTAGCTTTAGTGCCTAACCTCCACTCCTGCCCTTTAACAAATGACATTACTTGGTAATGAGAGCAGTAGGTTCTACTTCCTTTAGGAGAGTCTCCTGGGGGGCCTCAGGGGAGGACATCTCTCTGCAAGGCAGCATTTGCTTGGAGGGCTCAGGCCTCACAAGGGCATTTTCCCAAGAACCAAAGTAGATGTGCCTTCGTGTTCTCAGTCATTTCCTCATCTTTATTTGGGGATCATGCTAACTGTACACAGTCGTCATTAACATGAAATCAAATAACTAGGAAATTCCCAGCACAGAATAGATGCTGTTCCACAAAGTTTGCTCTTTATTCTTTTGCTATGTTAAAAATATCACCTCCCACACCCCACACAAGGAAATTCATGGTCATGATGCCAGCCTTCAGTGGCGTGGTTAGGAGCACTATGCCCACATCCCTTTATCCCTTGTTCCCTTCAGTGAGTCACAATGACCTACAGCCATTCCTGTGTCTACACTCTCCTTAAATCAATTTCTGTGAAGTTCCAATTTTTTTTTTTTTTGAGACAGAGTCAAGCTCTGTTGCCCAGGCTGGAGTGCAGTGGTGCCATCTTGGCTCACTGCAACCCCCGCCCCCCAGGTTCAAGTGATTCTTCTGCCTCAGCCTCCTGAGTAGCTAGGACTACAAGCGTGTGCCACCATGCCTACTTTTTGTACTTTAGTAAAAACGGGGTTTCATCATGCTGGCCAGGCTGGTCACAAACTCCTGGCCTCAAGTGATTTTCCTGCCTCAGCCTCCCAAAGTGCTGGGATTACAGGCGTGAGCCACTGTACCTGGCCAGAACTCCTTTTTTAAAAATCCATGACTTTTGTAATTTTATTACCCAACTTACGAACATGTCTCTTTATTTTCTGAAAAGTTTTCTCTCAAAATTGAAAGAATATCTCTTACATCGAAATTGCTAGAATTGTTTTGGTCATCCTATTCATAGACATAATTTTGCAAAATGTCAGTTATATTTCCTTTCTTTGGTTTCTTATTCAACTCAGCAGTTATTCAACTCTCATTGGTCTTCTCTTATGTACCCTGCAGCAGAAGATTATTTCTATCTAGTCCTGATTTATGCTCCTTGAAATGCAGATTCCTGAATTGATTGATAGTCTCATAGTACAAAGGCAAAGGGTGTACCTACGGGGTCAGAGGGATGATTCAACCCCATTCTGTGTCACTTCCCAGATGAACCACTGCAGGCAAGATATGCAACTTCCCTAATTCCAAAATATGAAGGATAATATCGCCCATCCCATAGTCTGGCTGAAAGATTAATGATGATAACTACGAGTGAAGTGTCTGGCAAACAGAAGACCCAGTAGACACCAGACATGAGTGTTCAATGGTCAATCCTAGTTCCCCTCATTCTAATGTGCTTCTGGATTTGTGTTTCTGGATTTCTCTCTAGCTCAAGCTTAAACTCTCCCTTTGCAGGTATATTTTTATCATGCCACCTCAAATTCTTCTTGTAAAAGATTAATAAGTAAATAAATCTACACATTTGACTGTATTAGCTCATGGTTATACCTTTCTGTTTCCAAGAGTGTATGACTCCTTGATTTCATACAAAACTAGGAGAATATATCTGGTTTTGTTTATGATTACCTTGTGGAAGTGAATTCAGTATGAACCTGGATTCTGTTCCTGATATACCTAGTGTTGGGTGTAATCATAGCTGTTTAAAATGTTGTAATTGGCGGGGGGGGTGCGGTGGCTTACACCTATAATCCCAGCACTTTGGCAGCCCAAGGTGAGCAGATCATGAGATCAGGAGTTTGAGACTGGCCTGGCCAACATGGCAAAACCCTGACTCTACTAAAAATACAAAAATTAGCCAGGCCTATAATGCCAGCTACTCAGGAGGCTGAGGCAGGAGAACTGCTTGAATTTGGGAGGTGGAGGTTGCAGCGAGTTGAGATCGTGCCATTGCACTCCAGCCTGGCAACAGAGCAAGATTCCATCTGAGAAAAAGAAGTTGTCATTAAGAATATTATTCAAAGAAATTGTGCACTGAGAATAACACTAGATGAACTCAACTCTTATGTTTCTTGTGAAAATTAAATGAGACAACATGGAGGGAGCGTGGCCATGGTAACACTTTGTTTTTGCCCCCTCTTTCATGTAGATTTTGCACTGAGTGAAGGTACCATGACCACCCCTCCCTGCCAAAAAGGATATTTTCCCTGTGGGAATCTAACCAGTGCTTACCCCGAGCTTTTCACTGTGATGGCAAGGATGACTGTGGGAACGGGGCGGACGAGGAGAACTGTGGTGAGTGCTCCCCTTGGCTCCCCATGTGTGCTTCACTTTATGAACACCCCAAAATTATGGGTCAGTTGGATAATGATTGTGATGAGCTAGGAAAGCTGATTTGGTGTCTGTAGGGACTCCCTTTGAAACACAAACAATGACTCCCCAGTATATCTGTGATAACGACTTGAATTTTTGTATATAGAGGTTGCTTAGTCAGAAATAGTGTCATAAAATGTTATATTTTATAAAAACTGAAATTATGTTTGAAAATCTACCTGAATACTCATATTTTAATTTTAAGGGGCTTCCTATGACTACCTCCTTATGGCTGGTAATTTGGTTCAGCTTCAAGAATATTCACAAAGTAGCCAAGAACGGTGGCTCACACCTGTAGTCTCAGCACTTTGGGAGGCCGAGGCAGGTGGATCACTTGAAGTCAGAAGTTTGAGATCAGCCTGGCCAACATGGTAAAACCCCGTCTCTACTAAAAATACAAAAAAAAAAAAATTAGCTGGGTGTGGTGGTGGACACCTGTAATCCCAGCTACTGGGGAGGCTGAGGCAGAAGAATCACCTGAACCTAGGAGGCAACGTTACAGTGAGCTAAGATTGTTCCACTGCACTCCAGCCTGGGCAACAAGAGTGAAACTTCATCTCAAAAAAAAAAAGAAAGAAAGAAAAGAATATTCATAAAGTGTGAATGGGCCTAGCTAAAGAATTAATTGATAAAACAGACCTATACTGAGTGCCCACTGTGTGCCAGGAGCTCTCCAAATCACTGGGACACAGTGAGCTCAAGGGAGACAAGTGTCTTGACCTTGTGGAGTTCACACGGGCAATGTGAACTAAGATGATAAACCTGTATGTAAAAAATTAAACAATCTCAATACGATAAGTAAGGAAATGAAACAGGATGATGAGCTAGAAAGAAACTTGGAGGGAGGGATACTTCAAGGACGTAACCAGAGAAAATCTTTTTAAGATGGTGACACTTGGATTGAGAACTAAATAAAAAAAAAAAGAAAGAAAGAAACTATGAAATATTCTGGAGGGGCAGAATTCCAGGCAAAGGCAACATCAAGTGCAAAGGCCCAAGGCTGACTGAAACAGGATGATGTGTTTGATGGTGTGTGGCTCAAGCAGAGTGAACAGGGGTATACACAGGAAATGAAGGGGTAACCAGAGGCCAGATCGCAGATCATCTTACACGCCAATTTCAGCTCTGTTTATTGAAACAAAAAAATATTCTTCTCTGGAGGAAACTGATGCCAAGAGAGGCTGACATGTCTAGTTAATCTGAAAGAATCCTGTGTGTTTTCTGCCACAGAGAGCAACCTCTCTTTAGCACTGCCAACCATCCATTGAAGTGGGGCAGCAAAGCCCACGGCATGCATCTCTAGAATCTGCTGTCCTGCCCCTGGGTACTCAGGCATGCCTCCCTCTGAGAGACACAGCCTCTGCCCACACTTCCGATGGATCACTTCTACTCATTCTTTAGGGCTCAGTTTAAGTGTCTCAATCTCCAGGAGGGCCTCCCTGGCCTCCCTGAAGCTGTATCACTGGTCTAGGATGACTGCAGTTTCTCTGTGTTATCACAACACCCTGGGTGTATCTGTATGCTGCACAAAGTAGAATGCCTTATCTTTTCATTGATGTTGTTGTTTTTAGTTTTTGTTTTTTGTTTTTTTTGGGGGGACAGAGACTTGCTCTTGTCACCCAGGCTGTAGTGCAATGGCGCGATCTCAGCTCACTGCAAACTCCGCCTCCCGGGTTCAAGTGATTCTCCTGCCTCAGACTCCTGAGTAGCAGGGATTACAGGCACCTGCCACCATGCCTGGCTAATTTTTGTATTTTTAGTAAAGATGAGGTTTCACCATGTTGGCCAGGCTGGTCTGGAACTACTGACCTCAGGTGGTCCGCCTCTTTGGCCTCCCAAAGTGCTGGAGTACAGTGCCACGATCACAGCTCACTGCGGCTGTGACCTCCTGGGCTCAAGCTATCCTCCCACCTCAGTCTCCCGAGTAGCTAGCACTACAGGTGCGCATCACCACATCCAGTTACTTTTTTATTTTTCGTAGAGAGAGGGTCTTCCTATGTTTCCCAGGCTGGTTTGAGCTTCTACATGCAAGCAATCCTCCCACCTCAGCTTCCCAAAGTGCTAAAGTTAGAGACAAGCGCCACTGTGCCCAGAAAAAAAAAGCCTTTATTTTATTTTTATTTTTTTAATTGCATTTTAGGTTGTGGGGTACATGTGAAGAACATGTAAGACTGTTGCATAGGTACACACATGGCAGTGTGGTTTGCTGCCTTCCTCCCCCATCACCTGTATCTGGCATTTCTCCCCATGTTATCCCTCCCCCAACTCCCTACTCCTCAAAAGCCTTTATTTTTAAAAAAAAAACATTGTTTTTGCTTTATTAAAAAAAGTCAGATTACATAAATGTTATCGGAACTCAATATATCTATCAAGTGTCTGCACATACAGCAGTATGCACATGACAAAAACTAAATTCAGGTATTTTCTTCGGAGATCCTCAAATTTAAGGTCAAACATGGAAAATGTCAGTATTAGAAATAGTTGATATTTTCCAAGACATTTATATTTATGTAAAATAATCATATATTTATTTGCATTGCAAATTTTATGATACATACATTTGGAGTATTTTTCATGTAAAAAAGGGAAACCCTGCAGATGTCTGCCTTTTTCTCCCTTACTATCTATGTATTTAAAATATCAATCATTCTATTACTTAAACATATTTTAGTTTAAAATTATCAAATTGTTATACTTTTGTAAGATGGTATTTAATTTCTAGAATAACTGACACACATCAATCACCATTTCACAGGTGACACTAGTGGATGGGCGACGATATTTGGCACAGTCCATGGAAATGCTAACAAGGTGGACTTAACACAGGAGTGCTGTAAGTGGTTTTGATTCAAAGACAGAACCAGCTTTGCGAAAAACATGATTTGTGGTGCACAAATTTATATGGGTAATGTGACAGGTCCCCTTCAGAATTTCCATTTCAGTTCAGTGTATTTCCCTGGCTAACAGGTCTGCTGTCTGCCTGTGGGATTGGAAAGAGAAAAAAGAAAACGACCATCTCTATTTATGCTATTTTCATGCATGACTCTCTGATTGCAAGAATATATAAGTATTGAATAATTGTGACAAATAGTAAAGCTCTTATTCCTTTTAATTATTTTCTTCAAGGAAGATATTAGGCACTGAGAGGACAACAATGATGATGGGGTTCTAACCCACAAACACCTCATATGCAGCAGGAAAGACTGCTCCTTACAAAAGCGGTGATGATACAATATTCTTGCTAAAGGGGAGTAACAATGTTTGCACCAGGGAATGGGGAAGCCCATTGGAAGAAATGATGGCTGTGCTGGGGATGGGGAAAGAGTCCCAAAGAGGATGACATTTGAGATGGACGTTGAAGTCCTTGGATGGAGGAAAGCATAAGATGTGACAGGATGAGCAGGGGAGCAAGATCAGCAAAACACTGGGGTCAGAAGATGTGCAGCAGGCTGCAGGATGCCTTTTCACAACCATTCTGAGTGTGTGAGGAGGAGGAGCAGGAGCTGAACCTCGAAGGCTGGGGCCAGCCCATGAAAGGTTTTGGTGCACACCTTGAAGTGTGACCTCTATCCCATAGATAGAATTTTAGGGATGTGTGTGTATATATAGATGGAGATGAATGTACAATTACATACATTAGTAAGTATATGTAAATATATGTACATAATGTACATATATCAAATATACACTAATAGTATTTTAGGTACTTTATATTTTATTATATACAAGAATATTCTGTATGAAAATTAGAAACTAAAAAGGATAAAATTAAAAATAAATATAACCAAAAGTTCTACTATTTTCTTCCTAATCCACAATGAGTTGTCTTGCACACATCCCATTTTAAAGGTCACTACTGTATGCAATAGCCAATCACCACAGTTGTGGGCCTTATGTTTGTTTGGTTTGATCTTATATTTATTTTATTTTGTAATAAGGAGGATGAGCACATGATCAGAAACATGTGAGGAAGATTCTTTCATTAGAATTGCAGAGAATGGATTAGAGCAGTGAGTCTCAGTCATGGCAATGGTGCCTACAAAGAACATTTGATAGTATTTGGAAACATTCTGTTGTGTGTGTGAGACAGGGTCTCACTCTGTTGCCCAGGATGGAGTGCAGTGGCACAATCACAGCTCACTGCAGCCTCGAACCTCCCAGGCTCAAATGATCCTCAGCCTCCTGGGTAGTTGGGACTACAGACATGAACCACCGTGCCTGGCTGATTTTTGTATTCTTTGTAGAGATGGGTTTCACTATATTGCTCAGGCTCGTCTCAAACTCCTGGGCTCAAGAAATCCACCTGTCTCAGCTCAGCCTCCCAAAGTGCTGGGATTACAGGCACAAGCCACCTATGCCCAGCCTGGAGACACTTTTCATCATCCTGATGGAGGAGGGTGGATTGCTGCTGGCATCTAGTGGGTAGAAGCCAGGGATACTGCTGAACATCCTACAATGCACAGGACAGCCTCCCATGACAAAGAACAATTGACCCAAATTGTCAATCATGTTCAGATGGAGGAGAAAGAATGATGATAAAACAGATATTGGTTATTATGTTTATTGCAATGCCCAGAAATGCTATTGAGAAGGTTGAGGTAGAGAGAGATGCAAAAGGCATTTCAGAAAAAGAATCCACAGAGGCTGGGGGCATGATTGACTTGCAGGTGATGGAGGGTGAACAATTAATGCTCACATTTCTGGTTTTGCTGACACACTCACCTTGACCATATGAAATTATTATATTGGTAAATAAGTTTCCAACCACAGGTTTTTAATTTAATCATATAACCACTATTTTAATGGTGGTTATGTCAATAAACATTGACGTAAGTATATGAAAGTTATCTTTAGGAAGTTGAGCTAATTAACATATATGTATAGACAATATAAAATATTTTCCAACATGTATACACTAAAAGGATCCTTTACATTAAGCAGATAGTAGAAGTTTGTTGGCTTTACTAATAAATTTCAGTAAAAGTTATTTTTAAAATAACATTTGGATAAAAGTGATCTAAAAGAAGCAGGGCAACTGAAAAGAACTTATTATTACATTAAAATCAATAATAACAAAATAAATTCAACAATAACTCTCACATGCTTAGCTCTATCAGTACAAAATCCATAGGCTAAGAAGAGAAATCAGACTCCAGAAATACTTGCGCTCTCTCTCAAACTCTCTCTCTCCTCTACCCTCTTCTCTTTCACACACACACATACACACACACGCGTGCACACACACACAGAGTGACTGTTCTGTGAACCAATGTGGCCTGGATTCTCTAGGAATTTCTCACTCCTTTACATGCCATTATGTTAGTAAGTATGTAAGTCCCCCCTTCAGAGTACATCCTAAATCATTCTTTCTTCTGAATGCTTCAGATAGATAGATCTTTGGTTATCTCAGCTTTGCAGCTTCTCTACAACTTTTACCTTCAACTTTCAACTTCAGAGTAATGAAAAACAAAGAATCAAAATGAAAGAGTATCTGGCTGGATGGACTTTAGAAAGTGCCAGGGTGGTTATGGTAGAACCTTCATCTCATTCTTCTCATGGCTCTAAGGGAAGTTTGAAAAAATAAAAAAATCGAATCTGATTTTAAACAACAAGCATTTATTAAGCAACTATTTTATGCTATTCAAATGAATTGACTCAGTCATATCCATTAAGAATTACTCAATCATACTAATATTTTTCATCGAGGTGAACTTAATGCTGCTTCACTAGATGAGTTTATGATAGTTAACATTTTGTGTGTTTTTTTTTCTAATCACTTGGTAAATACCTCTGAAATGACTACTAGAAGCTAGAACTGAGATTAACACATTAGTCTACATTTGAGTAGGAGAGAATTCTTATTTACTTTTATTAGCGGCTGAATGAGTTCATTTAACAGATGTAAATTTTATACATTCAATGAAAGAGAGCACTATCAGTTATTAAAGACAAAGTCATAATTAAAGAAATGTATTCACTAGTGAAATCTTACTCTTTTTGTCCCATCAGTTCTAAAACACTATCCGCAATGCTGTGACTGCAAAGAAACTGAATTGGAATGTGTAAATGGTGGCTTAAAGTCTGTGCCAATGATTTCTAACAATGTGACATTACTGTAAGTAAAACTTAATTATTGTTGATATTTGTCCGTAGAGTCACATGAAAACCAAGGAAAAACCTAATAATGTTGATTGTATATTAGCAAAATAATAGAAACTCTGTTTAAAACTACCAGTCATCAGAGAATTCTGCATGCTTCCTATTCAATGGGAAAAAGTGGTTTACATACTGTATGTTAGATTAGGCTGTGATCAGTTAGCTCACAAATGTCTGTGGGTCTGGAGTTCTTATATTCAATTGCTTTTTGATGCATGTATGATTACTACTGTGCTTGTGCTGAAATGTTTTTTTTTTTTTTTTAAGGAAGCACACTCATTTATTCTATGTCATTTTTAACATTGGTAATCTATCCAAAACTGCAAAGATATAAAAGATCCATGAAGCTAGTAGCTGTGTTACATCATGTAAAACTTTCTGTACTTTGCATAAAGTTCTTGAAAGTCTCAAGAATCTTCAGTCATGTCATCATTTGGGCATGCATGAGGGGGTTGGGATTTTTGGTTGGTTTTTGGTTTGGTTTGGTTTGGTAATGCACCCAGAGGGTAAAAACAAAGAAGATAAATCACCATGGACTTTCCAGTCTATTATACTAACTAGCTACATCTATCAGATATTCACAAACTACTTTATTTTGCTATATAAAATTTTTACCCTCCCATGAAAAATTTTTAGTCATTGTCATGTTTAAATATGGATTAGTATAATGGTCATCATCAAATATTCTTTTCCCAAGCATGTAGCTTCTAGAGAAGAGTTTGATTGGCCATAAAAATCCATAATGAAGTTTGCTTTACATGTTATTTTAGGTCTCTTAAGAAAAACAAAATCCACAGTCTTCCAGATAAAGTTTTCATCAAATATACAAAACTTAAAAAGATGTAAGTAGCCATTAATAGCATATTTATTAAAAAAAAATCCTTGTGGTGTTATGTTTTTTATCTAAAAATGAAATAGAAAGTTTGTTATCTTTATCATTACATTTATGTTTCTAAATGTAATTAAGATTAGAAAATAAAACATTTAAAAGTATATTATCTTTCCATTTCATAATTGAAAGGAGCTGAACTCATTTTGTTTAAACTTTTTCAGAGAATTAACTTGGAGTCGAGGTAAAACATCTCAATAGAAAGATACACAGTTCTATTATTTTCCTCAAGATTATCTGGAAAATGACATTGCAGATTCAGAGGAAATTTTTAATTTGAAAACAAGAGTGACAGCATAGACAAGAACAATTGGATCATTTCAAATACATAATGATAGGGTACAGACATCCCCCAGGGTGTTAGGAATGATAACACAGGAGTAGTACAATCAGTGATATTAACATGTCTGAGGAAAGCAAATGCCAATAAACAGGGCATGATCAGCAGAGAAGGTATTCTGTGACGGAGAAGGCCAATACTCTTCCAGCATCATTCAAGAAAGAAAACCAGGATCTAGGAAATATAATCCCTAGAGATGATCTCTCTTGGAGAGTCAGGATGCACCATCAATCTCTACCACAATTTTCATGAACAATCTCTTGATACTATCCATATCCTTTGCTTTGATTCCCTACTCACCATGCAACCTTAGGATGATGAATTTAATTTCCCACCTTCTTCATTTTAAAGTATTTGAAAAGCTGCATGGAATAGAGAATAAGAGCATTCCTATCACTGGGATGGGATATCTTCTATTCACATTAATAAATGGAGAATATTCAGGTTCATGTATCAGTGTTTTGCAAGTCAGGTCGGTGTCTGTCAGTCCCTCTGGACCAGTCACTCTGGGGCACAGGAGAGGCTACACCTGCTGAGATGATCATTAGACTAGATAACAAAATTAGCAAGAGAATGCTGTACATTCTGCAAGGCCCCTTGGTGGTACCATCACCTTATTGTTTTATCCTTCAATATCCAGCATAGATGAAAAAAGTTTCTAGAAATGTAAAATTTCTGAAAATCCAGGAATAAAAATGATCTGAATCTTTGCTGATACTGGACACACACATTTGGTATGAAATATCATCGAGGATTTTGTGTTCCTGAATTTAGGTACAAATTTCCTCATACAAGAAAGGAAGTAGCTAATGGAAGTCCATGAGGTAGAACCTTGTGTGGACATCAATACTCAATCATACTTGGGTTTGATTGTGGCCTCTGTAAACCCTGGTTGCTCTCAGACCTGCTGCTTCATCCTAAAGTATGTGAGTATGTTGTCCTGTTGTTACTGTCACTCCAGAGTAGGTATGCATTGGCTCTGCATGTCCAGATTCCTCCAGAGAGGAAATTCTAACCACATTGTTCCTAGTCTTCCAAGAAATCCCTAAAATAACAACATGTTCTTTAGATGAATCAATATTGTCTTTGCACTGCCTGAATAATACACGTGGGAGGAAAAATAAAATAGCACTAGCAGAAAGGAGTGGAAGAGATGTTTGTTTCCAAATTCTTGTTTCATAGCAATTGAAATTCTATCTTCTAAAGTCATATAAGTTTTAAGAATTTCTAATTAAATCTCATTATACACGAAGTAACTAAAGATGGCAATGGTTAAATGACTCACCTAAGATCTACTAGTCAGTGTAAGACCCAGAATGAGAGCCAGTGTCTTCTGATGTCCAAGGTAGTACTTACTTTACCATAACAAGAAACCTTAAGAGGGAAAGAAATTGTTCTAGCATTCAACTGAATTTCTACCAGCACAGACTATCCTACCCCATGTAGAATTCCCTTGTATATGTTTTGCCCCCCTAATTTGGGGGCAAAGCCAACTTCTGGCAAGGGAGAGGGGTCACTAGAGGGTCAAGCAGGAGGGTTAAAATTAGACTTCTCAGGCCATGTCCTTCCTTGGTCTATTAACCAATAACTGTGTTCTATACCAGTATCTCCCTCTGCGGTCCTGGTCACTGCTAGCCCACTGAAGGGAAGACTATAGAAGCAATTTAATAATTCAGGTCCCCAATTTTCCAAGTGAAAAAAGATAGGAATTAACCTTTATTGTCAAGATTAGCCAGCAATTTCTCCAAGTAAATGTTTAATTCTACTTTGTCGGAGAAAACAGGCACCACATCATAACCTGAATATTACCTGGCAGGGCTTCTCCCCATGAGAACTGCTATTTGATGATTTGCAGGCAATTTAATTTTCCCAGAGACTCATAAAAAAGAGGTTATGAGACTCTCATCAATAAACATTCACTAAATGTCTGTTATATGTAAGATAAAGCACAGCAGGACAAAACACAATTGCTTACAGTCATCTACCACTTTTTGAAGTTTACAGATATTTGGAATTTTCATTTCAGCTTTGATCCCCCAAAGTCTATGAGGTGGGGCAGGCACCGTTACAGCAGTTTCAGGAATGAGGAAAGCCACTTGGAAAGAGGTTGTTTGCCCAAAGTTAGCCAGCTGACAAGTAGTAGAGTTTGGCCTCAAACCCAAACCTTCTGACCATGTTCCTTTGGAATCCCACCCGTTTAGTCCAGGCTCAGAGTGTGTTATTGTCAATGAAATCACCCAGTCAGTAAACTTTGATTTGAAATAACTCAAGTTCTTTATACTCAAATATCCTAGAGCAGCTCATAAGCTCAGTGATGCTTCCTTAAATCTCCTATCTTCCCCTCCCCTTTATGCACACTCCTCAGCTCCTCCTGCTCTTTTCCAAACCCCCAGAAAAAGAGCTCCCGGCACCAGTCCGACTTCTTGTCCCTCCTGTCCATCTACTCTTATCTTCTTCTTTCCCAATCCTCATACAATGACCCTAATAACCAATGTGGCAAACACCAAACCACCCCCAGGAAAGGATGTCAGGGGGAGGAATAAATCAGATGGGCCTCAGCCAGAACTCTTGGTATCCGATAGCAGGAGAGCAGCAGCTAGCGAGACCCACATATTCATTCACTCCTGTGACGAATATTTATTCATACCTAGAAGGTGCTAGGCACCAACAAGACAGCATGAACAGCACAGATGAAAAGACACAGATGAAATTAAGCTTGTGGAGCTTAATTTCCAATCAAGAAAGACAGCCAATAAACAAAGTCTAAAATATATAATTTGTTAGGTGGTGGTTAGGGCTATGGAGAAAAAAAAAACAGAAAGAGGATTAGAAGGTGCTGGGGAAATGGAATTTCAAACAATTCACTAATAATTTTGTCCACATTACCACCGCTCAAGGTGCCTCTAAAGCTCCCCCATCATTTCTAAATTTACCCCCCAAGACACTGCTCAGAACGCATCTCATCAGTCTTCTACATACGTCTACAGATATTTAAAGCTAGCTGTCATTACCCTCCACCATACCACAATCTCTTCCCTAAGTATCCTCAGTTCCTTAAATTCTTCCCCAAACGACATAGTTTCAAATCTGTCCATCATTCTGGTCACAATACTATATACGTTTGCCTACATTCGTCTTGATGGATGATATCTGGAATACATGTAACATGACCGAGGCAAACAGGGAAGAACTAGCACCCTTTCCTTCTGTACTCTACGTGCCTATGATTATATTGCTCCTTTGATGACTCTTGATACCCTTAACTCCAGTGATCTATAATGTACAATCCCATGCCACATGTGTTGCTCCTAAGTGATGAGTGTGCTACATCTTGTACTCATGCACTTAGCATTCGAGAGGTAGCTGTGGGTCCTTAAGTATATCCCTAGTCAATTTCACCCTCTCAGATTCAGCTTTTCTTACCAGAGTGTGAAGGTCTTTTTGTATTTTTCATCATAGTCACTACTCCTCCCATAATTCTGTCATCTGCAAATAAGATCAACTATCTCCACCCAGGTCATGGGGTAAAATATTGACGAGAACAGCACCAAATTTTCTTTCTATATTCCTTCATCATCATCCTTCAGATAAGAATATGTATCATTCTTTCTTTTGCCCATAAAAAAATTATAAAACTGCTTGATCAATGCCCAATAGACATGTAAAAATGTTTATCACATAGTTCTGCACAGTCTTTCAAAGAATAAAAATGAAGTTGGTTTGCCATGTGGTTTCTTGTGAACTGTCCTGGTCACTTTCTCCTTGAGGCATAGAAAAACCAGCATCATGTACACCTGTTCTATGATCTTCCCAGGACCAGCATTGAGCTCATCCAACTACAGCTTGTGAGACCAACTTCTTTCCTTTTTGAGAAGTTAAGGCTACATTTGCCATCTTGAACTTTCCAGCTGCTCATCCTTTCTCGGGATTCTTCAGCAATTGCTCATGATTTGATGTTCTCATTTTTTGGCATTTCTCAATTTCTGGGAAAAAATTTCCAAACCAGAGGGCTGTAATTAATTTTGATTAACACCTTCTACCATCTTGGGCTTTCACTGACCTGCCATCTAGCCTTTCCATTTGCTTCAATCCTAGACCATCTTCTTTGATCCAGAAGATAGGAACAAAGTAGGAGTTGAGAAATAAGCAGTTGTTATATTATCTCACATTATAAAACAGGTTCCAGGAAGCAGACTGAGACTTTCCTTAACACTTTCTTGCTTCTACGATAAAACTAGATATACATTTTTATTGCTCACAGTATTCTTTACTGTTTGAGTTTTGCACATGACTTGGGTCAACTACAATTCTATTTTCATGAAGCCCTCACTTTCCTTCTTGAAGAACTACTCTCTGACCACCATATCCTCTTCATGGGCTGGACGGCCCTCCTGGTTCTCTCCTAGTCTATTGAGGTTTGTGTCATAGCATACATGGTAAGAACCTAATGAGGATTAATGAGTATTTGCTGAATGAACGATGGGTAGGACTAACATGTAGAACTAAAGAGAAGGTGGGGAGCATCTTCACCAGGGAGAAGAAAGAAACAAGCAGAAATGCTCATAGGATGTTGAGAAGAGAGTCAACAGGCAGTTTGTCTAAAGGGAAAGCATTCCCACAGGAGATGATGGAGCATATGCTGGAGAGGTCATTGAATCATGATTGCCAGCTAAGGCATCTGAATTTTATTCTGTTTCAGCAGAGAACATACATGCACAAATATGTGTTTTAGACTGTATTGAGCTAATAAGGTTAATCTTTATATTTAAGTTGTATTCATATATAGCCTATGACAGGGGTCCCCAGTCCCCAAATCATGGACGGGTACCAGTCGGTGGCATGTGAGGAACTGGGCTGCCCACCTGGAGGTGAGTGGCGGGTGAGCAAGCAAAGCTGAGCTCTGCCTCCTCCTGTCAGATCAGCGGTGGCATTAGATTCTTACAGGAGCGTGAACCCTATTGTGAACCACACATGCAAGGGATCTAGGTTGTGCTGTGCACTCTTTAAGAGAATCTAATGATAAATGTAATGCACTTGAATCATCCTGAAACCATCCCTGCTCCCTGTCCATAGAGAAATTGGCCAGGCACAGTGGCTCACGCCTGCAATCCCAGCAGTTTGAGAGGCCAAGGCAGGTGGATCACTTGAGGTCAGGAATTTGAGACCAACCTGGCCAACATGGTGAAACCCCATCTCTACTAAAAATACAAAAAAGCATTAGCCAGGCATGGTGGCATGTGCCTGTAGTCCCAGCTACTCAGAGGGCTGAGGCAGAAGAATTACTTGAACCCAAAAAGTCGAGGTTGCAGTGAGCCAAGATCTCACCACTGCACTCCAGACAGGGCGACAGAGCGTAACTCTGTCTGAAAAAAAAAGAAGAAAAATTGTCTTCTATGAAACCAGTCCCTGGTGCCAGAAGATAGGCTGGGGACTACTGTCCTACGAGGTCACCAAATTTAATGTCAAGGGAGTCTCCAGTCTGGAATGCTCTAAATATTCACAGTGGAGTTGAGGTCATTTAGGCATCCAGAAAAACGAATTCCTAAATCAAAATTAAATCTTAATTGCCAGATGAATAAGTGTTGCTTAACTGATCTGAATGCTTTTACTATTGATCAGTTTATTCATTTTAATAATCTTTTAAAATGTCAGGCCTTTCTAAGTTGGGGGTGGAAGCAGTTTCCAATGACCTTCCAGAGAAATAAAATACAATTTATGAGACTGACTATGATACTTTATCACTGCTACCGTGGAAACAAACAGCAATTCTCCTCCTTATTGTAACATAAACCTTTTATAAATGAGGAATTCCTTCCTAATCTGGGTTCTTGTTAAATACAATCACTGGCAACAAAACGTAATTCAAGGTGTCTGCCTGGCTCTTGAATACAAAATGGCGCTTTCAAAAATAGCCTATAAACATGCATGTCATTAAAGCATTTATTTGCTTTAGTTTCAGGTACATAAATTCCTGGTGTTTCTGCTTGAAAAGTCCTGACAGCTGAAACAGCAGGAATTCATGAACCCGTAAGTTATTCTTAGAAAAGCCACTCGGTGTAAAGTATATTAAATGGGCTCGTAGCTCAGCTCTGAATGAAAAGAGGGCACCACTTGCCAAGTTGTAATGTTTCCAAATATCCCCTTACATTCTTTAAGCTACTGTTCTGCAAAGAAGACAGCAGTTCAAGTTCAGCAGCCTAAGTCTGAGACATGGGACCTGGGAGGGACTACAGTTCTCTATGGGGTGGCAGTCAGCCAACTAAATAGAAGACTAGAAGCTCTTCATTATTATTATTATTATCATTATTATTTTTGAGATGGATTCTTGTTCTGTTGCCCAGGCTGGAGGCCGGTGGCAGTATCTCAGCTTACTGCAATCTCTGCCTCCCGGGTTCAAGCGGTTCTCCTGCCTCAGCCTCATGAGTAGCTGGGATTACAGGCGCGCACTGCCACGCCTGGCTAATTTTTGTATCTTTAGTAGAGACAGGGTTTCACCATGTTGGTGAGGCTGATCTCAATCTCCTGACCTCATGATCCACCCACCTTGGCCACCCAAAGTGCTGGGATTACAGGTGTGAGCCACCGCGTCCAGCTGAAGCTCTTCATTATTTAAGAGTTTGAGCTTTAATTGATGTCAGTGAAGGAAGATAGGTTGTACACAGCAGATGAGTTGTGTGGCTCATTGGTTTTACTCTTTCTTTCCCTTGACTTATAAGACAAAAGAGTAAGGTCAGATTTACAATTTACAACCGCACCCATCTCTTCAAGATGTGGCAACATGTAGGTAAAATGTACGTTCCATTTGTGAATTTATCATCTTGAATAAAATGTAAATAGTAGTAGTTAAGTAGTGAATCGTATATTTAAGAGGAACTTCAATATACCTACAGTAGAGTATTTTGTTCTTTTACTATTTTCATTTGCTACTGTAACATATTTCATCATATTAAGTTTCACTGCATCAGTCTAAGTGCTCTGAAAATGCTAAAATAGATATTGATTTGTGTGAGTTCATTCTATTCATAGCAGAACCTTAAACCAAAAGCAGAATTTATGCTGCTCTGTGAAGCATCTCCCTGCAGATATGGCACAGGGAACGGGGTTAAGATGGCACAAAGTCACACTGGGTTTCAAGTTTACTTTGCAGGATTAAAACTGATGCTTTGTGTATCACCACACATGTAGTGTTCTGGAGTACCAACCCTTTGCACATGGTGGAACACAGGGAAAATGATGATATTTGTAAAGTACTTGGGGTAAAAGACTGGGTTTGCTGATAACTGGAAGCCTGTCCTGGCTTCCCCCGCCCCACCCCTTTCTAATAACCTTTATTTACATACATTTTCTTGTTTTAACTGAAGTTAAATATATATAATTTACCATCTTTACCATTTTTAAATGTACAGTTTAGTGGTAATAAATATTCATTTTCCCCCTTCATCTCCCCACTTCCTGGCCTCTGGTAACCACTCCAATCTTGGCTTTCCCTGGCTATCTTCAGGTCTGACAGAGTCACTATCCTGGCACTCTTAAAACACAATTGTGACCCAGAGGCGAAGGCTGGGGAGCTCTGCAAGGAAATAATCACAGTATAACAAAATTCACAGTAGAGCCAGACGTCAAATGAGCATGTGACCTACCAATGGTTTTGCAGTAGAATATCATAACAATGAATCAGCATTGCATAACAGTTTAGGAATCAGTTCAAACCAAAATAAGAGAAATGGAAGTCATTAAAAAGACTATGTAGTGATTTGTTACTATTAGTGTAGGTATTGCCTGCCCCTGAGAGCCTTCAGAGAATAGGAATTCAGAGTTAACTTCCCATTGTACAATGATGACAGCAAATGGAAATTATTTACTTAGATACTCCTGACAGCGCAATTACGGAATCAATACTGTATTGTTAAGTTGCTTCAGAGGTTAAGTCAGTCCTGATCCTGTGAGTTGAAGTTGGCATACTTGCCCTGGTTCAACTACTGATGTCGTTTGGTATGCTGAGTACCTAAATTGCCTTGTCCTCCTCACTTTGCATCATGAAATAGAAAAGAATTAAAACTTGCCCTCTCCTTTATTCATGGGAATAGAATAAAAATAAATGAAGAGTTAAAGGTGTATCTCTGTGCAGAAAGAGGAAGAAAGTTCAGCAGTGAAAGCCTGGCTAGTCTCACAGAGCCAGCAACTCCTGCCAGTCAGAACAGGATAGCCACTGTAGTTCCAGTCTGCAGAAACAAGACTAGATCCTTCCCCCAGACACATAACACTGGAGTTCAGTGGTATGAATTAGAGATGTCTCAATCTCATTGCACGAGGAGAGCATTGGATAGTTCATAGCCATTTCTCACTGACAATATCTCCCTAACATGAGAATAGGACATTGAACTTTATAAGTCAACCTCACAATTGTCTTCAGGTAAAGAAAGTGGAGAATATGTTCAACAATCTAATACAGTCCATAAGCCATAATCACCTGACTCTCCCATCTTATTCCTACCAGATTTCTTCAGCATAATTGCATTAGACACATATCCAGGAAAGCATTTTTTGGATTATATAATCTGCAAATATTGTGAGTAACTGCTTTCTCATTATATTGTAGGTATAATTTTTAAGTAAAGACTAAAAGGATAGAATGGTACTTTTTCAAGGCTCAACGTGATCATAAGGAAACGGGAGAAACAGTTTATCATAAAGTACTTAGAATAGTTATTATACTGAAAGAATTATTAAAAGATTCCTAGTTTTACCAGAAGACATATAAAGGTTCTCCTTAACTTTGTCTTCTCTAGCTTGGGTCACTTCCACAATGTTTTAGCATTTTAGTTCTATTCTAACTCTTGCTGACTTGCTATGTATTTTCTTAAAATGCTAGTCTACTAAAGATGTGACCAAAAATGACAAAAGCAAAAATTGCCCCACATACTTAGTTATTACACCCTTACAATCTAACGTGATGTAATATCCCAAAATGTTTTTTTTTTTTTTTGAGATGGAGTTTTGCTCTTGTCACCTGGGCTGGAATGCAATGGCACGATCTCAGCTCACCGCCACAACCTCTGCCTCCTGGGTTCAAGTGATTCTCCTGCCTCAGCCTCCCAAGTGGCTGAGATTACAGATGCATGCCACCACACCCGGCTAATTTTGTGTTTTTAGTAGAGACAGGGTTTCTCCATGTTGGTCAGGCTGGTCTCGAACTCCTGACCTCAGGTGATCCGCTTGCCTCAGCCTCCTAGAGTGCTGGGATTACAGGCGTGAGCCACCACACTCAGCCAATATCCAAAACATTTTAGGACCATTTTCTCTGCCCTGGCCCTGGTGTTGCACACACTGAGCTTGTGCTATCTGTACTTTCTGGACATCCCTTGAATTCCCCCCCTCTGCTCATTTAGGAGAGTGCTTGCAGACACAGATGTCCATATTCATAATCATCATCAGTGGCTCATATTCTAATTATATATGACTAAAATGGGGTATTGAGTTTGCCTAATTAACTCACTCATGCTATTTGCAGATATCTCAACCACAACTGCATCACAACGCTCAGACCTGGAATATTCAAAGACTTAGATCAGCTAACTTGGCTGTAAGTATTCAAAATCTTTCTCCCATAAAGGATCATTACCTTGATGACATACAACAGTACTCATAGAGTTTCTACTATTTGACATATCTTGTTTTATACTTACTTTTCTGATTATCATATAATCTGCAGAACTCTACCTAGGCAATTCAACGTCACGTCAAGTAGTGGTTATGTGAAAAGCTGGCCAAACTTTTTCAGGAGGCCTTCTGAGCCCTGCAGTAGGCTTGCTAAGCCATCCATCCATCCAGTGCTCACCAACAGCAGGAATCCTTAACCTCAACACTTCTGACATTTTTGCTCACTTAATGCCTGTTTTGGGAAAGGGTAGGGTGGGAGGTCAGAGTATGTCCTGTGCCTTTTTGGATGCTAAGCATCATTTGTGGCCTCTACCCATTAGATGCCGGTAGTATAACCCTTCTCCCAAGATATACCCCTTCTACCAAGAGTTGTGAGAACTAAAAATGTTTCCAGACATTGCTGAATGTCCCTTGGGAGGAAAAATTGACCTCTGCTGAAAACCACTGTGCTAAAAAGTAAGCAAGTTAAGAACTTGTTCTGCTTTCCAGAGCATTCAGAGAAAAGTCTGAAAATATGATAGCTCGTGGTATTTCACCACTTTCCAGACTAAGCCACCAGCTTCGTTCCAAGAAACCTCAAGTCAAATGTCTGCTTTCACCAGGAAAATATACAAGGGGGAGGTTGGAAGGTTTTCTGTGTTGTTTGCCCATTTTCTGCAGATTGGCCTGGTCTAGTGGAAAAAGCCAGGGCTTCAGCTTCATCTAGGCCCTTGTGTGTGCCTGGCCCCTAGCTCCATGCTTAGTCTTCCAGGCAACTTTTGCTTGCTTGCTTTCCTTCCTTCCCCACCCCCAGCCTTTTTTTTTTTTTTGAGACAGATTGTCACTCTGTCACACAGGCTGGAGTACAGTGATATAATCTTGCCTCACTGCATCCTCAATCTCTGGGACTCAAGCGATTCTCCCACCTCAGTCCCCTGAGAAGCTGGGACTACAGGTGTGAGCCACTACACCCAGCTAATTTTTGTATATTTAGTAGAGACAGGGTGGGTCTCACCATGTTGCCCAGGATGGTCTCCAACTTCTGAGCTTAAGCGATCTGCCTGCCTCAGATTCTCAGTGTTGGGATTACAGGCATGAGCCCCTGCACCTGGCCCAGGCAACTTTCTTAGTCTTCCTAGACCTCTTTATTTTCATCTGTAAATTATAATTCCTTTCCAAGAGGGATGTTGTGAGGATTACATCACATAACAGTTCCACAGTTCCACATGCAAAGCTCCTGGCATATAGGTGCTCAATGTGGCTTCCTTCTCCCCATCCTACCCTCACCGGCCACTGCAAATAAGAGGAAATACAACCTGGTTTCACAGGCAACCAGATGAATAGAAGCCTATTTCCCCTTATTCTAATTTATTCTACAAAATATAGTTTTAAAAAGTGGCTTGGATATGCAAATAGTTTCACTCTTTCGCCTGCAAAGCTCCCTATGAATAGTGTGACATCCGTCCATTAATTTATACACACCTTATTTAACATATCAGTTTAACACCATAAGACCAAAGAGCCCTCTGTGGTTTCCTAAAAATTATATTTCATTCATCCTTCAGCTCAACCGATCAGTAGGTTAGAGCTTTTATGGAGCCCAAATGCATTCGGTACACGGCACTTGTGCCAGACCCAGGTACCCAGAGATGACAGATACAACCTGGATCTTTAAGTCTAGTGGGAGGCGGAGGCAGCACGGAGAAAGCCAAACAATCAGGATCCCACTTGATAAGTGGGATGGAAGCTGTAGGAAGTTGGAGGAAAGAGTTGCTCCAACCACAGAGGGAAGGAAAAGCTCTCACGGAAGAGACAGGTGAGCCAAGTATGGAAGCACATGAAGGAGCAGGCCAGGTGTTGAGGGGGAGGAAGGTTTTATTTCACAAATGTCTCTAATACTGGAAATGTTTCTTGATACATTTTGTCAGAATTCTAGATGACAATCCAATAACCAGAATTTCACAGCGCTTGTTTACGGGATTAAATTCCTTGTTTTTCCTGTAAGTATTCATCAACCTTTCAATATATCTGTCGATAAATTGCAATGACATCTTGCACTAGCTAACAAAAAGATCTTTTAAAAAAATCAAGCCCACAAAAATTTTGATCAGTCAAAACTTCTCCAGTGTTTCCAGCCATAGTTATTGTTAATATAATACTTCCTGGTGATGGCTCAAAGGGAAGAGCTGACCAGATTATAATGAATATTTTAAGCCTACTAGTTGATTTTTCTATCCCCATTAACTTCCTTTAGTACTGAGGCATGTTTTTATTTGCAGTGGTTGACCAAAGATAGTATTAATTTTCATATCCTAACTAGGTTTATATTTTCTTAGAATCTCCCAGGAGTTCATCTCCAATTCCATTTTTAATGGAGGAAAATGTGCCTTTGCCCAGCAAGAGTCATTGAAATTTTCAAAATCTGTGTCCTGCCAAGAGAGCTGTTCTCACAATAATATTTTCACTGTTTGTTAATACACTGGAATGATTTATCAGCAGGGGATTATTATGTTCCTTTACAATTGATCATATAACATCATTATTTTTCCATTTGTCAAAAGGAACCACAATATCATAAATTAATCATATAGCCCAATATGCTCATGAGTTGTTTTCTTTCCCTAAAATCCCCTACTGTCACAAAATTTAATGCAGTTTACAATGTGGCCCTTTAATATTATAAATGATTAATGATGCCCTTAAGAAGAAACTTTGGATGTATGGCACTGGAAATGATTACAATGTGAAGTTTACAAGGAAAATTACCATGAACTCCAAAATGATTACCCAATATATACTTTAGTTTCATATCATAAAATTAAACTGTATAACATCTATTTCCAGGATATATACCATAATTTATGCATTCATAGTTTGACAACATCTGCTCCCTAATTTTTGCCATAGACATATTTTAAAGACCATTTTGAAATACGTGTATATGTTCTTCATCACAGGATATTAATTTTAGCATGCAAGTTTTGAAATTTTAGAATAAAGAGTGTCCTAAAAGTATCATATCATTTTATTTCTAATTAATATTTTCTTTGTGTAAAGGTCTATGGTTAATAACTACTTAGAAGCTCTTCCCAAGCAGATGTGTGCCCAAATGCCTCAACTCAACTGGCTGTGAGTATCTGTTTAGGATTGGTTATTTGCCCTGATTAAGGAAACTACCCATAAAGTTAATTTAAGGTTACCTAGAAAGTCCATCTATAATTTCTTTCCAAAACCAAAATTTGATCATATTACCTTCCCAGTTTCAAAATTCTTTGAGGGTTCCCAAAGGGTGAGGGTAAAGTTTGACCTTGCCTCTGAGCATCCAAGACCCTCATTTTCCATTCCTTAGTGCATCTAGACACTGTCCCTGCCCCTCCTATGCATGTATCAAACTATTGCTCCTACAGTCAATTACCTAAGCATATATTGTTCCTTGGACTTGAAAAGTCTTGCTCCCTTATTCTTTTGACTAACTTAACCATTTCCTTCAAAAGACAACTTAAACATCACCTCCAGGAAGCCATTCCTGACACACCAACAAGTTTCAGCAGCTGCCTATGTACTCCGACCCATTGCATCACATACAAAACTCCACCACACTGCCCCTTTTCTACACTTCATACCTATCTCAGGGCACTATCGTCATATAATCATTGGGTTACTTGCTTATGTCTTTTTTTTTTTGAGACCAAGTCTCACTCTGTTGCCCAGGCTGGAGTGCAGTGGTGCAATCTCGGCTCGCTGCAAGCTCTGTCTCCCAGGTTCAAGCAATTCTCCTGCCTTAGCCTCCCAAGTAACTGGGTTTACAGACATGTGCCACCAGGCCTAGCTAATTTTTGTATTTTTAGCAAAGAGGAGGTTTCACCATGTTGTCCAGGCTGGTCTTGAACACCTGACCTCAGGTGATCCACCCACCTCAGTGCTTATGTCTTCTGTACTGTTCCATAAATTCCGGGAAGGCAGAAACCTATCATATGATTTCCTACCCCTGCATTTGGACAATGACAAGCACACAATAGGTGCTCAATAAGTCTTTGTTAGGATGGCTGTACTAAACTATTTCCACACCTTGTTAGCTTGTAACCAATACCCGTTTAAAACACTTATTTAATTTACATAGTAGCTTCACCACCACTACCCACCACTCCCTGCCACATACACCTTCACAGTCTTCTGCAACAACCAGGACTGTCACATCCATTGCTTTCCTGTTCTGTGAAAATGCTGATGGTACCACTGCTGGAACTCTTCCCAGTCTAATCGTGCAACTCAAACCTATAAGATGATAAAGTGTTAGTACTTCAGCTTTTGATCCTCTCTGAACTAACCTCAAAATCTCCTGTTACGACACTATTAGATGGTGTTGTGGTTATTTTCTACTTTTATTTTTATGTATGTATTTAAATATATGTTGCTAAAAGGCTTCTAAAACAATAGAGGTCTCGTGTAAGTGTGCCACTATTAAAAACAGAAATAATGACCTGAACACCATGAGAATAAGAATAGGTGAAAAGAAAATACTTAGAAACGAAACGAGTGCATATGCACAATGGGAAACACACAGGAAAGAGTAAACGTAGTGAAAAATATTAGGGGCTCAGCCTGCTCTTCCTCCCCAAAAGGGGCATCAGTCAGCAGGAGGTGAGGAGCCAGCCTCAGAGCTGAGGGTTTCTGAGGCACTCATTTTCACAACAGGTTCCCACAAACACTTGAGAAAAAATAGACGCCCAAGAAAAATGCATAGGTAGCAAGATGGCCTGGTTGCAGTTGAAAGCCTTTCAACACAGAGGGCAGGAAGCTGAGAGGCCAGACAGGAAGAAAAGCCAGACAGGAGAAAACTTGCCCTGGGGAGGCTTCTCCTCCTCCCTGACTTGCTATTGAGTTGGACAATTGCTCCCACAACCTCAAAGTGTCCTACTTCTGAGAACATGAAAAAACATTTTTTCCATTCTACTTCACAATATTTGGATTTTTAGGAGAGTATGATGTTTGTTATTTTTAAGCACAGTAAACTGTGTGAAAAATATACATCTCAAGTTCCTACACAAATCTCCAAGGTGATTTTAAAATAGGATTCTCTTTAAAAGACAAAGGGATTGGTGATTTTAACATAACTATGAGAAAAGTTCAGAAGTAGAGAGATAGCTATTGCCATATTTGGGGAGGACTATAAGAAGCTGACTATGAAGAGAAATCAGGAGACTTGGCAGAAAACTTGTCTGTTTCTCAGTCCCCTGCATTGCTCGAAGTGGGAATGGCAGAGTGTTCCAGAGGATGCTGCCCAAGCGTGTGGGAGGCCACTGACCTGCAGAATCACCTGGCAGAAGGAAATCTCCCCACCAGTGCGTCTCAGGCATCAGCGGGCGTCGTAAACAATGGGCGGACTTGCTGAGACATAGATGGCTGGACTTCAGTGCTAGAGTTTCCGATTCAGTGGGTCTTGGGCAAGAATCTGCATTTCTAGCCCGTTCCAGACAGCACTGAGGCTGCGTCCCCCGCCATTCTGAGCAGCGTTGCCCTTGGCATTAGTGTCCTTGAGGCCTCATAGAAAGAGCCTGCGCTTTGGCATCACACAGATCGGGGTTCACATCCTGACTGTGCCATATAGTATGTACAGGATAACTTTGGACTGAGATTCTCCTTCAGCAAAATAGAGACAAAAACATCTACCTGATGTTGGAGGAAATGTGAGGATATAATGATCAATGATGCCACAGACATGGTAGTTAAGTATCTAGGCTTCAGATTCTGACAGATATGGGCTGGATCAGTTCTACCACTTACTAGCTGTGTGGGCAGAAGGAAAGTGAATCACCAAGAGCCTTGGATTTCTCCTACGTTAAATGGGGGGTAATAACAGCAATTTGGCAGGAGTGCTGTGTTATGCATGTAGAACAGCACCTGACACTATAAAAGCCCAATCAATGGTAGTTTATGATGGGTTGGGCAATATTATAATTAATAGCATAGTGTCCAGCACAGAAAGACACTCACTAAATGTTAGGCTGCCCTTTCTCTCAATTTTATTAACATTAGTTGGAAGAGGGAAGGAAGCATAATATTAGTTATACTAACCCTGAAATAATTAGGAGGAAAGTACAGTAACAACTGGAATAAAGTAAAAATAAACTTGAGAACTATTTTAACAAAAGTATCTGTAAGCACATGATTTGTACAAAAAATATTAAAAATATCTTTTCTCCATGACTTCCAGGGATTTGGAAGGCAATCGAATAAAGTATCTCACGAATTCTACATTTCTGTCATGCGATTCACTCACAGTGCTGTAAGTACAAATGGACTTGACAAAATGAGGGGAAACTATATATTCGGAAGTTAAAAGAAAAACATTGACAAAGAATTTTAAAATAGCGTTTTGTTTACAGCCTTGGTCTGACACTGCAGTGCTAGAAAATGCACGCATTGATTTATTGATTTGGATGCTGGGGCTGAGTCTCAAGTTAAGGTGCCCACCCTTTAGGGACGCCATGTGCCTTCCTTATTTCCGTGCACCTTCTCAGATGAACTGGGACCTGAAAGTTCCAGTTTCCTAATCCCATCCATGGTCACCAAGGAAAAGAAATCGTGTATGTGGAAGTGGTTAGCTGTACAATGATTAGCCAAGGACTCTTACCGCTTGTTATCTTCCTCCCTAAAGAAAAAGAAATCGTAATTTCATTCTAAAAGGAAAAACATCTATTGTATTCTGATTGGCCAAAGATTCTGACTCGTGATTCTGATCACTGCTTATGTTTTTCCTGGGGGCGGGAGAGGCAGATGGTTTGGTCAATCAGTGCATTCATGCTGGAAAGCTTCGAAACATGAGTGTTTTGGTTTTGTTTTAATGATAGTTTTCCACATTTAGTAAGCACTTAGTAATGTTTGTTGATTGGATGGGTGAATGGAAAAAAGAATGGAAAAGGAAAATTAAACAGACATTTTCTAAAATAATTAGATCTAAACAAAGTGCAGCTTTCTAAACCACACTCAGGACCACAAATTGCTCATGATAGCACTTCCAGAGAACATGGGGATGTCCTCGGTGAGAAAGTTCTTCCTTAGGTTCCACTCCAAAAGACGCCTCCCTTGAAGACTTCAAAGGAGGCTTATAATATTCCACCTGGATCAGTGGTCTCTCCCAATGAGAACTGATTACTACAGCAGACGCAAACCCACATGCTGATTCTCGCCATGTCTTACAGGTTTCTGCCTAGAAATCAAATTGATTTTGTTCCAGAGAAGACATTTTCTTCATTAAAAAATTTAGGAGAACTGTAAGTAGCGTCGTCTACTAGGAAAATATGATTGCTTCTTCCGAGATTACGAATTTAAATGACTAGTGAGACTGCTTTGCCACTAGTAGCAATCAAATCCTGTAGACTATTGGATATTAAAAATCAATTAAGAAAACCAACATTATCCTGAAATTCAAAGCACATTCAAATCAGACAGTGGGCTTAATATGGATTTAGCCTACCCTAGTTTCCCTACTTGTTTTTCTTTGGGTGATTTCTTATTTATGTGTGTTTGGGAGTAAATGAGTTTTCCATGGTTTCTTAAACACGGGGATCATTTCTTTCTACTGGCTGGAGTACAGTTAATACTCAATAAATGATAATGAATAAATGACTAACTGAAATAATATTAATTCATTATAACTGAACAAAGGAACAAAGATGCTTGCTATTCCTTGAGAAATTATGACTTATATAGCAAATTCCAATGTCGAGAATGAGGGTTGGGCTCACTGAAAAACATTCAGGGAGCTCATATGAATTTTTTCTCTTCAAATATTTGTTTTATATATCTAAACCTTTTAAATCATTTCTCTTGCTTTTAATTCATTGCTCCCCCACGTAATTATGTATCAATGGAAGTTAAAATTCAGTCTGTTACATTACACATAGCAGTGATTAGTATAGAAAACTCATCTTTCTGATCGAGGCCTTAAAATGGAAATCAATTTCTGAACTAACCTCTCCCCTGTTCTTTACACCTTATTTTGAAATCCAGAAAGGATTGGAGAAAATAACTCAATAAGAGTAATCGAAAAAATAACTCACGAATAATTAAGGTAATTCAGTCTAATTAATGACCATCATAAATCGAAGCCATACATATTTATGAAGTGTCTGGTATGTGCAAAGTACTGCATTAGAACTGAAAGTATGATCATTTTACAGCAAAAACTTAAAGGCAGCTCACTCAGAGGAGACTTCCTTTCAGGATGTTCCTGCTCAGGCTCTGCAGGGTGACTGTGGCCTTGAGTTGCATGGTGGAGTGGAGGAATAACCCGGAATAAACAGAGGGGTAAAAATTTTCTTAACCCTCTTCTCATCCTACGTATAGGCAGACGCACACCAAAAATAAGAGCCTACTTAAGAGATGCAGCTTGCTGTTAAGATCTACAGTGATCCATTGCAATTCATTTAGCCTCTGAAAGCTAAAAGAAATTCAGAAGCTGGCAGGCTTAACTTGAAGAAGGCATTCATGTCTTGAGTTTACAAATGTTAAATGATTTTACTGACCCTTCATGACAACAAACCCATCTGGGGGAGGAATAAGCACAAGTACATGAGGCCCCCAAAGTCTTTTCCTACAAAAGAATGTGCTTTATTTTTCTGGGTAAACCTTTCAAAGACATTTTCTAGGTATATGAGATCATCATCATATTGCTCTATCGTCAGGCTCTCTCTGGCCTGTATACACCTGCGGTTTCCCTTCTGGGCTGTGATCCAAGTGTGCTCCTCCCCACCTGGAACACCACCAGATGAGACATCTCAGTCGGCAGGACCTCAGGCTTTGGTGTCACAACAGCACCTCAAAAGCAACCCGTTTGAAACAAAACTAACAAGAGACCCCAATCCGATGGCCAGCTTCTTCACCTAGACTTAACCATCTCAGTGCCTCCTTCCTGGCAGCCAGGCTTAAAGACTGTTCCGTTTCCCTCTACCTCTCTCTTAACACATGTTCAACCACACCCTGAGCCCTGCTACTATCCCTCTTAAGCCCTCATCCGCTTTCACCTGGTCCATGTGGAAGCTCCTGCCTCGTCTTCCTCCCCCCGACTCCCAGGCCTTGCTGCCTGTCTTTCATGCTTCTGACAGAATAATCATTCCATAACCTGGAGCAAATGATGTCACTGCCCTACTTAATGTCCTCACTCCTTGTTGCCTGGCGTTTAGCAAAGTCTTTGACACAGTTCTCAAATGTTAATGTGCCAAAGAATCACATGGGATGTTGGCTTGAATGCATGTTACCAGGCTCCCTCCCAGAAAGTCTGATGTGATAGTTCTGGGTCGCAGGGATGTGCTCTTTTTATAAGCATCCTTGGGGGATTGGATGCCTGGTCTGTGCTATGAAAACTACTGCCTTGAAGTGCATCATGCATGACCTTCCCATCTTGTCTCCACACACCCTCCAGGTTGACGTCCTCTACCTCTCCCTACATCTTCCATCCTCCACCCATGTTGGACCACTTCCTGATTCCTAACAGGGTCACTGAATTCTAAGCATCTGTGGTTCAGATCATGCTTCACACCGACCTGAGAAGCTGTTCTTCCTTTACCCCACCTAAAATCATCAAGCTTTCTTCTAACACTTCCTAAAGTCCCAGGCCAAGACTGATGAGTCTTTCCTCTATGTTTTCTCTGCACTTCTATAATAGCACCCGTTTGATTCTTTCCTTGTTTCTATCTAGTTGTTACTCTAAACGTAAGCTTCTTTACAGAAAGAGCTATGTCTTAGTTGCCTGTGACTCTCACATACCCATCAGCAGTTCCTGAGTATCAAAAGAGATCATTTTTGTGTGACTCTAAGTTAGGCAACTGTGTATCTGTTTTATATTTAACATCTTCTCCGGCTCCGAAAAAATACTCTGCACTCTGAAAGATTTACTTCTTCTGATTTTTACAGGTTTCTTTTCCACATTTTATAGTCATTTTCCTGGGATTCTGTCTGGATTGGACAGTCCTATTATATGTAATTCTAAACTCACAATCTCTTCTGCAAAAATAGTCCTTTATAAGAACATATTGCTGGGCGTGGTGGCTCATGCCTGTAATCCCAGCACTTTGGGAGGCTGAGGTGGGCAGATCATGAGGTCAGGAGTTTAAGACAAGCCTGGCTAGCATGGTGAAACCCCATCTCTACTAAAAATACAAAAAATTAGCTGGGCATGGTGGCACATGCCTGTCGTCACAGCTACTAGGGAGGCTGAGGCAGGAGAATTGCTTGAACCTGACAGGTGGAGGTTGCAGTGAGCCGAGATTGCACCACTGCACTCCAGCCTGGGTGACAGAACAAGACTCCATCTCAAAAAAAAAAAAAAAAAAAAAAAAAAAAAGAACATATTAAAAGTGTGTGAACTTATTCAAGATTGTCTGGGCAGATACTGAGTGAACAATATTGTCTTAGTTGGAATGCAAAATAAATCAAAGATGCAAGACTTGACCTTGAAAAGTTTAGTTGGATAAACAAAAGACCAGGTACATGAAGCAAGTAGTGATCATAGAAGCACGAAGAGTAGAAGTGTACAGAGTACCTAGAGCAGGGGGGAAATTAATCAAAGTAGATATGAAAGCCAGGTTGGGAATGTATTGGAGAGAGGGTAAGAGGAAATTCCAGACAGGAACTGGATGAGCAAAATGTTAAAATGTCTGTAAGCGATGGAAAGCCTATCCATTTGGCTGACTCATACGGCCCTGTTGTGCAACAAGTTATCAGGTTGGTTAAAGTGGATTCATATTTTCTGTTACATCAAATGGGATGATGATAATTGTGAGGCATAATAACTCTGTCACTTACTTCCAAAGTAATTGCTTTGGGTTTTCATTGTCATCAACAGGGATCTGTCTAGCAATATGATAATGGAGTTAACACCTCACCTCTTTAAAGACCTGAAGCTTCTACAAAAACTGTAAGTTCTACTTCTCACCATAATCAGATTTAAAGGGCAACATTTTGAGCTTCCAAAATAATAACACCTTCATACTTCTTTTCCTCTCCCTTTTAATGGTAAAAAAAAAGGAACCTGTCATCCAATCCTCTTATGTACCTTCACAAGAACCAGTTTGAAAGTCTTAAACAACTTCAGTCTCTGTAAGTGAAATATTACAGTTATGTTGATTATAATTTTAGTGGCTGTACTTAGAGACACATTTATATTTAAATGGGTATTTTACACACAGGAGCATGCATTTCAGACTTTTGTGAATATCAGTGATGCCGTCAAGTACATACTGAATGACGAATAAGCCTCATTGTTTACCATTTTTACCATTTACATATTTACCATGTATGAAGGTCATTTCTGTACTTGAAGAAGTTTTCAAGAATGTCTTTCCTGAAAACTAGGTTCATATGGCAAAATCATCCTACAGTTTTCACAAAGAATTAAATTTGCAATAGTTTTGGTTCTAAAAGTTTAGTTAAAACAAATTATTTTTGACTTGCCTGCTTTTCCCCTTTGCCCTTTCCTATAAGGATCTACTTGATATTAGTCTACAGTGTATTGTTTTACTTTTAAATAAGTTTTTAAAAGCTATCCCACAAATATACACATTCAGAAAATTAGTGTACAGTGTTTTTGAATTTCAACCACATTAAGTTTCAATGGTGTCAAGAACTCTGCCACTTTTCCCTTGAACTTCATGATTTCTTTCCAAGGGATGACCACTGCTGGCTAAACGTTGGTTGTTTTCACACAGAGAGCATACTACATTGCCTGACTGCAGCCTAAAGTGTTTCTTCCTTTAATTCCAAAGACCAATTCTTAAAATCATCTTTTATTCTTGCTAGTTTTCTATTGGAAATTTATGCAAGGTTCAGATTTCTCTCTCACCAGATATTAGTAAGCATCCACTGATGAAAAGATCTGGTCCCTATTCTCAAGAAGCCAGAATATTAAACATACATATTTATTTTTTAAAATGTAAGGACAGACCTTAGGATGTGGACAGCATGATTCTTCCCTTTACTCACCACATACTGCATTTGTTAAAGGCAAAATACCAAGTCACTGCATAATGCCTTCCTGAAAGTCAAAGCAGCAACTATTTATCACATACTTTTCTTTATTCATTTCTACTTTTTTTTTTTAGGGTCTTTCTTTATTTCTCTTTTTTGAGATGGAGTCTTGCTCTGTCACCCAGGCTGGAGTGCAATGCTGAGATCTCAGCTCACTGCAACCTCCACCTCCCAGATTCAAGCGATTCTCCTGCCTCAGCCTCCCAAGTAGCTGGGACTACAGGCGCATGTCGCCATGCCAGGCTACTTTTTTTTATATTTTAGTAGAGACGGGGTTTCACCACGTTGCCCAGGCTGGTCTCAAACTCCTGAGCTCAGGCAATCCATCCGCCTCAGCCTCCCAAAGTGCTAGGATTACAGGAATTGGCCACCACACCTGGTAATCTTTCTTTTTTTTTTTTCTAAGATTCATTTACCCATTTATTTCACAAACATGTCTCAGTCACCAACTTACACAAAGCACTGTCTTAGCACTTGGGATACAGTGGCCTCTGCACTTCAGGATGCTATAGGTTATTAATCAAATAATCACAGAATCCTCATAAAGCTAAAACTGTATAAGTCAAGGAGAGAGCCAGAGACAAAAAAAAAAAAAAAAAAAAAAGAAGGAAAATGAAACTTTTAGAAAGGGCTTAGTGTTTCCGGCTAGAGGGGCCATGCAACTACTCAGTAGTATAACAGCTCTCCCAGATTTCATTTCTGACTTCCAAAAAGCAATGTTTCCTTGAGCAGAGAAAAACTCAGAACCATGTTGGGAAATCCTTATTCTGATTAGTCAAAAAGAAACCAAGTGAGAATCAGACATAGCCCAAAATAAACATTAAAAGCAAAAGGCCTCTGTCTTTTTAGATTGTCCTCGCTCCATCTGCTTCCTGAGAACATGGCAGTTTTTAATTCATACCATCCTAAAGAGATCTTCAAAGTGTCCACATTTGTAGAAGAAAGCATTGAGGTAAACTAAAATAGGAGTGATCCTTGAATCCCTTTAAGGACATTTTATGGGGCCTGAAGGAATTAAAAGGAATTTAACTAAATATAATTTAAATTTAATTAAAGGAATTCTAAGGCACACCACTGGTGTCTTAGAAAACTCCTGAATTGGAGTTCCTCTTGCTACCTCCATGGTATTCTGTCCTGAAGACACAGAGGCCAGGAAGAACTGACCATATTTTAAAATCCAGAGTCTTACAAAATTCACTTCAGTGATGCTCTCAGGTTGGAAATATCATCTCCTGAATGAAACCCTCTCATTCCCATGGCATTATTTATATTAATAAAATCAAAGTACAGAGCCAATTTCATAATCACACACAAATCATCACTGCCATTCTTAAATCAAAGAAATGAATGAATATATTCTATTAGAATGTAATTCTGCATGTGAAGTGATACAATCAGCGCGAAACTGCAGGAGGCATAAATAGAAATAGCCATTTTTTTTTAAGATTGCAAAATGTTTCATATCTCTTTTTTTTTATTGTACTTTAAATTCTGGGGTACATGTGCAGAACATGCAGGATTGTTGCATAGGTACACACATGCCATAGTGGTTTGCTGTCTCCATCCCCCCCATCACCTACATCCAGCATTTCTCCCAGTGTTATCCCTCCCCTACCTCCCTGCCCCCTGCTGTCTCTCCCCTTGTCCCCCACCCCCAACAGACCCCAGTGTGTAATGTTCCTCTCCCTGTGCCCATGTGTTCTCATTGTTCAACACCTGCCTATGAGTGAAAACATGTGGTTCTTGTGTCAGTGTGCCGAGAATGATGGTTTCCAGATTCATCCATGGCCCTGCAAAGAACACAAACTCATCATTTTTTATAGCTGCATAGTATTCCATGGTGTATATATGCCACATTTTCCTTGTCCAGTCTATTATTGATGGGCATTTGGGTTAGTTCCAGGTCTTTGCTGAAATAGCCATTTTCTAAGACAACGTACTCTAAAGCTTTCATCCCAATGTGCACTGGTAACATAAGATCTTGAAGCACTGTATTTCAGATATGATGAAGAATGCAATTATTAAAATATTTCATCTCAAAACCATTAAACCTATTGTGCGTATTTTCCAGAGACCTCGAAAGGATAGAGATTCCAAATATAAACACACGAATGTTCCAACCCATGAAGAATCTTTCTCACATGTATGTATGTATAAAAAATGGAGGAGGAAGCATGGTAAAATGTTTCAAATGCTCTCATGTAAACTGTCTAATGTATCACTGCAATGTGTTTTTATGCAACAAAAGTCATTTTATTGAGAACTTTTTAATTTTGTCACCTTTGGTCCCTGTTCAAATAGAGTTCAATATTATGATGTGCCGACATGAATGACCCTTCTCTCTGGAAACACGCTGTTTATCCAATTGAGGCCCAATAAGAGATCAGGGTACCAGAATGCCACATATTACACAAGATGAAGTCACTGGCTAAATGGTACTAAGGCGACCTGGAAACATTAATTCACCTCACATGAATGAGCAGTCGGCTGCTCTAAGATTTGAGCCCTTAGGAAGAAAGGTGCCATATAAATTCCAGGTGTTGTTACTGTTACTAAGTGCACTACAAAATGGAGGTAATTAATCTTTATAGTAGTTTTTGATAAGTCACTTTAGTATATTTGGCTAAAGTGCACTGTGTAAGTTGTGTTAATATGTGTGTTTATAACATAATTATTTCTTTATCAACTGTGTAATCTATGTGTTCATAATTTCAAAAATTAACCATTGTTATCCACAAAAATAGGGAGGATTTCATGTAAGATTACAAGTCGGGTGCAGCAAGTGGATGGAATGGTTGCTGCGAAGGTGCTCTTTTGGGAGAAATTTTGTTTATGTCTGTGCAGCAGGTGTGATTACTCAAAGACAAGTGTCGTTGGATGCATTTCCACATGGTTTTGTTCATTTTTTTCTGTGGCACTATTAGATAAATATTTAATAAGGATATCATTTCCTTGTTGTAGGCAGAATATGAGGTCTTAATAGAATAAGAGAAACTCAACCTATGTAGAACTTGATGGAGAAGCTGCTATATTAAATGTAGACCTCAGGCCAATGTTAAGAACGGCTCAGCAATTAACAGAAAACACATTAGCTTAGTTATTTCTCTGCTAAGTAACCTACTTACTCTTCTTTCATATTCCTTGACCTTTGTTTATTAAAACACCCGCACCTCATCACCCCCATCCCTTTCACCTGAAAACAAGTAGTGTGGTCATAGCACAAGGGGGCCTGAACCACTGAGAGATGCTAGATGGTTCTATCTGAAGATAGCAGACATAATAGAATTCTGAAAGAACCAAGAAGTCAAGCCAAGTGTGTGCCAGGGACTCCAGGGAGGGAGAAGAAAAGAGTTTGTCATAGGTCAGGTTCCTTTAATTGGATGATAGATATTAGGAAGCTGAACTGTAAGCTACTTGAAGGCAAGAATTGCCCCGTTTCTCTTCCGGACATACCCAGAGCTAAATTATTCCTCATCCACTTGCTGATCCAAGAAGTATCTGTTGAGTACCTACATGTGCCAGGCACTGCTTTAGACATCAGCGACACAGTGATGAACAAGAGAGGATGTCTGTGCCTGAGAGCTTCCATTTAGCTTTGGGAACCAGAGAGTAAAGGAGCAAACAAATAAATAGTGAATAAGTGTACAAATTTAAATAAAGCAAGGTAAGGGATAGAAGGAGGACTGAGGATTACCATTGAGGTGGGGGTGGATGGAAGGTGAAGTGAGGTGACATTTGAGCAGACCTGAATGGAGGGAGAAAGCAGCCCTGGCAGTATCCAGGGGAAGAATCTTCCAGGAAGGGGCATAAGCAAAAGCGAGGCTCTGAGCAGGGCACGAGCGTGGCTTGTCTGACGGTGTGTGTCTGAGTGGAGTAAGCACTGCAGGGTAAGAGGCAAGGTGGTGCAGGCAGTCAGGGGTTTGATGGCAGGCAGCCTTGGTCTAGAAACTGAACTGAGAAATAACAAAAAATGAATTAGACTGACAGCAAAGAGTAGAAACGCGAACTTAAAGAAGTAGCAAAAGAATAAAACTAGAATAAGTTTTATGAGAAAAAGTTGTAAACACACAGGTTTGGGGAATGGCAATGGCCAAATGACCTCACCAATTAATTCCAGCACTTCCAGATGCCTTCTGCCCAGATCCCATCTCCACTGACCATAAACAAACTTATTTTCCCATAGAAATTAAGTCCTTCCCGACCCTGGTAAGAAATCTGTGTTTAAGGCAGCTGCTTCTCTTCCCAGATCTAGTGAAACTGCATTTTCCTAGTCTCAGAGGCCCTCTCTTCCTGCCAGTGTCAGGGAAGAGGAGGCTAAAATGAACAGACCTCGGTGTTTAAAACTCAGGGCAAGACAGAAATGTTCTTGGCGAGCGACAATAGACTTTTCCCATCCCACACCCAAGCCCTTGGAGGTTTGCTAGAGATCACTTTGACAATGATAATCCACTTTTCATAATATCTTACAGAATAATCAATAAACCAATGCGACTGGGGAACACAGAGCCCCTTAAATTTCAAATTTTCATATCCACCAACTCTCCTCGGCCAAGCCACTAAATTCCTATGACCTTTAGATTCCTCATCATGAAAAGGATATTGCCTAGCATTTCATGAAGAACTCTTTAATTATGTAAACACTACTAAACAAAAATAAACCAACCTAATGAAGTTGTATACCTCGCATACAGTTGCAGCCCCGATAGGATTGCAACTGTAGTTTCTGCATCATTGCTGCAAAGTGACACTTTTTTTCCCTTTGACTTTAGTTATTTCAAAAACTTTCGATACTGCTCCTATGCTCCCCCATGTCCGAATATGTATGCCCTTGACTGACGGCATTTCTTCATTTGAGGACCTCTTGGCTAACGATATCCTCAGAATATGTGTCTGGGTTATAGCTTTCATTACCTGCTTTGGGAACCTTTTTGTCTTTGGCATGAGATCTTTCATTAAAGCTGAAAATACAACTCACGCTATGTCCATCAAAATCCTTTGTTGTAAGTATGTTTCCAATATAAATAGATTTAGGATATCATCTGTGAGCTGTGCACTATGTGGTGTGTGTGTGTGTGTGTGTGTGTGTGTGTGTTTTATTGGCTTTCAACAAATGGCATTTAATATGAATTACACATCCTGGGCATATTTTTTTTTCTAAGTATAAAATTTCTGGCTCTTTGTGGCTCTGTTTTAGGTCATATGACCTTACAGTGGCCTGCTCTCAGGAGTACGTCTCGGGAATGGGGTAATAGGAAACCAGTGAGTCAAGTGATAGATTATAAAGTTCTGTGGGTGATAAAATTAAGCTTAACTTCAATTACAATGACACCTATGTTCATTATGCCCAGAAAATGATTCCCTTTATTAACTATAAAGATAATACATGTTAACTGTTTAATAACTAGCCCTTCCAATTTCCAAAAAAAATCCTGTTTCTATTTTTTAAACTATAAAATAAAAACATAGTGTAGTACTTTAGAAGTATTACAGATTTTTTTTGAGATGGAGTTTTGCTCTTGTTGCCCAGGTTGGAGTGGAATGGTACGATTTCATCTCACTGCAACCTCCACCACCCGGGTTCAAGCGATTCTCCTACCTCAGCCTCCCAAGTAGCTGGGATTACAAGCATGTGCCACCAGGCCTGGCTAATTTGTATGTTTAGTAGAGATGTTGGTCAGGCTGATCTCGAACTCCTGACCTCAGGTGATCCACTCACCTCAGCTTCCCAAAGTGCTGCGATTACAGGCATGAGTCACTGTACCCAGCTAGAAATATTACAGGTTTTTAAGTCCATTCACTTCTTGATACTCTGGTAGACGTTTATACTAGTTCATTTAAAATAAGATGAAAGGAATTAGATCTAATTAGAAAATTAAAATGCTGGCAATAGACTTAATCAGAAAACTAAAACAGAGACATTGGAAACTGACAACATATACTGTTTGGATTCTTCCACAGGTGCTGACTGCCTGATGGGTGTTTACTTGTTCTTTGTTGGCGTTTTTGATATAAAATACCGAGGGCAGTATCAGAAGTATGCCTTGCTGTGGATGGAGAGCGTGCAGTGCCGCCTCATGGGGTTCCTGGCCATGCTGTCCACCGAAGTCTCTGTCCTGCTACTGACCTACTTGACTTTGGAGAAGTTCCTGGTCATTGTCTTCCCCTTCAGTAACATTCGGCCTGGAAAACGGCAGACCTCAGTCATCCTCATTTGCATCTGGATGGCCGGATTTTTAATAGCTGTAATTCCATTTTGGAATGAGGATTATTTTGGAAACTTTTATGGGAAAAATGGAGTATGTTTCCCACTTTATTATGACCAAACAGAAGATATTGGAAGCAAAGGGTATTCCCTTGGAATTTTCCTAGGTAAATTATATTTTTTCATTTCCTGTAAAAACATAATTTTGCTAGAAATACTTTAAATCTCAGCAAAGGTGGATTTGTCTATTTCAGAAAGTGAGGTAATATAGTCAAGACTGTGTCCTTTTTTTTAAAAAAAAGTTTTTACTATTGTATTTATTGAAGTTTTTATTAAACTTTTTATTAGACAAGATTTAGTGTGGACCACAAAGACATACTACCAGGATCTCTGGATGATTTTTTCATTAGCCATAAGATCCTTTGATTTCATGTTTATGTGAATGACTAAAGCTGGAAGAATTCCAGTTTAGTGCCTCATCCTGTAACCCTACCAAGTTATTTATACTCATTTTTTTTTTAACAATCTAGTTATGAGTTAAACAAATAATCATAAAATTCAGGAAACTGACAAGTGAGAGATATCTGAATGGAAATACCAAGAAGGTTTATTGCCTTTGTTAAATGCAGCTCTTAAGTCAGCAATGTTAGGACGCTTAATAAAGCTCTTTCCCTTCCAGTTTTCTCAATTCCTCCTAATATTTGAGAAAGAAGACTCTGTTCTCTTACAAACGAATGAAAAGTTTAGCCCTTTAAAGTTAAAAAGACTTTTTCTATTTTCTAATATGTATCCCTCCTGCTTAAAATTAAGGCCATTCCCATGTCCTCTCTTGGGGGTGATACTCTTTTGACTCTCGCTTCTAATCTTTTCTTCTCACCCAAGGAGTCAACAAGCTCTCCTGTCCTTTCTTTTCCATCAAAATTTGCTTCTGTTGCTGCTCCTTCCAGTCTTTACCCTTATTTGGAAACCTTAATACCTCAACCCTGAATTACTACCTTAGCCCTCACTGGTCTTTTAACCTGTGGGACCTTCCCCTTCCTCCAGTTTATCTGTTCACTACCATCGTTATAGTCTCTGACTAGCAAAAGGTCTGTGTACACTTCCACTCAGAGACCTTCAATGGCTCCCTAGTACTATCAAGGTCAAGTTTAAATAAGTCACTTAAAACTCATCATGAAATGACCCTAACCTATTGTGCCCACTTCTTCTCCACCTACTCCTTCTCTTCTTCCTCTGAAAAACAAAACACTCCGTTTGCACCATTTTAGTACTACCCCTCACACACTACTCTATTTGGTAGTTATTTGATCATAGATATATCATTCCCAGGATCCAGAGTATTATAGGCTGTTCTTTGTATTTCCTTAACATTCATCTCCTCATTGCTCCTAGCATAGGTGCACTTAACAGAGACTCCCTGAAATACACACACACACACACACACACACACACACACACCCATGACATGCACTGTCTCAATAAGCATTTATTCAGCACTTACTATAGGCTGTGCACTATATACTATATTAGGTGCTCGAGATACAACAAATCCAGCCTTAAAAACCTTACAGACCACAGAGGAGAAAACAGACAAGACAACATGTCCTCACATCATACACACGCTGATAAATGCCATGACAGAAGAGTACAGCATGTTCTAGGAGCCCCAGATCTGAGGACCACGGAAGGCTTCCCAAAAGAAATGAATTCAAACTGAGGCCCAAAGGATGAGGACGCATCAGCCAAGTGAAGGCAGAGGAGGGTGGGGTGGGGTCTGCGTTCCAGGAAGACATAGTGGATTCCCAGGCCCAAAGCCAGGGAACAGAGTGAGATGAAGGGCTGAAGAAACTTGGTGTGGTGAATCACACTATGCAGGCATGGAGCTCAACCCAAAAAGGTTAAGTATCTGGGATATATTCCAGAGAGATAAAGACATAGTCACACACACACACACACACACACACACACACAAACACACACACACAATCATCAACATCAATTTGCATATGAGAGGAGGAGTCCCAAAACTCTAAAGTACAATTTTTTTTTCTGTTTGAAGAATATAAGAATACACAATTTTTAATTTTCTATTTGAAAATAGTTTTCATTTTAGAAAAGGTACAAAGATAGTAGAATTTTCCACATATGCTCCATCCGGTTTTCCCTATTGTTAACATCTTTTTTATGTTACTATCGTGCATCTAGAGCGCACACTTTTTTTTTTTTTTGAGACAGAGTCTTACTCTGTCTCCCAGGCTGGAGCACAGTGGCACTATCTCGGCTCACTGCAACCTCCGCCCCCCAGGTTCAAGCGATTCTCCTGCCTCAGTCTCCTGAGTAGCTGGGATTACAGGTGCCCACCACCATGCCCGGCTAATTTTTGTATTTTTAGTAGAGACCTGGTTTCCCCATGTTGGCCAGGCTGATCTCGAACTCTTGACCACAAGCAATCTGCCCACCTCGGTTTCCGAAAGTGCTAGGATTACAGGTATGAGCCACCATGCCCAGCCTAGAACATACACTTTTGATCCTTTTTGTAAGTCTGCTATCAGAATTTGGGCAAGGGGAGCATCTTCCAACAGAGTGATTTTATTTCACACTTAACTAAATTTCTTGGAAAGAGGCCTAAGACAAACCAGTTTTATAAAATTTTACCGTATGGTTTTATACTACAATTTCATGGAATACGAAATGTTTTGGATAAAAATAACAGATAACTTTAAATTTAAAGTATTTTTTTCCCTAGACTTCACCAATCTTACATACAATCTAGGTTCAGATTAATATTTTTTAACAACTTTAAAAATACATGCAACTCTTAGGTTCACTGTGAGAAATGAGATGATCACTCAGGATTTTAGTGACAGCAAGAATAAAGCAAACCAAGTGACTAAGAAGTCAGCATGAAAGGGAATAGTGACCTTAGGGGGGGGATCTTGTGAATATATTTGGGGCCAAAAGAGTGATTCACAAAGTTGAATTTTGAACTTTTTTCTTACTTCTTTTCTTTTTACTAAAATTAGTCTAAAAGGTTCTGAAGCATAAGTTTAAATTGTTATAAGAAGCATGAAGAAAAATAAACAAAAATGCACTTTTGCTCTATGTATTATTCTTAAGACCAAAAAAATTAGGAATAATGTTTCTCAGACAATTATATTCATGACAAAGTCCAAGGTATTTTATTCATGTTTATAGGATAAGAAAATGGGGTTGTATTTATTTTTTGAGATGTGTGTATGATTACAGTAATCCCTTAAGGTTTGAATTTGCAGAGAGCTAAAACCAAAAATAGCTTCTTTTCCTGCTTCAAAAGAGTTAGAGTTTACTTCATGATATGCCTAGATCTGAATTTTGGAAGTCTAGAATTCCTCAAAATGGTTTATGTATTTGAAATCTCTTTTTCATCTGGTGAACCCGATTTCTTTGTTTTTCTTCTTCCCTTGGACCTGGGTTTTAGCTGAACACCACTGGGCTTATATAAAAGAATGCTTCTTGGAAGTACCTGTGGAAGAGGCACTGTATTTAACATCTAAGTACAGGTTAAGCATTTTTAATTTGAAAATCCAAAATTTGAAATGCTCTAAAATATGGAACTTTTTGAATATAGACATGATGCCACAAGTGGAAAATTTCACACCTGAAGCTTTTGCTTTCTGATGGCTCAATGGATGCAAACTTTGTTTCATGCACAAAATTATTTACAATATTGTGCAAAATTACTTTCAGACTATGTGTATAAGGTGAATATAAAACGTAAGTGAATTTTGCATTTAGACTTGGGAACCACTTCCAAGATATATCATTATGTATGTGCAAATATTCCAAAATCTAAAATTCAAAACATTTCTGGTTTCAAATATTTTGGATAAGGGAAAATCAACCTGTACCACAGTAATTTTACTGTTGACTTTTACGCCTGAGAAGTTAAAAGTGTGCTTTTCCCAACAGGTGTGAACTTGCTGGCTTTTCTCATCATTGTGTTTTCCTATATTACTATGTTCTGTTCCATTCAAAAAACCGCCTTGCAGACTGCAGAAGTAAGGAATCACATTGGAAGAGACGTGGCTGTTGCAAATCGTTTCTTTTTTATAGTGTTCTCTGACGCCATCTGCTGGATTCCTGTATTTGTAATTAAAATCCTTTCCCCTCCTCCGGGTGGAAATACCAGGTCAGTCTCTTCTATCATTCCCAAGTATAATACATCGTGCCTTCTTATATCCTTCTTTTGACAACGCCAAAATCTAAGACATATAATAAATTATCCATAAAAACCTACAGTTTCAATACAAAGAGTTATTATTTCCCTCCATGTTTTATAATTAGTATTCTAAAATAGAAACAGAGTAGTAGTACAATCCAACCAGGAATAATAAAAGCAGCAGCTAGAGAGAAACTAAGTCTGAGTATCTTGCTTCTATCTGAGCAAGACATTGGTTCTTAACTAGGAGTATGCATAAAAAATCAAAATATACATACCCAGGTTCCACCTGGGACTCTGTTTTGTCTCTAGAGGCTAAGACCTATAGATGAATGTTATGTAAAAGTTGCCCTGTGATTCTGATGCACACACACCTGCCCAGAACCAACATTCTATTCCATGGTCCTAGCCACGAAATGGCATGCTGAGCTCTGTGGAGCACGAGATATTCCCTGAAAGTGTCTCCTCCAAAAGGCCAAGTTCTCTGCACACACCCCTACTTCAACCAGAGAAAATCAACTTTCCTTACCAGAATTTCATCTGAAGCCCTTTCTGGGATCTAGAGATCAGAGCTATTTAGGAGGCACCAGCCAGGACTTTAACCGAACTCTTAGTAAAATAGTTTAGAATCATCTTCAACCTACGGTTTCAGCCAATTACAGATCTACTTGGGAGTTGATCCAGGACAGTAATTGTGTCTTATACATTTTGGCTCCCCAGCGTCAAGCAGGATTCCTGATACTTTGAAAGCCCTTATGAAAGAGTGATGAATGCACAGATGATAAACAGCTGTAACAACCTATGTCCCTCCTGTGCACGAAGTCGTGAGGCTGTGTCAAATGTCTCGCTGCAAAATGCCACACAACATTCACACCATCCTCTTAACCTATCACTTCTGTCTCCACAAGGCACAGATGTTCCTCAGGCCGTGTAGGATGTGGAAGTGGAAATTAGGAAGGAGAGCAGGGCTGAATACTTGGAAGCCTTTGCTGGGTGGTGAGGGCAGAGGCCATAAGAAGGCTTTGTGGGAGGTCACGTGGGAAGAGCCAGTGGCCCGTGAAGAACAAAGTTAATTAAATGTTAATGGTCACAGTTGTTCACTTGATGAACAGCCTCTAGTCTATTACTGCTACCTGGACACCTCAATTTTACATCCTAACGTTTCAAATTCAGCAGGACAAAAGTGTCCATTGGCCTCCACTGCTCATGGAATAAAGTCCATGTGCTGGGATGAGCATTATAATATTTCTTACCTCCCACCCCACCCTCACACACGGTGATCCAGGCCCACTGGAATGACTGGGCTTTGGTTTCTGCGCTTTTCTGAGAAAACATCAGCTTTTGCTGGAGCTGTTCCTCCAACCTGGATTATACTTGCAGCCTCTAAGATTCTAGCCTACTAAACACCTCTTCCCAACCTCCAAGGCTCAACCCAAACGCTCTCTCTTCTATGGTACGGTGCCATTTCCGATCTCTCCTCGCCCCGCTTTCGTGCAACCCAGTTGGTTAAACATCCATGATGGTTTGTTTACGCCTCGTTTATCGGCCTCAGGTGAACTCCCTCACAGCAGCACTATTTCCGAGTGTGTCCATCGCATCCTTCAGATTATAAGCTTGGGGGAGGAGGGCAGGTCTTATTCCTCTGCACATTTTCCAGTGTTTTTCACACAGTGTTTTTGAGTAAATGCTTAGTTAACTAAAGAAGCCGAGCGGGTCCAAGAGTGATGGAATGGGGGATGAGTCTCATCAACCCCCTTACTGCTGTCTCGACGCCTTCTTTTTTTTTTTTAAAGATGGTGGCAGTCTCTGTTGCCCAGGCTCAAGTGCAGTGGTATGATCTCAGCTGACTGCAACCTCTGCCTCCCGGGTTCAAACGATTGTAGTGCCTCAGCCTCCCGGGTAGCTGGGATTACAGACGTGCACCACGACATCCGGTTAATCTTTGTATTTTTAGTAGAGACAGGGTTTCACCATTTTGGCCAAGCTGGTCTCAAACTCCTGATCCCAAGTGATCTGCCCCCCTTGGCCTCCCAAAGTGCTGGGATTACAAGCATAAGCCACTGTGCCTGACCCTGTCTCCACACCTTTTGATGTGCTTTCCCACTTGCAGGGTGATGCAGGTGGTGTGGTGGAAGAAGGACCCAGCAGCAAGCGAGACAAGGGGTCCTGGGTTCCTCTCCTGCCCCTGCCACTGACCTGTTGAGGGATCTCAGGGAGACCATCTCACCTCACCTCACTGAGACTATCTCTAGATGGTCTCTCAAATTCCTGCCCATTTTTAATCTTCTGTGAGGCTTTTCTCTCTGTATGAGGCTGCTAGGGTTGCTAGAATGAAGAACCTCCTGTTCTGGAGGCTGGAAGTCTGAGATGAAAGTGTCGGCAGGTTTGGTGCCTCACAGGAGGCGTCCGCTCTGCTGGGTCCTCACATGGCCCTTCCTCTGTGTGTGCATCCCTGCCACCTTTCCTGTATCCACATCCCCTTTTATGAAGACACCAGTCCCGCTGGAATAGGGCCCACCCGAATTACATCATTTTAACTTAGTCACCTCTTTAAAGGCCCTATCATCCAATACAGCCACGTTCTAAGGTATTGGGGGGTTCGGGCTTCAACATGTAAATTGAAGTGGGGAACCACAATTTGGCCCATCACACTCCCTGATTTAGAACCAGGAGACCTCTGGTGGCCAAGGGCATCTGATGGCACCAGAGCTCCTCATCCTCAGTGAGTCTACGACACCTCAGATCATGATAAGCTTAGTAAATATCACCATGAAGGGAACTAGAACACTGGAACATTGTCTTGTGGAAACATTATTGGGCCACACACCAGTCCTTCTTTACATTTATAGTTCAATAGTCTGAGGTTTGTCTTGAACACCTCAGTGGAACCAGGAAAATGTCATGATCAAGTTGACAAAGCTTCTTCTTGCTCACTCAGCTTCCCATGGTGTTGTAAGAAATGCTGCCTTCACTGACCTAAACCCACCCTGTCCTCACCCTCTAAGAAGCCTAGGGTTTACTGGTCATGGCATGTTGCCGACAGTACCTGGGGTCACCTAAAATATAGGCCAGAGTTAGCCCAACTATCTCAGAACTCAGCTGCTGCTAATATTATAGGAAGTCTCATTCAGAGTGGAACTTACATCTATGCTGTAGCACCCTGAACATACCTGATTTCATTCAGAGTGGAATTTATGTATGGAACTTACATGGGCCATTTGTGTTTGCCGAGTTGAAAGAAAGGGCTATCAGGCATTGTTTTTCTATGAGGTGGGGGGTGGGATTCATAATCACAATTCCCTTTGCAAGCACAAAAGAAAAAGGCCACTTACTTTGTTTTTCTTCAATCACTGACCATTCAGATCATCTAATTTTTTAAATTAGGCACAAATAATATAAAACTTCATTTAATTAAAGACAGGCTAAAATATACTTTTTTCTTTTATATTCCTTTCAGTTAAAAAAATAAGGACAAGGAAGAAAAGATTGGATAGGAAGAGAGGAAGGCAAATATAGAAAGGAGAGGAAAGAGGTCAAAGGAAAAGAGGAAAAAAGGTCAGATAAGCAGTCAGAAAAGAAATGGAAGAGGAAGAAGACAGAGAGGAAGAACAGAAAGATGTAAGGAACAAGGCAGGGTCAAGAGAAGAACAAAATAACAGTATCTGAAGGATAAACAATTTATGGGATTGAGAAGGAGGAGAACAGACAAAGGATGATGAGAGAAAGCATCATAAGTCTTACTAGCCACCTGAGTGTGGAGTTCCTTGAAATTGTGAAGATGTGAGAGGAAGTAGCATCAGGTGATGAGGTTTGAGGATCTCAGGTCTTAGTGCCAAAAAAGCATATCAGCAGAGCGGACTCTGGCCCAGCCCACTGGATTTGGCGAGCAAGTTATCCTCAACCCCCTTTAGCAGAGAGAGCAGGTGAAGTTGAGGAAGCATAAGTGATTCGCTCATGCTCACCTAGCTAAGTGTCTGGCCACAGGATTAGGCTGCGTTTAAAGGGGAAGATGCATTTCATGCTAACCAAGCAAATGATGCTCTCAGGAAGGACACTATCACTCCAAATTTCACCTCACAAAGAACTTCTTGTGGCCTCTTTCCCTGAATATTCTATTAGCATTTGTAAGGCTGCTCACAAGATAATTTCATCAAGTTTAGGGGATGCATTTCTCTTTGCTCTTCAAAGCTTTTCATAGGATAACAGGATAACCAGAACACCGGGGCAGGGCAATAAGCTTTGAGAACTGAATGGAGTTAAGATCAAGGTCAGATCTGGCTTCTGGACCAGAAGTTTCTTGAACCCCCTCCTATTGTCTAAAAATTATCCCTTTATTTTGTGATTTTCCTATAAAGGTAGGCAATAAAATAGGGGAAAAAATGCCTTATATAGCAATTTATAGTTTACGAAATGTTTTCACATATTTCCTCTTAATATCACAATGATCTACACATATTTACTGAAACTCAGAAAAGTTAAATCATAAGATCTTGAATTCATAGCTTCTGTGCTCTTCCAACAAAGAGATTTTCCATCAGGTGAGAGAAAACTTAAAATGTACTATACATCCGTCCCATAAATAGCATTGACTGCAAAGTGTTATTTGTATCTTATGTTTATTTAAAACTTCAACTTTTTTTTTCACACGTTGCTTCCTTTTCCAGACACAGTGACTTCCTGGATAGTGATTTTTTTTCTTCCAGTAAACAGTGCTTTGAATCCAATCCTCTATACTCTCACAACCAGCTTTTTTAAGGACAAGTTGAAAGAGCTCCTGCACAGACATCGGAGGAAATCAATTTTTAAAATTAAAAAAAAAAGTTTATCTACATCCATTGTGTGGATAGATGACTCCTCTTCCCTGAAACTTGGGGTTTTGAACAAAATAACACTTGGAGACAGTGTAATGAAACCAGTTTCCTAGCAATCATTTTGGATCACTGGACTTTTCAGTGGACTACCTAAAACAGGGGACAGCTTTTGGAAGATAACATCTGCAGTGCTTTTCATCTTTACCAATGGCAAGTCTTTCTGCACAGAGACCACAGCAGAACGGCTCCTGTCACAGCATTTCAATGGCAGCTGTACTATCTACCAGTCATGCTGAGGACAGCACCAAAAGTTCCTCTCCTCACCCTACATGCCTGAAATGCACACATGAATTCATATATAGTGGGCTGAGGTGCAGCTGATCTCTAGCTAATCAACACAACCCACCAACGAACGACCACAGGTTGGCACTACATGGTCTTTCACATTGGGTTGCACTGTCCATGAAATAAAAACGTTCACAACATCTTATTCCAGGGTGGCCATAATAACAGAAGTCTAACACCTCTTTCCCTGCTTTTTCAATATCAAATAAAACCATCAGCATCCTGCTGGATTAATGGCAAAGGATTTCCAAAATATTCATCTACCAGAACTCCTATTCTGTGAAGGCCAGTGGAATAACCACTTTGAAAACAGAACTTCAGACAAGGTTATCATGTCTAACCTATGACTGGAGAGTCATACTGATGAAGCCTAATGCCATTCGCCTTTTGGATTGTATTTAATGCCAGAAGAGATGAATTCTTAAGATATTTTTCTTAAGGTTACCTAGGGCACAAAGCAAAATTGGATACCTTCACTGCCAAAAACTACACTTTAATATTCTTAAAGCATAATTTCTTTAGAGCAGTATCCCTATGGCTGGCAAGTTCTGCTTTCATTAAATACGCAGCTAGGAAGTGTTAAAGGGTATTCAAGAATTGTGGTTTTATTTGGGACTGTTTGCATATTCACACTGTTTTGTTCTCATTGTTTTTAACAAAAAAGCAACTGAGTTTGGAGCTGCTTTTTGAAAATGAAAATATTTGTGAAAGCCAAGACATTTTTTATACTGAAAAAAAATTATATGTGAAAATGAGAATCAGGTAAATAAAATTATATTTTGCATTTGTCCATATATTATTTTAAGCTTAACAAAGACCATGGATGGGGTTTATTGACTGTTAAGCATGTTTCTCCTGATAATGAATACAGCCAGGAAACACAGTGTTTCAGTTCACAAGACACATTCTACATTTTTCTTTCTCTTCCCCTTTGCCACAGCATGAGGCAGTTACTTAATTTCTTCACTGTTCACTTCATTCAGAGTTTCCTTAATGAGACAAAATGTAAGCAGCTGACTAAGACCACCACAACACCTCTGATTACCTATTAAATGGACTCCCTTTATCCAGTAGCATTCAGAAGAGAAAGAAATTCAGAGTTTATGGGTCCCAGCCATTTTAGAAATTTACTTGTTATTACTCACTATTGACTAAAACCATAACGTGAGTTCCTTCATTTTGATCAAGTAAGATATTTCTCATGTGTAATAAAATATTTTCATTAGGATTCTAGAAATAATGTTCACACCCATTGACTATGCTGCCCTTTCCCTTATGGCTTCAAATTTTTCTCCATCTTGTCTCTTCAGTATGATGAATTGCTTCCCAACTTGTTTTCCAGACTTGCTGACATTTTATTAAATGTCCTTGCTAGTCCTTGATCATCTTATGATTTATTTCCTAATACATTTTCTAACACCAGGAGCATAAATAAGGAGTCAACCCTGAGCCTAGGGTATTATAATTTTAGCACCAATGTGTGTCTCCCATTTTTGTAAAGCATCATCCGTGGTCCATGAACCAAGTCTTTGGGAACTATGGTTTGTGAAAGTCTGCACTTTGCTATAGAGCAGTGAGTAGGCATGAGGAGAGGCACACAACCAGATACTCTGGGGAAGGTGGCAGCTGTAGGGAAAAATGGAAGCTCTACGTTGGTCAGCGACACTAGCATGAAGTTCATATCTGATAGCTTTGTGATTTATAATCTTATCCTGTACTGCTCTACAAGTAGAAAACCATTAGAAATACGTATTATTTTACCAAATAATAGTCTTTAATCTGGATTGAGAGAACTCTTGTGCTAGGCCAAGCCTGTTTCCTAAACATGGTATTTCTGTGTGGTTATGAAAACATCACCTGTATTCATGAACCATTTTCCATGACAACATAAGCATATTTTTGAGGCAGGGTTATATTTTTCAATATAAGCATCAATTAAATGTCACTGCAGAATTTAAAAGGCCATAGACTGTGCCATCTCTGAGTGGGAGAGAGTGTGGGTAAATCATCTGCACCACATCCTAACTATGCATCTGTATATGACTGATACCTTGTCTTGAAGAGGATAAGAAAAAAATATCCTAAAAAGTCAATTTGGAGCTCCAGACGAGTATACAGAAAGAGAGTATGTGTTTTATTTGTGTTACACGTCAATAAGATTGTTTATATAGCTTTGTTTCATCCTAGAGGCTTTTGTTCATAGCTTTTCATGACTTTTCTTTTCATTCAAGAGGCTACTTCAGCAATTGCAATCGACATAAACTATTCTATCAAAAGAGTTCATGTCGATTGCAATTGCTGAAATAGCCTCTTGATGGTCAGGAACTTTAGGAGAAATTACATTTATTTGAGCTTTATGCACAGGTAGCTCTATCACCTTTCCCCCACCCTACCCTACACCCCAGCTCTGCAGCTCCCATTCAGCAGGTCTCCATAGCATCATGAAGCCACAAAAGCACACCCATCACCCCAAGATTTATCTCTTAAGGTTGACTCTGGTGCCAGATTGAGTTCATATTTCGTGATGCAGTACAGATTTGTTCATGCAACATTTTCAAGACTTTTTCTCACCCAAGATAAAGACTTACTTTACCATCCTCAAGTTAGTAAGCAATGCAGAGCTCCCGAGAGTGCACATGATAGAAAGGAGAAACCATAGAGTGTCGCCAATCATATCTAACCTATTATTTTATAAATGTCCCAAGGGGGTCTGACAGAAATATATCTTCCAAAATTAACCAGGAATACATGTAAGGCACACTCCTTTTTCCTTTTTTTTCAATGTAGCATAAATGGGCATATACGAAGTTGCCTTAGACAACTTCACTTAAGAAACAAAATATTAATTAAAGATAAGAATTTATATTTCCTTATTCCCTTACCCTGGTGAATAAAGAAAAGCAGAACAATTACAAAGATCTCTATATTTATCTGTTTATATATCTGCCTGTTCATATGTCAGTTTTCTGACATTCTGCTTATGCAAGATTTAAGATGCATATTTAATAATGATCATTTTCATTTCTGAGCCAGGAAAATGAAATGAAATGAGACTATTCTCTTTTTAAAGGGCTTTTCAGTAGAAGATTTCAAAGTCCTTGAGAAATACTTCCTAAAGCCCTATAAGCTACTAGAACCTATTTCTCAATATATTTCATTATAATTGTCTTCAGGATATTTCCCACATGCCACATATGGGAGAAATAAATTACAAATGAAGAAACTTGGAATAACAAGGCCAAGTTACAAAACTGCACATCCAGAAATGTGAACCTTCTGCTGTCTGAAGCCCATGGTGACACTTCTTACCTCTAGGCTCTGAGCAAACTCATAACTATTTTCAGTTATAAGCTCATAACTGGTTTCAATATAAGAAGACATTATTTTTAGACCACCTGAGAATCAATAATGCTTTTACTGGTTTCACAAATTTCTGAATTTATGATGCTAGGGTGTTTGATTCAGCAATGATTTTGTAATAGAAACCATACCCTTTCCTACTATAGGTAACACACATTTAAGGCAAGGAAATAAAGGTCAAAAGTCAGGGGGCTGGAGCTGTAGTTTCCGTTCAACTATCAACTGCTTACATGACCTCAGACAAACATCTTTACATCTCTTCCCTTATCTGTAACTGCATTTCCTTAAGATCAAATCCCAACAACAGATGTCTGGTGCCCTGTCTGTCAAAATCTCTTTAGTGGATAAAGCTACATGTTGAAGGTCCAAGTGGTAAGCATCTAAAAATTTACGTCAAGTGCAAAGATCATTCCATTCTCAATTCCTCTGGGATATTACACATTGTTCATCAAGAGTCAATGCAAAGGGCACCAATGTTCAGAAATCCAGTCCTTCGAGGGGGAGGCTTACGGGACCCCATTCTGCTGTGAAAAAAAAGCTGAAGCAAACCACAGACAATGAAGCATTTCCAAACCATGGCAGCTTACCAAAGAACAACAGTTAGTACCACTTAAAAGTTGGGTAACCTATTGCTAGCAAAATGTAGGAATGCAAAGATCAGGAAGATTAACATGCAGTTGTTTTACCACAGATCACAGACTGATCTCTTCACTCTTCACATAAGTGTAGTCTACTACTGCCTATGTTATTCTCTAAACCAGGCTTAAATGCACAGGAATGTCTAGCATGTATGAGTGGGTATATGCCTGGGAAAAGTGTTGTAGGATAAAGAGATAACTATTAAATTTCCTTATAGAACCAGGATAGAACATGTGGTTCTTAACCAGGGTTGATGCCCACCTCAACTCTTGAGCCATCAGCAATACACTCTGTCCTGTGTATCATCAACTTCTCTTTCTCTCTATTGGCTCTTCTCCCTCAGCTCTCAATGCTCAAATTTCTCACATCTAAAAAGACATTCCTACCACTCAACACCCTCTGATAGCTTCTGTCTTATTCTCAAATGCTCTTTACAGCTAAACATTTTGAAATAATGATGAGCTCTTCATCATCAACATCTTACCTCACTTTGACTTCTCAACCAACTAAATGCAGCTCCATACTCAACACACCACCACACCACATTAAAGATTAATGTCTGCCCTGCTGGAGTTCAGACTTGTGTGGGAGCCTGTTGTTTGTCCTCATTAAGGTTTCCAGGATGACAATCCAAATGGCATTTTCCTTTTTTCAGCTACTTCATCTTCCTGGAGAATTACTCGCTGATGACCATTTTCTCAATCTGTAAACTCCTCTCTTGGAATGAAGGATACTATTCATTTCTGTTCTGAACCACTTCCCTGGCTCTTCCTGCTCACATCTTTATGAACTTCCCTTTCTCCTCTTGGCCCTTAAACTTATGTAGGAATTTCTGGAGTTTTACTCTTGGCTCCCTGATCTTTGCCCTCCATACAGATCTCTCTGACTTCAACCTCTCTAAGGCTGTCATAGATAGGTTCATTTGTAAAAACTCTCTTTTAAAAAAATAAATACAACTAGAATGAGCTTATTTTGACTTTTCTTACTAAATCTTCACACTCACTTTTAAATTTGTTCCACGAATTATGCAGTAAGTTTTATTGAGGCAGGTATGCTGTGGCTCACACCTGTAATCCCAGCAGTTTGGAAAGCCAAGGTGGATGGATCCCATAAGCCCAGGAGTTCAAGACCACCCTAGGCAACATGATGAAACCCTATCTCTACAAAAAAAATGCAAAAAATTAGCCAGCATGGTGCCCACCCCTCATAGTCCCAGCTACCCAAGAGGCTGAGGTGGGAGGATCACCTGAGCCCAGGAGGTTGAGGTTGCAGTGAGCCATGATCGTACCACTATACTCCAGCCTGTTGTGAAACCCCCAGACAGAGTAAAACCCTGTCTCAAAAATATTTATGGCCAGGCACGGTGGCTCACACCTATAATCCCAGCACTATGGGAGACCAAGGTGGATGAATCACCTGAGGTCAGGAGTTCAAGACCATCCTGACAACATGGTGAAACCCTGTCACTTTTAGATGAATTTGTGAGAATAGACTATTCTCATCAGGGAGGACAGAAACTTCAAGTATATATATATATATATGTGTGTATATATATATTGTGTATATATATATGTGTGTAATATATATGTATATATGTGTGTATATATATATATATATATATAGTTGAAATTTCTACACACACACACACACACACACACACACACACACACACACATATTCTGAGACTCAGTTTTGCTCTTTTTGCCCAGGCTGGAGCGCAATGGCACGATCTCAGCTCACTGCAACCTCTGCCTTCAAGAAGTTGCATGGCTGCTTTTAACAGCTTACAATCAGATATAAGAGTAAAGGAATAAACTAAAGTTGAAACTTACTACTAAAAAGAAAGCAGAGCATAAAAATTTGCAAAGTTCACAGCCTAGCTGCATGTTCAAGAAAAAAAAGGATATTTTCAGGTGAGGAATCAAATGATACTGCAGAGCAACCACTTGCTAAAATGGGATCAGGTGCTTACAGTCAAGACAATGAGAAAAAGGCCCTGAAATTATTTCAGAAATTTTTGAGGCCACCCCTCCTATCACAGGTCCAGAGGCCTAGGAGGACAGAATGGTTTTGGAGAAATGGTCTGAGGTGCTGCTGACCTCTGAAGTCTATTCCCTGAGTCTCTGCCACAGCTCAAAAGGCCCCAGATGCTACTTGGTCTGCCACTCTAACTGGAAGCCTTGACAGCTTCCACGTGGTGTTAAGTCTGAAGGAGTGCAGAATGTAAGAGTTGGGGGAGGCTTGGCAGCTTCCATCTAGATTTCAGAGGATGTATCTAAAAGTCTGGATGCACAGGCAGAAGCCTACTGCAGGTGTGGAGACCCCCCACCCCCGCCCTGCCCCTTGCAACCCAAAGAGACACAACCAAGGCAATGCAGAGCATAAATGTGGAGTTGGAGCCCTGCAGACAGTACTTTACAAAGGCACTGCCTAATGGAGCAATGAAAGCAGGGTCACAGCACTCCAGACCCCAGAATTATGGAGTCATCAGCATGATGCAATCTCAGCCTAAAAAAGCAACAGGCATTGAACTCCAACCTGTGAGAGCAGCCACATTGGCTCTGCCCAGCAAAGCCTGGGGATGAGGATACACAAGGCCTTGGGAATCCACCCCTCACACCACTGTGCCTAAGATGTAGGACATGGAGTCAAGGGATATGATTTTGGAGATTTAGAGATTAATGTCTGCCCTGATGGGTTTCAGACTTGGGTGGGAGCCTGTTATCCTTTTCTTTGGCCACTTTTTCCCTCTTGGAATGGGATTGTTTTCCCAGTGCCTATACCACCATTATACCTTGGGAGTAAAAATCTTGTTTAGATATTACTAGCTCACAGCTGAAAGGAACTTGCCTTGAGTCTCAGATGAGACCCTGGACATTTGCATTGATGCTGGAATAAATTAAGACTTTCCAGGATTATTGGGATGGGATGATTGCATTTTTCAATATGAGAAAGACATGGGATTTGGAAGCCAAGGGTGGAATGCGACGGTTTGTATACGTTTTGTTTGGTTCTGTCAAGTCTAGTGTTAAAATTTTATCCCTGGTGTTGGAGGTGGGGTCTGATGGGAGGAGTCTGAGTAATGGAGGTGGATTTCTCATGAATGGTTTAGTGCCATTCTTGAGCCAGTGAGTTCTCACTCTATTTGTTCTCATAGGAGCTTTTCGTTAAAAGAGTCTGGCACCTCCCTCCCCTTCTTGCCTCCATTATCTCCAGGTGATTTCTGCAGAGACCAGCTCCCCTTTGCCTTCCACTAGAAGTGAAAACAGCCTGAGGCCCTCACCAGAAGCAGATGCCAGTGCCATGCTTCTTGTGCAGCCTGCAGAACTGTGAGCCAAATAAATTACCTAGCATCCAGTATTCCTTTACAGCAACACAAACAGACTCAGTCAAACACCATAGCAAGATAACTGTAGAACTTCTGTAGATTCACCTTCAGATATTAAGTCCTGCATGTTTACCAGTCTTATCAATTTTATTCATAGGGCATTCTTTCTTATTGCAATATATTTTTTCTCTACTCTTCTTCCTCCTCTCTCTTTCACATTTCTGACCCTTTTTCTTTTGCTCTCTCACCACACACTACTCACAGACACAAACACACATATACACCTCTTTATCTCTCTCTAAGTCTGCTTTCTTGCCTCCTGGTCTCTGTCCTACCTCAATATTTCTATTGTTGGCTCTCTTTCCCTGTGTAGGCAGTGTTTGTGCCTCTCTCTGTGTAGGCAGTATCAAGACAAGATGGAGGCCAAAAGTAAGATGGACACTTACATTGAGCACATAAGAAAGCAAACTGATTGATAACATTCATTTTCATGCTCTCAGCTTGCAGTAAGTGCCCTAAGTTGGTAACATGGGTCTAACTGGCTGACAACCCTAATATAGCAACAGAATAATAATACCAATACATCACACATGAACAGTACTTTATATATTGCCATATGCTTTCAAATAGCATTTAATTTGCTGGAAGTCAAGCATTATTTATTCACAAGTGCATGCTTTTACAGACACAAACATACACAGAAATACCTCACACATTGGAATTAATTTGTTTAGCAACCTCATCTTCTCAGAATGTAACTTAAAAAAATAAACCCACTATTTTTAAAGGTCTTTAAGGAACTAAAGACAAATAGTTGTCGCAGATCCATAAATTAAAGTTGAGAAGTAGGATGTGTATAAGAAAAAGCACAGAACATTGTATTTGAATTATTCATTCATCCACAAATATTTATTGAGTGTCCACTACGTGAGGAAACACTCTAGGTGATTGAAAAAAAAAAACAGTAAAAACATAAACCTGCCTAAATGGAGCTTTCATTCTTGGGGGAGTAGGTGGGACAAACAAAGGAAAATGAGCAAAATTTGTAATACAGTAGAGGATGAGAAGTTCTAAAGAAAAAAATAAATCAGAAAAGTGAGAGAATTATTGCCAGAGAAGGAGAAACAGCAATGAATATATTCATTAAGAGGTGACATTTGAGTAACATAGCCTGATGCTACCATTTCTTTTCAGTTTACTCATCTTTAAAATAGAAAAAAAAACTGTGTCACAAAATACTGGAAGTTTTAAATAAACAAATATACTCTAGCACATAGCCTGAAACTCATTAATTACTCAACAAGTAGATATGTCTTGATCTCACACATTTCAATCCTCAGAGATCCTTATCTATTCAGAACCCGTTTTTCTATAATTCACATGTAATTTTAACAAGGTTTATTTTCCTATTTTATTTATTTATTTACTTTTTATTGTTTCGAGATGGAGTCTCACTCACTCTATCACCCAGGCTGGAGTGCAGTGGCATGATCTCGGCTCACTGCAATCTCCACCTCCCAGGTTCAAGTGATTATCATGCCTCAGCCTCCTGAGTAGCTACAATTACAGTGCCTGCCACCACACCTGGCTAATTTTTGTATTTTTTGTAGAGATGACGTTTTGCCATGCTGGCTAGGCTTGTCTCAAACTCCTAGACTCAAGTGATCTACCCACCTTGGCCTCCCAAAGTGCTGGGATTACAGGCATGAGCCACTGTACCTGGCCTATTTTCTTATTTCTAAGCTCAGATATTTTAAGAAAGTATGCATGCATATACATGAATATGTGTGTATATATGTGTGTGTGTGTGTATGTGACATCCATTTGGGTCTGCACTACAAATTTAGACTTCCTGTGGTCTATAAACTCCCAAGCCAAGAAATTTACCTACAAATTTATCTTAGGATGTGATACCTCTGATGTAATTGGAAGAACCAAACATAAACTTCTCTAAAACACTTGTCCCCAACTCAGTCCTCCCAGAATGTTATATCCTTATATTAGCCTTTATAGACTTTCACAAGTAGTGTCTCACAGATGATGAGTTCATAATCCCAAATTAGTAAATCATGAGGAAATAATCTACCATTAGTGAGATTCAACAAACACATAAAAATGATGATGAGAATCAAAACCAAAACCAAACCAAAACAAAAAAATTTAGGCAATAAAAATATCTGATAAAAATCTATAAAATACATTCTTCAAGAATATTTAAGAATTAAAAAAGAAATTGAAACCATAAAATGAATACAACTATATGAATAATGCCTTAGAATTTTGGAGACTTACATTAACAAGTTAGCAGGATAGGATACCTTTCAAAGAAACATCAATTTGAACTACTATCCATGCATGAAGATACCTTCACAAGAGCTAAGGAACCCAGGTGAAAGATTATGGCACCTGGGTGAAACACAGAAATAAGAAAAGACACATTGAAGAGGGAAAAAAAGACAGTTTCACATTACCCATATCATTCACCCATGACTCAAGCCTGTGCAGCATGCAGAGAGAGAGATATACTCTGTGTGGAGGAAGGAGAGTGAAGTGGGCACCCAACTTTGCCACAGACCAGAGGACTGGACCAGCCCCAGTGAACCTTAGAGCCAGGCCAGCCCCTGCAGCTCCAGGCCCGCTCCAACACCAGGCCAGCCCCACAACTCCCCCAGGCCAGCCCCTAAGCACTCAGACTCCATACAAACCTATCTCAGCTCCAGGACACCCTCCACATATGGAGGCTCCAGGGCTGCCCCAGAACCAGGCCCATGTCTTATGGATCAAGGTACCAGGCCCAAATGCCCACTGATCAGGCACCAAGCCAGCCTGCCCAAGGACACTAGCAGCAAACCTGCTCATAGGCCTCACCAGCTGTTCCAACCTGAATCCCTAGACAGGCTGATTTGTAAAGGGCTTTCCACGCTGAAGTCCGTTGCAAAGACTATAAGAGATGCCTACTTCCTCAAATGCACAGATAGCAACACAAATCCACGATGATCACAAACAATTAGGGGAACTTGACATCAACAAAGGAACAAAATAAAGCACTAGTAACTGGCCCTAAAGAATTTGAGATCTAGAAACTATGTGACAAATATTTCAAAATAATCATCTTAAAGAAGTTCCATCAATGATACAAGAACACACAGAGAGACAACTAAATGAAATCATGAGGAAATAATCTATCATGAGTGAGATTCAACAAACACATAAAAATGATGATGAGAATCAAAACCAAAACCAAACCAAAGCAAAAAATTTTAGGTAATAAAAATATCTGACACATTCAATAAAATACATTCTTCAAGAATATTTAAGATTTAAAAAAGAAATTGAGTTGTAAAATATGTTTCTATAAAAGCAAACTTTCTTGACATGATGAAAGGGTTATTTTTAGGACAATGTAATAATGGGAAGTATTATAACCATTTCTTCACAAGTCAGGAATAAGTCAAGAAGGCCTGCTATTCAAAGTCATGCTGATGTCTTAGGCCATACAATAAGCAAGATAAAAAAATACATAAAGATTTAAAAAGAAGTAGAAGAAAGAAATAAGACTCTTAGTATTCATTGACTACACAATTGATTCAATAGAAACATTTGAGAAAATCTATAAACTGTTGGTATTAAAAGAGAGTTCAGTACATTTGTTAGGCATAAAATCAATATGTAAAACCAAACTGAACTTTTAGAAAATGTGATTAAGCGGACTTCTGCCAAGATGGCCAAACAGGAACAGCTCCAGTCTGCAGTTCCCAGTTAGAGCATGCCAGAAGACAAGTGATCTCCACATATCCAACTGAGGTACCAATTCATCTCATTGGGACTGGTTAGACAGTGGGAACAGCCCAAGGTGGGCAAACTGAAGCAGGGTGGGGCATCGCCTCACCCAGGAGGCGCAAGGGGCCAGAGAACACTCTCTTCCAGCCAAGGGAAGTCATTAGGGACTTTTCCGGACACTCAAGCACTCCGGCTCAGATACCGTGCTTTTCCCACAGTCTATACAACCTGCAGACCAGGAGATTCCCTCCAGTGCCTACAATGCCATCACCCCAGGTTTCCAGCACAAAACTGGGTGGTTGTTTTAGTCAAGTGGCACCTGGAATGCCAGCAAGACAGAACTGCTCATTCCCCTGAAAAAGGAGGCTGAAGTCAGGGAGCCAAATGAGCTGGCTCAGTGGGTCCCACCCCCACGAAGACTGGCAAGCTAAGATCCACTGGCTTGAAATTCTCGCAGCCAGCACAGCAGTCTGAGCTTGACCTGGGACATTAGAGCTTGGTTGGGGGGGGGGGGTACCCGCCATTGCTGAGGCTCCGGTAGGCTGTTTCAACATTGCCTGTGTAAACAAAGCCAAGGGGAAGTTTACACAGCAACTGGGAAGAGCCAGACAGTCAGGTAGAATCCCTTCTTGCTGGGTAGAGCATCTCTGAAAAAAAAGACAGCAGCCAGTCAGGGACCTACAAAGCCCCCACCTTCCTGGGACAGAGCACCTGGGAAAGGGGCAGTTGTGGGTTCTGCTTCAGCAAACTTAAATGTCGCTGCCCAGCAGCCCTGAAGGGAGCAACAGATCTCCCAGTACAGTGCTTGAGCTCCGTTAAGGGACAGGCTGCCTTCTCAAGTGGCTCCCTGACCCCCGTGTATCCTAACTGGGAGACACATCATACAGGAGAGCTACGGCTGACAACTGGCAGGTACCCTTTTGGGACGAAGCTACCAAAGGAACAGGCAGCAATCTTTGCTGTTCTGCAGCCCCTACAGGTGATTCCCAGGCAAGCAGGGTCTCAAGTGGACCTCCAGCAAACTCCAGCAGACCTGCAACAGAGGGGCCTGACTGTTAGAAGGAAAACTAACAAACACAAACAAATAGCTTCAACATCAACAGAAAGGACATCCACTTAGAAACCCCATCCAAATGTCACCAACTTCAAAGACCAAAGGTAGATAAAGCCACAAAGATGAGAAGGAACCAGTGCAAAAAGGCTAAAATCGCCCAAAACCAGAACACCTCTTCTCCTCTAAGGGATCACAACCCCTCACCAGCAAAGGAAAAAAACCGGATTGAGAATGAGTTTAACAAATCTGGAGAAGCAGGCTTCAGAAGGAGGGTAATAACAAACTTCTCTGAGCTAAAGGAGCATATTCTAACCCAATGCAAGGAAACTAAGAACCTTGAAAAACTGGTTAGATGAAATGCTAACTAGAATAACCAACGTAGAGAAGAACATAAATGACTTGATTGAGCTGAGAAACATAGCACGAGAACTTCGTGAAGCATACACAAGTTTCGATAGCCGAATCGATCAAGTGGAAGAAAAGATATCAAAGATTTAAGATCAACTCAATGAAATAAAACAAGAAGGCAAGATTGTAGAAAAAAGAGTGAAAAGAAATGAATAAAGCCTTCAAGAAATATGGGATTATGTGAAAAGACCAAATCTACGTTTGACTGGTGTACCTGAAAGTGATGGGGAGAATGAAACCAAGTTGGAAAACACTCTTCAGGATATCATCCAGGAGAATTTCCCCAGCTTAGCAAGGCAGGCCACCATTCAAATCCAGGAAATACAGAGAATGCCACAAAGATATTCCTCAAGAAAAGCAACCCCAAGGCACATAATTGTCCGATTCACCAGGTTGAAATGAAGGAAAAAATGCTAAGGGCAGCCAGAGAGAAAGGTCAGGTTAGCCACAAAGGGAAGCCCATTAGACTCACAGCGGATCTCTGGACAGAAACCCTACAAGCCAGAAGAGACTGGGGCCAATATTCAACATACTTAAAGAAAAGAACTTTCAACCTAGAATTTCATATCCAGTCAAACTAAACTTCATAAGCAAAGGAGAAACAAAATCCTTTACAGACAAGCAACTGCTGAGAGATTTCATCGCCACCAGGCCTGCCCTACAACAACTCCTGAAGGAAGCACTAAACATGGAAAGGAACAACCAGTACCAGCCACTGCAAAAACATACCAAACTGTAAAGACTATCGACACTATAAAGAAAATGCATCAACTAACAGGCAAAATAACCAGCTATCATCAAAATGGAAAAACCAAATTCACACATAACAATATTAACCTTAAATGTAAATGGGCCAAATCCCCCCAATCAAAAGACACAGACTGGCAAACTGGATAAAAAGTCAAGACCCATTGGCGTGCTGTATTCAGGAAACCCATTGCATGTGCAAAGACACACGTAGCCTCAAAATAAAGAGATGGAGGAAGATTTACCAAGCAAATGGAGAGCAAAAGAAAGCAGGGGTTGCAATCCTAGTCTCTGATAAAACAGACTTTAAACCAACAAGGATCAAAAGAGACAAGAAGGGCATTATATAATGGTAAAGGGATTAATGCAACAAAAAGAGCTAACTATCCTAAATATATATGCACCAAATACAGGAGCACACAGATACATAAAGCAAGTTCTTAATGACCTACAAAGAGACTTAGATTCCCAAACAATAATAGTGGGAGACACCCCACTGTCAATACTAGATAGATCAATGAGACAGAAAAATTAACAAGAATATCCAGGACTTGAACTCAGACCTGGACCAAGTGGACCTAATAGACACCTACAGGACTCTCCACCCCAAAACCACAGAATATACATTCTTCTCAGCACCACATCATACCTACTCTACAATTGACCACATAATTGGAAGTAAATCACTCCTTAGCAAATACAAAAGAATGGAAATCATAACAACCAGTCTCTCAGATCACAGTGCAATCAAATTAGAACTCAGGATTAAGAAACTCACTCAAAACCACACAACTACACAGAAACTAAACAACCTGCTCATGAATGCCTACTGGATAAATAATGAAATGAAGGCAGAAATAAAGATGTTCTTCAAAACCAATGAGAACAAAGACACAACATACCACAATCTCTGGGCCACATTTACAGGAGTGTCTAGAGGGAAATTTATAGTGCTAAATGCCCACCAGAGAAGTGAGGAAAGATATAAAATCAACACCCTAATAATGTCACAATTAAAAGAAAACAGGAGCAAGATCAAACAAACTGAAAAGCTAGCAGAAGGAAAGAAATAAGATCAAAGCAGAACTGAAGGAGATAGAGACACAAAAAACCCTTCAAAAAATCAGTAAATCCAGGAGCTAGTTTTTTGAAAAGATCAACAAAATAGATAGAATACTAGCCAGACTAATAAAAAAGAGAGAAGAAACAAATAGATGCAATAATAAACGATAAAAGAGATATCACTGCCAATCCCACAGAAATACAAACTACCATCAGACATTACTACAAACACCTCTATGCACATAAACCAGTAAATCTAGAAGAAATGGAAAAAATACTGGATATTTATACCCTCCCAAGACTAAATCAGGAAGAAGCTGAATTCCTGAATAGACCAATAACAAGGTCTATAGCTGAGGCAGCAATTAATAGGCTACCAATGAAAAAACATCCAGGACCAGACGGGTTCACAGCTGAATTCTACAAGAGGTACAAGAGGAGCTGGTACCATTCCTTCTGAAACGATTCCAAACAATACAAAAAGAGGGAATCCTCCCTAACTCATTTTATGAGACCAACATCATCCTAATACCAAAACCTAGCAGAGACACAGCTAGAAAAGAAAATTTCAGGCTAATATCCATGATGAACATTGATGTAAAAATCTTCAATAAAATACCCTCAAACCGAATCCAACAGCATATCAAAAAGCTTATCCATCACAGTCAAGTTGGCTTCATCCCAGCGATGCAAGGCTGGTTCAGCAGCCACAAATCTATAAACGTAATCCATCACATAAACAGAACCAAAGACAAAAACCACATGATTATCTCAATAGATGCAGAGAAGGACTTTGACAAAATTCAACAGCCCTTTATGCTATCAATAAACTAAGTATCAGTGGATTGTATCTCAAAATAATAAGAGTTATTAATGACAAACCCACACCCAATATCATACTGAATGGGCAAAAACTGGAAGCATTCCCTTTGAAAACTGGCATAAGACAAGTATGCCCTCTCTAGCCACTTCCATTAAACATAGTATTGGGAAGTTCTGGCTAGGGCCATTAGGCAAGAGAAAGAAATAAAGAGTATTTGAATAGGAAGAGAGGACATCAAATTGTCCCTGTTTGCAGATGACATGATTGCATATTTAGAAAACTCCATCATCTCAGCCCAAAATCTCCTTAAGCTGATAAGCAACTTCAGTAAAGTCTCAGGATGAAAGTCCAGTTTCATCCATGTCTCTGCAAAATTGCAAGCATTCCTATACACCAATAATAGACAGAGAGCCAAAGCATGAGTGACCTCCCATTCACAATTGCTACAAAGAGAATAAAATACCTAGGAATACAACTAACAAGGGATGTGAAGGACCTCTTCAAGGAGAACTACAAACCACTGCTAAAGAATTAAGAGAGGACACAAACAGATGGAAAACATTCCATGCTCATGGTTAGGAAGATTCAATATCATGAAAATGGCCATGCTGCCCTAAGTAATTTATAGATTCAATGCTATCCCCATCAAGCTACCAAAGACTTTCTTCATAGAATTGGAAAAAACCACCTTAAACTTCATATGGAGCCAAAAAAGAACCCACATAGCCAAGACAATCCTAAGCAAAAAAAAAAAAAAAAAAAAAAAGAAAGCTGGAAGCATCACATACCTGACTTCAAACTATATTACAAGGCTACTGTAATCAAAACAGCATGATACTGGTACCAAAACAGAGATATAGACCAATGGAACAGAACAGAGGTCTCAGAAAGAACACCATGCAACTACAACCATCTGATCTTCGACAAACCTGACAAAAACAAGCAATGGGGAAAGGATTCCCTATTTAATAAATGGTGCTGGGAAAACTGGCTAGCCATATGCAGAAAGCTGAAACTGGATCCCTTCCTTATACCTTATACAAAAATTAACTCTAGATAGATTAAAGATTTAAACATGAGACTTAACACCATAAAAACTCTAGAAGAAAACCTAGGCAATACCATTCAGGACATAGGCATGGGCAAGGACTTCATGACTAAAACATCAAAAGCAATGGCAACAAAAGCCAAAATAGACAAATGGGATCTAATTAAACTTAAGAGCTTCTTCACAGGAAAAAAAAAAAAAAAACTATCAATAGAGTGAAACAGCAACCAACAGATTAGGAAAAAAAATATTTGCAATCTATCCATCTGACAAAGAGCTAATATCTAGAATCTACAGAGAACTTAAACAAATTTACAAGAAAAAACAAAAAACATCAAAAAGTGAGCAAAGGATATGAACAGACACTTTTCAAAGGAAGACATTTATGCAGCCAACAAACGTATTAAAACAAGCTCATCATCACTGGCCATTAGAGAAATACAAATCAAAACTACATTGAGATACCACCTCATGGCGAGTTAGAATGGCAATCATTAAAAAATCAGGAGACAACAGATGCTGGAGAGGATGTGGAGAAATAGGACACTTTTACACTGTTGGTGGGAGTATAAATTAATTCAACCATTGTGGAAGACAGTGTGGCAATTCTTCGAGGATCTAGAAATAGAAATACCATTTGACCCAGTAATCCCATTACTGAGTATATACCCAAAGGATTATAAATCATTCTATTATAAAGACACACGCACATGCATATTTATTGTAGTACTATTCACAACAGCAAAGACTTGGAACAAACCCAAATGCCCATCAATGATAAACTGGATAAAGAAAATGTGGCACATACACATTATGGAATACTATGCAGCCATAAAAAAGGATGAGTTCACGTCCTTTGCAGGGATATATGAATCTGGAAACCATCATTCTCAGCCAACTGACACAAGAACAGAAAACCAAACACCGCATGTTCTCATTTGTAAGTGGGTGTTGAACAATGAGAACACACAGACACAGGGAGGGGAACATCATACACCAGAGCCTGGGGTGGAGGCTAGGGGAGCAATAGCAGAGAGTGGAGGGATTGGAGAGGGATAGCATTAGAAGAAATATCTAATGTAGATGACGGGGTGACTGATGCAGCAAACCACCACCATGGCACATGTATACCTATGTAACAAACCTGCACAATTTGCACATGGACCCCAGAACTTAACGTATAATATATAAATTTAAAAATAAATAAATACAACCCCCACATGTAAAAAAAAAATTTTAAAAAAAACCCAAGAACATGTGTTTGATAAAAAAATTTATAATAGCAGCAAATTATAAGATATCCAGCAATAAATTATAAATTGCAATGATATTCAAGACCTTATGATAGAAATTGGAACTTTAGCCAAGTGTGGTGGCTCATACCTGTAATTCCATCAGTTTGGGAGGCTGAGATGAGAGTAATTCTTGAGTTCAGGAATTTGAGACCAGCCTGGGCAAAAGAGTGAGATCCCAAATCTACAAAGAAAAAAAATGAAATTGTGTTGAAAATCATAAAAGATGTAATTCCAATCAAAATCCCAACTGGAAACTGCATAGAATTTTCAAAGGCTGACTCTCACTTATATGGAAGATCACCAAGTCAAGAATGGCAGATATAACTGTTAAAAAAAAAAAATCAAGGAGAAATCATTTCATTAGGCATTAAGACCTATTATGCAGGCCAGGTGCAGTGGCTCACACCTGTTATCCCAGCCCTTTGGGAGGCCAAGAAGTGGATCACCTGAGGTCAGGAGTTCAAGACTAGCCTGGCTAACATGGTGAAACCCCATCTTTACAAAAATACAAAAATTAGCCAGGCATGTTGGTGGGTACCTCTAATCCCAGCTACACAGGAGGCTGAGGCAGGAGAATCACTTGAACTTGGGAGGCAGAGGTTGCAGTGAGCCGAGATTATGACACTGCACTCCAGCCTGGGAGACAGAGGAAGAGTCCGTTTAAAAAAAAAAAAAAAAAAAAGACCTACTATGGAAATGCTCAAACTATGATGAAAGAACTGATGAATAATCCATTGGGTCAGAATAGCATACCTAAAAACAGATCTACATAGAGGATCTTGGCATATAACAGAAAGCCTAAAAATTAGTATAAATGGTAATAACTGAGTAGGTACTACAAAATCTACAATTTGCAGATTGAGTCTAATTTTTAAAATTCATTATCTTTAGAAAAATAGAACAGAATACAGACTCCATAAAATTACATTCACAATGTTTAGGATACAATCTTAAATTTTTCTACATGCAAAGAACAAGAAAAGTATGTCTCATGCTCAAGAGATAATAAAAATCAAAAGAACTCAGACTTAAGGTGACTCAGATGTTAGAATTAGCAGACAATACTTTTAAAGAAACTATTATAACTATGCTTCACATAAAAGAAAATATGTTGGTAATGAATGAAAAGATAGAAAACCCTAGCAGAGAAATAGAAACTATAGGAAAATAACCAAGTGGACATTCTAGAGCTAAAAAATACAATGTATTCCTTTCCTTTCCTGTGGTTGCTGTAGCAATTATCACAAACTGGTTAGCTTAAAACAATAGAGTTTATGATCTTACAGTTCTGGAGACAAGAAGTCTAAAATTAAAGTCTCAGCAAAGCCACACTTGCTCTGGAGATCTAAAAGACACTCCTTTTATTGTGCTTTCTAGCTTTTGATGACTGTTGACATTTCTTGTCTATGGCTCTATCACTACAGTCTTTGCCACTATGCCCACAATGCCTCCTCTTCTTCTGTCTGGCAAATCACCATTGTGTGCCTCATAAAATTGCTTGTCACTGAATTGAAAGCCCACCCAGATTATCCAGGATGATCTCTTCATCTCAAGATCTTTAACTTAATTACATCTGAAATGACTGCACTTTTTTTTGTTTTTTTTTAATTTTTTTTTCCAAAATAAGGTAACATTCACAGGTTCCAGAGATTTGTATAGGTATCTTCTGGCAGACCACTTTTCACCCTTGTAACATGCAATCTCCAAAATAAGAAAGAAAAAAGAATGTACTGGATGAACCGATAGTGGCATGGAGAGTCAGCAAATTCAAAGAAAGAGCAATAGGAAGTATTCAAAATGAAGAAAGGGTAGAAAAAAATAATGAAAAGAGCCTCAGGAGCCTATAGGTCAGTATCAAAAGAGCTAACATATGTGTAACTGGACTTGCTAGAAGGAGAGGGAGAGAAGATGAAGGAAAAAGTCCTTTGTAGAAATAAAGGTCAGAAATTTTCCAAAGTCTGTGAAAGACATATATTTACAGATTCAAGCTTTGCAAACCCCTAGCAGAATTAACAAACCTAGGCAAGATTTCTGCATTTCATATGAAGTTGTGCAATATTAATTCTAAGTAGATTATGTGGGAATGGACTGGGAACATATATGAGGATACTTTCCACATTGATGGTAACATTTTAATCTCAATAAAGGTTTGAATTACAGAAGTTTATGCCTTTACCAAAAGTCAGCAAACATACACTTAAGATTTTTACATTTTATTGCATGTAAATTTTACCTGAAAATAAAAAAATGTAAACAATATTGAACTATAGTTAATATATGCATGGTATAATGTTAAAGAGAGAGTACATCCGTGTATGCATTTTAATTTTAAATGCATGAAAAATAGGGGAAATTGGTAAATGGATAGAAGGATGAACTGATGAATAGATATTTGATAAAGCAATTATAGCAAATATTAATGACAGAATCCAGGTGACGTAGATACAAGAGTTCACCAGAAAATTCTTTTAACTTTGCCGTATGTTCGATATATTTCACATGAAGATTTTGGAAGAAAAATCAATGGGAAAATGAAAGAATAGTTAATATATAGTTCTGAGTCAATGGATTATCCATATAGAAAAAAATTAAATAAAATTCTAACTTTGTGTGATACATTAAAATAAATTCCAGAGGGTTTTAAAAAACTAAATGTGAAGAGCAAAATTACAGTTTTACAAAATTATATACATTTTGCAAAATGTATATAATAAATATAGAAGAAAACATAATATTTGCATGAAATAAAGTAAGAAAAGATGTCTTAAGACACAAAGTTACATGCCATTGATATGTTTGGTTGCATTAAAATTAAAACTTCTGCATGACCAAACCAAAAAAAAAAAAAAATCCTACCGTAAATAGAGGGAAAAAACAAGTTGAGACTGGGACAAGGTCTTTGTAACTCAAGTAAATTATGACAGTATTCAGAAATATGAGGAACATCTAAAAATTAATAGGAATAAAATAAACATGCCAATTTTTTTTTTTTTTGATAGAGTCTCGCTCTGTCATCCAGGCTAGAGTGCAGTGGTGAAATCTTGGCTCACTGCAACCTCTGCCTCCCAGGTTCAAGCAATTCTCCTGCCTCAGCCTCCTGAGTAGCTGGAATTACAGGCATGCACCACCATGCCCGGCTAATTTTTGTAGTTTTAGTAGAGACAGGGTTTCACCATGTTGGCCAGGCTTGTCTCGAATTCCTGACCTCAGGTTATCCACCCACCTCGGCCTCCCAAAGTGCTGGGATTACAGGGGTGAGCCACTGCACCTGGCCATATTTAGTTTTATTTTGCATGTTTTCTTTTTTTTTTTTTTTGAGGCAGACTCTTGCTCTTTGCCCAGGCTGTAGTGAAGTGGAGCCATCTCAGTTCACTGCAACCTCCGCCCCCCAACTCCCTGGGTTCAAGCGATTCTCCTGCCTCAGTCTCCCAAGTAGCTGGGACCACAGGCACCTGCCACCACACCTGGCTAATATTTGTATTTTTAGTAGAGACGGGGTTTCACCTTGTTGGCCAGGCTGGTCTCAAACTCCTGACCTCAGGTGATCTGCCCGCCTCGGCCTCCCAAAGTGCTGGGATTACAGGCATGAGTGTGAGCCATCGCGCCTGGCCAATTTTTTTTTTTTTAATAAATGAGTTTTTTTGTTTTTTTTAATACATTGCCCAGGCTGGCTTCAAACGCGTAGCCTTGCCTCAAGCGCCAGGACAACAGGCCTGAGCCACTGCAGCTCCCTTTTTTGTTTATTTGTTTATTTGTTTGTTTGTTTTTGAGACAGGATCTCACTCTGTTGCCAGGCTGGAGTACAGTGACACAATCTCGGCTCACTGCAACCTCCACCTCCCGGGTTCAAGCAATTCTCCTGCCTCAGCTACTGAGTAGCTGGACTACAAGCGCCTGCCACAATGCCCAGATAATTTTTGTATTTTTAGTAGAGACAGGGTTTCTCTATGCTGGCCAGGATGGTCTCGATCTCTTGACCTCATGATCCACCCACCTCAGCCTCCCAACGCATGAGCCACCATGCCCAGCCACATGCCAATTTTTTAAGAAAGATAAAGGATTTGAAACAATTCAAGAAGAAAACCAAATAGTCAGTAAATAAAAATACAAAAACTGCTTAATAACATTATTACTCAAATAAATACAAAGTAACATGAAGATGAAATGCTGACTTATACTATTAGACTATTAAAAGTAAGTCTGAAAAGATTACATTTTCAAAGATGTAGTGAAACAGAAAATCTTTTGCACTGCTGGGTGGGAGTATGAATTGCCACAACCACTTTGAGAGCTGTTTGGTACTACCTAGTAGAGCTGACTGTGTGTGTAATAGGCATACCCTATTGGATACACTTTATATGCCTCCCCATTTTCTCCTGCACCATCAGCTCCTTGCCCCAATTCAGCTGCTTTCACTACAACCAGCTCCATATAGGCCTGTGAAGTTCCACTACCTGACAGTGACTAGCCAGAATCAGAAGTCTTTGGCTCTTCCTATCACTTCCTACTCAGCAAAAGCATCTGGCCACAGGAGAGTAAGAAGTGGAGAAGCAGGGCTGGGAGTAGAATCTGGCTTATTGAAACAGCATTAATGATGTAATCTGAAGGCGCAGAGTGACTTACTCCCCTTGGAATGAAGTTTGTCCTTAAGAAAAAGCAGAAAAATGAGAGCTAGCAGATCAATTTCCTCTTTTCTCTTCCAATGGACTGCTCCTAGGAATACCTTTCCTTACAGCCTATCCAGAGACACTCCATACAGCCAAGTGGGTACACCTGCCCAGCTACCACCTGTGGTGGCAAATAACCTTGCATTTGCTTCTCATTCCCTCTGCCTCATTTTCTGCTTTCTTCAGTTTAACTGCTATAGGAGTGACTTCCTAATAAAGCATTAGCACTTAAGCCTTGCCTCAGATCTGATTTTTAGGGGATCCAAGGCTAGTACTTCCTACACCCAGCAATTCAACTTGTAGATGTTCATTCGAGAGAAATTCCTGTGCATGTGCAGAGAGGTGTATACAAAAATACTGAATGCCACACTATTTGTAATAGCAGAGAAGTGGCGTGGCGGCACGCACCTGTAGTCCCAGCTACTTGGGAGGCTGAAGTAGGAGAATCGCTTGAACTCAGGAGGTTGCAGTGAGCCTAGATTGCACCACTGCACTCCAGCCTGGCAACAGAGCAAGAGTCTGTCTCAAAATAAATAAATAAATAAATAAAAATAAAATGATATAAATGTCCTATAGTAGGAATATGGATTAATAAACTATGGTTTGTTCAATCATTATCATAGAACAGTTTAAATGATCTTACATAACAAAACAGATAAATGTCAAGACATAATATTGATTAAAAATAAAGTTACAAAAGATTGCATACAATATACTATCTATTTAAAAAATTAAAATACACAAAACAACATATCCTGTACAGATCCTATACGTGGTAATGATATACAGTCATGCATCACTTAAAGCCTGGAATACATTCTGAGAAATGTGTTGCAGGCAATTTCATCAGTGTGCAAATATCACTGAGTGTATTTACACAAACTTCAATGGGATAGCCGACTACACATCTAGGATATATGGCACAGTCTGTTGCTCCTAGGCTACAAACCTGCACAGCATATTAGTCTACTGCATATTGTAGGCAATTGTAATGCAATGGTAAGTATTTGCCTATCTAAACATAGAAAAGATATGGTTAAAACACAGCATTACAATCCTATGGAACCACTGTCAAATATGTGGTCTGTCACTGATCAAAATGTCGTTATGTGGTGCATGACTGTACTCCTATTTCAAGAAAGGACTCACTTCTGGTAAAGGAGAAAAAAAATATTTTTTAAATCTATATCTGTAACAATTGTTCTTTTTTAAAAAAGACCTTGTGTAAATAGGATAAGCATGCTGTATCTGTTTAATTTTGTCAGTATATACATTGTTACATATTATGCTAATTCATAATCTTTTCTGTGATCTTTTAAATTAAAATTAAAAATTAAATTAAATCAAAAATTAAAATTAAAATCTTTTAAAATTAAAATATAAATGACTCAAGTCCTTGCCTTACATATAACATATAATACTCATTACATATAGCATATAATATACCTATAGCATATAATATAGCATATTACATATAGCATGTACAGAAGTCTTTTCAAGATTTCTTTGGAATTTCAGGGGATTTACAATTGGCTAAATGAGTTCCTATTCTGTGAGCATCTTTCTCCACTGATCCCCGGCTCTGGGCTTCTGCCAGCCTTAACTGCCTGGATCACAGGTCTCAGTCTTCTCTCAATATGTTCCTTCCACCAACACATCAGCATAGCAGAGGGAGCCTTAGAGGAGGGGTGCATTGTTTCTCAACCCCCATATCATTATGAACACAGAGCTGCTGTTTATGGTAGATTTGTACTGATAGTTGAGGATAATGAAAAGTTACAGCTCAGTAAAATACTTAAATAAAATATTCTAAAAGCTCATTCAGCCATTTCCACCTCTATGTTAGGCCTACATTGTTTCCATCTTCCTGGGGTTTTCTCTTAGGCACAGGTGCACCCCCACACACACAGACACATTCTCCCTACTCTGACTGCCAGTCTCCTACCTCCAAAATCCTGTTAATCCCTTCTGCAGAATGCTTTTGTTCTTCACCCTTGCCTCAAACTAAGTTTTAGGTCTACCTTTGCATATCCAAAATATGAATTCGTTGCTAAACAAAGGGCCTCCTATTTAAGGTCATTACTGTTTAGCTGCACAAAACAAAAGGAAAAGCTTTACAATAATAGGTTTTCCTTTAGCATGATCACATTTTTTAAAAGATAGCTTATTCCTACAAGTCTTTCTGAAAACAGAAGGAATACAGTATGAAAATTCACTCTACCTCTCTCCAGAATAAATCTGCAAGAGTGGTGAGTCTCTTCCAGTTCCCCTCACACACAATTTACCCCAACCTTGCTCCATACATACATATATGTGCATGTTAAAAGCTCTGAAATCTTGGTCCATTTAGCAAAGGGCAAACAATTCCATATATTTTAGATGATACTGAAGAAACGTATTATTACCCGTATTAAAATGAATGTTCATAATGATGATGCTTTAAATGTTTATGGCTTTTACAGTTTACAAGGAACTTTTACATAAAACAGCGTGAAAAGAAATATGTAGGGTCCCACAAATAATTTTTAGTAAAACGGAAGCCAGAGTGCAGTTCTCTTGACTTCCAACACAGTGCCTTTTCAACCCATCATATCTCCAACCCCACAATGCCAAGAAAAGTTTAGATTTATGTCAGAGTACTATTGAAAGCATAAAGTTAAATGAAATATAAAAGGTTTTAGAAATAGATCATTTAAAAGTTTAAGGCTGGTAGATGAGTGTCTAGGACAGTCCCTAATACATAGTAGACACTCAATAATTATTTATTTGTTGAACGAATAAATAAAATGTCACTTCTGAGCTGTTTAAAATCAAAATCTAGTTACCCAGAATAACAAGGGTTTTAAATGGCTGTGACGGTGCTACATAGGATAGAGAAAGATGCCTTTATGTGCATAGACGTAGCCATGAATTTCCCACAGCCATCATTCTCTTCCTTGCCATCTAATTGTACACAAAACCACATTAGAAAGTGTAAATTATAAAACAGTTAAGAAAACATATCAAACAATATAAAAACTCTACCTAGAGAAAGACACTGAGATTCAGATCAGATTGTTTTACAAATTTATGATGTACCATACAGAGCCCCTTTTGGGTAATCTGCAGTGAAACGAGACTTTCATAAAAGAAAGAACATGTGTGACATCCTTCTTCCTGGTGCTACACACAGAGGTAATAGGAGGTGAAGTCAAACCCTTGACTGCGACTGACATGAGAGAGCGAAATCTACTCCGAGAATGGGACACATCAGAGGGCAGAGTTCTGGTCTAGGTCTAGCTGGCTGAGCAAAGGGCAGTCTTTTATTTGGCAGAATTTACTTCAGGGAATAAGAGAAGAGAAGGGTTTCGTAGAAAAAGAGTGAAGATTATGTTCTAAATCACTGATAAAAGGTATTATAATTAAAGCACATTGGAAATTTATAACACTAACCAAAATATCAGCAATCCCTATCTACCAAAAATGCCAGAGTGTCATTAAGTCACCAGCAAAGAACACACAGGAGAAAAAAGAGGTCTGCATTGTCATCAAACCACAGCAATCCTGGAGTGGGATTTATAGCCCAGGATTGCTAGAATGGGCTCCTAGTCATATGTAGGAAGCCATAATAAAATTCTTTACCCAAGAGAATCTCATACAACGCTGCCAAATATTTAATCTGTATGATCCTATTGAATTTAAAACTTGCTAAAAGTTATAAACAAATACCAAAAGAAACAAAATTCCATTAACTCATTGCAACTTTGAATCAGTAGATAATGAAGATCCAATTTAAAAATTAACAATTTCAAAATAGCCTCGAGCAAAGGAGGTAATGCGTTTCTTGCAGGTGGTTTGGGAAGTAAAGTATAGCTTTCCCGGAATTCCACAGTGGCTGACTGGCTTACCGGGCAGCTCCACTCTCCATCTCTGCAAGCCCCTACTCAAGCTCTGGGTGCCCCCTCGACTCACTCTTACGCAAGCTGTGGTGCTGAGATAGCCATAAACTGATGCTTTCCTTTCTTTTCTTTTTAACAATGTGATCAGTAGTGCACACACTAAACTAGGCAAGATTGAAAGAAATTTAAATAAATAAAAAACACCTATAATCCCACCATTTTAATATAATGACTATTTTTTACACGTTTAATTTTTCCCGGACCTTATTAGGTACTTTTTTTTTTTGAGATGGAGTCTCACTTTGTCGCCCAAGCTGGCTGGAGTGTGGTGGCATTATTTTGACTCACTGCAACCTTCGCCTCCCGGGTTCAAGTGATTCTCCTGCCTCCGCCTCCCAAAGTGCTGGGATTACAGACGTGAGCCACCGAGACTGGCCTAGGTACCTATTTGTTTTCTGACACTGTAAACACACAATTGTATCATGCTATTTTTCTTTGTAAGATTGCAAAATTTGTTTCATTATGTTATGCAATTTCATCACTGTTATTTTTCTGCATACATATGCATAATCTTCCATTGAAGCATTAACCCTAATTGATTTAACCACTTCTCTGCTGTGAAATATTTTGGTTCTTTCCAAGTTTGTTCATTAAGTGAGAAAGCATGGAAGCATTTTTTATGTGTCAAATACTGTACAAAACATGAGGGACATAAAGATAAATAAGAAAGGGTCCCTGTGTCAGAGACATGTGAACCAGAGCAACTCCAGCTTGAATAGAGGCTGGGTAAAGTGAGGCTGAGACCTACTTGGCTGCATTCCCAGATGGTTAAGGCATTCTAAGTCACAGGATGATATAGGAGGTCAGCACAAGATACAGGTCATAAGGTCTTCGCTGACAAACAGGTTGCAGTAAAGAGGCCAGATAAAACCCACCAAAACCAAGATGGTGACAAGAGCAACCTCTGGTCGTCCTCACTGCTACACTCCCACCGGCACCATGACAGTTTATAGATGCCATGTCAACATCAGGAATTTACCCCTATATGGTCTAAAAAGGGGAGGCATGAATAATCCACCCCTCATTTAGCATGTAATCAAGAAATAAACATAAAAACGGGCAACCAGCAGTCCTCAGGGCTGCTCTGTCTATAGACTAGCCATTCTTTTATTCCGTTACTTTCTTAATAAACTTGCTTTCACTTTACTCTATGGACTTGCCCTGAATTCTTTTTTGTACAAGGTCCAAGAAACTTCTCTTGGGGTCTGGACTGGTACCCCTTTCCTATAACACCTGCTCTGGAGAGGTTTGGGGTGAAGGAGACAGGGTCACTAAAGGATCAAAATACAAAGCAAAGAGCATAATAAAAGGGTCAGGAGTCAGAAGGTATAGGCCATTTTTGTAAGTCTTGATTAGCACTTCCCAAATGTTTAAGAAGATGGAGGCAGAGGCTGGAGTGATACTGCCACGAGTTAGGAAATGCCTAGAATTACCCAAAAGTGAAATAAACAAAAAGGATCCTCCCCCAAAAGGCTTTCAGAAAGAGTATAGCCCTGCCAACAACATAATTTTAGATTTCTAGCCTCTACAACTTTAGGAGAATACATTTCTCACCCTGGTTTGTGGAGCAGAGGCAAAATAAAGATACTGGGTCAAAGAGGACCAAGTTAGAATGAGGAGCTTGGGCGGCCTTGCTACTCAAAATGTGGCCAGAGGACCAAGAGCATCAACTTGATACAAATGCAGCATCGTGGGACCCACCCCAGACCCAACAAAGCAGAGCCTGCATTTTCACAAGATCCCCAGCTGATGAACAGGCCCACTAGGACTGAGAAGTACTGCTCTAGGGACACTCATGATGGAATCAGGCCTTAGGCTCTTGCTACACCTTATGCTTATGTTGAGCATAAAGCCTTCTATTCTGACTCTTTTTAACACCTGGTAAGAAAGAGGCCTAGCCTCTTCTTTTGGAATGTAGATAAGCTGAGACTACAATGATGAGATCTGCAAAGTGTAGAGTAGAGTTTTCTGTTTTTACATGGCCATTATCAGAAGGTTCTAATTGACGTTAAGGTAACTACAGACTTTTATTTTTTTTTATTTTTTTATTTATGGAAGCTAAGCAAAGTGAGTTACAACCTCACCTCCTCTTTGTTCTTTGTGATGGCTACTGAGATGTGCCACCCACCACAGGGCCCTTCAATAAAGTACTAGTCCCAGCTGCCCTCCTAAGGGCATCTGGCTTTCAGTGACTGAAGTGGGCCCAGCCATTTTGGCCCAGTGCAGTCCAGGGCATGGCAGCTCTGATGGGTCAGCTCCACTCCAGATCTCCCCATGGCGTTGGTCTAGGCTGCTGCTCCTGCATTCCAGCTCACTTCTCCCTCCGCCTAATCGGCTCCTGCCCACTCCCTTCCACAGGTGTTCATCCCAAGGGCGCTCCATAATACTCCCTGAACACTAAATTCTGTCTCCGAGTCTGCTTTCTGAAGATATCTATGACATACCATAAAGAAAATATGAGTTTGCCACAGCTTTGGGCAGAAGTGGAATATAAATCTCACACTGGGCGTTGAAAGATGTAGTTCAAGTCCCAGATCAGCCACAGAGAGGCAGTGTGGTCTTGAACAAGCATCTTATTGTTTTTGAACCTCGAATATCTGTAAGACAAGAATGATTCCTCCCCATTTATCTCACAGAGCTGTTGTCATGAGGACTTCGGACGAGGTTATATGTGTCTGGGGGAAAGCAACCTACAGACTGCAAGACATTCGATATTTTATTATCAGTCAGTGGATTCTAGAGTTTGTTTTGTGTTTTGGTTTTCTTTTTTCTTTGCCTGTTTCTTGAATCCATTCTCAGCATTTAACCATTCAGATCACTCTAGCAAAATACTTCTCTGGGTTAGTCTCATAGTTGGCTGAGAATGAGTCCTAAAGGCTCATAAGGAGTGGTCAAAAATGAAAAATTCGGAGGGAATCTCAAAGTCCTCTGCAAAGTGCATTTTTAAAATTCTAATAGTTTGTCACAACACACCTAGATTCCAGGATATATGAAAACCTGTAGTCTCAGGTATAAATGAACTAAGAGTTCACAGTGGACACTTATATATAAAGGAGATATGCAAGGCCTTAATCCTGGTCATTTGTAGGAAGCCATAATATAATCGTTTCATGAGAAGAAAGGCATATTACTAATGTTTCAGTCCATATTGGCTAGAGAATTTTGCAGAAATGAGCCACTGAATCAATGGTTCATTTTTTCTTTCTGCTTGCTAAGTTTCTTTATAGTAATTAGGCATCTCATTTGAGAGATGTATGCTGGGACAAGTCCTAACGTGTGTGATGGAGTATATTGTTTGCTGAGAATGACGGCAAGGAAAACTAGCCGGCCCCCCCCAAGCAGAAAACTGCTTGGGACGTTGTAAAGTAATAAACAGTATATGGAAATCATGCACGTTACCCTGTCCCAGTGGCTCCCTCGTGGTTCATCTTTGATCAGTGGTAAGCAGGCTCGGGACGTTCTAAAGTAATAAACAGTCTATGGAAATCATACACCAGTCACCCTGCCCCAGTGGCTCCCTCCCTTTCTGGTTCATCTTTGATCAGTGGTAAGCAGGCACCAGCTGCCTGCCTAGTTTATCTTGGTTCTATGAGAAAACACAGAACACCTGTTTGTTAATAAGAATCACCTGTTCAGAGAGAGAATAAATAGGTGGGTCTGAACCTCCCTGAGGCTCTCAGCTCCGAAGGCTGTTAGCTTCCCTGATAGTTCCACTTTGCTGTTCTATCTTTGCATCTGTTTCTTAACGCTTTTAGCGACGCCTGGGTGGGGGTCTCTACCTACCTATCTTTGTCTTTCTGTTTTTCTGGGAGAGAAATAGTTTCAGACTAGTGTAACAATTCACTTACTAGTAAATTTCTATGAGAGAAAAATTAAGAGATATAGTAAGAGCCTCTACACATTCAGTAACCTTCAGAGATCTTTGAGCTCCTTGCTTCAATTTACTTAAAAAAAAAAAAATTCTTCTAAGGGCAAAAAAAAAAAAATACATAATTAAAAATCACAACTAAATTTCAGTTTTCCTTCAACAATTCTTTGGGCTCAGAAACAGTACTGGCTTATAAAATCACTTATCCTTTTCTAGGGGCAATGATCCTTTATTTCACCCTTTTCCAGTATTGATAAGGAAGAATCATCTCCTATTTAAATGCTGACGACTGAAAGTGGGCCTGCCCCATTAAACCCAGAGAATAAGCACGAATGAATTATCCTTTTTTTCAAAATATTTCCTTTTCCAAAAATATTAATAAATGATGATTAGAGAAGATGAGAGTCAGTTTGATAGAAAAACAAGGCTTAAGCTAAATTGAAAGAAAAATGAAAAAGGCAAAGTTAGTTTAGGTAGCTCTTCTCTTTGTTTATCTCTGTTCTCTTTTTTCCTTGCAATTTTTTAAAAAGTTTTCTCCCCTTGAAGTTCTTGGCCTCCAAAAGTTCTTCTAAAGCCATCCTCACAGAGTTAACTAAAATTCTAGAAAGACGTATAATTATTGATCAAGCTGCACTTTGGCCCACTTCCTTGTCATTGAAAGTCAAGTAGCACTGGATACTGACCATTTGCATTCCCATTTTTCTTATGAATAGGATTTTTGATGTTGGAATCTGTTTAAGAATTTCTTTGTATCTCCATTGTTCTTATAGATAGGATCTCTGACATTAGAATCATAAGGCTTTCATTTAGGAATTGCTTAAGAGGTTTTTTCAAATCCCCAATTCCAGTGACCCTCTACATAGGAACTGAATCAGCATAATACAGTTTCTTCAACTCCCTGTCCCATGACATCACCCTGCACTCTCCAATGAATCAATGATCTCCACATTTCGGCCTACCCCAAAACCCTTAAAAATTCTTGCCCTAAACTCCTCGGGGGAGATATGGATTTGAGGTTTTAGGTGACCCTAAGATTAAACCTCTTCCTCTGCTGCAACCTGGTGTCTTGGAGTACTGACTTGCCATTAGCATCAGGCAATGGATAGAGTATGGTTGAAATTCTACCTTGGTCCTGCTTGATGCAGTATCATGATTTGCCTTTACCACCCCCCAACCCAGGATGTATACTTCTTTTCCACTCATACCACATCCCAATAGTTCATAGATTCTCCTGCCATCAGTATTTAAAGACTAATTTAGCTAATCCAGAGGCCAACTGGTATTACAGAAAGAAGCTGGGTGGGAGACAGGCTGCTTCCAGATAATATGTAACATATGCATGTTAATAATAACCTTCTAAAGGCAAACAGTCTGTGGGAACCATTTTTACCACCAGTAAATGGTGGAGATTTTGGACTTGACAGTTGAGAGGGCCCAGACTCCAGCTGGTTGTGGGAGCAGAGATAACTGCTAGAAAGGCCACCTTCACCCTGAGGAGGTTCCTCCCCAGCCCTAATCTTTTGAAATGGATGTCTTCACCTACTAGTTTCCTTCCTGCCAAGTTCTGGGAATGTTGATGCTATCTTGCCAAAAGTCTTTTGGGTCTCTTTAATTCTCATCCGTCTGGTCGTATACTTGGCTTTAGAACAAAGAGGATTTCAGTTGTCAATGATGATCTCCTGTGATCTAGCAGTTCTGAAAGATGAACTTGCCAAAATGAGAAAATTGAAAGAGAAGTGCCCTATGTGGGAGAAAAATTATGCATTGAAGTGCTAAGTACCACCCAAGAGATAAGTATTAAGTGTAAGAACTCAAAGACACTTACAGTATCTTAACTTTCACATTAAAAAAAAAAGTGCATCTTTTAAACTCCCTCAGTTCTGCATTTTCCGAGGTAGAAGCTGTGTGAAAAGAGTGATATTGCATATGGTGTTTGGAATCTGACTGGCAGTGACATTAGGCAGCAGTCTCCTGTGAGAAGCACAGCTCCCATTCAGACTGGGTGAGGAAGGGCAGAGAAAGGCTCCAGGAAGTGAGGTGGGACATATGGAGAAGCTATAAAGGTCAAGTGGGAAAGCACCACTGAGAAATTCAAATACTACTACAAGCAACACAGACTCACCAGCTCATTTCTTGGGTGTGCTGGCATGCGCACACTGAGTTCCCAGGGCACCTTCAGCATAAAAATCAATATGGGCAAGAATCCCCTTCCTCCCTCTCTTTGTTCTTATAAATTGAAAAATATAAGGCCCATATCACTCTAATGTTCCCCAAAAGTCCTAACTATCCAAAATGACTAAAAGCAAAGAGTCATTCACTCATTCAGTGAAATGAATACAGAAGAAAGGAGGTGGGGACTGGGGGAGACAGATTTAACCAATTTTCACGTATTCCAGAATGATCTTTATGCCTGTCCCTCATGTAGATGTAATACATGAACATGGCTGAAAGATATTTTTATCTCCCATTAACATAGGCAGAGAGCCCTGCTTCATATGGTTAATGTACGTGTATATGACTGAAATCACTCAAATGTGTTTAATGAAACTTCATTCCTAAAGGACTTGTTCATTGAGTTATTACCGTACAAAGAAAACCGCATTAAAATACAAGTCTAGGAAAATAAAAACAATAGCTTGACTTTTTGCAAGATTGGCATGCTATTCACTTTTGCTCAGTATTGGTTTTGCAAAATTAATAATCAGCAACTGCAAGAAAGGAACCAAGTTTTTTATAAATCTTGACTAATGACTCCATTTTTACAAAGCAAAAAATAAACTGTATGGTTTTTAACAATCTTTTAAACTTAGGATCTGAGTATTTTTTCAATTAAGAAACAACATTTTCAAGGAAAAAATCAACTGTGTTAGTAGCTCCATTATAATGACTACTATAAAATTAAACCAGTTAATGATTTGGTCTCTCTTTTCTAAAAAATGACTCAGAAAAGTCTAATTTCCTAGAATATCACATAAGAATATTTCCATGTATTTGTATATTAATCAAACACTTTGAATCCAAATGTATGAGTGCATATATAGCTGATGTTAAATTGTTTTTAAAATGAAGTACGTTATTTCTCTGGTCCAACAGCTATTACTGAATTCTACAGAGATGTCTGCTATTATGTTTGTAAGCATAATTATAATGGTTTCTGAAATATAATTTAAAAATCAATAACAGAATTTTAAATGCATACTTGGACATTATTCATCCTAGAAAGATGCACATCTCATTTTCTAGAAAAATCAAAGGCATACTCTTTCAAAATCAAAACTACATATTCAGTTTTGTCTGCATGATTTGACTGCATAGGAATAATACTTAGATTTAACCAATTTAGAGAAAGAACTATATGATGAAAGAATATTAAACTTGAGTAGCTCAGCCTTCATTTTCTATAGCTAGACCTCAGTGTCTTTGCAATAAGTCTACTAGAAATGTTGACTAACAAATTATTATAGTAAAAATGAACTATAAGTTTCTTTTATCTTAATGTTTCTGAAAAAATACAGGAAAAGAGCTATTATGAATGAGTTCAATATTGTTCTCTAATTACATAATATTTAGCTCATTTTTCTAATATGTTTGCAGAAAGAGAATGATATTATACAGATTAAATCCATGAAGAACAATTGCTAAATAATAAAGCAAAAAAATATAAAAATTTTTTGTTTTAAAGTCCCTAGGAATTTTACAATGCCTCCTAAAGGAACAGATATAAATATATTTTGCTTTAGATTAGGCTTATCATGTTTAATTTTAGGAAAATTAAGACTCCTTTTCTAAAAAAATAATGTACTCTATAATTACACATTGCTTTAAGATTTTAAATTCATGCTCTGATATATAAGTAGGTTATGATCAAATGAATTGACACATTAATCTGGTCCATGACAAATCAGGCTATAGTTGATTCACCACTCATTACAGTTTCATCTTTAGTCTATAGTCAAATCTAACCTGATTTTCTTCCAAGAAAAGTATTTGAGAATTTTATTCTTATTTATAATACTTAGATGTTTAACATTTCCAAATTTCATTTAAATTATACATTTTGTTGATTCTCTGGCACTTCAGAACTTATGATTAAATATTTTCAGGCGTATTCTTGAAAATTATAATTTGTTGTGCTTTAGTTGTTTTTTTTTATTTATAGTAGGCATTTCTTATGATCTCAAATCAGAAGCTTTAACTATAAAATACTTAGAGCCTCTTACTATAGAACTTGGTGGGTGCTGGTTTGAAAAGGCAATTACAGAGATATATCATTTAGAAATACATAGTCCACAGGAAAAAAAATGAAATACATAAATATATCACAAGAAATGTGCAAGGTCTCATATCTGTGTGCAAACCTGAAGCATAGGGAACTACCTCCTTAGAGTAACTTTCAAGGCACTTTGAAGCCACTGCAGACTCCCGTTAGCCCTCTGGGTAGCAAAGAAGGGGCTGTGTGCAAGAGAGAAGCAAAGGACAATTCTGCCCAATGATGCTAAGAAGATTTAGACACACTTAACAACAAACTTTTAACCACTAAATCCCAACCAAGATGGGAATGTTCCCTTTTCTGGCCTGTCTATACCCCTCGAGCTGCATTTTAACTATCTGCCTTCAAAAAGGCTGTTGAGGCCAGGTGCAGTGGCTCACGCCTGTAATCTCAGCACTTTGGGAGGCCGAGGAGGGTGAATCACCTGAGGTAGAGAGTTTGAGACCAGCCTGACCAACATGGCGAACCCCCATATCCAATTACAAATTAGCTGGGCGTGGTGGCAGGCACCTGTAATCCCAGCTACTTGGGAGGCTGAGACTGGAGAATGGCTTAAACCCAGTAGGCAGAGGTTGCAGTGAGCTGAGATCGAGCCACTGCACTCCAGCCTGGGCGACAAGAGTGAAACTCCATCTCAAAAAAAAAAAAAGGCTGTTAAGTTAAATTAACTTGATTTCACATCAATAAATTGTTAAGAGAGAAACATGCTATTGGAGGTTTTTACACTGTGCACACATATAGGGAGAGTGCTACCCTGATTTTCACCTCTGCAGGCCTTTCCCTTCAGGCCTCATAAGCCCCCTAAGCTGCCTAACCAACAAGTATACATGCAATTTTTCTCAGCAGAGCTTCAGAGTTTGGTCTACCTATTTTTAATGTTCCTGAGGATTAATTTCTGACAGCTCTTGAAATTCAGCGAGTCCCAGCTCTGAATTATGTTGAGGGCCGTAGGTGCAGAACACAAAGCTTCAGGAACCTACCTAGAGCTGAAAATGCTGCACTTGCTTTTTAGAATATACCATATACATGGTTCTTCGCCAGTCACGTCTTTTAATCTAATGAATGCAGAAAAGTGCTAGCTGGAAATAACTGAATCTGCAAAGCTAGCTGAGAGGATTCTAATCCGACAGAAACACTTCACCCCTGACCCCAAGACCGTCCTGAGACAGCTTTGCATTTTATTGAATTAATCATTAATGTTGCAGCACCTCTAGTTTATTCCATCATTAGAATGACATCATTTGGAAGAAGTAAAGAAGCTGCTATCAGATTAAGTGGCCCAAGACAATCATCGAAGTTTCTTAAAGGTGAAAAGATAGCAGAAATTCTTGTCCTTAGCTTGCCTAAAAGATTTCCATTTGCCCACATACATACTATATTTTCAGTACCCCCACACCCATCACTTCTTAAATTCTCTACAGCCGGTTCTGTATTTTCACGGCAAATAAATCCACGGCTGTTCCACAAACTCAAATTTCCAGGAAAATCATATAAAACAGTAATAGAAAAAGGAAAAATTCATATCTTTTGAAATCATTCTTCTTTGTATCTTCTAAAAAAGAGAAACATTTTATTTATTCATTTATCCTCATGCTTAAGAAATGCTGCGTATATGATTGCTGAGAAATTCTAAGAGTATGATAAAATACATTGTTTGCTAAGAACAGGCGGCAAGGAAAACCTAGCAGCCCTCCACCCCCCCACCATTCTAAAGTAGCAGTACAGTATATGTATATAATATACCAGTTAAAACAATTCTTTAAGCAAGGGCTATGTGACCCTGCCCCCGTGGCTCCCTCATGGAGATTGCTTTCTGGTTTGTCCTTGATCAGTGGTAAGCAGGGACCAGCTGCCTACCTAGTTTATCTTGGTTTTAAGAGAAAACACAGAACACCTGTTTGTAATAATAATCACCTGTTCAGAGAGACTACGTGGGTCAGAATCTGCTCGAGGGTCTAGGCTTGGAAGGCTGTTGGCCCCCAGATAGTCCCACTTTGTTGTTCTATCCTGGTGTCTGCTTCTTAATGATTTCAGCTCTGCCTGGGTGGGGGTCTCTATGGCTGAGCTGGTCTCGGTATCCTCATATTGAAAGGGGGGAGTAAGATATGTTCCCTTCTGCAAGGAGCTCATAATTTATGAAAGTGGTTTTAAAAATGTGGGTTAGTAATTAGTAATCTCTTTTGGATTTCAATAGGAACCAAAACTCTTACTAGGAAAATGCACACACCCATAAAACTTTGAATATAAATGTTTAGGGAGTTGATAACCACCTATGGCCCATGTATACAGCCCATGTTATGAACTGAATGTTAAGTCCCCTAAATTCATATATTGAAGTTCTCATCCCCTTTGGAGATGAGGCCTTTGGGAGGCAATTTGGGTTAGATTAGATAATGAGGGTAGGTCCCTCATGATGAAATTAGTGGCCTTACATGAAAAAGAAGAAAGTGATGGTCTTGTTGAGAAGCATGTAGCACTGTCTACAGCTTCATTGGGAGAGGACAAATGAAAGATCTACACATGGAGCTTACTTGGAGTCTGATCTATGTGCTTCTTTATTGACTGACTTTAATCTGGACCCCTTCCAGAATATCATTATGCTGTAATACCCCATAACTTTGAGTTTAACAGACTTCAGTGAGTTCTTCCAGTGAATTTCTCAAACCCGGGGGGGTTGCCTTGGGGGACCCCTAGACTTGCAATTGATATCAGAAAGGAGGGTGGTCTTAGAAACCCCTGAACAGTATGTTTGGTGTCAGAAATGAAGGTGATCTTGGGGACTCCCTTCCTCTGGACTTATTAAACATGCTAAACTTAAGACTTTACAATGCTATCAAAGAAACTGGGATATTAGGAAAACAATTATCTTAAAAAACTGGTAAATAAAAATGCAAGCATTTGTTTTGCCTTGATTATATTAACTGTACATCTATTTGCCTTAATTAACTGTACACTAATGATCAAATTATAGATTAGAGGAGGTGTACCTTCTTAAAAGTAATACAAGTAAAACGATAAAGCAGCAATGACCAAAATGTAATATTACCATTTTGAAACTCTTAATAAATTAATAGATTTAGGCCCTACATATCAACAGTGCCTGAAACCACAAAAAGAGAAATGACCAGATAATATATTCTTCCTGCTGAAAGAACACTACCACCACCTTGCTAAAGGGATCAAACCTGATTCTGATCAAGTACCTGAATCCAGTTATCAATTTGCAGGAAATAATGAGGACAGAGATCATTGTTAAACTAAACAATGAGTATTATACGGTCAACAAAATCCAGACTGGGAAACTATTGGTCAAAAAGCACCAGTTCTGCAATAGAAAAATTGTAAAGAAAATTAAAGGGATAGAAAAGGAATCTGTAGACTAAAAGAGATGTATCAAATTACAAAATGGGCAAGATTCATGATAGTATCTAAGGATGAACATTTAGGTGACATAACTATTAATAAATGTGAGGAAGTAATTATTATAAAAGTCAGGCTAGTGGTTACTTAAGGCAGATGTGAGGGAGCTGTGATTGCAACAGTGAGGGCTGGAAATGTTCCATTTCTTGATTTGGATGGCCGAGTGGTAGCTACGAGAACATTGACTTGTGTAATTTATTAAGCTATACATTTGTTTTGTATGGTTTGCTTCACCTTGTGAAGTTGACTTTTGGTTTCTTTTTTTGTTTTTTGAGATAGGGTCTCCCTCTGATTATTGGCTGGTCACAATCATAGCTCACTGCAGCCTCAAACTCCTGGATTCAAGCAATCCTCCCACTTCAGCCTCCTGAGTAGCTGGGACTACAGGCACATACCATCATGCCCAGCTAATTTAAAAAATATTTTGTAGAGACGTAGCATCACTATGTAGCTCAGGCTGATCTTGAACTCCTGGCCTCAAGCGATGCTCCACCTTGAACTCAAAACACTGGAATTACAGCCCTGAGCCACCACTGCCCAGCCTGAGGTTAATTTTTTAATTCAAGGGCAAGGCTTACACTTACCCCCACTAAATTATATTCATCTCATGTCTCTGAATTCTTAAGATGCCTTTGAATTCTCATGCTACCCAACATGACTATTATTCCTCTGGGCTTAATGCTATCCACAAACTCAGGGGGCAAAGTATCTTCACCAAAACAACGAATTAAAAAAAGAAGTTGACAACCTAAATTCTAGATCTTGACTTGGGTGATGCTTTCACAGGTGTATATATTCATCAAAACTCAACAAACTCTACGCTTAGAATAGATCGGTGCCTCCCTCATATTTGCTTTGATTTGCTTTCCTTTCCTGACAGCAGGAGTCATTCATTGTGACTCACTCTCAATCCTGCAAACAACTATCTGAAGATGAGGGAACAACTTGTTGGAAGGAACTTAAGCCTCTGTGTTACCATTGCGGGTAGAGTTGCTTACTGACTGGGAATGTTTACCTACAGATCATAAGTGAGAGAGAAACAAACTTCTTTCATTTTTAAGCCACAGTATTGTCAGGGGTATTTGGAATAGCAGCATAGTCTATTACTCTAGTAACTCAAATGCCTTCAGGTGCCAAGCAAGAACAGACGTATATAAAGAGGCTGGGCGTGGTAGCTCATGCCTGTAATCCCAGCATTTTGGGAGGCTGAGGTAGGCAGATCACTTGAGCTCAGGGGTTCAAGACCAGCCTGACCAATGTGGTGAAACCCCCCCATCTCTACTAATACAAAAATAGCTGGGTGTGGTGGCACTTGCCTGTAATCCCAGCTACTTGGGAGGCTGAGGCCAGAGAATTGCTTGAACTCAGGAGGTGGAGGTTGCAGTGAGCCAAGATCATGCCACTGCACTCCAGCCTGGACGACAGAGCAAGACTATTTCAAAAAAAGAAAGAAAGAAAGAAATACACAAAGAGGGCCAGGCACGGTGGCTCATTCCTGTAATTCCAAATCCCAGTACTTTGGGAGGCTGAGGCAGGTGGATCACTTGAGGTCAAGAGTTTTAGACCAGATTGGTCAACATGGTGAAAGCCTGTCTCTATGTAGAATCGCTTGAACCCAGGTGGCAGAGGTTGCAGTGAGCCAAGATCATGCCACTGCACTCCAGCCTGGGCGACAGAGTGAGACTTTGTCTCAAAATAAATAAATGAACAGAGGCAGGAGTAAGACACTGAGACCTGTGATGAGTTAGTACACATTGTCCCAAAAGCACTCAAAAAAATTTGTAATTTTTTTTAAGCATTCTTTACTGAAAACAAAATGCAGGGTCAAATTCCACCTGATGCCTATAGTTTGCAAACCTAGGTTAATCAGGACAACTCGAGTAAGATTATTCTTGCAGCGACCAATTCATGTAATTGTCTTGTACACATTTCTTCTCTTTGAATAGAAGTACATCACAAGAAACCTAAGCAAATGACTTATTAAAGTTCATGTTTTGTTGATTAGGATATAAACTAAGCTGCTATCACATGGAGACTTAAAAATGCAGTGGCTCAGATAAAATGCAGGCCTATTTCTCTTTAACATACAGCATGGAGGGACATAGGTAACTTTTCTTCATGTGGCCAACCAGGAACTTAGGGACCCTCTAAGCTGTTGCTCCGCTGTCCCCTGGGTATGGTTCCGACTACTTGGTTGACATTCCCTCACCACTTGCAGAACGTAGAACAAAGAAGGAGAAAGTGGAGGGGAGCAATGCAGGGACCGGACTGATGGCTCCTTCTTATACCCCATTGGCCAGAACCTAGTTATGTGGCCACACCCAGCCACAGTGGAGTGCAGAAAGTGGAGTCTATATAAGCCATCAATGCTCCCAATTAAAACTCAGTGGGGTGCTTTAAATAAAACGATCCGGAGAATGTTTATTAGGAAACAATTAGCAGTCTCTGCTACATATTCACTAGTCTAATAAGTTTCTGGATGATCTGATGATATACTCTTCAGTAATCTGCTGGATTCTTGGTCTTCACTTTTTATTAGGTGCAGGCTTTGAATAACCCATTCTAGACCCTCGCTCAGAATCATTGTCAGGCTCATCAGTCTTAACTTTGCAAAAAGAAATGACCTCTTTTTGCTTTAGAAAACGGGTTCACTTTTATTTTTTCCCAACTCCCTAGGGCACTCACTCTCAGGATTATTCAGAGACCAATACCTTGGTAATTTCCTTCTCAACCACTTCTGGTGCCATGAAGTATTATTCTTACAGGTCATGCGACAGAAAAATAAAAAAGTAAAGAAAAGAAACTATTTCAACTAGTATAGTGAATAGGCAAAAATAAAGAATATTAGGAAATATAAAGGGGTAATTAAAAAAAAAATTTTTTTTTTTGAGAGTTTTGCTCTTATCGCCCAAGCTGGAGTGCAATGGCGTGATCTGGGCTCACTGCAACCTCTGCCTCCCTAGTTCAAGCGTTTCTCCTGCCTCAGCCTTCCAAGTACCTGGGATTACAGGCATCTGCCACCACACCCAGCTAATTTTTGTATTTTTAGTAAAAATGGGGCTTCACCATGTTGGCTAGGCTGGTGTTGAACCCCTGAGCTCAAGTGATCCATCCACCCTCGGCCACCCAAAATGCTGGAATCACAGGTGTGAGCCACCACGCCCAGCCAAAATTCATTTTTGAGAGAAGTTCAGCTACATCAAGAAAAGGCTTCAAGTCATTTATTAAACAATGGATAATGATTTTATGTCAATCTTCTTTATACACATGCATCCATAGGGTTTTGTTTTATTTTACCATCACTTCAGCCGACTAGAACTGTGAGCATCAGCTTCTCTGAATAATCACTGGGAAATCTTCCAAAAGGAAGGCAAAGGCTATAATCCTAGTCTAAATTTTTGGTTATCCTCCCAATTAAGTGTCAAAACAATCGCTTCCTTTGGCATAACAATTCTTTATTCTACTGAAGAGCCTTTTTAGTGGTTGATTCTGAATAATTATATATCGTGCTTGACTTTCCTTGCATATAATATGAAATTTTTTCTTACTCTCTATGGTAACTGCTAAAATATTTCAAGCTTCTTTCTTTTCTCTCTTAAGTACATATCTAGTTTTCTTGGGGCAGGAGGAATCCAGAAATATACAAAGGCAGAGTTAGTATAGGAAGTTTAGGTTAAAAGAAACATATACAGTCATCCTTCAGTACATGCAGGGGATTGGTTCCAGGACTCCATGTATACCTGTGCATACTTCTTGGAAGGCAGATAGGGAAAGTCAGCCCTTAGTATATGTAGGCTTAGCATCCCATGAAATCTGTATTTTTCATCATGTTTGGTTGAAAAAATCTGTGTATATGTGAACACCTGCAGTTCAAACCCACCTTGTTCAAGGGTCAATACAGTTGTATTTCAAGCTTCATCTTTCAAAATCCCCTCCACACTTCATCCACATTGAGTCTGCTTGCTTTTTCCTGAAACATATATATATTGTTACACCCTGTGACTTTCCTGCCCTTTATTCAATGGGGAATGTCTGTCTTCCCCTTTCATTCTCAGACTATTGATCCTCGTTCATCCTTTATTGTCAGCTCCAAATCCACCTCCAACATGATGTTTTCCCTGGTCATCCACAATATAATCAAGTGTTTGATTATATTTTTTCAGCTAGCAAATAGCTGCTCATTCTCTTTTCAAAGAGAGTGTGTACAAGTGAAATTTTTTATTTTTAAAAAACGTCATAGTTTTTACCTTTCCACTATACCCAAGATTATTCTTTTCATCAGGCTATCACTTCTGTGGTCGCTATCTGCTGTTATGTTTCCTTTCCTGAAATGGAACCACATTTAATCATAAGGTAAATCGACTGTACCAGGGGTTAGCAGATAGCTCAGCAGGAAAGTATTTGGGTCCTCTCCAGTCCTATCCTTGACTGGCTTTTCGCCCACAGAAGCAGGTCCCATAAGCATCCTAAGGGATCTTAGATCACTATCTCTGTGACTCTCTGCCTAGCCACCTTGGAAAGGAGGAAGCCTACTAGAGAAGTCTGCAAAGCCATGGCTAGGGGCTAGAGTTGACAGATGACAACCAGCTGAGCTGACCTAGCAACACACTTTCTACTTCTCCAGGACTGTTTCCCACATGCTATCATGTGTGACCCAATTAGGTCTGTGCTTTTGCTCAAATTATTTGCTTCTGCTCAATTTTGCTTCTGAATGAATTTAGAAAACTATCATGTTCATTTGCTTTTGCTTCTATCAGTAAAGAATACTTACTCATTTAGAGCTCTGTCTGGCTGGTGCTGATCATATTTGATAACATTCACAAAATAACTTGTTTATTTTCATCTCTCGCATTTCTTCCAACCCATAATAACTCCTTGGGGAGGGACAACATCTGCTCCTGTGAGACGAATAGCTATAGCCTTCCGGATGGTTTCTCCAGGCTTCAGACTGCAGGGAGATCAATACTCCCCCGTTCTTTTGGATTCTCCAGATTTCTGCAGTTTATGGAAAACCGAATTGTAAGGCCAAGGTGTTAATCAGATATCAGAAACCTGTGAAAGAGAAAAAAATGGGCCTAAGAGAAGATACTGAAAAAGAAAAACAAGGAAGATTTACAAAAGACTTCAAAGACCTTTAAAATCAATAGTAAATTACCTCCTCAGGGATTAAAAAATCTATAATGAATATTAAATTTCTTCTCCTCCCAAGTATTTAGTGTCTCTACTGTTAAAATATTAATATTGCACATTGTCCTAGAATAAGCCTAACTTTTAAATTCCAGGCATTTAGATTTAGAATTCAATACACAGCTTATTAAAGTGTGGGAAGTATTAATGTAAGTCTCTAATGTTCTTATAACTATGTCCCAAAGCCCTAGAGCACGTATGCTATATGAGCTAATTAATATTGAGATTTCATAATGCATGTCAGCACCATAGACAATTAGAATTGAATAAAAAAGATTTCCTTTCTGATGCTAAAATGACATTGGACATTTAAACATTCATTGAGGGCCTACTGAGAGTGAAAGAGGGTGGGGAGGGGGGCTGAGGATAGGGATGAGAATGCAATTGAGGGGAGGGGAAGCAAGGAAATGAACACAACACGGAACAGGTTGAGTACTCCTTATCTGAAATGCTTGGGACAAAAAGTGTTTAGGATTTTGGATTTCTTCAGATTTCAGAATATTTGCATATACACAATGAGATATCTTGGGGGATGGGACCCAAATATGAACACAAACTTTGTTTGTTTCACATTACATGGCCTGAAAGTAATTTTGTACTTTTTTTTTTTTTTTTTTGCGACTGAGTCTCGCTCTGTTGCCCAGGCTGGAGTGCACTGGCACAGTCTCGGCTCACTACAACCTCCACATCCACCAGGCAGATCACTTGAGGCCAGAAGTTCAAGACCAGCCTGGCCAATATGGTGAAACCTTGCCTCTATTAAAAGTACAAAACTGAGCTGGGTGTGGTGGCATACACCTGTAGTCCCAGCTACTCAGGAGGCTGAGGCATGAGAGTCACTTGAACCTGGGAGGCAGAGGTTGCAGTGAGCCAAGATTGCATCACTGTACTCCAGATTGTTAACAGAGTGAGACCCTGTCTCTCAAAAAAATAATAATAGCAGCTAACAGCAGGCTTTTGGTCTCCACCTATGATGGTGTATTTTGATTTAAAGGTTACTATTATATTTTACTTTTTTAGATGAGAAGAAACATCAGAAGTAGTTGAAGGACAAGGAAGTGGGTCCTCTGGAAATGAGGAGGTATTCTGCTGGGTGGCTTTTTAAAATGTTTCCTCGGGAGTTATCTACCTCATTAGCATTGGTTTTTGTCCTAGAAGTCTCTCTTTGATTTTATAACTAGCATGATTTCTTGCTTTGTTATGAGTGCACCCTGCTCTAGCAACAAATAAGTCCATCACACATTTTCACCATGTCATCTAGAGGCACTTTTCTGCAGTGTTAACAACGTCATCTTCATGGTCACTATTATCATAATCACTTTGCTTCAGAATCATTTCCGTTATTTCACCATTATTCAGTGAATGAACCACTGGAGCCTCATTATCAATGTTAAAAACTTCTTTTATATCCATTTCTTGCAGCTTACTGGTCAATTCTGAAGGTGTATTTCTTGCATATGTGAGAAGGTCAGTATGCACTTTGACACTTGACATACAGACTTCTTCAAAGTCACCACCTTGTTCATCATCCTCACTGAACACAGTCACAGGCCAGAAGTTGTGCCAGACATGCACAACTATATCTTTAGTCACTGTATTCCAAGTGTTGGAAAAAGCACATACAGCATCCTTCATGCCAAACTCCTTCTAAAAACCTACACTCACGCCTCTGTTCAGTGCTGCTAGTCTGCCTTTCGAGAAAGTTTTTTTGGCCGGGAACAGTGGCTCACACCTGTAATCGCAGCACTTTGGGAGGCTGAGGTGGGTAGATCACCTGAGGTGAGGAGTTCAAGACCAGCCTGGCCAACATGCTGAAACCCCGTCTCTACTAAAAATAAAACCCAGGTGTGGTGGTATGCACCCGTAGTCCCAGCTACTTGGGAGGCTGAGGCAGGAGAATTGCTTGAACCGGGAAGGTGGTTGCAGTGAGCTGAGATCACACCACTGTACTCCAGCCTGGGCAACAGCGTGAGACTTCATCTCAAAAAAAAAAAAAAAAAAAGAAAAAAAAGTTTTCTTATAATTACTCTTCATTTGATATTTGGTCACACAGCTGAATTAATGAAGTCACATTTTTGGGGAAAGTATATGGCATAAATGATATTTTTTATGAGAATTTCAGCAGGAGAATAAGCAGGACAGTGGCTAAGGAATAACAAACAATATCTTGCAGTAGTCATTCAGTCCAGCTGAATCAGCACTAACCAACCACTGGTACAAACTGTTTGTGATACTAGTCAGAAAAGACATCCCTGGTGATCCATGCCTTTTTGTTAGCATAATAATGGAGTAGTAAGAAATTAATTTCTTGAAAACAGACAAGAATGCAAGCTTTTGCCTATCACAGCAAGTTTACCCTTATGGGTGCCGGCTGCATTAGCACATCCCTGCACAGTTATTCTGTCCTTGGCATCCTTAATTCCCGTAGGGGCTGTCTCATCAGCTGTAGTCAGTGTCTTTCTGGGGCAATAATACTAAAAGTGATGTTTCATCAGCATTATAGACTTGTTCTGACGTCAGATTTTAATCAGCCATGACCTTGGCAAACTCGTCAATGAATTTCTCTGCTGTGGAGAATCGCTTGAACCTGGGAGGTAGAGGTTTCAGTGAGCTGAGATCGCACCATTGCACTCCAGCCTGGGTGACAAGAGCAAGACCCTGTCTCAAAAAAAAAAAAATTTCTCTGCTGCCTCATGAGCAGCAGATGCTTTCTTATGACTAAATCTTTAACAATTTAATGCTGTTTTTTTCTTAAATTTCTTCAGACTGTTGAATATCACAGTTCCCTTCAGTTTTTAGTTCATCATGAATAGATCTTTTCTTGTTTTCCTATTTTTCATTAACTTCTATTCATCACTTTCAGCATGGAACCTCGACAGTGTATCCTTCTGATTCTTCAGGTCATATATGATCATCCCTACCCCATTCTCTTCCATAAGATGTTTCATACACCTTGTTCAGTTTCTCCAACAGCTAAAATTTCTGTGCTATAGATTAACATAAATGCTTCCTCTATTTCTTGTCATTGTTACCCATGGGGTATCTCCAGACCTTTTTGACATTTTAAATAATAATTTTATACCATGGAGCAGAAAATAAGCCAACAAACAAAAAACACAGTGAGCATTGCATGTATATCTTGACCCAATGTGGGGCATCGTGGGGGAACCTACCATTAGAGAGTCCAGCCTGCACATGTGCCATTTTATTATCCTATGTGGGCATGCCTGCATGGGGAAATCTGAGTGCACATGAAACAAAAATCACAGCAGGAGGGGGCTACACGGGTCTTTTTTGTTTCCCTTGGGGGACACTGAGTAAACCGTGTTGTACACTTGCATCTTGACTGTGACTCATCATATAAGGTCAGGAATGGAAGCTTCCACTTGTGTCATCAGGTCAGTGCTCAAAAAAATCCAGATTTTGGAGCATCTCAGATTTTGGATTTTTGGATTAGAAATGCTCAACCTGTACCTGCATTCAAAAGGTGTTTATAATCCCATAAAGGATGGACAGGTGAATGGATGTAAAGGAAGGTGTCCTCAGTATGCTGACATTTGTACACTGACAAGAGAAATAGGCAGCGTCCTGTTTTTAAATTGTAGAGTCACTTTTTATAAAACCTGGAATCCAGGGCTTTGCTGAACAGACTCAATTGAAGAGCTAAGATTAGTAGCTAAGTTTTTTTTTTCCTAAGGCTTGTAATATTTCTAGCTCCCAATCAAAACACAGAAAAACTCCAAGGGAAAAAACAGGTTTCACTTGCTACTGCTTAGAGAGCTTTTTTAGCTTAAGAGTTCTTTGCACTTATAAGGAAGCTTTATAACTTGAAAGGCTGACAATATTGAGAATATAAGATCCAAGGTCAGGAGATGGAGTTTCATCCCACCTCTGTCACTTAGAAGACATAACACCTTGAGCGCATCCCCTTCACCTCTCTGAGCTTCAAAGGAGGCAATCCACAAAAACTGTGTATACATACTACAAAGGTAGAAAAAAAAGTCAGTTGGTGTTACCATTGTTTGCTCATATGATGATGATTGAGACCATTCACCAAAATCACACGCTACACCAGGGCTAGGAATGACCAAGAGGGAATAAAAAATTTACTTCCTAATTAGCCTGCACCACTTTAGCTGAGCTCTAGTCCACACTACTACTCTGTCCTGTGAGTAACTGTCCACCTTCACTTCCTGTCACACATCTCACACTTAGCCACGTTGGCCACTGCTGAAATATTACACATTCTTCAGTCCCTTTATGACGGTGCCAAGGTCCTTCCTCAGGTCTTAGCACCCTAAACCTACACTTTGTTTACCTCCCTAGAGTGACATATTATAAACTGTCCCCTCAATAGACTGGGAACTCCTTGATGACAGAGATCATGCGTTATTTATCTTTGCAACCATGTCAGAGTAACTTGATAAAGAAGGATGTGAATTGTTGAATGAATGGATGGATGCTAGTACATAAGTCATAACTTCTGCTCACAAAGAATTGTGACATACTCCAAATATTTGCTTATGTGGGTTTCCCCACAGCATTATCACTCTGGATACTTTTTTTTTTAAAGTGTCTCGCTCTGTCACCCAGGCTACAATGCAGTGGTACCATCATGGCTCACTGCAGCCTCAACTTTCTAGGTTCAAGCATTAATATATTTTTATTTATTTTATTTCCGTGACTGAGTTTTGCTCTGTTGCTCAGGCTGGAGTGCAGTGGCGTCATCTTGGCTCACTGCAAACTCCGCCTCTGGGTTCAAGCAATTCTCCTGCCTCAGCCTCCCGAGTAGCTGGAATTACAGGCATGTACCACCATGCCTGGCTAATGTTTGTATTTTTAGTAGAGACGGGGATTTCAGCATGTTGTCCAGGCTGGTCTCAAACTCCTGACTTTATGATCCACCCACCTCGGCCCCTAAAGTGCTGGGATTACAGGCATGAGCCACCTCACCCCACCCAAAACATTTTTAAATATCAGAATTATTGAGATACTATTCACATTCCATGAAGTTCAGCAGTTTAAAATGTACAATTCAGTGGTTTTTAGAATATTGAGTTGTGTATCCATCACCACTATCAAACTGCAGAACATTCTCAACACCCTAAGAGAGCTCTACGTAGCCATTAGCAATCACTTACGCAGCCCTCCCAACCTCAGCAACCACGAATCTACTTTCTGTCTCTATGGATTATTAATTGATTCCTTGCTTTACAGTATACAAAGCATTACATATGAGACTGCAACTCTTCTCTGGACGGAAAAGAAATAAAAGCTGAGGCAGCTTTGATTTAGCATCGAAATACACAATCAACCTGCAACCAGCTCTATGACCTTGGACAAGTTGTTTAACTGGATTTAGCTTCTTCATAAGATAAAGAAGTCTAGAGGTGTGTAAGGACACCTGCAGGTTAAATAAAAAACAAGCAAAAACAAAAAAGCCTTGGTGATAATTCCAATGCTCCACCCTAGACAGCCTTTCCTGGGCTTCCGTAAGAAACGAGTTTATACCAGTAAGATTTCGCACCACTGCTGCCACGGCCACTGCCCTCCCCGTGCAGAGCTCTAGAGATGTTTTCTCTTTTCTTTTCTTTCTGGCCGTCTATTTGTCACCGGGCTGGCAGCAGCGTCCAGGAGCGGAGGCCGAGCGCGCCGGTGCCCCGCAGGAAGCCTCGCCCAACGCGGACCGCACCCTCCCGCGGCGCCCCTGGAGAGTCCGCCCGTCGCGGGGCCGCCAGCCGCGCGCGCGCGCGCCCCCGGCGTGGGAGGAGCGCGGCAAGCAGGGGCGGGGCTAGCGACTCCCGCAGCCAATCGGGGCGGCGGCGCGTCCTGGTTGGGGGGGGTCCGCGCCTCGCCGGGCGCGCACGGGGCGGGGCTCCGCTTGCCCGTGGCGGTCGCCGGGCAGCCTAGCCCGGGCGCGCAGCGGGCGCAGGGAGCGCAGCGAGCGCAGGCGGCGGCGGCAGCACCCGGTCCCCGCGGCTCCAGCGCTCGGCGCAGCGAAGTAGCCTCGGGAGGTGGCAACCACGGCGGCGGCGCCCGGGCGATGCTGCGGGTCTCGTCGGGCGCCAGTGTCCTGGCCTCTTCCTCAGGTACCCAGCCCGGATCGCCCCTTACCCTGGGGGAACCGCAGCGCCCGGGAGGCGGCTTTGTGAGGCTGTGGGCTCCGTCGCCCGGGCGGTGGGCCGGGGAGCGGGTGGCTGGGGCCGGGCGGGGCTGTGCAGCCGGGGCCGCCTTCCCTCGGAGGAAGAGGGTGGGGGCTGAGGGAAGCGGGCGGGGGTGGGAGCGCTGTCTCCGGGCTGGAGCTGATGGCATCCCCCGGCTCTGTCCTCCTCCTGTCTCCGTGTGGGTTCAAAGAGGTTTTGTTCCAGGAGAAAGTTTGATGCCCAGACCTGAGGAGCCAGACTCGGGGGTCCCTGAGGTCCGCTCCTTTAAAGAGGCAGTCCACCCTGCCGTGTGAGCCCGTGCCCTGCGTGTAGGCTAGTGGGAACCCGTACCCGAGACCTTCCTTGAGAGAATTCCTCTGTGGGAATCCCCCCCCTGGGGAGGGGGCTTTGTGGAGACGGCACCCAGAGCCGGCATAGTGTGAAAACAGTGCAGCAGGTAGTCAGTGGCCTCATGTTATCTCTGCATAGAGTGAACTCGACCGAGGTCTATGCTCTAAGAGATTCAAAAATTTAAATCTACCTTGCCGTCTAATCAAAGATCCCCAAACACTAGTGTGTCCAAGGTGCCAATAATTACTCTGTCGATTCTTTAGCATTTTCTTATTGCCTATGCTTTCAGTCGGCTTTTGCGGTTTTGGAAAGGGTTCTATGGAGCGTAAAAGTGGTCGAAGTTATGGCTCACCTCTCAGGGTGATAGCGCAGTGCAGAGAATACAGAGCACATGTCTGTCCACTCGAAGATGGGAGAAAGTTTCAGCCTTCAAAGCAATATAGATTAGGTGGAGGTTATTTGCTTTACAAAACTTCCTCCAATGCAGAGAAGTGGGGCTTAGAGTTTTACACAAGATTGAGGAACACATCAATCATAAAGAGGCTCAGGGTAGAGGTAGTAACATGAAATATCGCTTAGTCTTGCCATTAAGCAAACCTCAACAAATGTACGGTAAATTCTGTTTCATTCTCACTGATCACATGTGGATTCTCACATTTACATTTTTCTTTCTTATCAAGATGTATTCCTACCATAAGACAACTTCATAATTCCCTTGAAACATCTTAGCCAAGGCCATTTTGTGGTCTATATGATTTACCCCCATGCTAAAAATCATATCTGTAAAAACATTTACATTTAAGGGAATTTCCTTAGAGGTGACACAGTAGTGTCCACACATTGAGCACATTCTATTCACCAGACACATTACTAGGTGTGGACATATATTATTTTAATTCTCACAATCACTCTAAGGAGGTATTATTATTAGTTTCCCCATTTTTTGAATTTAAACAGTTCAGGTAATTTTGCCAAGATTATTGGGCAAGTAAGTGATAGAGGCAGGATTTGAACCTGGATCTGTTTGACTTCCTGTCCATGCTTATGCTGTCTCCCAGTTCTTGAGAGCTGCCGTCTTTGTAACGCAGTGGCATCATATGCTAGCTCAACTGGCCTGGTACATCAGACCCCTTTAGAGAGTGTTTTTTCCCTCTGGGAACCCCCCCCCCCCCCCCCACTGTGTGCACATGTACTGAAGGGCCACATTGGTGCTCCCCAGACTCTCCCCACCCCATCTCCAGCATATAAATCAGTTGGAAATACCCAGTCATGTAAACCCACTTCATTAATTCAGTTAAGATGGCCCCAGAAGACAGGTAACCAAGTGTTTCCCTCACTGGCGCGTAAGGAGCAGTCTCTACTCTCAATCATCCAAGTCTATTTTAGCTCTGCATATGGAAGTACACCCCATCAGTTGGCAACAACACATCCCCTGCAGCATTCACAGCGGTACACTTGTTCTCCTGTACCAACTGTGAGAGAATTTCCAACCTGGGGCCAGTCTACCTAAAAGCAAAGACTGGGGAAAGTGGTATTAGTTCAGGAAATCCCTGAATTCTCAATGCAGACCAGAAAGATTAACATAGCGTCCTAGGAACAGAAAGCAGGCCTTCTGCGTAGTGGGAAATACCACATATATGGTGCAGTCTATTTTCAACACTATTGAAATATGTGTTCACCATATAAAGCTCTACCTGTTGTCTTTGTGGTGGATGTAGCCACACACTTATTCCTGATTTGATACTCACTTCTACAGTAAAGCAGTTGTTGCTTGGCTGAATAGTATCAAAAACTGATGGCACAGTTGTGACACAGTAAGTTTTGAAGCTGTGCCTAAAAATTATTTCTATTATAATCTGTATCTGTCATTTTATAATTTCTCTTCCCCAGAGGGATGTGTGTATACGTGTGCGTGTTCTCTTTTGGTATGGTTTTTAACTGTCTCTGGTTCCAAAATAATTTGCTGTAGTAAGTTTTTTAAAAAAGTTCATTTTTAAGCTGTGACCATATGCTGCCTGGAAACATATCCTTATAGTTGGCATTTTATTCATGTTACTCTTGTACTAAGAATCTCAAAGTCCCATATGCATGCTTTGAGATTTCAAATGGACTCTCCTGTCTTAAGTATTTCACTCCATTCTTGGTAGCAGTAGTAAGGTTTGAGTTTAGAATACAGATCCAGTACCTGCCTTCTAATATCTCTAAACTGGCAAAAATCAAAACAGCCCCCACTAAAGTTGGGAAAGTAAAACAGGCTTTCTTATCATCACGCTCTTACATCAGAATGGGAGATGTGCCCAAAACATTGTTAGAAATAAGAGTGAATAGACTTTTTAAAGTGACTAGTGATCTGCAAAACTGTACCAAATTATTGAAATTGTAGTTTGTCTTAAGTTGTGCATTTGCAATACCCTATTAACTTAAAACTGTCCAGAATCAACAAACTTCCACTCTATATTCTGTTCTTTTTCTAAAAGTTCTTATTAACTGGCAATCCATCTTTATTTCTATATTTCATCAAGTCAAAAATGCCATCAGTTGTAAGATAATAGCATTATTTTTCTGCTGTACACAAAGAGAAAATATTGCCAATTTTATTATGACATTGCACTTTAAGGGTATTCTTCCATGATAATGCATGAATAGGTCACACTAGTCTCTCACTGCTTTCAAGTTTTCTTCATCTCTTCCTTGGGTTTGGTACTTTTTCCTGCCAGTGTTATTGGTAGCATTGCTAGGGGTGTGATGGACAACCCACTTGCATGAATCTCAGTAACAAACTATAACATAGCTTCATTAACTCCTGTGTTTCTTTATTCAGTCTTGCAAAGCATTTGGATCTTGCTTTGTAAAATGATATAGAAATGCCAAACAAAGACAAATGTTTCCTTTAGTAATAGAACGTTTATGTCACACTGCTGTTTCGGTGCCTTCATGCATACACTGTAATGTCTCCTTGCGGTGCCAAATGATAGTGTAATCTTTTTGAAAACATTTCAGTGGCAATTAAACAGAACACGTGCAGTGCCAACAATGCCTGTAACTCAGTAGAAGTGAAAACAAAATGAATAGCTGTGACCAAGTTTATGCACGTGCAAGGACATGACAGTTGTGCTGTGAGAACTGCAAAGTTGTCAGTAATTTTAATATGCCATAAATATTAAGACATATCTTGATTTCAGGGATGTTAAAATGTGAAAAAGGAATCTTATCAATGAAATATACTAATCTCTGTTCACTTAGTTTCGTGATCCCTAACCTGTTTACATTTTTTATGTATTCATTCATCCATTCATTCCTCCAGTCATTCATGGCGTTAGACTTCAAGCTACAGGAGGGCAAGGACTTTTTCTGTCTTTTGTTCTCTACTATATACCAATTACATAAAACAGTCTGTTATACATAGTAAACCTGCTCAATAAAATATCTGTAGAATGAGTGAGTAAATATCCTCCATGGAAGCCGTTGAGACATATTGAGTAGCTTACTACCCTCCTGCTAATTAGAATACATATTCTTAAAATTATGACATTGACAGAAATGCCAAATGCGAAAAAGGGGAGCAGGGCAGCATGCAGTCCTTGATTTAATTTATAGAGTCGTATTTCAAATATGCCATTACAAAGCTAGTTTAGGATAGAAAAAAAAAATTCCATGTATATTTTATTCATCTTGATCACTGAAGGAATATATAACAAGTTATATTTTGGTTCTCTTGTATGATCTAAAGTCATTAATTTCTTGAACTCTATACTTAGTCCAATTTTACATACTTGTCCTATTGTACATTTAACGTCTACCAGAATTAACAGGGAAATGTCTATACCTTCAGTAGGCCTCTCTGAAGCAGAACTCAGTGCTTGTGACCTTGCCTGGAAATATATCCCTAAGAGTATATATATATGCTTAGGTACGTTGCCCTAAAGTCCGTTTTTTAACCCCCCCCAAAATGGCCATCTTTACATTCTGACATGTTACAAAGAAAAATTTAAAAAAAAAAAACTTTGCTGGGCAACACAGATCTCCATCTGCCAGTGTCTCTGCTTCCCCACTGCTGCCGCCTGCCCAAGCAGAGTGCACTTTTAGACCAAGGACAGGAAGCTAGATGAAGATGCCAGCAGAAGGAATGGCACAGAAACTAGCTTAGCAACCTCTCTGAAGCAGTCTCAGGATCTAAAGCCAATTAGCATCGCCCAAATAACCCCACACTCAGTGTAACAGCTAGACTTGCAAAGACACACCCAGCTTCCAGTCCAGTGAAATGTGGACTCTCTGAACACATATCTAACAGATTGAGGTAACCAGTGGGTTTCCAGCCTGGTAGCTCAGGGGGGAGAAGATGATGTGGGCAGAGTGTCATTACTGCCTGTCCCCCAAGTACAGTGAAGCAGTGTGGCATGGTGGTGGGCGCTGTGAAGCAACATGGTAGATAGCTAGAGCTTGCTCTTTCATATAGTAGAAAATAATTATTAAGTCTTTTTGGTTATTCACTAAAGGAACTTACCTATAATTGTTTTTATTAAGTATTGTTAACATGGACCAGACGAGGTAATGTAAGCAACAAAAAGTTTTAAACTAGTTTACTGAGCATAGAGGGTGGGATGAAAGAAAACCCAAATAATTTTAGCTGCGAATTCTATAATTATGTGGGGGTGTTTTAATGGTACCCAGGATTTGTGTTAACTAGGTATGGTAAAATATGCAGACACAGAAATGACTGTCATGAAGGAAGTTTATTATACCCAGAGTCCCCTAGAAATGAGAAGTACAGCATGGCAAGCCCCGCAAGGAACACAGAAGGAAGCAGCAGGATCAGGCAGGAAGCAGGGGGAGCAAGAAGAAATGTGGGCAAGAGCCTTACTGTGATTTCCATGGGAAGGAATGAGCAAAGCAGGGTAAGCAGGTTTAGGATTGGTTAGTTTGCATCATTTTAGCAGGCTCTGAGGTACAGGGCTGTCTCATGTTGTATGGTATGTGGCCCTGGGGTGATTAGGGAAGGAGAATAGTGGTCCAGAGTATGAGAGTCTGATAATGGAGCTGGTGGGGTGTGGGTTCTGACTTTGTTGGCTTGCATATGGAGAGGTGCTTGCAGGTGAGTCCTTTACCACGTGTAGGCATTGGCTAATCCTGGGAGGGGGCAGTCTCTCCAGGCCAGCAAGGCTCCAAGAGGCCAAAACATCAGAATACAGAGAATAAAATTCATGGAGGATGCATGAGGAGTTTGGAAAAATGGTCAACTAATAAATTAAGCCTTATGTACACAATGGGGTATTCAGCCGAATGTTCAGTAATGCCTAGTTCAGGCTCTGACACATGGTACTTGGTAAACATTAATTAAATCTGAGTTGTGGTGCCAGATGGTCCAACCATGCTAAAACTCAGTTCTTGAGATACTGTAGTCAGGTGAGCAGTGTTTATCTTGAGAGAAAGAAAAAAACTGAGAAACCTACACTATATAAAGGATCCCCAGATGAAGGATGAACCCCACTCAGGACAAAAATGAGGAAAAACACTTGACTCTTGTAAAACATTCGTGAACCCTTAAGCAAGTATGTTTTTAGCTATAAGGTCTTAAAATCTGTGAGATAATTATGTATCTAGGGTAATTCCTTATCCTCTGTGGATTTGGAATACAAAGAAAAATAAGGAAATATGAAGGCTACATGCAACTTTTTAAAAGGGTGTTTCTCAGAGTAAAATTGAAGTTGCAAAGTGAATTGTGTGTTGCAGATTTTGTGCTCAGAAGTAGGCTTCTAAATGGGAGTTACTCAAAATGGCATAAAACATACTTTTCTTCTTGACTACATGTCAGTATTAATCAAATGATCAGATGACATATACATACACATGAAATGATACTGGAGAAAGTTACATGAAGATAATTAACAAAATAGGTGTTAATGGCAAGCTTAGTCACAGGACATTTAAAATGTACCTGTATTAACTCTGATGGACATGGGGATAGACTAGACATTGCTTATCATGATGAATGGTGGGAGTACATGAATGTGGGCGTGTTAGGGCTCACTGCTAGGTAAATGGAATGACCTGTTGCTATGGTCAGCCTCATGACTTTTCTTTATGTGGTTGGTTAATGATTGTAGCACCTTTAAAGTCCTGTGACTTAGAATCTTGACCATGCATGTTAAGAAATATTAATGAAAACATAAGCAAGAGGTTGGTCTAATAATCTAGAAGAGTAATTCCTTCACAGCAGAAACTCTGAGATTGCCCTCTGCCTACAGCTGCTTTCACCTTGTAACTTTACACACATCTCCCTTGCATTGTGTGGGAGCTTGTCCATGTTGATGGAAATTGTATTAATGTATTGCTGGAGCACAGCTGCTCTCCCATTGTGTTTCCAAACTGACATCATAACTCTTTAATTAAAGTGGCAGTGTGAGCCTCAACTGGCCAATGAAACATTTCTGCCTGGCTAATGGTGTTGAACTGCGTTTGGAGTTGGTTAGGGCAATCATTGGCTTTATCCATGCTTCACTGTTAAGACACATTTTTCAATCCAGGCTTTCATGTCTTTTAACCTCTAGTTCCATACACAAATAAGGCCCATATACATGTGGAGTATTTAGTCAAATGAGATAATATGCAGAAATAGTCTCAGGCCCTTGCTTTCCTGGAGCCTTTTGTTTATGTTGATACTTGTAAGTGAAACCGAGTAATAGTGAGGGTGGTGGGTGAAGGGGGCAGGTGAACAGCCTTCCTGGAGCTGTTCTAAGTTTGTGCATTCTGTTTGAGCTTTAACCTTCCTGAATTTGAATTGCACTCATTTGGGGATGGGGTGGGAAGAGGCATACCCTCCTTATTGTTTTAGCCCTAGAGCCTAGCATTGTGCCTGCTAGTGGTAGGAGCTTAATGTGTATCAGTTGAATTTTAAAACATTGGTTGATTGGTTGACACAAGAATTCTCAACTTCTTTGGCTTAAAAATTCCTATAAATTATGAATAAAAGTCCTTACAAAATACTCTATAATCTGATAGTTAAATGATCTAGAAGAAAGAATCAAGAACATAAAAACTGCTTTTTTTAACAAATAGAAATCACAAAGATGAACTGGCCTTAACAAAATATCGATTACAAATGACTATTACTAAAATTCTATGATATTGGACTGAAAACTAGACAGATTAAAAATAAATAGAAATTCCATATTTTGATTATTTAATGAACTTAATTTAAAACATACAAATGAACAATAGCACCTTGAAAAAAGGATGAATTACTTAATGAAGTTTGTAAGACCAATAGAATAGCAGTTCTAAGAAGTAAACACGTAAGAAAGAGAATAATATATTTTTGGTCATAAATAGTCCAATAAATTTCAGATAGGGCATAGTGTTAAATATTGGTGAGGGGTGGTGAGGTAAGGAAAGAAAGAAAACAAAGTAATGTATTTATCCCAGCTGTGAAAGCAATTAATATTTTTCTGAATATTTATGATATCTTACAAAAGATGGGTACATTGGAATGAAGAAAACTGAAAAGCATATAAATAATGTAATAAGACAATTCTGAAAGGCAAAGTGACAAATGAAAAAACATGGCTAATGAAAACAATGGAAGATATGTAAAGAATTGAGATTATTATGGGAGATGTGGCATGAGTACTCAGAATCTGGTTCATGGTGGCTGAGGGAGGTGAGCAGGTATTTGGGACCTGGAAATACAAATGGGAGGTCCAAACCACAAAACATACACATTTATTGCCACCTCTTTCAGATGTAGCTTGTGCTTTGACAAAAATCAGATGTGATTTGGAAAGTTGAAATTCTGTGTCCGCTGACTTTTTCACTTGTCGAACCAGTAAAACAAAAATAACAGTAACAATCCTTGAACCACCACTAAAGAAGGTAAATTGTAGGGACTTTATTCAGAACCCACTGAGACAGAAATAAATGTTAGGATTTTCTTATTTTACTTTGGTGTCTTTCCAGACAGTAGAGACAAATTTAACAAGTCTTTAGTCTGGACATTCAGAGACACTGGTAGCACATTAGACAGTGTCTCTGCCTTCATTGTATCTCTTAAAAACACGTTTATCCAAAACAGTATTGAAGATTTTGAAATTCGATCTCCATCCCCAAGAAATGTTCACTTCAGCATTGTTTTTCTTACTTCTATGAGAGCTGGAGGTTAAAACTCTTGAGTAGGGCATGGAAATGAAGAATGACTTTTCTGCCTATCAAAAGTATTAAAATAGGGGCTGGGCGCAGGAGCTCACGCCTGTAATCCTTTGGGAGGCCGAGGTGGGCGGATCACCTGAGGTCAGGAGTTTGAGACCAGCCTGGCCAACATGGTGAAACCCCGTCTCTACTAAAAATACAAATATTAGCCAGACGTAGAGGCGTGTGCCTATAATACCAGCTACATGGGAGGCTGAGGCAGGATAATTGCTTGAACTTGTGAGGTGGAGGTGCAGTGAGCCAAGATTGCACCATTGCACTCCAGCCTGGTGATGGAGCGAAATTCCATCTCAAAAAAAAAAAAAAGGCATCAAATAGGGGCCAAGAAGTCCTTGGAGTCATAGCTGTATTATATTGGATGTGGTTTCGAATGGAAAGATCTTCAGCTCCCACTCGTCTGGACTTGCTTTCCCTCATCCACAGAATGAGGAGAGAATCAATGACTGTCGAAGGGTATATGGTTGGTATCACCCTGGGGGCTTTACCTTCTCCCCTTATATCATTTAATCTCCACAGTAGCCCCCCCCCGACAATGTGGTATACCCCGTTACTGTCTTTATTTTACAGACTAGCAAACTGAAGAACAGAGAGGTGAGGTATTTTCCCAATAGTCACTCTAATAGCCAGTGAAGAAGAATCGAGTGTCTTCAGAATTATGTATTTAAGCATTTGATAGGTGCTTACACACTCATTTTTGAGTTAAACTCTTCCATTCAGTGAAAGAGAAGTTAATGATGAGCAGTTACAAAAGCAAGCTTCTATGTCGTTTTCATAGCTGGATGTTTCTATGTGTTTATGTAGGAGTACATCATATGCCCATGGCCTGTGCTTCACATCCCTCAGCCTTGGCTTCCTTCCTTGTCTGTAAAATAGGTCCATTCATTTCCACTGGACAGGTTTGTTCTGAGTTTGCAAGATAATCTGTATAAAGTGTCTTGTGTGTTAAAGGTACACTTGTTATTGTTGCTTTTGTTGCTTTGGGAAATTAATATAATGGTCTAGTGAAAGTCACAGGCATTTTTATCTCTCAGATTTAGCCCAGCCATGTCCATTGCTATGGTACCCACCCCCACCCTAGCTGTTCAACATCGCACATCCACAGGAGCTTCCTTAATGGCCCTCATAAATCCAGTCAAGAATCCCATCTTCCCCCACCAGGACCTGTGTTTTCTTCCTACATGAAGTGACTAGATGAGTGGGGAAGCAGAAGTAGGAAAGGAAGCACTGCAAAAGGAAGGAGGCAGAGCCCAGAGCGGCTTTATTCTCTGCAGAAGGTTGCACCCACTCAGCAGAACAGTGGAATTAAATCCACCAAAAGTAGAACACGAGGAAAGTTTCCAGTCAACACTATGATGCCAAGATTGAGTAACTATCATCTTCCTTTGCTATCCTTTGAGTCCTGGATGTATTATCAAGTAAGAAGAAAACCATAGGCAACCTCTAGCTTACTACTCAAGCACTAACAAAATAGAGTGTATGTAATCACAGGCTCCATAAGATCTTAGGTAGTTAGCATATCTTAAACATTCTTGCAAATATACTGTAGCCAGTGAAGCGTACGTTACATCTTCCTGACCTTTCCTTAAGAGGTCCTGGGGCAGCCACTAGGAGGTTTTAGAAATCAGTTATCAGATTGCTCTTTTATTCTCAGAGGTCCAACACTACAGGTGTGTGACACCTAATTAACACATTTTAAAATACACTAAATGCATTTTTTAGTGTGAATACCTTATTAAAATGTATTTTTACTCTTCAAGCAGTATGTGTTCAATGTAGAAAAATGTAAAGATTTAGGTAAGCAAATAGAAGAAAATGGAAATACCTCCTAAATATAATCACTATTTTCATTTTTAAATATTTCTTCCTAGATGTCTTTTTTCACCTGTAATATTGTTTACAAAAATTGGATCACTTAATATACAGTTTTACAAGCTGTGTTCTTCACATAGGACAGCTTATCCCAACTATCTTTCCATGATAGTAAATCATTACACAGAATTTTACATAGATTAAAGGCATCAGACCTTGGTTCTTGTGTTTTGAGGCACTGGAAAAGCCTTTACTCATTCCCTAGGCTAAGGACTTTTTCCGTCTCTACATAAGGCATACTCCTTGTCTCGTGGAGTTTCCAAATTGCTGAAGCTTGGTTCCACCTGCTAAATGAGAGCTCTATATCTGGACCCCTGCATTTGCCCAGTATTCTTGTCATCAGGAGCCTCCCACTATTTTCATGATCTACAAGGGGTTTCTGAGTTATCCTGGTGGTTCTGACATGGAAATGCAAATGAGCTTTTTTTGCCTTGCATCTTCTATAGATGAATGTCAGGAGACATACAACCTTGCCAACTGGCCTCTTAAAACCAAGCCCATCTGCCAATAAAAACTACCATTCAGAATACTGATACCCTCCTCATCCTGTAATTGCCATTTCTACAGCTGGCTCTCAATTATCACTTCTCCTGGGAGCCAAGATGCCAAACATAATTGAAACTCACAGATAATAACCAAACTTCATTAATAGTGCAAATCTCCTCCCCATCAATCATTTAACTGGAGCTGCTCACAAATGAACTGGTTCAAGTTTTTTCCTTTTATTTCCCCCTGATCAGGCCCTGTTTCAGAGCCTAATGAGCAATGAGGTAACCAAAATTTGGTTGCCAGAGGGACAGGCAGAGCAGCGTGTCCTGAGTATGTCAGTCTGAAACCACCATGACTGAACTGTGTGTGATGAGTATGAAGCAGGATATTGTATACCAATGGAATCAGACACTGTTCCTTCTTGGTTCTTTACCCAGATATTTTACCCAAAACGCATATCTTGCATTTTACTAACTAGGGTCTCCAAAAGCCCATCAGAGCTCTTCAAACATGTTTCAACTAAGTGATGTTCTTTTTGTTTTTATACTGTCTTGACCTATTCTTTCCTCAGTCTGCCTCCATCTTACCCTCACTTTCCTGCAAGCCAAAAATATATACATACGTATGTGTGTGTATTTTCCATATACATATATATATATATATATATATATTACAATGTGTAGTGTATGTATACACATTTTAAAATCAAAGTCATCATCCTCTAGCCTCAAATGTTTTCATTCTGTTACCTTCCCCCACTGTGGAGCACTGAGCCGTGAACCCATTAGTGACCACCTGTATCTGTGGCAGGCCAGCCTCCTTTCCACCCCTTCCAGCGAGGGGCTGCTGCTTCACCTCTTTAGCCCCCTCTCCACCTGTTTCTTCCTCCCCCAACATAAAGTCTCAGTTGCCAGATCCAGTCTTCTTTCAGTGTTTCCATTTTTGTTCTCCCCCTTTCTTTACTTTTGTACTATGCCTTTTTTTAATTCCCCTGACGTTTTTGTTCTCTCAGCGAGGCCATGGGATGTATTTGAAAGAACAAACTTTAAGATCGTGGCATTTTCTGTGACCATCGTCCTGTTAAAGTTTCCTAAAACAGCACTATTTTTTTTCCCTTAAAGGAAGTCATTCTGTGCTTTTCAAGGCCCTCATGCAGCTAATTGGCTTGTAACTATGAGAAAGGGTTACTGCCCTCTGGTTACATCATAGATATATCATAGAAGGGCCATTTTGATTTATGCATTGCAAAGCACTCATTTCTGACCATGTTCTCTCCATCGTTGCTTTATGAGTGGTTTATGCCTCAGAGGTAGTGGTGATTCAGGCCCTGGGGGAGCTGCTCCAGCCTATTTGAATAAGCTATCAATAACATTAAAAGCCTTCACAGACACTGGTTTGCCAGCACTTAGAGGCTAGTGCAAATTGGATGAGTGCCTCGTTGGTGTTTTCAGTTCCTCCTCAGTGTTTGTTAAACAGTTGAAGTATTTGTCAGAAATGTCAGTTGGATGCAAATGTATTATATGCACTTTTAATTGTATTTTTTTATTGAAACTGTGGAACTTGATTTCTTGTTGGATTATGTCCTTAGCACTGGAAAGAACACTGGAAGTGTTGAAAAGAAATTATGTGTGAATTACTCTCATTTAGTAGAAGACAGTCAAAGCTGGCACAGACTCTTGAGCTTTCAGCCAGGGTTGAGTGCTGAAGACTGCTGATTAGGAGGCAGAAAGAGCAGGGGCCCAGAATCTGTGCCCTCCTCCCGTCTCCCTCCCAATGAAGTGCCCCAGCCCCCACTGACCCAGCAAGGGAGCGACGCCAGCTGGATCGTAGACTAGAAAACAAGAAACACAATTCAAAGCCAACATGGGCCTGGGGAAAATGGCCACAGTACCATTGATTTTATTGGGGTCCTGGTTTAGATTCAGGGCATCAGTGATTTCTCCCTTGAAAGCTCTGTAAAAAATAGGCAAAATCTGTGTGCTTTTTTCTTTTCTTTCTCTACTTTCCCTTCCTTCCTCCTATTCTTCTTTTCTTTCTTCTGAAGACAGTCTGTATCTTTGATCAGATTCTCAAAGGAATCCATGAGTAAAAAGTATTTAAGAACCACAATTCTAGATTTTCTCCTCTTTAAAATTACCTCTTTGCTCACTATGAGTAAGTTTTATTGAAATTGCTCCTGGAAAGATGGAAGTTTGAGGAGGTGTCCCCAACTCCAACGTTTGGATACCATGGGAGATAAAAAATTTTAAACCCAAACCTTTTCATGTCTGTAGCACCCAGTGATCTAAGAAACCATAAAATTAGAGGGAGGCTGCTCTGGTGAAACCAAACAGCCTGGATAGTGATTCTACCCACTCCCAGCATGGTCTGAAGGCTGTAGGAAGACGCCAGATTGCCTAATAAATGGTTGAACTGGGCTGCCGTCTAACATTTGTGAATAAATCTTTATTATTTTGGCTCCAGTGGGCATATATTCCCCACAACTTTGGCTGTAATTCTGAACAGGCATAGGTCCAAATACACCTTTGTTATTCTGAAATTCTCAAATACACCCTTCAAACATATTCATTCAAAAAATATATGTTCTTTCAGATTGTAAGTGCAGTGAGACCTGAATACATTTATTTGGTTTTTCACTCAGAATATAAGTTCCTCAAGAGCATTAATGTTGGTCTGTGGAAAGAGCAGATGCTTGAATGACATAGAATATCTCCTTTGTAAAAATGACTGGTCTGAAGTAATGTAAATCAAAAGGAAATGAAGTGATAATCAAGTCCTGTGCCATATGCAGTTAGGTTTTGAGAGCTCACGGACGGTCCCTTATTGCATCACATGCTGTCTATAGTGAATTTACCCAATATACATACAGGGAAAAGAGAGAAAAATATGAAATTTTTACTTTTGAAAGTTTTATATTAGTCTTAACACAGTATTATAGTGAAAGCCCAACTAATTTTGGAAGGGAGAATCTGAGTTTATTTTACACTATCTTGTTGGCTAAATTCCCTTCTGCCAACCTTTGGACTTATCAGGTCTGCTCATGAGTTTTATCTGTGAACTTGAGTAAAGTTTCTGAATTTTTGTAGATGGATTTATTTATTTTCCAAACTTTGCAAGGTGGTCTCTATTTTACTTGGAATACACATTAAGTAAGAGGTATGCTTCACTGCAAGGAAAGTCTTCATTGAGGATTAACCAACTAAAGCCAAAGTGATGAATGATGGATGTTAATTTAATTATCCTGCAGATGATTCTGAATCATTACTGCTTAAGTGCCAAATAGATTCTTCTGTTTACAAATAGAGCACTTTTTTGGCATTAGCAGTATCTAGTATATTGTTTATAGGGTTTATGCTTCCTTTCTTAAGAAAAAAGACATACCACATCGTTTTTATTCTGTCATGTGCCACTTCACAAGTACAACAAAGCCGCATTTATCCGGGGAACGAACATGTTCCAAGTAGGTTAGTTTTCAGATCACTAAGCTCTCACTTTGTTGATAATCTTTCTAAAATGAAGACACACTCCTCTGTTTTCTGAAGCAGAGAGTGCTGCAGGGAACTTCCTCTTTTCTGGATGATTTGGGCCATCCATGTGAACATGGTGATACGCTCTCCAGGGCTATAAACCTATGTAGGTGGAAACATTTGTTCATTAACCTACGTTACCCCAGATGTGTGTGCTTGCTTTCTTATTCTCTCAGATTTTTATGAACCTTTTAACTCCACAAGTTGTCACGGTTACCTTTCATACCTGCCACAATATCCTTTAATATACAGCTATTTTCTGTGGTTATCTGGGTGGCTCCACACCTGTCTTACATTATAAAGACCACTTTAAGAATGCCACACTTCTATTAATAATAAAGGAGTTAATATTGACATTTAATTTAGGGCAATGACACTTACTGGTTTTAATTCCTCTTAAAATGGGTTTAAGTTAAAAAATTGCTTCTGGTCCATTACAATGAAATTGGTAAATTTCTAAAATACACCTTACAATTTTTAGTTTTGAACCCTTTAGTAACTATATGTACAAAGTCCCTCATACAGCTCTACCTGAAGCCAGCCTACTAATTGTATTTTTTTTTAATCTGCTTGATGTATGTTGTAAGTAACATGAGCGACAAAATAATGCAATTAATAGCCTAAAGGGAAATAAAATGGGAGTTTTGAAGAGCTCACATCACTCCAAATGTAAATGTAACTTTCAGTCACTAGAGAAGAGATTTAGGTATATTTAGAGTTATGTATGTCTCAGACATAAGGAAATGGCTGTGTACTTAAGACTTAAAAGACTTGGTGTGTGTGTATCTCCACAGAAATCATCTTTCTTGGTACATGCTTAGCAATCTGAAAAAAGTTTTTTCGTGGAATGGAGACAATATCTCCATATTTTATCTCATCTTGTATAATATTTATTTGAGTATTGCAAGCAGACCCATTTTAGCCTGTGACAAATTAAACATCTACAGTTTTCTTGCTCAGAACTTCTGTATAGTTGTGGTGACAGTAGCTATAAGTAGCTAATTAGGAGCCATTTGATTAGGTGAACATGTTTCAGTTATGTAGAAAAGTCTCGTTACTGCAGCAGCTTCCACTCTTGTCCTGGAGCAGCATTTAATTTTTTTTCTTTTTTTCAGTTGCAGACTAGAATTATTCATAGCCTTTTTGGCATTTTTTTCCTCTATGAATGCCAGTCATCTGGAGCTGTGGCTGTTGTTCAACAAAACTGATTCTTCTGCAGGTGTAAACCAGATGATTTAGGTCCTCAAGCCAATCTAGACAGAAATCTTCATTTGCTTTTTTTATCTACTAACCAAGTTCACAAGATAATTAGAAACCATCTCATTCCTTTTTCGTGTTTGCTCATAGAACATCATTTTTGTTTTCCTCTTTACCTATCAGTCTATTTGATTATACATTATCCAATAGTTTATAAGTTCACTTTCCCTGGTATTTATCAAAATAACACCTCCACACACACCCCTCATGTCACGAGGGAGAATCCCTGGGGATTACTATGCAAAAATCTCTGCCCAATTGGACCTGACTTTAAGAGTGGGTGGAGAATAGGCAGACCCTCCACATAGTGGCCACCAGCATGAGCACTTGATTTGAAGCTGACTTGGAAGCAGTTGAGCAGTATGGATGTGGCACTGAAGACAAACCCAGGCTTCTTTCTGATTGCCCATCTTTCTCTAGAGTGTTTGGCCCCTGCATTGATGAGGTCAGGTGCACAGTAGAACCAGGGCTGGACAAGTCCAGGCCTTTGCTGCTGTGCTTGGTCGCTAATCTCAACCCCAGCACTTGATATGGACCTAACACATACTAGGTGCTTTGTTTTCTCATCTATAAAATGGAGATTATAGGCTGGGCGCGGTGGCTCAGGCCTATAATCCCAGCACTTTGGGAGGCCAAGGCAGGTGGACCATGAGGTCAGGAGTTCAAGACCAGCCTGGCCAGTTTGGTGAAACCCCATCTCTACTAAAAATACAAAAATTAGCTAGGCATGGTGGTGTGCACCTGTAATCCCAACTACTCAGGAGGCTGAGGTAGGAGAATAGCTTGTACCGGGGAGGTGGAGCTTGCAGTAAGCCAAGATCACGCCACTGCACTCCACCCTGGGTGACAGAATGAGACTCTGTCTCAAAAAAAAACTGGAGATTATAATGCTTCATAGGTTTGTTGGAAGGGGTAAACTAGAGAGTAAACTACCCAAAGCTGTGCTTAACATGTAGTAGGCCCTTATTATAAAATAACTAATTAAGTCAAGTTGGTTACTCAGCCTGGGATAGTGACGGAAGAAGGAGAATGGAGGCCTTGGCTTTATTATTTTTAAGTTGTCTCTGAACTCTCTCATGAATGCTTTGAAGTGCCTTGGGTCTGAGTATTTTAAAAACAATTGTCATTCAGAAAAAGTTGAAAGCAAAAACATAGATCCCAACGATAGAGCAGTTCAATCCATTGCAGGTTGTTCTGGAGTAAAAACTCTTCTCTACATATCACTCGATATGTGAAAACGTTCATCTAAGCATCTAATTGAAAATTTCCCTTAACATATTGGAGAAGCCAGCTTCCCCTGGTGGACTCATTGCCAAGCCACAGCTTCCTTTGGGAGGGCAGGCTTCTTCTTCCTTTTGGGGGCTGAATGGAAAACCAGGAGGCTCTGGGTTTGAAAGTGAGTGCCACTTAGCTGGTCCAGGTGGGAGCCTGGGCAGTGTAGATAAGCCATTTAGATGAAGTCAAAAATCAATAGGTCAGTAAGAACTATACCCCAAGCAAGAGTGACGTGAATGCTCTGCCATCATTATTGGTAGCCAGGGAAAAGCAGTTAGAGAGCACCACTCTGTCTGCTTTACTGATGGGTAGGATAATTTCATCATGTGTGGCTTTAGATTATACTGTCTTAATGAGATCTGCAGTGAGGGGGGAATTGAACTGCAGAGAATGATTGTGGGGGTGTGTGTGTATGTTTAAGTAGCATCCTAGTGATTCCAAAAATTACGCAAGAAAGATGCTGTAATCAGCTAGACTAGCTGGCTTAGCATTGGGCCATGTATTATGTTTCTGCATTTCTAATTTGATTTCCTGGACACTTGTATCATTAAACTAAAAAGCATTCACATTTTATGTCTTGATAGGAAAAAAAAAAAAGATTAATGATACTTTAGGAAATGATCTGACTCGAATTTACCCAGGAAATGATCTCTTCTCACTAATGTTTCATTCTAGTCTAAAACAGCCCTGCCTCTGATTTTATAATTAGAAATATAATGTTGAATTCCAGGTACTAGAAAAAATGTGGGGCTTATTTTCTCTACCTCTATATTTGCTATATTTGGGTTATTATCTTCTTGCTCAATAAAGAAAATTTATTTAAGCATGAGTATCAGAAAAATAAGATTAAATGATTTGTAGAATTTATCATTTGGGGAATATTCTACTTTTATACTAGTTAATTGTGTTTTGGGACATAAGACACAGGAAAGGTTTTCCTGTAGTGTTTATGTAGTAACTTTTTAGCACACAGAAATGTGATATATTTTCTACCAATATGACAAATACATCTACTCAGAATTCTGAAGGGAAGAAACTTGGTGTGATTTCCTGTGCATGAAAATGTGTCTCAAAATGAGGATTACAAAACCTTATAGTGCTGTAAAGTTGGTTTTATGTTTAGACTAATATGTTGGTTTTATGTTTAGACTAACATAATGTCCTAAGGTGTTTACAAATTAACTGCTGCTGAAAAAAAAATACTGTTTAGTAAAAATATTTTTAAAATCCCATAGCCTGATAGTCTTTTACAAATAATCTTTATTAACATTCTCCCACAAGGAATGGTGGCCTGGTACTTGATATTATAGTATTGCAGTACTTGAACTTAATATTATAGTATTGCAGACTGTGCTTTGTAAGCCTTTCTGATGGATCAAAGAGCTCTATTCTTCAAACATGCTTCCATCCTAGAGTCCACTTACTTCTCCACTAGCATATACTATGTAGGCCCAGAAATCAGCTCGTCAGGGTCTAGGAGTCGAATATATATACTGTTGCCTAAGGGAGGCATAATAAAGGGTGGTAGGAAATGATACAAGAAAAATGCAGACAGAACACCAGCCCTTGATCAAGGCTGTTGAAGACAGAGGGTGAACATGCAAAAAACAGTGAGCCAAAAACGCTATATAAAATTAAGTACTCAATTGCACAAGGTTCACAGTTGTTTTCATATTCTTAGGAATGGAATCAAGCAGTGCTAATTTTGTTAGACATAAAGAAAACTACGCTCTACAGCTCTCTTGGGTAGCATAGAACTTCCCTGGTGGGTTAGATACATGTTGATATGACTCTTAAGACCAGAGTTAGGTACCTCTTAATATTGATTCATGGTTTTAATGGCTGATGTGTGTGATCCTAGGGTAGACATCCCTCAACCACCCTAAATTGTGTACTTGACCCTGCAGTGGTTTGCAAAAGGGTATTTAGTGTCAGCTGAGAAGCTGCACTTCATCTTAGGTGAAGCCAAGTCAGTGGTATATAAATGGATGGCCTCTTTACAAAAAACTATATGATAAAAAGGTTGGTCTGTAATCCTCCTGGAAATAGTGTGTGTGTTTTGAGGGGGAGAGCGGGGGAGAGAAGCTAACTCATTTACATACCATGCTTCCCCCTCTAAGAAAAATTTCACGCTGATTGCAGCTTTTCTTAACTCTAAAATGAAGAACATGAATATGCCTGTAGTAGGTAATTTAATTGAAACAGACATCCACATCCATACAATTTGGGGGGGGGGGAAATGATTGTGCAAGGAGAAAATATACATCAATGCACCCTCAAGAGTACTTTACCTCTGCCTCCTGGTTTAGGAATCTAGAAAATGTTCATCTTGACACCTCTCAGAGATCTCTCAAGTGACCAGTGGGCTGCACTGTCAGAGCTTGTCAGGAGAAACCAGTGCAGACTAATCACACCATGCTAAAACTTCTGGACCATTTGCTATAAAATGATGCTGGTCACTTTAGCATCTGCAGCAGGCTTCCAGACTTCACCTGCTATTCATGAATTCTTTGCTGAAGCACACCAGGAAATGATGCTAGGAATCTGTTTCTTGCTTGGCTACACCTTTTTTCCTTGTCCAAAATACTTTTCAGTGGGGACAATAACCTAACATACTGAGTTCAGTGTAAACAGGAAATCTGGCAGTAATAACTGGACCAAGGACTAACTTTGCAAAGCCAAGTTTTAATGAGTAATTTGCAAAGTAATTAATCAAGAGGTCATTGTCCCTATAAAATGGGGTAAATGTACCCCACACTGATGTGGTACCTCTTTTGGCTGCCTGAGGCCACAGTTTTTTATGGGCTGATCTTCCTTATGACCAGTGGTGAGCTACTAGTAAGAGAGTGACCCAGCATTTCCAGGATCAAAAAGAGAGAATGTGGAGTCTACCTCTTCAGTCTTGGAAAACTACAGATCGTGAACCATTAATAACTCATCAGTGGCTCAGGAAATCAATTTAGTGAATCAAGGCCAACTTTGTTTTTATTTTTTTTTGAGACCCAGTCTCGCTCAGTCCCGCAGGCTGGAGTGCAGTGGTGCCATCTTGGCTCCCTGCAGCCTCTGCCTCCCAGGTTCATGTGATTCTCCTGCCTCAGCCTCCCAAGTAGCTGGGATTACATGCACCCGCCACCACGCCTGGCTAATTTTTGTATTTTTAGTAGAGATGGGGTTTCACCATCTTGGCCGGGCTGGTCTCAACCTCTTGATCTCAAATATCCTGCCTTGGCCTTCCAAAGTGCTAGGATTACAGACGTGAACTGCTATGCCTAGCCCCCAACTATTTTTTTAAAAAGTAAATAGAATAGAGTAAAAATAGTAAAGTGCCCCATGTGTTATAAGGTTAAATATTTTGCAAAAAATAAATATGCACATATAAATATATATACTGATATGTACTGAATTATAATATGTATTTCTTACCATGAATCTTCTCAAACTTCTTTAAGTTTGATAACTGTTACTTTATTCTGTATTCTTTTTGAAATATGGAAATGATAATACATTTCCAAATACATTTTAGGTATAGTGATACAAGAGATTGTATGTTTCTTTATGCTTAGGAGAAATGGCGACCCTAGGGGAACAATGCATTGATTTAAAGTTGTTGCATTCAGACAAAATGAATGTGCTTACATAGTCCTCCAAAAAATATGACATTAAGCACAAATGGTTTGAAATTTTATGCTAGGTTTAGGTATCCTGAAATATTTCAAAGCTATATTTATTACTATAATATATTTTCTTTCTTTTTTTTTTTTTTTTTTTTTTGAGACAGAGTTTCGCTCTTTTTGCCCAGGCTGGAGTACAATGGTGTGATCTAAGCTCACCACAACCTCCGTTTCCCAGGTTCAGGTGATTCTCCTGCCTCAGCCTCCCGAGTAGCTGGGATTATAGGCATGTACCACCACACCCAGCTAATTTTGTATTTTTAGTAGAGAGAGAGTTTCTCCATGTTGGTCAAGCTGGTCTCGAACTCCCAACACCAGGTGATCTGCCTGCCTCAGCCTCCCAGCGTGCTTGGATTACAGGCATGAGAATATATTTTCATAGATACTATTAGGGTATATAGAAATCCATGATGAGAATGCAATAAATTTAAATATTTAAACATTTAAAATCATATTTCAAAATTTAGAGTTCTTATGCTAAAAGGAAAAATGAAGTCTAATAAAAAGGCAGAACAAAGTAAATCTACATGTTTTTCCAAGCAGCCAAGAAACACTTGGGCTGTTTAAGACTGCCAGCAATATTTGTTTCCATAGATTGTCATAGAAATTCTAAAAGCCCGGTTACTTTTAGTATTCGTATAGTTTTCTTTACACAGTGGAACATTTATTTCCTTTTTTGGGGTGGTGGGAACATTTTACTTTAAAGACATTATTTTTACTTAAAATAGTCAAAACTGAGAGGAAACAGGAACACATACTTTGGAGCCAGACTGTTTAGGTTACATGAGCTGGAGCTAGTTACTTAGTCTGTCTGTGCCTCAGTTTCCTCATTCATAAGATGGAAGACACAGCAGTATCTATGTTAATGAGGATTACATGAATTAATATTTATAAAGTCTTGCCCACAGGAAGTACTGCTAAGTGTTTGCTGTTATTAGGACACCTACACAGCCTTTATTCATTCAAAAACATTCCCTGAGAGCCCACAAGATCAGATACTGGACTAGGGATAAAAGGCAACCTGTAGTATCTCACGCATACAGCGGGCAAGTCAGAATTCTAAACAGATGAATGGAAGACAGTGATGTAGAAAAGCTGAGTGGCAATTTGGTGATACGGAGGAGCTATGCTAGAGATGAGTAGTGGAGGTGAAAACGAGCTTTTCTTAAATACATGCCACTTGATCAATTGAAATAAGGTCCAGATCTTGACATTTATTTTAGATGTTTTCCTCAGCCAGCAGCCTAATTCTTGGCCCTTCCATCCTTTCCCTAGTGTCACTTTTCTTTTAGAGGCCAGTCTTAACAGAGCCGTTGAAGGGCTGGATCGTGATAGAGCTGTAGCTATTAGCACAGAACTCCCACCCATTGACAGCTGTGTGTCTCTCAGTACTGATCCATGTACAATTGACTGGCCTACTTATTGAAGATAGAGAAGTTACTGTTTACAAACTTTCTTTCTTTCTTTTTTTTTTTTTGAGATGGAATGTCGCTCTTTTGCCCAGCCTGGAGTGCAATGGCATGATCTTGGCTCACTGCAACCTCTGCCTCCTGGGTTCAAGTGATTCTCAGCCTCCCGAGTAGCTGGGATTACAGGCACGCTCCACCACGTCCAGCTAATTTTGTATTTTTAGTAGAGACAGGGTTTCACCATGTTGGTCAGGCTGGTCTCAAACTCCTGACCTCAAGTGATCCACCTGGCTTGCCCTCCCAAAGTGCTGGGTTTACAGGCGTGAGCCACTGTACCCAGCCTAGTTTATAAACTTTCTTTCCACCCTTTCCCAAGGCAACTGCTACACTTACTGGAGCAATGCTGTAAATATTCTCTAGTTGTATAGGATACGTGGCAGAAATCCTCTAAAGTATATCTCACCCATGAAAATGTAAGCCCTAGACCATTTTGATTTCCCAGTAATTTGTCACACTGTGTATTCACAAACAATTTCAACATTACAGATGGATGTTGTGCATTGAGGCCCAGGGTCAGGAGTAAAGGAGCTTTTTCAGGAAAGTAATAGACATCTCATTTGTTACTCAGTTGGTTTCTCAGTCCACTTATGCTGTTGTAAAGGCATACCTGAGGCTGGGCAATTTATAAAGAAAAGAGGCTTATTTGGCTTATAATTTTGCAGACTGTACAAGAAGCATGGCTCCAGCATCTGCTTCTGGGAAGGAATTCAGGCTGCTTCCACTCATGGTAGAAGGGGAGCCAATGTGTAGAGATCACGTGGTAAGAGAGGAGGCAAGAGGGAGAGGGAGGTGCCAGGCTCTTTAAACAACCAGCTCTTGTTTGAGCTGCCAGATTAAGAACTCACTCATAACCATGAGGATGGCACCAAGCCATTCATGAGGGATCCACCCTATGACCCAAAAACCTCCTTTTAGGCTCCACCTCCAACACTGGAGATCAGATTTCAGCATGAAGTTTGGAGGGTCAAATATCCAGATTATAGCAATTGGTAAGCCCCAATTATGAAATCCAAATAGGAATCAGATATTCAAGGATCTCTTAGTTGGATAGGGGAAATGTATGTGATTGCAAATGTTAGGAGCACAGTAATGGAATCATAAACATGTTTCAGTGGTGGCTTAAAGGAGGGAGTGGCCAATTATGCCTGGGGTGGGGGAGATACTGTTAGAGATCCCCTACTAGATAAGTCCCACAATAAGCAGCAACACTTATTAACTAAGGACCTACTGCATGTGGAACACAGCACCCAGCGCTGTATTATACACCAAGGTGGGACAGCGGAAGGTAGACCAGCAAGCCCACATAGCCACATCTGGCCCCGTCCTGCACAATAAGGTCTCATCTGAGTTGAGGTCATGTTCCAGCCATCAGCACACCTATATCATCATGTCTACTCTTCTAGGGATGGCTTAGAAGTTACTTCCTTCACTACTGAGATTGAGAGTGTGTTTATCTTATCTAAAATGTGCAGGAGATGCTGAAGCAAGCAAGTGAAAGACAAACTTCTACTGAAATGATCAACATCACCAGCAAAGCAGAAACTTGATCCAAATATAACCATAGAATGTTAACAATGAGAAGGAACAGGGAGAGAAGCTTTGGGAAGGAGTGTGGCTTTGAGTCAAATGAGAGATGACTAACGAGTAAGGAATAAAAGCAAAGCATTGAAACTAATATACACTGAGGAGGTTAGTATAATGCAAAAAGGGAAGCATTATCGTAAAAAATTCAAGTGACTGAACGAAATGGAAACTGATTTATTAGGTGGTAGGGATACAGTTGGAAGCTCAGCAGGTCCATCTGAAAATAAAAAGTAGGAAGTAAACCTGTTCTAAGTGACCCTCCTCAGCCCAGTAATGATATTGTCAAAGGGGAGGAGAGTGAGTGAATAAAATACAGGGGTTAACTCCACGCAGAAGAGAAATTTCCAGGTTGGGATCAAGAAACCAAGACGATTAAATCAACCTGGAATACTTTGTATAAAATATGATCAAAGCAATAAGATTATCTTCTCGGATTGTGTCCTAAGTAGGAGTCACCAGATGGGGTGGCAGGGATATGTGCAGATTATAGAAAATGGCTGGTTTAAACAGCTCAAGAAGGTGGCCTGAAACAAAAAATAAGTAACGAGAACCACAACAACAAAATCCTAACCTATAGAGCCCTCCACATGTCCAAGACTTAAGAATAAAGGCATCAGATTGCCTCTCTCCAAGCCATACCAGGTGTCTGGGTATGCCCAATCACCTTTTTCACGAGTCAGGAAAAGGTACTAGATCTAAAAATGACAGACAGCTGCATAGACACAGATATAGACAGACAGATTCAAAGAGGGCCTTGTTGATTCAAAGCTGGAATAGAGGGCAGAGATGTCACAGCTGAGATACAAATTGGGTGGCCCCCAGAACATAAACAGGTTTGACACTGGAGGACATGCTGGACAGCCATTCAGGAGCCCTGAATTCTAATGTCACTGCTGCTCCTGCCTAGCTTTGTGGTCTTGGTGACGGAGTTGCCTGATGTTTGTGTTTTCATGCTTGTGAAACAAAGAGGGTTGCAATAAACAAATTCGAAGATCCTTACCACACTTAAAGATTTCCGTAAGGATATAAAGAATAGAAGAATATAAAGTGAACCCAGTTCTCATGACAACTTCAAAGTGAATTCACCACTCGGGAAGTAAGGATCAAGTTTCCATCCTTTAGACATTAACTTATTTCTCTTCTTTTTTTTAGATTGCCAACACACTCCTGATCTAAGTTCACAAAAAAAGTTTCATGTCTTTCTCAAAACCTTCCAGGAATGCCATATTGTCTATAAGACTAATCTTTAAATTTCAGCAAGAGTAGGCACATTTGGATTATTAAAGGCCATACTGTCCATATTTCTGCATATTCTGCCTGTTTTCTCCTGCTGGAGATACTTTTTGGGGTATTGGAACCCTCTGTTCACTCTCTTCTGTGAATGTCGTTTCTTTAGAATATACATGCCAGAAGATTTAAACATTGTGCTGTAGAATGTTACTTGATAACATCAGTTGTATTTATAAATCATCAAATGTAAAACATGAGACACAAATTGCCTTGTTTCTACTGCAGAGTCAAGTATTCTTTCTCCTGTTCAAGATAATTAGGCAGTGACTTGTATAATAAACCCAAGGATGGAAAAGACATTTTAGCCTGCCAGTTACACATAGAATTGCACTGACTTTGTATCCCTAGGGTATTTAATGCTGCCCTAAGGGATTGGAAAGGTGGGACCCCTCTCTTTTGTATAGGTTCCAGAAGAGTGGCAAGTTGTTTAAGAATATTTTGAAACTTTGCATGAAAATATGTCTTTAATAGAATTGGGGCTCTGTGGCCAGAAGGTGCAAATTAATGAGAGTGGAGTTAGAGGAAGACATCAGAAAGGCAAGACTCAGATGACTAGACTCAGCAGACTGGGGGAAAGTCCTGGTAAAATGCAGACAACAATCTTGGTCAAGTTACATTTGAATTGCTGATGAGCTGCCTCAGAGAAGATGCTGCAGAGATAGTAGAGAGGCAAGATTCCACAGGATGAAGAGATCTGGGGTGAACAGTAGAATCGGGAACCTAGGAACGTAAGGTGGATGATAGAATTTGAGTACAGGTAATCTATTTAAAAAAGGCAATTAGTAGACCAACAGTGGAATTTATTTTATTTTTGAAATTCACACAAGCAAGAAGCAGCAAAGTCTTTAAGGCTATGTCTACACTAAACTCGCAAGGGAAGTCAGAGGGTCCAGAACATCTTTTAGTGTTCCCTGCAATCCTACAACCTGGAGTTCCCCAAGAAATTTTTGAAACGGATGCTCCATCTGCATTCCAGGTAGGGTATTTTTTGTTGGGTTCTGTTTACTTTGTATTTTGATTCCCATATAGAATAATCTACTAGAGTGGATTCTGGAACTCCATTTGATCTTTAGACCAGTGGGTTCCTTGAGGATCTCAAATATGAGCCTTCTAGTGAGTTTAAGTTTGTAAGCGTCCTGCCTTGAACGTGAAGTTGTACAGTTGGAAAGATTAGTGGGAAATCCTGCTATAAGCAGAGCCATTGAGAAAATTCCAGGAGAGAGAGTCAATGATGAGGAAAGTCTCAGCTAGAAAAATCCACCCATAGTTTGATGAGGCTAAAGGTGTAAGAGAGGCAATTAGCATTGTTCACAAGATGCCAAATTCTGACTTTAATTAAGAAACATAAAGATAAATCAAAGAAAAAAACTTTTATTTGAAAATTCAGTAAAATACTAGAGAAGAAAATGATGATTATTGCAGAATATGTCACAGGTTTTTGTTAAAGGGGAGGAAAGTAAATTAGTGTTATCCGGAAGAGCCATTGGTTCAAAAGAGGCTTTTATGAAAATTAGTTTGAGAAAGTGACATTCTTAATTGATGATATGAAGAGTTTAAAATATTCCTGTACTCTTTTTTTCTTTGTGTTTAATTACTCAGTACGCTCTGACATATGTCAGGGCATTAACAATTTTGCGACATGAGTTATCTGCCTAAGTATTATAAATGTATGTGTATATGTGTGTGTGCATTACATAATAGAGCAAGAATGTGAGTCTATATTGAGATTCTTAGCTTGAGTTGCCTCTCATTAATATAATTTAAGATATATTAAATAGTAACCAATTTATTATGTTCTAATCCTGACTCCACAAATACATAGTTGTGTGAGTTTTAAACATTTCTACTTTAGTATCATACTTTAAAATTAGGGTGTTGGCAGAACAAAAGCCCATTTGAAATATTAACTCCAAAATAGACTTATTTTTTTCCCTTGCCAGTATAGGCAAGTCTACAGGGACCTTTTGTTGCCAGTCAAATGGAAAAATCCTATTTTAGGAATCAACCCTATTTTTAAATAGTTTTCAGTCATTACTTAATCAAAGGCACAGCTCTTGATCTGCTGTTCAAAGGATTAAACAAAAATCTGGGCTTAAAGTAAAATGTCAACAAATGCCACGTATACCCTACATTGAAAAGGTTAAATTGTGTGGCTAATTAATACTAAAGCTTCAGAGATACATTTGCATGACACTATTCATTTGTTTAAGCATTTTTGGTCAATGTTTTCCTAACCGCATTTTAACAATTGTTTGATTTATTTAAGATATAATAAAGGCATCCAAATTCAGTTTGATAATTTGTTTACATTGAGGTCTCTATCTATGCTAAATAAAGTATAGATATTGCTAACACACAGCTTTCAAAGTATAATGTGTTCAGTCGTGATCATGATTGATGGCTGAATACATTTCCAAATATACTCGTAACTTTAGCTTAAATGTAGTTGAATTGAATGCAGATTGAATAGCAAATGGAATTGAGATGCAGTGGAAACTTGAAGCTAAGTCAGATAAAGAGCACTAGCATTACCCTTGGGTGTGGACCAGAGTGGAAGAGGAATGTGGGATTCTGATGTTGCAATGGTTAACCCTGAAACTCGATGCAATGCTTAGCTTATAAAGAGACCTAATCAGGTGTATGCACAGTATTTAAATATATCTATTTGGAAAGGATCAAATACATACACACACACATATATATATATACATATATATACACATACACAGAGAGAGAATAGATCACAAGTAAATAGTTTGATAGCTAGATAGACAAATATTCAAAAAATACATATATAGAGAGATGTGCATGTGTGTGTGTGTGTGTGTGTGTGTGTGTGTTCTACAGATGGATGGTGTGTATGTATATATGTATGTACACGTATTTAAAGCTATATCCCAGTTGTCTGGAAGTAATTCTCAAATTGTCTCCCTGCTTTTCCTGTTCATTCCTGTACAACATGGAAGTTGTGAATAATTGTAAAGTTGTAAATAATGCCTCTAGGCTCATGTAGCGTTTAGGTGAGAGCTAATTCTGGGTAGATAATATCAGAGCTTATTTATTAAAACACATTTTTGCTTTTTCTTTAAGAGTTATTTTTTAAAAAGTAAATAAAGGCAATGGAAAGCTTTTCCAGTGATTTTTTTTTTTTCATGTGAAATTAAGTTTTAGCCTTAGGCCATGTGAGGGAGTAGATATCATAGAAACCCAGGACGAAGGTGCTATCCTGAGGGTAACGTTTCTAACTTTATTAGTATTTCTAACATTTCTGACTTTGAGATGTAATTTCTATAGGAGCCTGTGGTTCAAATTCAGGGTGTTCAGAATTAAATCTGGAATTTTCAGATCATAGAAATGAGATTTATTTTGATGAGGAAAAACCCTGTGCCTATGTGCAAACATAAGCTCTGAGACGTCAATATTCAGGTACCATTATAATCTTTTGTTTTATAATGGCTGTTTCTGAATCTGCTCCTGCTTACCAAAAAAGTCTAGATTTTGGTAAGCTTAATCTTCCAAATTAAAGATATGGTATATAGTACACAGTGGTAAGACAGCGAAGATACAGTCTAGATGCAGTGGGTTATTTCTAAACATTGCCTTCAAACATGACTGCAAATATATTAGAAGAAAATATGTTAAGTGATTGAGATAATATAATTAGACTTTGGGTTGTTGCTATTATTATCAATATAGAAATCTCATTAATTCATGCATAGTTTGGAGTTGATGATTATTTATGTGAGATTGCAGCATAATCTCCAATTTCTGTATTTATAATAAAAGAAGAAATAGCATGGACAAGATAGATTTGCTTACAGGCACAAGAGTGCCTGTAAGTGCTAGGCATGATGTGTATTATATAACTTAATGTATATAAGTTGCCTCTGGGGTAGACTATATTATCTGTATTTTAGCAATAAGAAATCTGAGGCTTATGGCTTAAGGGACTAATCAAGGTCATGTATTTAAGGAAGTGGATTGAGGATGTGAACTTGGGTCCTGTGCTTTTTTGAGTACCAACCTTAGGAACCTAAATTCCTTAGGCATTTTTATTCCTTTATTCAACCCATTTCCTGAGTGACACTGTGGGCTCACTATGATAAACATTATTTTTACAAGCAATATGCTTACTACTGTATTTATCAATCATTCTTATCCGGGCACTAGAGCAGTTCCCTCAAGAACTTCAAGGTGCTAGTGCTTTCTTAGACGGGCAGAGACTGTATATACATTTGAAATATTCATATCCTAGTAATGTATACTCTCTCCGACTCGTGCATATCTCTTACTACTTTCATTATTGCTGTTTCACTGCACTTAGTTGTGTGTGTTCATGGTACATCTTAGAGTCAGTATTCACCATAGAAAAGGATTAATAAAGTCAAGACTTAATAGTAGCTACTTCCTGATAATGTTGTCAGCAAAGACTCCTTCTGAATCTAAATCCTGAAAATGCTCTCAGATATTGAGCTGATGCTGGCACAAATGAAAATCAGATAGAGCTTTTAGGTAGTAATTTTTAGAATCTTTACTGAGTGTCAGGTAGGAGGAAGCAGCTGGGATTATGCATTATTTTTAAAACAAAGAGCAGAGGTTTTCTTGTGTTTCTGTTGCCAACTTCATGTTTCAGAAAATACTTGACTCTTGTGATGGGTAAGTTCATAAAAGTATGTCATGTTTCCTTCTCAGCTCTGAATTCAGTGAGCTTTTAGGTTTTTAGAGGTGTCTAAAATATTTCTTTCTCCTATTTAGTGACACATAAACATTATTTTTATTGAAAGGCACAGGAAAACCCAGCATAATTCCTGCCATGTGCAAGGCAATCTTGCCTATTTCATCACTGCTGTTGTTAATTGTGTTTTTTTTTAATACGGAGTTTTGCTCTTGTTGCCCAGGCTGGAGTGCAATGGCACAATCTTGGCTCACTGCAACTTCCACCTCCCGGGTTCAAGTGATTCTCCTACCTCAGCTTCCCAAGTAGCTGCTATTACAGGCATGTACCACCATGTCAGGCTATTTTTGTATTTTTAGTAGAGACGGGGTTTCACCATGTTGGTCAGGCTGATCTCAAACTTTTGACCTCAAGTGATCCACCTGCCTTGGCCTCCCAAAGTGCTAGGATTACAGGCGTGAGCCTCTGTCTGGCCAATTGTAATTTCTTTAAAGCCTTTCTCCAATCTATGAGATACATGGAATTCTAAGTGCCCCTGTGAAATGTCAGTGAATGGAAGTAGGCAGGCAATTAAAGAAAGACAGAAGCTATCTTGGCATAACTAAACTTTAGCATATGCATTTTAGCAAAAAAGATAGCTCAAGTGATGGAAGAGTAGAAATATTTTAAAAGATGTCTAGGGATTTGTTAGCAATGTATATCCTACCACATCATTTTTATTACACAATTTTCTCTTGGAAGAATCATTGGGTTTTACAGTAACAAAGACTTTCCCAGGCATATAATAAGCTGATAGGTTGCTTTTTCTCTTTCACTACTGCATGAAATTTCTGCTAACAGAACTAGGCCTCGTTAACCTTGTGCCATCATTTCATCTGTCCTCTTACCCATTTCATAAAGCATATCCTTTTGTGTCCCATGATCAAGATGGAAGCTTCCCACACGGTGGGTGAGCCCTTGGTGGGCACACTGGAAATCTACTATTTTGACATCCACTTGCTTGAAAGTCAGAACTACGTAGAATGAGCCTTCTTTAGCAATAATGTATGGCCCTAGAACTTCTGGCATCAGGCTATTTGAATCACAATAAAAATATTTTTTATAAAAACGTAAAATTGTAAGAAATTTGGAGGTGTTGGGTAGATAGAATAAGAGAAAGAACAGGAGGACAGAAGAGAGAAAGGAGGGAGAATAAAAGGAGACACAGAAAGACAAACTTCTGTCCTGTCCCAGTAAAGTTGGAAGCCACCCCAGGAATTTCTTGGATAGTTAACATTGATAAACAAGAGTGAGAAGTCGTGCAATTGCCAGATGGATTATGTCAGTAAATATGCAAATTGGAAAGTGCAGTCCCAACACAGTTTTACTTCAGAGTTATATTTTCCTTTTTAGTCATACCTGAATTAAACACCTAATTTCCTTAACCTTTTATTTTCCTTTATGTGTTGAGTGAATGTCATCTGGAAGCCTGTGTTTCAGCTTACACATCTATGACTTCTAGATATCTAAAATTAAAATCTCACTTAATTTTAATGCCTCTCATTTGCTAAGAAAATAGTAGTAATTTAGGCAGTTGTCTTTGTCACACACACCAAAAGACCAGTTAGAATGGTTCCCTTGCTTTTCTTGGCTTAGAGTCCTTTGTCTCATACCTGCTGGAAATTAATTTTAACAGTCAGTCACTTACTTAATTAAGCTAGAAGACTTTTAAAAGGTAATGTGTCCAATAAAATCATAGACTAATGGCTACTATGAAATGCTCATAATAGTAGCAGCCTTTAAGCCTTTAGCAAAAAGAATTGTGAAGAGGGTTTACATGAATGGATTAGATTTCATTTTAAAGTGCAAAGTAACATAAACAAATATGAAAAACTTACCTTGTAACTTACAGGTACCTTAGATTACTAATTAAATGAAAATAGGAGTTAAATATTGGAGCAGTAGTAAAGTTTCAGAGCAGTGTTTTCAGGTAATGTTATATTAGTATATCCACCAGAGAGGAATAAATGTGTTTTAAGATAATATAAGACCTATGATGTCAGATGTTTTCATGTGAGCTGCAATTTAAAAGTATCATCCCCCTTGGGCTTGTTTTCTTGCTTAATAAATGAAATATGTGGTTATGCATTACAAGAAAAAATTAATATGACATAATTCAAATGATAATTTCTTATGGGGAGAACGTTCTAGATAGTCTATTTTAGAAGAAGCCCTAAAGCAGTATTACCTAATAGAAATATAATGTAAGGCATATATACAATTTTAAATTTTCCACTAGACCACATTAAAACAAGTAAAAATAAACATAAATTTTATCTTTAATGTAATATATGCAAAACACTGTGTAACTTATTAACAAATTATTAATGGAATTAGAATTTTTTTTTCGGCCAGGCACAGTGGCTTACGTCTATAATCCTAGCACTTTGAGAGGCCGAGGCAGGAGTTCAAGAGCAGCTTGGCCAACATGGTGAAACCACATCTCTGCTAAAAAAAAAAAAAAAAAAAAAAATTAGCCAGATGTGGTGGTGCACACCTGTAATCCCAGCTACTTGGGATGCTGAGGCAGGAGAATCGCTTGAACCCAGGAGGTAGAGGTTGCAGTTAGCCAAAATCCCGCCACTGCATTCCAGCCTGGCTGACAGAGTGACACCTCATCTCAAAAAAAAAAAAAAAAAATTCTAAGTCTTGGAAATCCAGTGTGCATTTTACATGTGCAGCACATTTCAATTCAGCACATTTTAATTCAGCCATGTTTCATGTGCTTGGTAGCACATGTGCTGGCAATTACCATGCTGGACTTGAAAGCTCTGAAGGGAAGACTCACAGGGCCAAGCAGCCAAGAAAATGACTGAAAGAGGTCACCCAGGAGCTGTAGCAAACTGTCACTCTCTACATGCACAGGGCTGCTCTCAGCCCAGCCAGTTTCTGCCTTAGTCCTAGTGCTGCCAGATTCTCTGAAGCCAGAAATCCAGAGCCCTGTAGGAAATTTAAATGTTGGCAACTAATGTAAACATCATGCCACATTGGCCTTCAGGTTGCCAGTTTGTGGCCTCTGTTCCCAAGATTTTGAATTTTCAGCCACATAAGGGTCTCTGACTCATCCAACAAGCTGTATTGGGTTTGGTGAAGGAGAATAAAGGATCCCCCTTTTCACAAATACAATGTGTTTGAACATATTTTTAAATTTATGGGATGATTTCCACATTAGAATCTACTCAGTGGTTGCCTTTGCCACCTTCCTGTGCCCACAGAGCCTAGAGCTGGAAAGCTCTGGGATAAAGTACTTCATTGCTCTAGCTCATTTCACCTCTCCCCCGTTTTTAACATTCATCCCACCAAACCTATTGTTGAGAGTCCCTAATCCATGTCAGATTACAGTCTTCTTAAAGGCAGGCAGAATCTGTCTTATTCTACATTGTATCTCCAGCACTTTAATGGATGAGTAGGTGATAAATGAAACCCAAAGAAGTTTGGCAAGGATCTGGATAATTTGGGGCCCTTGTGTACTGCTGGTGGGAATGTAAAGTAGTACAGCTACTATAGAAATACAGTTGGCAGTTCCTTAAAAAAATTAAAGCTAGAACTACTATATGATCCAGCAATCCTACTTCGGGGTATTACCCAAAAGAAGTGAAAGCAGGACATGAAGAGATAGTTGTACATCCATGTTTATAGCAGCATTAGTCACAGTAACCAAAAGGTGGAGGCAACCCAAGTCTCCACTGACAGATGAATGGATAAACAAAAAATGTGGTCTGTACATAAAATGGAATATTATTTAGCCTTAAAAGAAGGAAATTCTGACGTATGCTACAGCATGGGTGAATCTTAAAAACATTATACTGAGTGAAAAAACCAGTGGCAAAGGGTAAATGCTGTATAATTTGTTTTATATTAGATACTTCCACTAGTCAAATTCATAAAGACAGAGAGTAGAATGGTGGTTATCAGGGGCTGGGAGGAGAACGAATAAGAAATTATTTTCTATTGAGTACAGAGTTTCAGTTTTGCAAGGTGAAAAGAGTTCTGTGGATGAATAGCGGTGATGGTTTCACAAAAGTGTGAATGTGTTTAATGCCACTGACTTGTATGCTTAAAAATCACTAAAATGTGCCAGGTGCGGTGGCTCACGCCTATAATCCCAGCACTTTGGGTGGCTGAGGTGGGCAGATCACAAGGTCAAGAGATCGAGACCATCCTGGCCAACATGGTGAAACCCTGCCTCTGCTAAAAATACAAAAATTAGCTGGGCATGGTGGCATGCACCTGTAGTTCCAGCTACTTGGGAGGCTGAGGCAGGAGAATTACTTGAATCCGGGACACGGAGGTTGCAGTAAGCTGAGATCTCGCCACTGCACTCTAGCCTGAAGACAGAGCAAGGCTCCGTCTTAAAAAAAAAAAAAAATCATTAAAATGGTAATTTTATGTTACGTATATTTTATGACAATTAAAAATAAATAATATATTTTTTTAAATCCAAAAAGGTTAAATGACATATCCAAGGTCGCAATATTGTAATCTGGAGCTTTTAAAACTATCCCAGGCTATTCATAGTATGTTTTGAGGTAGCACAATAATAAAGGAAAGACTTAGAGCTAGGAACCCGTAGACCCATGTCTTGACACGTGCTGTGATGTCTTAGCCCCTCAGTTCCCCTACACGTCCATTCCTGTCTTCTGCAACCAACTGACCAGTAATGTTAACATGATAAAATGAAATACATATGAGAAAAATGTGTGTCCTAGATTAATCTGGGCCAAACTAATTATATGCTAGGAGTTAAGGAGTTATTGAGATTTTTTTGAAAAGTTTCCAGTAATGTAGGAAATGTGTAAGAACATTGAACTGATGCCCCGGCAAGAACATTCCCCAGTTCGTTAAAATGATCAACTGAATATAAAAGTTTGCCTCAGCCACTGAGCAAATCTGTTTCACTTTTTGTCATCTATATGATGATGATTTTATTTCATCGTCTTCCATGTGTGCTGAAATGCCCTAGAAGTCCACTTCTTCTTGTCTTCCTCTCAGAGAAAAGTGAGGTGGGAAGAGAATCCCAAGTGCAATAGGTTATTTCGTCTCCAGAGGCAGCACCACCCCCGAAGCACAGCATCTTCAGAGACCTTTCCTGGCTTAGTAACTATGTGAATGTCTGTTGTTCAGAGTTACCAGATTTCAACAACTAGAGAAAAAGGCACAAGCATTTCATAGTTCCATTCTCAAGAGATTTGCTTTCTTAAGAAAGCAAGACTCTCAGTTTCTGTCACATGGTGTATTAAGTGTTATTGTTGAAGAGGACATTATCTTGAGACCAAGAAAGCAAACAAGGTTCTGTATTAGTTCTAAATTGCAGATAGCCCAGTTTAACCAGTGTTATATTTTACAAATGAACACAGTTCAATGCCTTGCAAGTTGCTACTTACAGATAGTTCCTTCCCATTGTTTGAGAGCCTTACATCACATTATGAACTAAAATAAATTCAAGATAGATTGAGTTAGATGTAGAAGAGAAAACCATAAAAAGAAAAAAGAAAAATAAAAGGTGAGAAGCAAATCTTAGCTTGAGAAAAGGCTGTCCAGGCATAAAAACAGTGAAAAAAATCACAAGAGGAAAATAAATACATTTAACTGCATTGATAAACGAAACTGCATAAAAAAATTTATATACATTAAAAATATAAAATGTAAACACAAATTACTCAAATATTTGCAACAAATATGATCGACAAGAACTAATATATGATATGGGTTGGCCGTGTCCCCACCCAAAATCTCGTCTTGAATTACAGTAATCCCCCACGTGTCAAGGGCAGGACCAAGTGGAGATAATTGGATCATGGGGGTGGTTCCCCCATACTGTTCTCATGATAGCGAGTTCTCGTGAGATCTGATGGTTTTATAAGGGGTTTCGCCCTTCACTTGGCTCTCATTCTTTCTTGCCTGCCACCATGTAAAATGAGACTTTGCTCCTCATTCACCTCCGCCATGATTGTGAGGCCTCCTCAGTCATGTGGAACTGTGAGTCAGTTAAGCCTCTTTGCTGTATAAATTACCCAGTCTCGGGTATGTCTTTATTAGCAGCGTGAGAACAAACTAATACAATATATAAATATACCTTTCAAATAAATTTAAAAACCTTACTATCTTAATAAAATAATGGACAAAAGACATGATTTGAGGTATGATTTTTTTCTTCACAAAGAAGAAATGTAAGTGGCTAACAAATGTGAAATGGGTCATTATTTTTAGTAATTAAAGAAATGCAAACTAAAATAAGATGAATAGGATCAAGACAGTTTCTACTATATTAAACTGGCTTTTTTGGTTGTTTTTACAAGATAACGCTCAATTCTGCCAAATTACAGGGAGTATAAGGTGATACAGCCTTTCTGGAAAGTTATTTAGTAACAGGTGCTAAGAACTTTAAATATGTAAAAGTAATGTGTAAAAGTGTAAGCAATTGCTGGCTGGGCATGGTGGCTCACGCCCGTAATCCCAGTACTTTGGGAGGCCGAGGTGGGTAGATCACCTGAGGTCAGAAGTTTGAGACCAGTCTGACCAACATGGTAAAACCTTGTCTCTACTAAAAATACAAAAACTAGCCAGGCATGGTGGCACCTGCTTGTAATGCCAGCTACTTGGGAGGCTGAGGCAGGAGAATCACTTGAACTTGGGAGGTGGAAGTTGCAGTGAGCTGAGATGGTGCCATTGCACTCCAGCCTGGGCAACAAGAGTGAAACTCAAAAAAAAAAAAGCGTAAGTAATTGCATTTATAGGACTCTGTCCTTAGAAAATAATTAGAAATGCCAGTAAAGATTTATATAGCACGGTGTTCACTGCAAAATTATTTGTAGTAGTGAAAAACTGAAGATCACCCAAATGAACAACTATATAAGGAGTTATTTATATGAATTATGGTTCATCAATGATGACATTAATGCTGACATTAAAAATTAGGAGTTTGAATAATATTAAAATGAGAGTATTTATTAAAATGTGTTCAGTGTAAATTTGGCACCTTGTATAATGTGTCATTGTATAAATTTGTGACAATGGTATAGCAAATGTTAAATATATGTGTATGCACTGAGAAAAGATTAAATGAAAATCAGCAATGTGTTAGAAACAGTTTTCTCTGGATGGCCAGATTACAAGTAATTTTAATTTTCTTTCTACTTGTCTGCCTGTTCCAAATTTTCCAGAATAGAAGTATGTTATTTTTATAAGTGGAAAAAAAAAGTTTTTAAAGAACTGTGTTGCTAACAAAACAGATTTATTATGAAGAACACTCTTCAACTCTCTCCATAAACTTTCTCCTCACACTGTCATTCACTTCATAAAGACTCCATTTTTCCTCCATATCTATCAAATCACCAACTTCCACTGTCTCTCTTTTCAGTGTCTCCTAGACCTGGCCCTTTCTTCCCCTCCTTCAGTCAGCCCAGTAGTTTGGATTAGCTCCTCATTACTCTTGGCCTGTTTGGGAGCTTTCTCTGACTCTCCATTGCTCTCAGTTTTGAATTCTGAACCTGGCCTGGCATGCATGATTCTCAGTAACATGCTTGTCACCTAGCTTTTCAGGTTAGTCCTCAGACTCCCTTACACACATCACAGACCCTCACACCCCTGGGCTTTCACTTCCCTGTGACGTTCCTGCTACTAGCAGTGCCCTTCGTTCATTCATTTATTCATTCATTTACAGACATTTACTGAACAAATTTCATGTGCTGGGCACTCTGGGGCACAAAGATGAATCAAACACAAGTCTCTGCCTCCAAGAGGCTTAAAGTCAACTTGGGGAGACAGACAAGTATGAGTTATGTTATTAATGTGTTATCCACTGGTAAAACTGTAATTCAAACCCAAGTCTGTGAGCCTCTATAGCCATGTTGCTTCAAGGTAAGGAAAGAAAAGCAACTGCATTAGTCTGATATGGCTGGCACCTGGGTATCTGCCGAGGAAGAATAGGAGATGAGTGTGCAGAATGGTTGTGTGTGCCATGCTGAGGTGTTAAAACTGAATCCTCTTGACATTTAGGGATAGCAATAATTAATCATTAATACTCCACGCCATGCTTTGCTATGCTGACTCAGCTAATCCTCACAGTGACTTTATGAGGTAAAACAACTTCATTTTTTGTAGATCAAGAAACAGACGCACAGAAAGATTAAGTGATTTGCACAACGTCACATAGTAATATTTTATGTGTATAATTGTCTTGTCTCTGCAAATAGATTGTTAAACATGAATGGTTAGAGACTGTCATAGGCACTTTCGCATCCCTATCAGGACTCTGTTCGTGACCTAAATACACATAATGCACACCCAGTAAATATGAGTTGAATTGAATTGAAAGCCTTCAAGTTCTTCATAGAATACTCTTAATTGCTTTGATTATTATCCAGACCTGTATTTTGGGGAGGGGGAAGGGGAAGGTGGAGAAAAAGAAAGAGACTGTATATTCACATCTTAATTTGACATCCCATGTCCTTCAGAAACATATGACATATCTGTGTTAACTGAATTCACAAAGTAGTTCCTAACTCACAGAATCACAGTCTCTTCAAGTTGATAGCCACCCGAGCAGTCGCTTTGTTGAAACTCCCACTCGTTTGAAACTGTAACTTGACTGGAAGGCTCTAAGAACATGCTTCTGGAATGTGAGGGACTCTAGCTTTTTAAATTCACTTGTTTTAAGCCTGTAACTTTTTTGGGGGAGAGAGTGAGCCCTGCCCGGACAGATTCCAGCATAATAGGGTCACAATGTGTAAGCTTAAAGGGGATGCTATGCAAATGAACACTTGCTTCCTGTTTGAGCCTAGAGATAAAGCAGGAAGCATAGAGCGTGTGTTGAATTTTGCATTACGGGAATTGGTCGATTGAGCTGCACAGCCACAATAGGAATGTCACTAAAGACTCGCATGCCTGTGTGCACAAAGAGTGGGATATGTTAAGCCTTTTCACCACTCACCCCCTCACCCTTGCTCACACATGCTCACACATGCAGAAGGAGCAGGCTGCCATGAGGTCATATAAGGACACACAGCACTTCTCATTCCAACCAGAGCATTGCATTTGCTTTCACAGGGCAAGAGGGTGGAGGGGGACAGATGAGAGAAGAGAACAGCGACATCACATACCCTCCATCCCATGGCCTTGTCCTAGCTTTCTCTGTCACAGCCCTGCCCTCATCCCACAAGCCAAAATCATCCATGGCCTTTGGGGCTAGGCTCCACTCATGCCCCTTCTGTAATAACAATAATCGCAGCTAATGCTAATTGAGCGCACCTATCAGGTGCATGGCCTTGTGTTCTTTCAGGAGATGGGTGCTTGTAACCCTTGAGTGATTCATTGTTCCAGGCTGCATTTACCAGTTGCAGAAGCTAAGGTTCAGAGAAGTTTAGTGAATTGCCTGAGATCACAGAGCCAACAGATGGAGGAGCCCAGACTCAGGTCTAAGCTTCTTGCTCCAAAGCCTAGGCTTTTAGCTTTTGCACTACATTTTCTTGGCTACAAAACGTCTGGCCTCCACATTCTCCCTGCCCCCACCTCCAGCCAGAAATCATTTGCCCTTCTTCCAAATTCTCACAGTGCTTTATCTGTGTTTCTTTTATAAGGCTTACTGATGCTAACATCTTATTATTGTCATTTATATAAAGTGTTCACCTTTCCTTTTCGGGGGTGGGGGATGGGCGTGGGGGGATAGAGACAGAGTCAGTTTCTTATTTTTTGGTGTATTTTCTACAGCACTATATGTAATGGTCCTTCAGACCAGGAAAAGCTAGGATGTTCCTGATCAGATCTGTTCTCTCTGAGCACCTGCACCTTGATAGGAATTTGAGAATGTATAAAACTACCTGTAGGATTTCTTTAACCCAGATTTCCTAAAGAAAAGTAAAGACCTAGCTGAGAAAGACTGAATCATGTTTCCCCTAACAAAAACAGGCAAATCACATGTCATAGCCCAACTTAACACTGACTGTCTCTTCCTTAATGCCCCATCCCTTGCTGTCCTAGTGTTCTTTAGCATCCCAGTCTGCTCAGAACTCTTTTTGTTGATGGTTCAGATTTGCTGATTCTTTCTGCAGGTCTCACTTATTTTGTGGCAGAGTTGAAGCTTTCTTGGATCCTTTATGGCAGGCTTCTGAGACGCTTCCATCTCACATTGCTTCAGAGTCAGACTTTAAAGAATCTAGTCATCATCAGCTTACTTTGAAGTTCTTGTATTGTATAAATTTATACACCACATGGATTTTAAAACATTCCGTGAGATGCCTGCTGCAGCTGTTTTTTACACCAAAAATGCCCCCACATCTCTCTTTCTCTGTCTCTTTCTATTTTGTCTCTGACTCCCTCTTCCCTCTCTGTAAAGCTTCTTTCTAATCTTGTTTCTTGGACTGTGACAAATGAGAAGGGGTTTAAGTTCATATCCTGATCTAGTTTTTGGCAGAAGAGAGCTGTTTTGAGGATGAACTCAACTCTACAATTCCTCCCACGTTCCACCCGTAAACGTTTTCTGGATGTATTGCTCAAGGTTTTTCTATTTTTCTCTTTAATCATTTCATAATCACTCAGTCTAAGCTGTATGGGTACAGTATTTTGTTCATAATTAACTATACATATTTACTAATAAATGAATCAGTGGAGAAAACAGGAAGAAAGAAATCAGAGACTCCAGGTTCACTGGGACAAGCAGTATACCCCTATCCTTCAAGGTACAACCCTAAACAGGCCATCCAGTCATAATACCACCACTTGGGACCCATTTCTGATGAATTCAGTAAATCCCAAAGATGCTCGTGCTTGTCTTGAAGTCAGTCCTGATGTTTGTGCTGCCTGTTATGGAGCACAATCCACAGCTGGCGCAGATGTTGCTGGCACCAGCCCTGCCTCCTTCCATCAGCATAGCAAAGATTCTAGCAAATCTGTAGTGTTGTCTCTGCACCTTGGTGCAGAGAGCCACATGCTGCTCCCTAAAAGGAAACAGTTCCTTCTGTGTTGTATTTGCTGGAAAAGGCTGGAGACAAAGAAGTTCCTAAAGCCAGGCTGCCTGGGCCTCTTGAGTGATAACATTCTTGTTCCTGCAACCATGTCCTAAGGGAATTGAATGCCCTGATACTCCCATGGAGATGAGGTTCTGGAAAAACCCCTCAACCCTGCTGGTCCCGGTGTTCCATGACTGCCATGACTGAAGACAAAGACAGAGGTCCAGTCTTGCCACTTGTTGAAATTCAAGAAGACGGCAGAGAGGTGGCACAGTAGGGCCACTGCCAACTGCCACTTCACTGGCACTGCCACCAGACCAGGTCCTGCTGGTTCGCCCAGGCTGCAATAGTTCCTCAAGGGCAACAGCTCTGTCACAAGGACACCAGTGGCCTGGCTGTCTCACTTCATCCACACTATCAGAGAGCATCATCCTGCTGCCCACTAGCATCTGCCTTGGAACAGATTCTAGAATAAACCAGTTCATGGACCTAGACTAATACACCCTTGAAAGTTTAGCCTTTGAGGCAATTCCCCCTGGTCCCATCTCCTGCCTTCAGGGGGATTCTTCCCTCAGGCACCTCTGTCCCTTCTTCCATCTAACCTCTGTCAAAGTATGCTAATAACTATGACAGGGAGGGGTCTGGGATGCAGATCAATTTAATTCAAAGAGATCTCTCTGCTTCCAAGTAATCTAGTGGGTGCGACTAGCAGTATGGGAGAAGACTCCACTCAACTCCACTGAGACCTGTGGAGCTCCAGATGTTGGCACATATAAGGGAGGGAGTAAAGCCGCTCTGGGAATCTGCAGGACTGAGCTCAGGTCGTGGGTTGATCCAGATGCACAGTCATGTAAGCCATTGTCTCTTTGCCTATAAGTAAAGGGGGAAATCCTATAGTTATTGAGTTCCACAAGTTTCTTCCAAGAACATTAACTTTTTATTTCTATTCACCTCTTTTAGAAAATTTATTATTGATATAAATTGTTTAAAAGGAAATATTTGCAGGAAAAATATATATATTTTGAGACAGTCTCGCTCTGTCACCTAGACTGGAGTGCAGTGGTGTGATCTCAGCTCACTGCAACCTCTGCCTCCTGGGTTCAAGCAATTCTTCTGCCTCAGCCTCCTGAGTAGCTGGGACAACAGATGTGCACCACCACACCCAGCTAATTTTTGTATTTTTTGGTAGAGACAGGGTTTTATCATGTTGGCCAGGCTGGCCTTGAACTTCTGACCTTAAGTGATCTGCTCACCTTGGCCTCCCAAAGTGCTGGGATTACAGGCATGAGCCACCGTGTCCAGCCAGAAAAATATTTTTAAAATTTACACATACAGTTGGCCTTCTGTATCCTTGGTTCCTTATCCATGGATTCAACCAGCCATGGATTGAAAACATGTTTTTTTAATGGATGGTTGTGTTTGCATGAAACATGTACAGACTTTTCTTCTTCTTATTCCCTAAACAGTACAGTATCACAACTATTTACATAGCCTATACATTGTATTAGATATTATACATAATATAGAGATGATTTAAAGTGTACGGGAGGATGTGCATAGGTTATATGCAGATACTACACTATTTTATATCAGGGACTGGTGCATCTGTGGATTTTGGTGTCTGCAGGGGTCCTGGAACCAATCCCTTTTGAATTCCAAGGGATGACTATATATAAAAGATTTTTGATATATAAAATCTTTTTTCCAAAGAATGAACAATGTCATAATCTAACACAGCCTCTAGAGTTTATATAATAAATAGAAACTTAAAGCTCTGCAAGCACTGATTTCCACGTGGTAGATTGTGACCCACTGGTGGGGCATAATCATCATTTTTAATTACATAGAAATAGAATGTAGTGGAATAGGACTGGGTGCGGTGGCTCACACCTGTAATCCCAGCACTTTGGGAGGCCAAGGAGGGCAGATCACTTGAGATCAGGAGTTCGAGACCAGCCTGGCCAACATGTAGAACCTCCTTCTCTACTAAAAATACAAAAATCAGCTGGGTGTGGTGGTGGCATGTGCTTGTAATCCCAGCTACTTGGGAGGGTGAAGCATGAGAATTGCTTGAACGTGGGAGGCAGAAGTTGCAGTGAGCTGAGATCACATCACTGCACTCCAGTCTGGGTGATAGAATGAGACTCAGTCTCAAAAAAACAAAACAAAAACAGAATGTAGTAGAACAGAAAAGAGTAGAAAAGATGAGTGCTTTATACATAGTAATGGCTGAGTGCTATTTCATGAAACTTTTCAGTTATCTGTTTGTATACGTCTGTATTTATGTAAATCCATCTGTGCACGTACACAGGTCACCCATTTGCATGCGTCTCGTAGATCCTGTGGTCCTGTGTAGAAAGGATGTCTTATCCTAGGCTACAGTCAAGCAAAGGTTGAAAGCTGCAGCTCAGGAGGTTCCTCACACCCCTGCTGTGCCATCTCTGTCACTACTTCCTTCAGCCATTTTGGATTCTGCTTCCCTTTCTCTTCCACATGCGTCTTTCTTCCCGTAAAGCCAGTCATGCATTCCAGACTGGTGGTGCCATCTTTGAGCCCTTTGTTTTTTCATTCTTGCAAGATGAATGACTGAGGGGAAAAACAGAAATAGCGATACAGAGACACTAGATAAATGGCATTTTATCATTCCCACTTGAATATCATATTAAAAATAATTCCTGTTGCTATTTCAAGATGTTGCTCAAATTAACATGGTATTTCTGCTGTTCAAAATACATGCCTGTAGCAGTGCATAATGCATGCTAGTGCTTTGGTACATCACCCTGCCTGAGCAAGTTTTGCAGATATTCGTCTGCCTACATATTTCTTGAGGCCGGTCAATGTGAAGAGGCCTAAAAATGCTTAGGAATGTTGCAGAATGGCCTTTTTTTTTTTTTTACTACAGAACTCCTTGTTTGGAGGTGCCAGTAAACAAACCATCAAATGTTTGTCAAATGAGGAAACAGTTAAATTTCTACTGAGCACCAGGCACTCAAGCATGTGACTCCACTGTTGGCTGCTGGTGGCATGCACAAATGAAAGGCTGTGAGGCCTTCTCTTAGATGCCAACCCTCCTATCAGTGCCTAGCGCATTTGGAGAACATTGCTATCAGATACAGTATTTCATTTCCTTAAGACGGAACTCAGAGCTGAGGTTAAATGGAAAAGAATGCAGCAGTGCCAGGTTTCCAGCCCTTTCCTATGTGCTTAAATATTAATAGATACTTGGCATAAAAGCTTGTGTAGCTTTGTAGTCCCTCAGGATGGTGGCAGGGCTTTGGGTTGGATATGCATTGTTAATTCCCCTTTGGCTTGTCTTTGGTTACTCAGCCTGCTTCTATGTCCTGAGACAATAGTATGACAAATGAGTGTAGTCCAACAGGCAGAAGCAGGTGGTGATGAATCTCTTAGGAGAACCACATTTCTTATTAAGTCTCCTGATCTACCTAAAATATAAAAGGAGGATAATACATTTCTAAGACACCATCCACACCTTTGCTCATACTGAACAGAACTCTATTTAGCTGGGAATTGGAAGAAGTATAGGCTTTGTGTTTTTAATGCATCAAAAGTATCGTTTATCTGAAAGTAAAGATTGATATAGAAATATCCAAAAACATCCCCAAAGCAAATTAATGAAAGAGGGGCTTATTTTTCAGGGGAAGGTGAGGGGAGAAGGCTTGGGTTCTGTGTTCTGTATCAGCCAGGTGACCTTAGCCTGGCCACTAACCTCTCTGAGGCACAATTTCTGCATCTATAAACTGTCATACAAAGCAGCTCTGAGTGTACCGTGAGATGCACACATGGAAAGGCTCTGGACCCTGAGCACCATGTCACTGTTTTATTATTGTCTCCTTAACAATGTTATATAACCCATATAATTTAACATGAAGGCCATCCTGCTCTTTCACTCTCTATCACATGGGTCTCTATAATTAATAGCACAGAATACTGTAAAATTGCATGATCTGCTACCAGGCCTCTCACTTGCTCATTTGAGACTTCATAGTGCCTACTGCAAAGGAACAGCCTGTAAATTAGCTTTTCTAATCTTAGGCACATAGCAGTTATTCACCAGCCCAGCTCCTCTTCTACTTTATCTTATAGATTCACTGGCAATGTTGCACCACGTTTCTAAATCTTAATCTGAAAGTGATACATTAATACTGGGTTTCAGTGGCCTTAGATAATTCCGTATGTCAGCCGATTCTGAAAATAATTTTTTTTCTTTTTCCCTTGTGTGACACTCTGAAGTTAAGAAACAAACTGCTGGCTGTTATTTTCTACTTTTCAGAATCATTATGAGATCATACTTCTGATATATCAGTCATTTAGCTTTTGAGAGAAAGAGAACATGTAAGCAAGAATTTCTGTTTAAATTTATTTTAAACACTATGTTGTTTGCAGTGTTTAATAAAATAGTAGAAAATGTATTCACTGTTCTTTTCAAATACATGTAATTCAAAATTATACATATTACAGTTATTTTCATTGCATAAGGAGAAAATTATAGACAATATCAATAGCCGTTGTTTTCATATGTAAAGCATAATTATGTTAAGTCTATACCTGTCAGAAGAAATGATATGGACATAAGAAATTCATCCTATTTATGTATATTTTTTAATTAAAAAATTTTAAAATTATGAATGCAAGCAAAAGAACCACTTAATGTCATTAATGGGACCTCCTGACAGGATAGATAATTAATTGTCCTCGGAGCACCTCAGATAAATGATTTGATGGTTCCTGGAGAGAATCTAGATAGCTCAGAAAAGGAATAGAGACTGCAGTTATAATATTAATAGTATTAATCAGCATGTGTGTGTTATCCTTGGGGTGGTTGGGTGCCCCATGGTTCATGCTCAACCTTCAGTATCTTCTGAATGACTTCTACTCTGTAGTCATTAAAATTAGATAATGGATGATTTCTCATGAAAAAGAAACATTCTTACAGAGGTCTCAGAACAGTGCCATTTGACATGCTCTGTTTTTATCAGTGTGTGAAGATGGGCTCATGAGTGCTGCCCATCAGTGATATTGCTTCTAATTAGCCTAGGTTGGGGGAGAGAGCAAGTGAACTATAGTAAGGGGCTTTCATAGCCTGTGTAATCAGGTGTTAGAATTAGGGACATTTTAAAAAACGAATTAAGGTTAAAGTATATCAAGGATCCAATGAAGAGGCTGGGCACGATGGCTCACACCTATAATCCCAGCACTTTGGGAGGCTGAGATGGGCGGATCACGAGGTCAGGAGTTCGAGGCCAGCCTGGCCAACATAGTGAAACCCCATTTCTACTAAAAATACAAAAATTAGCTGGGCATGCTGGTGCATGCCTGTAGTACCAGCTACTCAGGTGGATAAAATACATCCTTGAGAAACTTGACAAACTCATAATCTAATAGCTGGCTCGGGAGATAGGAGAAAAAGACATTTTAATAAAAAAATCACAATGAAGCAGAAGTACTTTTTAATAGATATCAAAAAGTACTATAAGAGAGAGTAGCAAATGAAAATACCTCCAGAAGATATTAAAGTCAAGTGATAGATTTTATTGGCATTTACATTGATAAAAGTTTGCTTCAAGGGGTACTCAAAATTATAGCAAATTACATTTGCAGGGGAAAAAAATAAAATGAGGTACATTCAGTATGATTTTCCCAGAAATAACAGTAGAATAGGAATTTGTATTTCTATGCAAAGTCTTAATTCCCAGTAGTTTTTCAAATAATGGACAAAAGCACCATGTTAAATTAGCCATTTAGCCACCATAAATTATAAACCTTTTTGTTGTGCAAATTAAGCTTCCTGCCATATCAAATTACGTTTAATATGACATTACCCTCAGTTCTCATCTTTATCATCCTTGCTATATTTTACAACAACTACTCAAAAGGTCAAATAATTCATGGGGTGGTAGAAATGAGATTAAGTTGTGATAGACATCTTTGAGGGGGTTTTTGTAAATACTTAGGGTTCCTTGATGGCTTATTTGTGGAACTCACATAGAATATATTTTACTCTTTGCTTTCTTTCTCATTTTGAATTGTTCTGAAGCAGGTATACAGATTACAAACCTAGTACTGATCTTTCAGTATTTGAAGACAAATCCTTCTGTGGGCAACATCTCATCTATGACAGCTGTTTCTCCTCGAATTCTAATAAAATTCAGTATAATTGTATATTTCAGACCAGTATAAAAGACCGGTATAATTGCATATTTCAGTTTTACTATTTTTGCCTTATTTGCCACAGCATTACTCCCTACTGTTAAGTTGTTTTGTTGCAAGTGCCTAGTATGATTAAACAGGGCTGGGTTTGAGATTGGATCCATGTGTACCAGCTGTGTGACTTTGCACAATTTACCTAACCTCTTCTGAGAAGGGACCCCAATATTCCTACCTGTAAAATGAAAATAACAAGGTTTTTATGGGAACTAAAGGAACTGACTGATCTTCATGATATTCATAGTACCGTGTCTTGCACATGGTGTGCACTTAGTAAATGTTAGTGATAATAGAGGAAGCCCCTGAAGTTGCAGTGTGAGGCCTGCACAGCTCTCTATGGCTGCCGTAGTTAGCTACTGCATTTTTCTTCAAGAAGTGATCTGAGATCCAAGCTCTTGGTTTATCTAAGGCTTTTAGATTGTGACTTTAAGTTGGAGTTGTAAATTATTAGAAACTTGGGAAAACAAATTGGAGATGTGGAGGGGTGGGAGAGATCTCTCTCTGGATCAATCAGAAAAAAGATTTGATATTTGAAGAATGGGCAGGAGAAAGGGTATGCAAGTTAGGGAAAATGTTTTGTGCTTACTCGAGTCAAGGTTTAAATAGAGTTCAATACTGAGCTTGAAGAAAAGGTATCTTTATATAATTTTGACTGCAAGAAAATCAGAAAATAACAAACTCCTTAGAATTACGTTTTAAGAATGGATTAACAGTCTTGTTAGAACGGTTCTTCCTAGCCCCAGCCCCCATGACTCTGAGTTCGGAAAGTCTCACTATTCATCAGGCACACATCTGAAATGACACTGACTACCAAGTGAAGCCCATAAACCCTAGTCCTTGTCTGTGTCCCCATGGAGGGGCTGAGGAGGCTCCACTCTGTGACTCTGACGGTTCTGGTGAAAGAACGCCCCTGGCTGAGGAGGCCGCAGGGCTGTCTGATGGCTCAGTGAATAGCCCTGGGAGGAAGAGCTGTTTCCAACCATGAAAACAGGGACTCCACCCTCAGAAGAAAACAGCCTTCACAGCTGCTTAACTAAGTAGCCCCGTGGGACGTCTGGGAGCTAAAAACCACAGCAGAGCTTTCTCCACACAGGGCATGGCTCTAAGACAAGAAAAGAGATAATTTTAGACCACAAACTTTGACCTTGTGAATAAAAGGAGAATGATGTGAATAAGGAAAAATATGGTGGAAGTAACTCATAACAAGCAGAAAAAATGGTGAGATTTAAACCACTGGATCCTAAGATCAGACATAGTTTTAAAAAAAATTGATAGTTTTTTTATTGATACATAATAGATGTACGTATTTTGGGAGTACATGTGACAGTTTGGTACAGTCATATAATGTATAAAGATAAGGGTAATTGGGATATCCATCACCTTAAATAATTTTCTTTATGCCAGGGATATTGGAATTATTCTCTGCTAGCTGTTTTGAAATGTACAGTAGATTAATGTTACCTGTATTCACCCTACTGATCTGTCGAACACTAGGTTTTATTTCTTCTATGTAACTGTATCTTTGTACCCATTCAGACATAATTTTTTTTAAGTTCCCTAAAAACTTATATTGACTATTGGAGAGTTTAAACCTTAACTACCTTAACCTAGCTATCATTACTTTTTTTTTTTTTTGACTGGAGTGCAGTGGCATGATCTCAGCTCACTGCAACCTCTGTCTCCCAGGTTTAAGCAATTCTTATGCCTCAGCCTCCCAAGTAGCTGGGATTACAGGTGTGTGCCACCACACCTGGCTAATTTTTGAATTTCTAGTAGAGATGGGGTTTCACCATGATGGCCAGGCTGGTCTCGAATTCCTGGCCTCAAATGATCCGCCCGCCTCAGCCTCCCAAAGTGCTGGCATTACAGGTATGAGCGAGCCACTGCACCCAGCCTCATTACTTTTATTTGTAATGCTACGTGGATTAGGAGCTGCTTAACATTATCTGTTATTTTGGCATCTATTATTTATTTCCATTTTGCTTTGAACAGACAGTACATGATGCCCTGCATACTTCTACCATGAGCATAATCATTCCTTATGCCTGCTGTAAGAAATTACCCCAGATTAATTTGCTTAAAGCAATGTAGATTTCTGTTACACTTACGGAGGTTGGAAGTCTAAACTGGGTCAGCATGACTGTGTTCCTTCAAGACTTTAGGGGAATCTTTGTCTTGCCTTTTCCAGCTCCTAGAGACTACCAGCACTGCTTGGCTCCTGGCCCCATAGACTCTGTCCTCTGCTTCCATGGTCACATCTCCTCTGACCCTCTGCCTCTCTCTTACAAGGACCCTTGTGCTTGGATTTAGGGCCCATGTAGATAATCCGGAATAAACTTCCCATCTCAAGGTCCTTAACACCATCTGCAAAGACCTTCTTGCTGTTACGGTAACATAGACGTAGGTTCCAGAGATTAGGATTTAGACCTCTGAGGGGGGGTGACTATTGAGCCTGCTACGTTGAGGAGTATGTGAGACCAACAGCCTAGATGGAAATCGGACAGTAGAGAAAACGGTGAAATGTTTTTTTCTGTTGGAGAAAGTAGATGGAAGGTTATGCATTGTCAATTTGTCCTTATACAGAATTCTGTAGTCTAATCCATTTTATATGTAACAAATGAAAATGTTTTCAAGTATGATGATCAAAAGGAGAGAGTATCTCTTTAACATGCTATAAATATTTTAATATGTGGTCCAGTCCCCTCTTCCTCACTCACTCTGCAGTGTTTCATTCGTTATCCAAGGTAACTGAGGGCCCACCACCTACAGGGTGCTCCATGAGCCCCAGGCAAACCACAGTCAAGTCAGCTCATTTCCTCTGGGTATACAGGGTGTCTTTGTCTTATATTTGGCTTCTCAATTGGTTGTCAGCTCCATTGCAGAGCAGTAACATGAACCCGTGGTTTAGCACATCACTTCCTTTAAAGGACAGTAATGTTTTTCTGGCTTCCCTTTGTGGCTCTTGATAACAAGATGGTGTGGAGAGCAGCAGGAGAACGTCCAGGGTAGAGAAGCTGCCCTAGAGTTGGGGTTGAGATAGCAGATGGCACCCTTTCTGTGAGAAGGTTGTTCTGGGGTTGCTGGGTGACTGATGGATCCTGACAGTGCCTGAAGGGGCTGCTTGTGGAAAGAAGGTTGAAATTCATTATCCAAAGCAGAGTCCCTATGCTGAGGCAGATGGAAGAACTCACTGTAGCAGCTTCACGCTGGGGTGTGCAGCCCCAAGGGCTTATGGCTGGGGCACCTGCTAAACGTGGAAGCCGGAAGTTTGGGAATGGCTTCATTATGCTCAGACAGATTCCATCCGCAGCTCCTTTGTGGTGCTAGGAGCTCACATTCTCCTCGCACTGGAAGTGCTTGTGCCAGGCCAGGGACCCTAAGACCTACCTCTCTCCATCCCATCCTACTTCTGCCAGCCAGATGGATGGTGGAGAGAGCTCGGCTGCCCATGGCCTCCTCTCAGTGGACTGTGAGAAAACCACTCACAAATCGTGTGCTCTCAAATGCATAAGGGACATTTGTTGATGCCTAATTAAAACTAATATTTATTGAATATTTACTAATATGCCAGACTCTGTTAGCTCTTTACATGAGTTATGCCACTAAATTCTCAGAACTATACATGTAAAGTGCTCCTAGTGGTTTTTTTTTTTTAATTACAAAAAATGGGCCCAGGATGATTAAATAACATGCCCAAGGCCACACCATTCAGCTAGTGAATGGTAAAGTTGCCATTAAACCCAGACAGCCTGACATGGAAGCCCACACTTTGCCTGTCTCTGCATCCTGCTAGATAAGATGCTGAATGCTCTTTTGGTATAGATGTTTAAGAAAATTATGATGATAATGCAAACACTCACCAGCGCTTTTCATATAATTCATTTAATCCTAAGGAAACCCCTGAGGTAGGTTTGCTTATTATTGATAGAGGGACTAAAGCGTGAGAGGGGTTAAGCAACTTCCTCAAAGCTCACATTGAGAGTAAGTAGCAGAACTGCGATTGGGAGCCAGGCATCCTACCTGTGTGATCTTAGAAATGTGTTGTCATTGAGATACAGCGATAGCACCAAAGTTATAGGCCAAAATGATGGAACTTATTAAGATTGTGGAAGGCACCATAATTGATGCAGTACAGACATGAATCTGAGAAAGATACAGTCTCTTTCATTTCCTCAGTGTGTGCAGACCCAGATAGATGCTTACATGCAGCCAATTATAAGCTCAAATGAATTCTGGAACTCAGAAGACACCATGACAATAGAGAATGGGAGTTCTGTGTCCTAGAAGCATTCCTTCTAAGTAGGGTGATGTCACCTACATTGCAGCCTCTTCCCTTCGAATTTCATTGGTTTCCTATGCATGTAATAGGTACATTCCTCTTCAAGATGCTTTCTTCTACCACTCTCTTTTTTTTTTTTTTGAAATGGAGTCTCGCTCTGTCATCCAGGCTGGAGTGCAGTGGCATGATCTCGGCTCACTGAAACCTCCGTCTCCCAGGTTCAAGCAATTCTCCTGCCTTGGCCTCCGGAGCAGCTGAGACTACAGGCGTGCACCACCACACCGGCTAATTTTTAATTTTTAGTAGAGACGAGTTATCACTATGTTAGCCAGGCTGGTCTTGAACTGCTGACTTCAGTTGATCTCCCCACTTTGGCCTCCCAAAGTGCTGGGATTACAGGTGTGAGCCACCGGACCCGGCCTTCTCTACCACTCTCTCCAGCAAATAAAAGTCTGAGGAAATGCGGACTGTGATGTGGGTGCTGGCTTAAACTGTGAATAAGGCAAGTTAGTTGGCACTGAGGAGGGAAGTGACCCAGGCACAGTGACCCATGAGTGACAATGCAGGGGAGGCAGGCAGGACCACAACAAGGCTAAACTGAGGGGATGGACAGACAGGCGGTGATATGAAGGCTGTGAAATAAATTTGTGAAGGACAACAGCAGCAAGTTCCTTAGAGGCCTTTATCAAAGGGAGTAAGAAATTATTAATGACAGAAGTGAGAAAATGAATATACCAAAGATTCTCTATAGACCTGCCTTCAGGGTTTACATTTTTGTTTAGAAGAGCATCATTCATAACTCTTTAATTAATACAGTCATGATGAGATTTGGTTGTGTTTTAATTTATGATGACCAGATGTGATTTGTGTACGAGAAAGGTATTCCCCACACCAATACATGACAGACAGGAGATGTGTTTGTTCCCTGCTGTTGCTGTAACAAAGAACTACAAACTTTGTGGCTTAAAAGAACACAAATGTATTTTCTTACAGTTCTGTAGATCAGAAGTTTAACACGGATTTCACTCAGTTAGGATCAAAGACACATTCCTTTCTGGAGACTCTCAGTGAGAATCCTTTATCCTGACTCTTCCAACTTCCAGAGGCTGCCCACTTTCCTTGGCTCTTGGCCCCTTCATCCATCTTCAAAGCTAGGCTAAGTCCTTTTGCTGCCATCTCTCTGGTTCTTTCTTTTCATAATCACATCTTTTGATACCAGGATTCTGTCAGTCTTGGGATAATGCTATTCTGTTCCAAAATTGTGTCGCCAGGCTGCCTGTGTTTCAGCTAGGGAGTTAAGAGTGAGGAGGTAGTGATAATGATGACGAGGCAGAGTTGGCAGGCCTGTGGCCAGGAGTCAGAAGCACAGGCAGGTGGGAGCAGTTCAGAAAAGAAAGGCACAGAGAGGATGCAGTACCAAGAAGGGTGTCCTGTGGAGTCGGGACTTTTCATTAGTAAAATATTATTTAATATTTTAATAAAATACTTTGTAAAATATTATAATTGTTAGTCAAATAAATGAAGTTTAAATGCTTCTAGACACAAATATATAGTTTTTGTTATTCAGAGAAAATAATTCATGATAAAAAGAGTAAACAAGCTGAACAAATATTTACTTAGTGCTGATACGTCAGCATTGCAAAGATTTTTTAGAAAAATCTGGATTCTCTTTGACTTATAGAAATAATATTTTCCATATGTATACTTCCCCACCTCTATTATACTCCACCTCTATTATACTCCACATTACAACTCTGGGAGAATATAAAAATTGATCTGTATCAAATAGAAACATTCGGGCACCAAAATAGGTTTCCATTAAAAAATAGAGCAAACTGGACGAAAAGAAGAGGTAAGCAGATTTTGTTACACTTATTTTTGTCTGCTTCCTCAGTTTTTCCTGATTTATTTGAAAGTTCTAGTCCCATGGCACAGAATTTATATTTATGGTTAAATAAATATATTCATTAGGCTCAAGTCCATTTAAGGAAAATAATGCTCATCTTGGTTCAAGTGACATTTTGCAATCTTAACATTCTGGATTGGTTTGGTAGCTTTAGAGTGTTGTTGTTGTTTTCAGACTTTGCACTCAAATATAATTGCCAGCTCTTCTTCACTTTTCTCACTTCCCATCTACCATTAAAGCTTGAATGGATGCCCTCTTTCCAGGGGGCATTATTCTCATCCATTCACTGTTTTTTTTTGTTTTTTTTTTTGAGACGGAGTCTTGCTCTGTCACCAGGCTGGAATGCAGTGGCTCGGTCTCGGCTCACTGCAACCTCCGCCTGCTGGGTTCAAGCAATTCTTCCCCCTCAGCCTCTCGAGTAGCTGGGACCACAGGAGCGTGCTACCATGCCCGGCTAATTTTTTTGTGTTTTTAGGAGAGATGGGGTTTTACCATGTTGGCCAGGATGGTCTCGATCTCTTGACCTCCTGATCCGCCCGCCTCGGCCTCCCAAAGTGCTGGGATTACAGGCGTGAGCCACTGTGCCCAGCCTCGCTGTTCTTTGTTAATTCCATTCTTGCCATTCTGCTTTAGTCATATGGTCTCATACTTTCTCCAATGAATAACTCTCTTGGCTCAATGGATCAAGAAACCAAGCAAAACTTCACCTTTGAAGTAAATTATTGGCCTAGTTTATACACCAAGTCTCTTCTAAAATTCCATAACTGTTTCTTATTCAGACCCATTAGTAAATTCTAAATGTCAGCGAGCAGTACCAAAGGCTTGTAGTTACATGCTTTTCAAAATAAAGTATCGCCGTTGCCTGCAGTTTTGCACATTCTGGTAAAAGGCTTTAACAGTTTCTTTGCTTCTGCCTCAATTATCAATTGGTATCATGCTCAAAAATTGCTGGAAGATTACTAGGTTTTGGTTAGTAGTTAAAGAAGGTGAATCTGCTTAGAATCACGAGAACTTAGCATAGACTGTTTAAGTTGTGCTTGTTACATGCAGGGGTTAACTCATGTGCCAGTCTCTGGTGACTGGAGCACTGTGCTGAAAATTCTGGGTCTGTGATCAATTAGTAATGTCTGCATGGGTGTGGAATTTGGGAGTAGAAATATATATGCCACATATTTTCTGTCATTGCTAAATCTAGGTGAAGTCAATATAACAGTCTTTCTATTTATTTATTTATTTAAAGAAGCATGACTTAGTAGAAGGGAAGAATTTAGGCTCTCCAATCAGATAGCTCTGGGTCCAAATTCCACCCACACCTTTATCTAGTTGTATGGCACTGGGAAAGTTAGTTAGCTCTTATACAATCTATGAAATATGTATAATAAAACCTGTATTACACTGTTTTAACAGTTAATCAGCACTATACACGTAAAGAACATGGGCCCACATGGAGCCTTCATAAATGATCATTGTAGTGGTTATTTCCTATTTCATCTTCCCACAATGTTACTCACCTTTCTTCCAAGACATTCTTCAGGTCATACAGCTCTAGAGGGAAAAGGGGATATTCCACCTTAGGCCAAGCACATTATACTCCTCCCAAGCGACAGCCATTGATTTAGAGGAGAGCTTCTGACTCAAAACAGACCAAACCCAGGTCTTCCCTGGAGAAGAATTTCTGAACTGAGGCTGATGAGAGACATTTTCTCTCTGTTGGCGTGTGGTCCCAGAGCCATAGGTTCTCCTCCATGTGACAAGGCCTGTCTACACTGTCAAGAGGAAAGTCAGAATGCCACATCTGAAAGTCTACTTCCAGTGACTGGGGCTTCTGGAGAAGACCTGAACTCTTTCCTCCCAAGGTCTGGGAGTTTGGTCATCTTTTCCGTTATTCATTAAAGCACCCTCACCCCCATCCCATATACCCATTGTTGTCTGTAGATTTCTGATGGCCTTTAACTTTAAACAAGATCCAGACTCAAAACACTTCTGACTAATACGGTTGTTGTTGTTATGTCTATTTTTTAAGAAGTTTGATTTCTGTAGATTTATCACCTAATTACATTATTGCTCGTCTCTTGACATTTTTCCTGTTTTCCTGGTACAAGGAAGCCTCAAAACCCAAAGTGGTTTTTAAAGGCTTTTTTAACAAACATGTCATATTAAGTAACAGAGCTATAAATATTTACTGATGATTACATATTAGGAAGATTTATTGCTTGGAGTGGCATAAGTAGATAAAAATTGATTTCCAAAAATAGGCATGATTGAGTGGTCTCTTAGAAAAATTTTGTGCCCTAGAGTGCAAAAGAAAGCCATAGTCATTATTTTAGAATCTGTTCAAGCAACTTAGCTCTCCACAAAGAAATCTCTGCTCCACCTGACAAAATGTGCCCAGCATGTGCTGGTGCTGGGGTCCCTGTGTCCCTGGGATTGCCTCAGCCAAATGCATCAGCCTGGTGGAAACCAGAAGCAGCCCATGGAGTCTCATCCCCATCACCACACCCCTCCTGCTCCAGTGTCTAGCCATGGCTTGTCTTCCAGAAATGTTGGATTGATCAGAACCACAAATATCAAGAGAACAACACATTAAACGTTAAGCGAATGCATCTTTCCCCTGAATCTCACCCCAGCAATTATCTCTCCCTCACCAGCAACCTCTTCAGGTTTTTTTTCTAAGAGCACTTTCCTTCCTATACTGAAAAATGATGTTCTCAGCTCTCTTACAAAGAAGCCTTACTTCGCCTTGCTTTTCATTCTGAGATTTTTTGAGAAGCTGGGTAGAAAAATCAGATCCACTGTTTTCAGTTTATTACTCACAAAAAAATGACCCCTTGCCTTTGTCAAATTATCTATATTATTTTAGAAATCCACACAGATGAAATAGTTGAAAAAATCACTAATTCACACTCTCATAATTAGGAAAACTGAAAAGGAGGCAGCCACATAAGAGTCTCTTTTCTTGTGTGCTTTCCTCATTGTGGTGCTAAGCATGAGAAGACCAAACATTTGCTTATTAATTTGCACTTTAAATGCCTACTTGATCCTGACAGCCTTTTACACCAATTCAGCTTCCACTTGATTTTCAGTCGTTTCACCTTGGTCGGTTATCATAAAGAATAAGGTTATTCTTTATACTAAATAAATAAAAAGAATAATTTTATTCTTTATAAAGTCTTCATGAACCAAATTTGAATTGTGTTTTTATAATTACCTCTGGGCTTCCAGATGTACATTAAATACTTAGTTGATATTTGATAACTGAGTAGGGAATTACAGAGAAACTAATGTCTTTCAGAATCTGTTAGTCTAGTGGGAAACATTGGGCAAACTCAGTGATTTTATAATTTCCCAAAGAACACACAGATTAATAAGCTTTCACTTTAAAGCTGAACTAGAGTAAATTACTCAGTGTGACTGAAATTTTTGTGCCCCCAAAGCACACAGAGAAATATAATTTGTGGTATGAACACTGTAGACAAATAGAATATTCTGGACAGCAATGTGATCTGGTTCATATAGTTTCAGAATTTCATGATCTATAAGAGTCTTTAGGGTTGGGCACGGTGGCTCACACCTGCAATCCCAACACTTTGGGTGACCGAGGAAGGTGGATCATGAGGTCAGGAGTTCGAGACCAGCCTGGCCAACATGGTGAAACCCATCTCTACTAAAGATACAAAAAATTAGCCGGGCGTGGTGGCATGCACCTGTAATCCCAGCTACTCAGGAGGCTGAGGCAGGAGAATCATTTGAACCCAGGAGATGGAGGTTGCAGTGAGCCAAGATTGCACCATTGCATTCTAGCCTGGGTGACAGGGCGAGACTCCCATCTCAAAAAAAAAAAAAAAAAAAAAAAGAGTCTTTAGTCTGAGTGTTTCATTTTACGGATGAGAAAACTAAGCACAAAGGGAAATGACCTCCCCACAATCACATACTTAACCAATAGAGTGCTGTGGATCCTCAAGCCCCACATTACCACTTTGTCAAACAACTAAGATGAAATACAATAAACTGAGCATGAAACTTTTTGCAGTTTATCTTCTTGTTGCTACAGAGCTATGCCATGGTGCATAAAACAACAGCAGAGTCAGAGTCAGAGTGTCTAGCTTTGAATTCCAGCACTCTTTTTTTTTTTTGAGACAAAGTTTCACTCTTGTTGCCCAGGCTGGAGTGCCAGTGGCACGATCTTGGCTCACTGCAACCTCTGCCTCCAGGTTCAGCCGATTCTCCTGCCTCAGCCTTCCAAATAGCTGGGATTACAGGCATGCACCACCACGCCTGGCTAATTTTGTATTTTTAGGAGAGATGGGATTTCTCCATGTTGGTCAGGCTGGTCTCAAACTCCTGACCTCAGATGATCCACCCCTCTCAGCCTCCCAAAGTGCTGGGATTATCGGTGTGAGCCACTGCACCCGGCCCCAGCACTCTTAATCATGGGCCTCAGGCACACCATCCAGCTTCTCCAAGCCTCAGTGTTCACATCTGTGGAATGAGCATAACAGTCACCTCCCAAAGTGGATTTCTGTGTCTGGTGAAGCCATGTGTGTTAAAATATTTTGTAAATTGTAAGCTTCATGTAAACGTGAGGTTTCGTAATTTTTTTTGGTTAGAATCTTCAATTGCCTCAAGGCTTAAGAACATAAGTTATATGGAATTTCTGGTAGTATTACAAAATGTCAGTTGAGGGACAGGTGTGGTGGCTCATGACTGTGTCCAGCTACTCGGGAGACTGAGGTCAGAGGATTGCTTGAGCCCAGGAGTTCAAGGTTACAGTGAGCTATGATTGCACCACTGCTCTTCAGCATCGGCACCAAAGCTAGACCCTGACTCAAAAAAAAAAAAAAGAAAAGAAAAAATGCCAGTTGAGGAAATGCAGGATACACCTGATTTTACTCTACGCTTACTCACTTAATAATGAGATTTTAAAATACTGTAGAAGTAAAGGATGCTTTTAGAGTAAGCTTTCAAAAGAACAATGTGTGTGTGTGTGTGTGTGTGTGTGTGTGTGTGTGTTTTGTGTAATGCTCTTCATCCAGAGCAATAAAGAAAAATGTTGGAAAGTCATATGATTCATTTCTTAGCCAGGTGTCAAGTTTTTATTATTTCCTCTGAGACAGGCTCTGTTAACTAACTTTCATTTCTCTGTCAAAGACTGAATTCTCATCTCTTTATTCTCCTCCTGCTCAAATTTGGCAGCGCTGCATGACCATCAGTCACGGCGGTTGAGAATGTTGTCCTCTCTCAGCACTGAAAATGGTGAATAGACGTATTGTTGCTGCTTGCAAAGTACTAGATGAGGCACTTGGGAGTGTAGCTGCCATGGGAAAATTTAAATGGTCTCAATAAAAATCACAATGCAGCCTGCCTGTCTTTCTGCCCCCAACACAAGAAGAAAGGGTGCTACCACTAGCAACTCAACTCAGTGGCTCCAGAAAATGCAAATTTCCCTGGCTTTGAACATGGAGATTGTCCAACATCTAAAGATAATTGTCTAAATAAAATAAGAATTTTGGTATGAAACATTAAGTTTCAGTTGCAACTCTTCACAAAGTTAATCCTGTTTTCCTGCAATAAAAGGGGAGTAATTAATCATTCGAATCATTGAAACCCAAAGATAATCACCAAACTTTATTTTAGCCAATAGTTTCTAGCTTCTTATCAGGAGCAAGTGTTTTCTACAAAGGGTAACAATTAATTGATTTGAATTTTACCTATTTTTTTTTTTTGTGCATTGAATGCCCTTGATTTTGAATAACATGAGAAAAAGTAGGAAAGAAAGCAAAAGGCAAAGAATATTATTGATAAAGCCAGGTTTCAATTCTGTATCACAACATGTGCTCATAAGGTTAGAAATATTTAAGCACATGTTTAGGTGGTTTGGCTATAGAAATAAAAATGACATGAGCTGTAAATAATGAAAAGATATTTTAGAACTTATAGAAATTCTGTATGTAAAGTTTGTACCATAGGGTATTCATAGTGTTGGACTGAATTTCAGTTGCCCAGCTTCTATGCAGACCCCTCCTCCTTTTAATCTAGTGATATTGCCCAACTCCCTGGTCACCCTAATCTTCATATCTTTCTAAGACATCTCTGGTAGCAACTAACTCCACTGACCTCCCTACTTTCCCCAGTTGTTCTCTGGGTACCATACTCTCCTGAGTTCTTCATACTTCACTGGCTGCTTCTTTCCTATCTACTTGGATGGCTTCTCCTCCCTTGTCCAACTACTAAATGCTGAATGCCCCAAGACACTGGGTCCCAAGACCCCGCCTCTTTGTTATCTGTGAGGTCATCTTCTCCAATCCCATGTGCTAATAATACCCAAATCTATATCTCTGGCCCTGCATCTCCCCAAAATATTCAACTCAAGTCCTAAATGCATCTGTGTGGACATCTCGGAGACATCACAGGTTTAACCTGGCCAAAATAAAAGTTGATTCTGTATCACACACCTGTTCCTCCCCCCAGGTTTCCCATTTCTGTAGATAGCACCAACACCCAACATCCAGACAAAAAAAATCTAAGGCTTATTTTGATTATTTTCTTATTTTCACCTTCTGCATTCAGTCTATCCTATTAAACCTGCCTCCCAAACAGATCCCAGTCTATCTAATCCTTTCTATTTCTATCATCAGCCCTCCAGTCCTAATCCCTGTTTTCTTTCGCCCCTCGCGTATTGTAAGAGCCTCCCAGTTTTGTCTCCCTCCTCCTATTCTTGTCTCCCTTCCATCACTTCTCCACACAGTAATGATCTTTTAAAATCATAATAATACTGTATCACACTCTCCTCTCCATGTATAATTCCCCTATGGCCTCCTATCTCATTTGCAACGAAAGGCAGACTCTGCCTGGTTTACGAAGCCCCTGCGTCATCTGGGCCCTGTCTGGTTCTCCAATATCACTTTGCATCGCTCTTCAACCCCAACCAAACTCTGGCTTACTTTTTAATTTTGTAACACACCAAGTGTGTTCCTACCATAGAGCCTTTACATGTGCTGTTTCTGGGCTGGATGCTCTTAACCCTAATCTGTGCATGGCTGGATCCTTCTTACCATTCATGTCTCAGCCTCGTTCACTCCTCATAGACGTCTCCCTGACACCCAGCCTATTAGGTTGGTGCAAAAGTAATTGCGAGTTTGCCATTACTTTTGCACCAGGCCAATAAAACAGTTACTCTCTGTCATGTCACTATGTCTTAATTCTCTGCAATGTATTTGTTTACTATTTGACATTTTCTTATGTATCTATTAATTTTTCCTTTTTAGTCCGTGTGTGCGCGCTCACACATAATCATATTATCAGCTTATGAGAGCAGGAGTCTTTCGGTCTTAATCACCACAATAACCTCAGTGCTTGGAACAGTGCACATAGTAGGTGCTCAAAAAACACACTTTGAACAAATGAATAAACCAATTTAAGCAGCAGGAAAATCTGTTAAATGGGAACTGGGTAACATTTTCTCTTTTATTTCATGGTGAGGTTGTGGCTGATTTAGCCAAATTTCTGCGGACTAACCTAGAAAATAAAATTGAAACACATCATTTGGCCAGTTCGGTTCATTGAAACCCCTTTCTTCTGAGTTTGTGATCAGGCCAGCCATAAAGAAGAAACATGATGGCACTGTAAATCTGATAAATTTCTGATGAGATACATGGCAGGTTAATGCAACTTGATGACATGACCTTTGTGCCCTTACCACTGCTGGGTCCTCGTTCATGCAATGAGGCTGTAGCCCAAACTCTAAGTAGGTTCTGACAGAGATGGAAAGCTTGGAGTGCAAAGAACTGCTCCTGTGGGGGATGCTCCCATTCTTTTCCCATTCTCTTTCCTCCTTTTTACTGATGCAAGATGAAATGGGAAGTACAGCAGGACAAGGAGTGGGATCCGTGCTCAGAGTAGCGTTATTGGGTTCTCACCTGGCTAGAACTCCTATCTCACGTTATTGGGTTCTCACCTGGCTAGAACTCCTATCTGCACGGGATTATCTGACTCTCAGCTAAGATACACTGTTTCCCTAAGGTGGTTTCGGAGGCCAAGCCCATCTACACGTTTAGAAATTCAGGAGCAAGGAACTTTCTATGTATTTGTCAAGGAAGCACTGTTTATGGCATTCTGATCACTTGGCACTCTTAAGACTGTAATTATAGAGGTTTAAGAAGAATATAGGCCATTTCTTCTGACTTACGTTTTTGAGGTTTAGAATTGAAAATAGTTTCATCTCTTTTTCAGCCCCCTGAGAGATAAGTTACATGGCCTTAACCAGTTCCCCATTCTTCCTTTCTCATTTCACAATTGCAAATGCTGCTGGGTAGTTTTCCTCTGTTTTGAGCCCCGCCCTTCCTGTTGCTAAGCAGATGAACTGGATTACATAAATTGTCAATTTCTCAGCTGTGACAGTGAAAAAGACAGGACAGCAGTAGCCGGAAGTGAGGACAGCTGCTTCTAGCACTTGGAATGTAGGATTAGATGATGAAGAAAGGATCAAAATAAAATAGGTAAAGTTAGCATGAGTAAAAAGTTAGACACAATTCTATTACTTTAATACAAATTCTGTTAACAATTGGGTATATTTCCTTCAGAGATTTGTATTCATTATAATTAGAGTGGAGTTATTTGGGTTTTTTTCTTTTTTTTCCCTTTATGCCTACTTACAATTTACATGCTTATATCCTTTGCTTTATAATATTTGTGAGTTGCAGTTACTATTTTAATATTTCAGGTTAAGTTGACTTTTAAATATGGAGTCAGTTTTAAATTTGTGTGTTTTAAAGGGGCATATTTGCGTTTCTGACCCACAAATAAAAGACAAACATCACTTGTGACAATAAATTTTCAATCGTCTAATTTTTGCAATATTTTTTTAACCAAAGCATGTTTAATAAGGGCAGGTATCCACTAAACATCCGGCTCTTACCATGTCACCTATAGCTTCCCATGGAAATTTTCTACAAAACAAACATTGGCTGGGATTACAGAGATTTCCTTTTCAAGCCCTCATGTTTAATCAACTCCACTTACCTGTGTGACCTTAATAAGCATAATGCCAACTCCAGCTCCCCAGAGTGAGGTAAACAGGAGGTATGGGCATAATTAGCAAATCATTTGGTTTTAAGATGTTGTAAGATCCACATATTTGTTTTTCTTTAATGAGGCATTTCTCTCCAGACACATTAGTGGTTTCCCAAAATGCTCCTTTGCAAATAGCTGTACAAACAGCAAATAATGAACTCCAAAAGGTGTGCTGCAAGTGGGACACCAGAGGGCGCTAGAGTAATGTTATAACGTGCCTCTGCTTTTCTCAGCTTTGCTATTAAAATTAAAGCTTTTAAAATAATACACTACCTTGTCTTGAAGACATTTATTTGAAGTTATGTAATGTAGCTTTATGATTTGAGTCAAACATTTATTATTATTTATCATTCCAGTCAGCGTCTTCTCAAAAGCAGGTCTTTTATTCCCATGCTGAATTTTAGAAAAGAAATTCTAACAATAATCTCCTCTTAGACTTTTTTTTTTTTAAGGAAAACACATTCTTATTCTTCCAAGATTGTGACTTTGTCCTCTCCCAAGAGATAGTCACGTGTGTTAAAACATTTAGTAGTTCTAGTCTGCTAGATATGGAGGAAATGAATTATTTCTAAACTTTTAGAAGCACAGAATTTGGGCATTTGATCAGTATTTGTCTACTGTTGAATTTAAAATAAAACATATGAATGCATCAGGATAAAGTGGCAGTGCTGAAAAAATTAAGTAGTTAGAAAATTAAATTGGTGTTTATTAATGAAAGCAACCATTATGGTGTAGCCAGAAGGTTTATTATCTAGTGTTAAGCTATCTTAAAAATCAGAAGTATTTTTGTTCAACATAATTTACTGAAAAGTGTGTATAGTATGCCTAATATGTACATGCCTAAAATTGCTCTTAGTGACCAAAGATTCACATGATGGATGTGGTGGCTCACACCTGTAATCCTAGCACTTCAGGAGGTAAGAGGAGGCCAGGAATTCAAGACCAGCCTAGGCAACACAGCAAGACCCTGTCTCTACAAAAATTTTAAAAGTAGCCTAGTGTGGTGGTGTGTGCCTGTAGTCCCAGCTACTTGGGAGGCTAAGGCAGGAGGATTGCCTGAGTTCATGTGTTCGAGGCTATAGTAAGCCATGATTGTGCCACTAGATTCCAGCCTGGGTGACAGAGTGAGACCCTGTCTCAAACAAAATAAAACAAAAAAATTAAGCCCCCCCCAAAAAACACGAAAAATTTACATGACAACTTATATAATCTAAGAAATAAATGACACACACCAAACATGAAATTTTGCAGATGTGTATCAGATCAAATACCGTGTGTTTAAGGGATGGGGATGCTACACGACTGAAGGGTTAGGGGAGACTGGTGGGTTGGAAGGAACTAGCTGAGCTTGAAGGATGGGTATGATCTAATTCAGCAGAAAACTGAGTTAGATGGGCACGTAGTGCCCATGCTTACAAACTTTTTCTATCCATCTCTGTATTTGTCTGTTTTGCTATGTATCTCCCTATCTAGGTATTTTTTTTGAGACAAGAGTTTCTCTCTTGTCGCCCAGTCTGGAGTGCAATGGCGCAACCTCGTCTCACCGCAACCTCCCCCTCCTGGGTTCGAGTCTCCTGCCTCAGCCTCCCAACTAGCTGGGATTATAGGCATATGCCACCACATACCTATAATTATAACAAAATAACCGTGACCAGAAAGGGAGAGATGACACAAATGCATGTGCAGCAGTCTACCAAGCATCTGCTCTTCATCTTTCCACAGGGAGGTCCCATCCTGCATAGTGAAGGTCTTTGTTTTTATGTTATTTCTTTGTCTTTAATGTTGTGGTTTGTATTGGTTTGGGTTTTCCTGTTGTTTTCTTTTGGTTCTTTAACAGAAAAGCAAAAACAGTGTTTCAGAAGGCAAATCACTCCCCATCCCCAATATAACTGATATTTTTCCAGCCTTTCCCAGTGCTGCTGTAATGTCCAGCGCTACAGCTGGGCGGCCGCAGGGAGAGTGAAGATTCAAGTCCTCAGCCTTTCTGTACCGCTGCATCCAGGTGGACGCCACAGATCTTTTCATGCTGTGTCTGTACACTGGGAAAGTGTCCATTTCCCTCTAGGGACAGAGGTTTTCAAGGTAGAATCATGGCCTGATTCCACTTTGTAGTCCTAATGCTCAATGTACATTAGGCACTCCATAAATATTTTCTTAAATGTTAATATATATTTATTAGTCTGAGATCAGTGTAAATGTACTATAGAAAATTAGAAAATACATGTAAGCAAAATAATTTTTGAAAACCATTGTAATACTACAACAGTTTATTAGTATTACCTTAGTGCCCATCCTTCCCAACTTTTTCTATCCATCTCTGTATTTATCTGTTTTGCTATGTATCTCCCTATCTAGGTATTTTTTTTGAGACAAAGTTTCGCTCTTGTTGCCCAGTCTGGAGTGCAATGGTACGATCTCAGCTCACCGCAACCTCCCTCTCCTGGGTTCAAGTGAGTCTCCTGCCTCAGCCTCCCAACTAGCTGGGATTATAGGCATGTGCCACCATGCCCAGCTAATTTTGTGTTTTTAGTAGAGACGGGGTTTATCCATGTTGGTCAGGCTGGTCTCAAATTCCTGACCTCAGGTGATCCGCTGGCCTCAGCCTCCCAAAGTGCTGAGATTATAGGTGTGAGCCACTGTACCTGGCCCTAACTAGGTATTTTAAAACTGAGATTAGACTGTACACACTGTTTTATAGCCAGTGTTTTCTCATTTAATAATCTCCACATTTACATGTTAGTAAGTATTGATCTTATATGATTATTCCTATCAACAAACTTGCTGCATAAAAATCCCCCTGGGGAATGCTTGCTAAAATGCAGATTCCTAGGCCCCAGCCTGGCTCTGCAGATTCAGCATCTCCAGGGTTATGGCTCTGGAATTTGTATTTTCACAAGCATCTGAATGCTCATATTTCAATCGCTGAGCTACACCTTCATTTTGAGGAGCCAGAATAGATTTCCGCTGTCTAGACAGATATATTACACTTAACTAATCTCTACAGTTGCATTTTCTCATTATCATGAGGCAGGTCATAAAGATCATTATCTGATGAGCATCTAAGTTAAGATGATAGACATTCTAAATATCTATAAATGTCAACACAGATTTATTTATGATTAATATATGAAGTTAAAAATCTATGACCAATCTTGACCGATGGGGCTTTTTGGTTATAAGGTGTTGCTATCCAAAAACCACAAAGCAAAATCGTCATAAAATGGGCAGAACTAAAACTGCAGGAGTGTGTTTTTCTTCCTTCCCCTCCTTCCTTCCTCCCTTTCTTCCTTTTTTTTTTCCTCTCAGTTGTGGGCCATGGAAACATAAATCCAGGTGTGGGTGGCCCGGTGACTCAAGTCCCCAGATTTAGTGCTCCCTCCTCTGGTTTATATGGACACAGTAACTGGTTTCGCCTCTCTGAATCCATTTGATCTCTGCTGACAGATTCTTTCTTAATACTGCTGATTTAGTTATAATCAAACAATCCTGCCCAACCTGCATTATTTCATCTCAATATGCATCAGCATGACTGCTACAATTCTCCACGTTCTAGGCTGCCTCTAGGGAAAAAGTCTGCCCATAATTTTTTCATAGCTTTTTTTTTTCCTTTCAGTTACTTTTTGTAGATCCCCCAGTTTGTTAGTGGAATTAAACTTGATCAGCTTAAAATTAAGTAATTAATTATATGAACCATCAATAATAGTTACCAATTACTCCCTACCTACCTGGGTGACACTGGTGGCAGTGAATTTCACAGTGCTATGAGGGACAGACGGCGAAACCCCATTTGGCCTATCATTTAAAGTATTTAGGTAATTAGGTTAAAAAATGTTTTGAAAGATCTCAGATGGGCCACATTTGTCCAACAGGCTGTATATGAATGCCTGAATACTAGGTATCTAATCTGTAAGATATAATATTACTGGATTCTGTCTGGACACAATAGATAGTGCTTATACATCCATTTATTTCTGTCTGTTGAGATCTTGCTTAGTAAGTGCTAGGCACTGTGCTAGGCACCAGAGAGTCTGTGGTGAATAAGAGAGACATAGTTCCTATCTTCATGGGGTTTACAGTCTAAGGGATCAAAGACAAAAAAACAGGCAATTCCCTGTAAGTACAGTAAGAGAATACATAGGAAAAGCAATTAACCCAGACTCGTAGTGTTAGGAAAGGTTTCTCCTGTGAGTGATGTCCAAAAAGAAGTCTAAAGGACAAATAGAAACAGGCCAAGAGAGGGCAGACGATGTCTAAGGCAAAAGGAACAGCATCTAGAAAAGTCTATGAGCCACGACCATGCCACATTCAAGGTCCTGTAAGAAGCTAGCTGAGACTCAGCATGGAGCTGGCTCTGATCTGAAGCTGGTGGGGCATGCCTGGCCAGGATACCAGGTTCTTGGAAGCCCTGGCAAGAAGTTTGGACTTTAAGGACAAAGGGGTGCCACTAAAGGTTTTGTAAGGAGAAGAGTGTTATCATATTTATGTTTTTAAAAGATCAATCTTGTCAAAGTAGGAGGAATGGGTTGAAAAGTTGCGAGATGAAAGGCAAGGAGATCAGACAGGACTGTCCTGTGGTCATCTAGCTGAGAGATGCTACTGACCCGTTAGAGGAAGGATTCCTTAATTTTTTTACATTCATCAGGTATATTCAGCTTATTATATTACACGGCTCATACCATTGTGCTTGGCTTATACTGTTTCTGCCAGAAACCAGGTGCTTTTCTATGCAGTGTCTGTGTTTTTTGGAGCTTACATTCAAGTGAGGAGAGATAGAAAGTAAACACATTTTTAGAATTAATACAGTAAGTCTAAAAGATATTCAAGTCCTTATGGAGAAAATTATAAAAAATATTACTGAAGAACATAAACTAAGATGCAAATAAAAAGAAAGATATATATCACTCTTAGAAAGATTCAATAGCAAAGTCAGTTTTCACCAAATTGATTTTGAAATTCAATACAATTCCAATCAAACTCCAGGTAGCTTTTTTGTGGGTGTGTGAGAGTGTGGAATTTTACAAGTTGATCCTAAAATTTATAGGGAAAGCACTAAAAAGAAAGACCTAAAACATGTGTGAAGACCTATTTAGAGAAGCTTACTCTATATCAAAACATATTTTAAAGACTTACTAATTTAGTTAGAGTAGTGTTGGTGCAGAGATAGAAGCATAAACCAAACAAAATAGAAAGCACAGAATATATTCATGCATATACAGAAACCTGATGTATGGTACTTGATATTGACATTGCAGGTCAAGTAGGGGGAAATGATTGGTGTTCAGTACTGGTGCTGGGACATTTGGCTTTTGGTATGAAAAAAGTGTGTGTGTGTGTGTGTGTGTGTGTGTGTGTGTGTGTGTGTATTTTTTAACCTCATACCAAAAAAAAAAAAATACATTCCATATGGCTTAAAAAACTAAATGATATTGACAGAAAAGCAAAACTCTTTAAAATATTTAAAGAGGATTATTCTGAGCTAATATGACTGACCGTGGCCCAGGGAACAGTTTCAAGAGGTCCTGAGAAAGTGAGCCCAAGGTGGTCAGGTGTGTTTGGTTTTATACATTTTAGGGAAACTGAAGTTACAGTTTCCCTAATGTAACTGAAGTTACAGAAAGACATAAATCAATACATGTAAGGTATATGTTGGTTCTGCCCGGAAAGTTGTGGTGGGCACATGTCACAGGTGAATTCAAAGATTTTCTGATTGGCTATTGGTTGAAATTGTTAAGGGTTGCGGTAAAGGCTTAAGTCAGTAGAAAGAAATGCTGGAGTTAAGATAAGGTGGGTTGTGGAAGCCAAGGTTCTTGCTGTGTGGATGAAACCTCCAGGTAGCAGGCTTCAGGGAGAATAGATGGTAAATGTCTTTCTTTCAGACTTTAACAGGTGTCAGACTCTTGGTTAATTTCTCCTAGATCCACAAAAGGCATAGCTACATTAATGGCAATTCTACAAAAGGCATAGCTGCATTAATGGAAGTTCTCTACAGATGCAAAATTTCCCCAAAAAAGGATGGCTTTTCAGGACCATTTTAAAATATAGCAAAGACATATGTTTTGTGGTAAAAATATTTTTATTTCCTTGAGGGTCTGCTTTCTGTCATGCGATGGTCTACTAGAGTCCGGTTGGAATTTGGTATCTTATTGCCAAAGAGTCCATTTTGTCAGTCTTATCATCTCTATTTTAATTTTAATGCTGGTCAGTTGTGCCTAAACTCCAAACAAGGAGGGTGTAAGGAAGCATGTCCAGCCCCAGCCCCCTTCCCATCATGTCCAGGAATTCAGTTGTTCATGTTTCCCCTTGCCCCAGAGGGGGTCTGTTAAGTCAGGAGGCTTAGGATTTTATTTTTGGTTCACAGTGGGAACAACAAAAGTATAAGAAAAATATCTTCAAAATCTCATGGGAGGATTTATCGGGATATAGAAAGCACGATCACAATTGACAAGCTTGACTACATTCAAATTAAGAGTGTTTGTTCAAAATGAAATGTTAACATCATGGGAGAAGATATTTGCATTGTATATAATTGATAAATAATTAGAACCCAGAATATATTTTAAAACCATAAACCAATACAATAAAGAAACAGCCTAATACAAAATTGGGCAAAGAAAATGAATGTAAAATACCCAGAAAAAAATTTAATTGGGTATGAAAGAAGCATTATAAAGAGGTAAGGTGTAGGCCTTACAGAGAGTTATGCAATTGTGCAAAAACCCTGTGACATTAGTGGTAGGTCCAAGACTCACGATATTTAGGAGTTTACTGGGTAACAGTGTGATTCGGGGCAAGATGCCAAGTCAGTGCCTAATTACTGCAACTCTGCCAAAGCTTAGAAGGCCAACAACCAGAATAATATGCAATTCCAAGTCTCAAGCCAAATCACACAGGGTTTTCAAGAAAGCAGAATTTGGATGAAGACTTGGTGAGATGGGGGGTGGGGCGCAAGGCTATAGGCATGAAGAACTAAGGAACATCACAGTTGGTGGACAGGAAGAGTCACAGGAAGCTGGGTTGTGGGCTGAAATCCATGCCACGTCAATCCTAATGTCTGTTAGTGTTGGGCAAGTGAAAGCTGGAGCCCAAAGTGAGCTGTGCCCCGTGGGGAGGGCACTGACTCTAAAATGATTTGGTACAAACCTCTGGACACCTCTATCCCTGCTGCAGACTGTTCTCAGTTCTAAAGACTCAGCAGTGTCCCTTGAGCAAGACTCTGACCTCCAAGTGGGAATTGAGATTCTAACGCACGTAGTGTGGGAATTTTCAGGTAATGCCATTTGCTCACTCAACACATAATGATCAAGTAGCTCACAGGTACCAGACACTATTCTAGGTGCTTGGGATACATCAATGAATAAAATAGACAAAGTTCCCTGCCCTACTGGAGCTTACATCCTAGTGGGAAGGTGGACATTATTCAAAATAAATAAGTACATGTATTTATCTCTGGCCCCACCACAGACTTAAAAAAAAGAAAGAATTTGCATTTTAACAAGTTCCTCTACTGATTTGTATGTACATAAAAGTTTGAGAAGCACCATGAGTGTGGGAATCATTGGCTTTCTACCAAATCAGTGCCTAACCTCTTCTTAGTTACAGGCAGTTCTGCCATCTCACAGAGGTGGTGGTAGGAAGGGTACTGGCAAGCAGATATTGTAGGCAACATTTACCATGTCATTCTGAATTTAGGACTATGTTCTTTCTCTAAATACGCCTATTTCTTGTACTGAGCATGATTAAGGCAACTTTAATGGCAGCCAGTGGTTTTGTTACTTTATGCACCTTACTATTTTGGAGTGATTTATTTTAGTTCTGGTATATCTGGTTATACAAAAAAAAAAATGAATTCTTTGCTAAATAAAAACATACTGTTTTCCTCATCACTAACATAAAGAGGTAGACAGTGAGAACAGAAGGTGAGCAGTTGGAGTGCCTAAAGTCCTTTCTGACCTCCACACTTTAGCTTCCAACATTGCCACTTCCAGAACGTTCTGTTCATGTTTCTCTGCCAGTATAAACCCTGTCCATTCTTTGACATCCAGATCCTGGTTAGTCTTTTCCATTAATATTTTCCTGCACGTCCCAAAATGAAGTAATCGTTTTTTTACTTTGCAACTCATAAAGCACCTACTGTCTCTGATTCGTCTTAAAACTTATACTAGCCTTTCCACACTTTGAACTGTCATTCACATCTTGTGAAGTGTCACTGAAATCCTGGTTCATTGTTTATATGCTCACACTTTTATGTCATACCTTCCAGTGTAGATTTTAGATTCCTAAGGACAGGAACTATGTCTTAGTAGCTTAATGCAATTTCCTCAACACATCGCCTTGTACAAAATAGTCATTTGATAAATACTTGCTGATTTTAGTATGTGTTTGTTTACAGGCAAACATTTTTCTTTTGAAAGGGCAAGAATCTAGCCTATAAATTGTAAAATGTGGGGCTGACATCACACAGGCATTTCCATTTGCTATTGGAGTAGAGCTTTAATATTTTAAGGGTTGGAGTTGAATCATATTAGCTAAGTAGCTAATATGTCTCATGTTGCTAAGTAGAAAGAAGTCATCGAATATATGCTGGTTTGTTCCTAGTGCATGAGATGATAGGAACTGAATTACTGTTTGAAGAATAAGGTAAGTGGTCTATACCATTAGAAAACAAGCAGAAAAGACATTTAGACTTTAAACTGAATGCCATTTATTTGTAGTAGGATGTCCCTTGTATAATGTCAACACCAAATATTTGAAGGAAGGCCATGACCTAAGTCTAAACAACATTTTTGCAAAAGCAGAGAAAATGTGAAAAGTATACAGAGATTTTTTTTTTCCTATACCATGGTGGAAAAGCAATTCTATACTGAAAATAACAGTTTCCAAAGAAGTGGTGCAGATTAGTACACTAAAATGTTATAGCAGTTTATGCCTAACTATGCAGTTTACCCTGGAAGAGGAGACTAGCAGGTACTAAGAAATAACAGAGAGAAGCTAGAGCTAAGATAAAAGGTTGCATTCCCTATGCATTCTTTTTTCTCCAAAAGATGCACATTCTTACTGTATTCTTTTTCCTCTTTCCAAATACCTCCCCTTTATATTGATGGAAGGAAAAAAAATGAGCTATCCTATTCTTCAGTTTATTTTTAATAGCTTAACACATAATTCTGTGCTACATTGGGCCAACTAGAATACTGCTACACACTGATCTGCCAAACTTCTCTGTGGGATGAGCTGCAGTTGTCTACAGAATTGAAATTTTGGAAGATGGAAAAAGCAAAAAACAATTCTAAACACTCAAAGCTTATTTTGGAAAACATAGAGGCCCCTCTTCCATGACTTTTCTGGAGTTTTTCACATTGACTGTTAAGTTTCATCATCTTAAAAATGTATCTCCTGCTCATCTAACCCAGAGTAGACAGCCACTAGTGTTTTTAAGAACTTGAATTGTAGGAGGCAAGCACCCACACTCAGATTTTCAGAAATCTGGTTGCCTCTCCTTCCCAAACTCAGGCATATCACAAGACAGAGAATAGACTGGGGGGAAAATGGCAAGTGTCCAAAAAGCATCCTGTCACACCCAAACCAATCTTTGTGGTCATACATTTCCTCCTCAGGATGAATTTGTTCTTCCTTTCATTTCTCTGTTTGGTTCTTCAAACTGTAGTTATATTTACTGCCATACAAATAGTGGGCAAAAGGTGAAAAAAATGACTCTTGGTACCTTTTGTGAGAGCTGTTTACTATGAACTTCACATGAATAGAAAGGTAATGACCATATTAAAGATGGTTTAATATGGTTAGCATAAGTCTGTATGTAAACCAAATTTTAAAAAAAATCTAAATTACTGATTATTTGACTTAGGCAACATGAGCTGTCTTTGAACTATCAAATTCATGCCTTACATATTATTTGATGGAGTTTTGCAAAAACTGAACTAAATTTAGGGAAGATTGTCATTAAACCACAAGCTATTTAAGTCACTTGTGATATGGCAGAAGGTTTAAAAAAAAAATAAACTTACTGACAGAGGTTCCACAGTCTGCTTAGAAAAGACAGCAGACTTATTAAAAGAAGGAAGAGTGAATTTAGAATACTGTGAGGATTAATTTCTTTCTGTTTTATCTTTAATGTTAATATTTTCATTGTACTCCTATCCCCTTAGAATTTAACGAGTCAAACAATCTTACTTTCTTAACAGTGTGGGCTGGTGCTAACTGGGCACTTTGAGTCACAGCCATTTGAGTGGAAGAACATCTTTCCTCTGAACATAAATAAGGTAGTAAAATAGGATGAAGGAAATAAGACTAGGAGACATTATGAGAAAGACCAAGCAACAAGAGGAGGTTTCTCTCCACTACCATTATTAAATGTAGGAGCCAAAGAAGGGAATTTTATTTCAACCAGCTGACATATGTGTTTGGTTTAGGCTCTGGCGTTATTACAAGCCAGCTCAAGTTAATGTCTTCATTCATTAAACTGAGTACTTTTAGGCCGAGCACTGTGCTATATCCTACAGTCGATAAGACAGGCACAGTTCCCACCCTCAGGCAGCTTACAGTTTAGTGGAATGTTCTTTTGTATACCTTCTTAGTTCAGAGAGGACGGTACCGCAATACTCAGTGCGTCTACCTAGCATTTTACTTTTTGAGCTGTGTGTTTTGTTTCTGAGACAGGATCTTACTCCCATTGTCCAGGCTGGAGTATACTGGCATGATCATGGCTCGCTACAGCCTCAACTTCCGGGGCTCAAGTGATCTTCCCACCTCAGCCTCTCAAGTAGGTGGGATCACAGGTGCATCACCACACCCAGCTAATCTTTTTGTACTTTTAGTAGAAACGGATGTCTCCCCTTGTTGTCCAGGCTAGTTTTGAACTCCTGAGCTCCAGTGATCCACCCACCTCAGGCTCCCAAAGTGCCGGGATTACAGGCGTGAGCCCCCGTGCCTGGCCTACTTTGGGTTTTTAAAAATCATCTCCTTGAAAAATCTCTCTTGAATTCCAAGCTCAGATTGCCTTTAAGTTGCTTCTAATTTAGTTGCTGCTCTTTCTCTTTCCTTTTAATTAATTATTTATTTGTTTGTTTATGTATTTATTTATTTTTGAGACAGTCTTGCTCTGTCGCCCAGGCTGGAGTGTAGTAGTGCTATCTCTGCCCAGTGCATCCTCCACCTCGGGTTCAAGTGATTCTCCTGCCTCAGCTTCCTGAATAGCTGGGATTACAGGTGCCCACCACCACGCCCAGCTAATATTTTTATTTTTAGTAGAGACGGGGTTTCGCCATATTGGCCAGCCTAGTCTCGAACTCCTGACCTCACGTGATCCACCTGCATCAGCCTCCCAAAGTGCTGGGGTTACAGGCGTGAACCACCATGTCTGGCCTCCTTTTAATTTAAATATTGCTGTTTACTGGGTTTACCCTAATCTTGTTTCCTATTCTAAATGGCTCTGTTTTGGGGCAATCTTCTGTTTTCTTTGGTTTCAGCTATCGTCTATATCCCATACGCTGATGATTCCTGCATAATCTACAGTGCTCTTTCTCTCCTGAACTCCAAACTCTAAATGAGTAGTTCCTGAATATTTCCACATCTTGTCTCTCAGGCATCTCAAAGTCAACATAGTTTAAACTGAACTTATCTGTATTTTCCAAACTTTTTCCTCCTCCTGCCTTACTTAGCATCATTCATCTCTCAAGCCAGAAATCCTAGAAATCTTGGGGTCACCTTTGACCTCTTCCATTCTTATAGCATGGCTTCACCCCCAAAGACCCCCCAAGCCTGTCGTTTAGTTTTGTATCCTAACTATAAAGTCACTTTTTTTGCTTAGTTCTCCGCATGTATATTGTCCTTGCCCCAATCTCAGGTCATCCTAGGCTACACATTGCCTTGTTACTGGTCTCCTTGCATCCAGCCCCTCTCTGGTGCCTCCCTGCTGCTCTGTGCTGTGATGGAAGAACACAGGTGTGGCAGGAAGAAGGCCTGAAGTAGAGGCTTGAATGCAATACATAGCACAAAGCCTGAACCCTAAGGAGTTTCTCTGACTACTACCACTTATTGACCCATGTTTCCATTAAAGTTATCTTTCTGGCCAGGCGTGGTGGCTCACGCCGTAATCCCAGCACTTTGGGAGGCTGATGCAGGTCAATCTCGAGGTCAGGAGTTTAAGACCAGCCTGGCCAAGATGGTGACACCCCATCTCTACTGAAAACACAAAAATTAACCAGGCATGGTAGCAGGCACCTGTAATCCCAGATACTTAGGAGGCTAAGGCAGGAGAATTGCTTGAAACTGGGAGGCAGAGGCTGCAGTGAGCTGAGATCACACAACTGCACTCCAGCCTGGGCAATAAGAGCGAGACTCCATCTCAGAAAAAAAAAATCTTTCTAAAATAGTGATAATGATTTCATTCTGTTTCTGCAAATTCACCAATACTGTTTGTTTTATACACTTAATACATATTGAATGTGTGTGCACACACATTCACTTTTTTTTATTAAACAACAGGATTATGGAAATATATTTTAAATTTCCATATTTAAAATATTTCTTCAATAAAAGTGTGTTCTGTGAACACACTTCCTTCATATCTCAAGCACACACCAAAGAACATCTCCACGTTTTTGCCTTCTGATACCTCAGAAGCTCATTTTGCTCAAACACAATTGCATCCCAGAAGCAGCTCTCAACCAGCGGAGATGGGAGCTGGTATGTGAAGTGGGTAAATGAAATGTCCCAGCCCCCAGTCCTGCTGTAGGGCAGTTTGCAGGCATGTTCACACAGTCCTCATGAGGACCGCAGCAGGAGTGAGCTCCAACACCCACAGACTACACTGCTCAGCAGGCATCTTTTATTGGTTTTCCCCTATCCCTGTCTCATCCCCTGCTCCCTCACTCTCATATCTTTGGATCATCTCCCAAATAAACTATCTGCACCCAAGTTCTTCTCAAGCCCTGCTTCAGAAGACCCCAAACTGGGACATCGTCAAATAGTTATAGGTATAATTATTGTAAGCTTTGATGAGTGAGAAGAACTATATGTACAAGGTACTTTGAGAGAATATAATTAGGGAAAGATTTTGGAAAAGAAGACCTAACAGATGACTATGGGTTGGCCAAGAAAGAGGAAGGGAGTCCATGAACATCTTAAGATATCAATAAATATGAATCTGTATCTTTAGTAATCCAGTTAGTGAAAAATCTCTTACTAGCATTCCTTTGATTATTAAGGCTGAACATTTTTCATATGTTTATAGGTTATTATTCATTTATCTCTTGAATAATGGTAAATAACTTGTTCATGACCTTAGCTTATTTTTCTGTTGGCGTATACTTATTAATTAAATCTCTATGTATTGTGCATCTGTAATTTTCCAGGAACAATACTAGCAACTATGTTGTTAACCTTTATCATTTAAGAAATATGAACCTGCTATACATCATATATGTTGTGAATGTTTCTTATTTTGTTTGTCTTTTAACATCGTAAATGGTGTTTTCATTGTCAGACTTTTTTTATTTACATGATCAAATCTACCGATACTTTTCTTTATGGTTTCTGTCTTCATAGCCATACTTTGAAAATCTTTCTCTACCACCAAGATTGACTTTCCTTATGAACTTGGGATTTTAACTTTATCATATTCTGAATTCTTAGTAATATCTGTTTCAGCACTTTCTATTCTATTAACCTTTCTGATTATTTATGTTGCCATATTGTCTTAATTATGCTATTAAAACATATTTTCATCCCTAGGGGAGTATAAGCCACTCTTATTTTATAGATATGTATGTGTGTGTATGTATATATTTTGTATATATGTGTAGGTGTTGTAACTTTGATATTTGATATAGTTACAAACTTATAGACAATTTGTAAGAATGTTACAAGGAACTTCCCTATACCCTTTTCCCAGATTCACCATTATTTACCTTTTACGCTATTGCTTTATCATTCACACTGTCACTTTTTCATCCTCCTTCCCTTTCTGTTTCTCTGTCTGCACACAGACAGATGCATGCTCACACGCAGTCTCTACACTTTTTTTTTTTTTTTTTAGTTATTTGAGTCAGTTGTGGATATAGCTGCAATGCTGATGCTCTAAATATTAATACTTCAATATGTATTTCCTAAGCTCAAGGATATTCTGTTTCTGCAATACATTTTCCAAATTAGAAAAAGTTTAGAAAATTTAACATCTGATCACAGTCCATATTCAAAATTTTGTCAATTGCCCCAATAATGTCCTGTGTAGGTATTTTACCGTCACCACCACCACCACCACGTTCCTTTCAATTCTCCAAGTCCAGATCCAATCCAAGATCACACATTTCATTTAGTCGTATTGTCTCCATTAGCCTCTTTATTGTGGAACAGGAAGTCCTCGTTACCTGTCTTTCTTGACCTTGACCTTTTGAAAGACTACAGGCCAGTTATAGAATGTTCCTCATTTTGGGTTTGTCTGATATTTTCTTGTGATTAAATTCAACTTCGGCATTTTTGGCAGGAATATCAACGATGTTGTGTCTTTATAAGATCATATCGAACAGAATGTTGGTTTGTGCCAGTACTAATGATGTTAACTTTGATCCCTTGATTAGACTAATGTCCTTTAGATGTTTCTAATTGTTTTAGAATTATTTTATCAGGCTCCCAGAAAAGTCCTATTGGAATTTTTACTGGAAATCCACCTGATTGATATATTAACTTGGAGAGAGTAGATGTTTTCTCCATTTTTAAAGTCCGCTTTTCTGTCTCTCAGCAACATCTTATAGTATCTTTTCTTTTTATAGGTTCCACAGATTTCTTGTTCTATGTTAGGTTTTCAATATTTCTCATTTTTTTAATAGCTGAAACAATTTCTTTTTCCTTCTTTTTTTTGCTGCTAGGTAGGAAAGTGGTTGATTTTTATTTGTATAACTACTTTATCTATCTTTGTTAGGTTTTATAGGTTTTTATGATTCTGTTATATTTTCTAGATAGATGATCTTATTACCTACACACACCTGCACACAGTAATATGTCCCCTGGGTTTGAATTCTCTTTACACTGGATTTACTAATATTTTATTTAAGATTTCTGCACCTGTGCTTCTTAGTAATATCAGATTATAGGTTTATGCTTCGCTTGTTTTTGGCACTGTCTTTTTCTACTTTTTGTATCAAGGATATCTGAATTTTATTAAGTGAATTGGGAATTTTTCCATCTTTTTCTATTCTCCACAATAGCTTGAGTAATATAAAAGTATTTGTTTCTTAACATTTGCTTATAAAATAATTTGACACTTGTGGCTTTGGGGGAAATTGCATTATATTTTTTAATCATTGCTACAATTTCGTCCATAATTACTGGTATAATGGGACATCAAAATTTTTTTTAGTTATTTGGTAATAGCTTTCTGTAAGATTATTTTTTAAAAATTTTCAAATTTGCTAACATAGAATGTGTGTGTGTGTGTGTGTGTGTGTGTGTGTGTGTGTGTGTGTGTATTTCTTCATTTATATCTATGGTTACATCTCCTTTTTATTCCCAAAGTAGTGTGTTTGTACTTTCTCTCAAGTCTAATCTTTACCTTTGGCAGAAGTTTTAATCTTTACTTTTTTTTTTTTTTTTTTTTTTTTTGAGACGAAATCTCACTCTGTCTCCTAGGCTGGAGTGCAGTGGCACAATCTTGGCTCACTGCAACCTCTGCCTCCCAGGTTCAAGCAATTCTTCTGCCTCAGCCTCCCGAGTAGCTGGGACTACAGGCATGTGCCACCATGCCTGGCTAATTTTTTTGTATTTTAGTAGAGATGAGGTGTCACCATGTTGGCCGGGCTGGTCTCAAACTTCTGACCTGAGGTGATCCACCTGCCTTGGCCTCCCAAAGTGCTGGGATTATAGGCCTGAGCCACCGAGCCCAGCCAGAAGTTTTAATCTTTTATTGTTTTAAAGATCCAACTCTTAGTTTCATCAGTTTTATAGTTTTTTAATTTACTGACTTCTGGTTTTATATCTCTCTTAAACCTTTTCTTCACCATTTTCTTTGGATTTATATTATTTCTCTGTCATCCTAAATCATATATTTAATTTGCTTATTTTAATTTGTTCCAATTTAATAACAGAAATCTTAGCTTCAGAATTTTGCATTGTATCCCATAGAATCACAGAGATTTGGGGACTGGAGGGGAATTGTCAAAACCATATAATGCAAATCTCTTGTTTTCCGCATTCAAAATGCAGACAGGTTAAAAGGCTTGTTTCACAGCTAACTAACTTGCAGAACCAAAGTAAAGACCAGACAATTTTCCCGGGCTTCCATTTACACTACACCACTCCTGCTGGCTTCTCAGCCAAAAAAGACACAGGAAAAAGGGAGGGACAGCGGGGGGTGGGGAGTTGGGGAGAGATAGCATGGGGAGAAATGCCAGATATAGGTGATGGGGAGGAAGGCAGCAAATCACACTGCCATGTGTGTACCTATGCAACAATTTTGCATGTTCTTCACATGTACCCCAAAACCTAAAATGCAATAAAAAATATATTAAAAAAAAAAAAGACACAGGAATGAAGTAAAAGGGGACCATTTCTAGTGAAAATACCATTATAGTCTGGGAAACTACTGGAGTGGCTGGACGTAAAGTAACCAGCTAAGTGCTTTTAGAACAGATTATTATTATTATTATTATTTTTGTCTTTCTCTGGAACAGAGGTTAGTGTGTGTTGACACAAGGTGAATAAATAAGCCTTCTATTGATTCAGGTAAGGTTCAGGGCACCAGTCTTAAAGGGGCAGCACATTACTTCAGCTGCCCAGCTCTAAGCAAGAGTTCCCAGAGAGAGGACCTCATTCTTTCCACTCATGGTTCTGGTGAGAACCACCCCCCCCATCCCACGTGCCATTGTTCCATCATACCTGATTGCAGTATCACCCCAGAGCAACTTAGGAGAAGGATTGCCACCTTGAGAGTTCTCAGAGCAGGGCCAATAAGCTTAGCAGTGGGAGTAGGGAGAGAAGAATAAATGGAATGAGCGCAGCCCAGCCTGCCTGTGAGAGCATGCCCTGCATTTCTCCTTTCTTGCCCTGGCTTGAATTAGTGAAAAGGTGAAGTGAGTGGGCAGCGAACAAAGGAGTAGTGAAGACATGGATTCAAAAATGAGGTTTTTCTTCTCTTTTACTTACTAAGGGTTGTGATGGTTAAATTTAACACCATTTATTGGTGATCTATTAAATAATGAAGGTGTGAAAAGATGGATGTGAGTGTATACATATGTTCATATGTATGCATACATGCACACATGTACACACACACACACACACACACACACATACTCTCACACAGTGTGGAAGAGCTTGAAACCCAAGGGAACCTTGTGGTGAAACATCTTTCTGTAGAATGAGGAATGTTTTATAATGGGAATAATTTTACCCCCTTTTTAAGTGTCTGTTTTGTCTCGGCTGTCTACGTTTTGTATAGAATAATACTCAAGATATGTTTTTACTTCTGTTTTTATGCATTGCATGAAAATAAATGTTTACTCTTATCACCTGGAGTTACCAGTAAAATTCCATGCAGCTCACAAAAATTCAGAGTGAACCGATGTTTATTACGGGCCAGCTCTGTGTGAAGCCCTGTACCCAGGGACTTTCACAAGAATTATTTTGTTTACTAACCACTAACCACTTCCTGTGTAGTTGATGTTATCACTCTTAAAGATGAAGACACAGAAGCTCAGAGAGGTTAGGTAATTACCCTAGATTACGCAGCTAATAAATGTCAGAATCTGGAATCAAACCCAGATCTTCTGATTTCAGGTTACATATTCTTTCCTCTGCCTGCCAGACAATAGCTATTTAATGCTAGATGGTAAATCTCTTAAGATCTAGGATAATGCCTTGTTTACTTTCATGCCCTGTAATGCTAGCTGTTTTCCAGAAGATTAAAATATGCTTTGCAGCTTATTATCTTTTCTTAATTTTCATTATTATCAAAGTATTACATAAACATTCTTTGAGAGGTCAAATAACACCACTAGAAGACCTTTAAAAACAAGCCATTCCTTGACTCACCATACATAATGAATTTTTTGTTTCAGGTCTATTCTGTGTAGTTTGATTTAGACAGTAAAAGGGTAGGAAATAAGAAATTGCTTTTACTTAACAAATGTGAAGTCCCAGGCAATTTGAGCTGCACTTTCTGCAGGATATCTTATTTAATCTTCAAAACAACTCTGAGGCATCTGACTAAACTCCTGTGGGATTCCAGCAATAGGGACTCCCTGGGCTGTTTCTTCCTCACAGGGCTGACTGCAGTGTAAAAATGCAGCTGCTTTTCAGTTCTTCCTTCTAGTCATACCATAAATTGATTTGTTACTAATTAGACAAAAATGGTGCTAAAGCAGATCTGCACTCAGCAATTTATCTTACAAAGTCTGAGTATTCATGTCTACTCTCTTCCTCTGAAAACTGATGTGCATTTTGTAGCTCTATTTTAATTTTCTGTAGCTTTTAAATTTTGTAGCTTTTTAGAAGCTTTATAACTAGTACATGATATTAAGTAAATGTTCTTAATTTAGCCTCCAAAGTATTGCATTTTATCCTGCCTGCAGAATGGCATGTTGATAAATAACTCTTTGCACTTGAGAGCAGACAGTGCAGTCAGCTGCATTTATGAAATTCAGTGCAAACAAGGAATCACTTGTTGGCACAAATTACGCTCACCAATTTTTCACTTATATTCATGTCTCTATTTAAACTTCATCAAATACATATGATGGAAATTTCATCTCTCTTCCTTTCCATCCTTCATCCTTTTCTTAGTCAAGGTATTCTCTGGCTGTCTTTATGGTAGCCAGTCAGTTAATCTGGCCAGATAGCATTATTCTCCTTTGTTCATTAAATTATAAATTCCTAGAGCTCAGGAACTCTGCCCAGGTTTTTATTCCCACCTGCCAACCTTGGAGTTATATTTCTGATACATGGAAGAGCCCAGTAAATGTTTGCTGCATTGCATGGAGTGGAATCGTAGCAACTGCCCAGCCTTAGTGGGTATCCTGCTTGTACTTCCACGTGCCCTAGTTGTGTGGTAGGGGCAGGCTCTCACAGAAGTGAAATGGGGTTCACAGGGAGGCACAATTCAGTGTGGCAGACAGTAGAGCCATGGCTCCCACAATTCCACCTACCTGCCCTCTTCCTCCTGCTGTGATTAAAGCCTGTCCCTTCCTCACTCCTGCCTTTTCCCTTGGAATGGGGCTGTTGTCATTGTCCAAATCTATTGTTATCATCTAGACTCTAGAAATGTCAGTTCAATGAAACAGTACTGGAATCTGCTTCCCATTCTTCCCCTTTTTTGTATAACTAACAAGAACAATTACTTTTTCATTATTTTGTTTTTGAACTCTCTCATTTTGAAAGATAACCAAAGCAGTTGAGAGTCACATTTGAGCCATTTGCGCATCACGAAAATCAGCCTTACAAGGTTAGGGTCAAGTATTCCAGCCTTATCTCTCCGTATAAGCCTTTTACCTGAATATTTCAGTTGGTCCTGAACTCTTATTATTTTTCTTTCTCTAACTTCCTTTCTTCTGCTGATATCAACTAGTTAAGTATTTACATTTGTTTAAGTGCATGAAAATATAACTCCTAAAGTCGCAAATTGTTTTTAGAGCTCACAAGGAGTCAGAAGACACAATTCTCCTTGTGTCCACCTTTGCTCTTAGCCCTGAGCGCCTTCTGCAAGAATGCACATGCACCTGGCAAGGCATAGGCAGCCCCAGCATCTCAGGAGGATGTGACTCCAGTTCCACGGTCTAGCAGACATTTACTGAGCACTTACTGTATGCCAGGCACTGCATGTACAAAGATGAGGAAGAAATGAGTTACATCCCAGCGAGGGCAACTGATATGGAAGCAGATAATTATAAAATAGTGACAGATAGTTGTACAGAATGAAGTAGGAGCACAGAATGGCAGCAGACTCAGGTGCAGAAAGCCAAAATGGTTTCTTAACGGAGCTTAAGAAATTGGGATGCGTATTGTGCAGTGCAGGAAGCGAGGGAAGGGAATTAAGGAGTGAGCAGAGTGTTAGCAAAGGATTCCAGGAGGAGGTGGCAACATGAACTCAGGCACAGACTGAGAAACAACTGGGGGTGGACAGTGTTTGGGGTATTAACTGCATGCAATTGAGTTGCTGAAAAGACATTTATAAGAGATGATTGTAAAAAGGTAAACTGGCAGTCATGGAGGAAATGCTTGGTCATACCAAGGTATGGAAACAGAGCTAACATTGCATTTCTATCTGTAGGCCACAATTTAAACTGGAGCATGAACTTACCACTTGCCTTTTAAATGGAGCGATTTGGCACCAAATTTAGGATATATTTGAGAGGCAGAGCTCCACAGGCAGAGAGAAAGCTGTTGCAGAATCTAGGCAAAGGTTAATGGAAATCTACAGTAGGGCAAGGGTGGCAGGAATAGAGGAAGTGATGAATTCTAGGAGGTAAAATTGGCAGTACTTGGTTAGCAGTAATTGCATATAGTGGTGATGAGAGGTGGGTATTTAGAAGGATTTCCTAAGTTAGAAACTTAGTTGGCCAAGAAAATGCAGGACTGGGAGCAATTTAGAGATCCTGAGGATTTCAATCCTGGTCTTGTTGAGTTTTGGATGATCCTGATTATCCAGATGGAAATGTCGGGTAGTTGGATGTAGGAGCGCAAATTTGAGGCAGAGTAGATTTGAGAATTATATGTATCTGAGGAACTCACAGCCATAACTTGGGAACCCAGAGGTTGATTAAATTTATCCATCAATTAACAATACCTGTTTAAAAAATCCAAAGCTGCTTAGACATAGTTATAGATACAGATATACACACGTGTGTGTATGTGTGTGTACTGTTCCCTCCTCCATTAGGGATCAGTATAATAAGTATTTTGTGAAACATCACATCAGAAGGAGCATTTGCAAGGAATGTAGACAAAACATAAAACAAAAACCACACACCTCCTCCAGAAAAAGAGTGGCACATGTAGAAAATTACAGCTTTGGATTCATGTCAAGGAAGAGTGTTTGACAGCTACAGGATATGAAAAAACAATTCAAATGACTGACTTGTTTGGTCTGGGGGAAAGAAAGAATGTTCACAAGAAGTCAGAGCCCCTTGTATCTTCTGGTGTCTAATGAAGTCACTTTAATACACCTCTACCCCACAACTCTAACAGTGTGTTTAGTGTGTTTGCCCAGCTGTTTTCTTCCCCCTAGGAAGTAGGAAACCGCACAATATATTACTTCTTTTTAGATCTCGGCATTTTCTAAAGTTGTTTTGATGTTTTAAAGTAGGAGTTAAATTGTAGAGATTTTCCTATTTATTTATTTATTTATTTTCTGAGGCAGGGTCTTGCTCTGTTGCCCAAGCTGGAGTGAAGTGGCACAGTCATAGCTTACTGCAGCCTCGACCACCGGGGCTCAAGGGATCCTCCCATCTCAGCCTCCTGGGAAGCTGGAACCACAGGCATGCACTACCAAGCCCAGCTGATTTTTTATTTGTAGAAATGGGGTCTCACCATGTTGTCCAGGCTGGTCTCAAACTCCTGGACTCAAGCTATTCTATTCTCCCACCTCGGCCTCCCAAAATGTTGGGATTAGAGGTGTGAATCACCACTCCAGGATATTGTAGATATTTTCTAGGGAAAAGCAGCTTCATATGTATATCTGTATAGTGTGATATACATGTATATGTGTGTTACCTTCCCAATAATACATGGAACTCCCTTATTAAGTGATTTAAATAATTTTTTATGATTCCTCTCCCAGAGTGGCAGAAGAAGAAACGTTTGTCATAGTTGGTATTATATGTTTGTTTCAAGTCTGAATTACATAGAGAATTACATGCTGGTTTTTCCAAAGTTCTTAAATTTAACAGAACTTTTAAGTGTCTTATTACCATAAACTTCTTAAAAACCATATCTTGATTTAGAAAGGGAATTTAGAAAACGATAGTTAAATACCTGGCCTTTCAGATAACTACTAGGTAGAAAATAAAGTCTGGATGAAAACAAAGACATGAAAGCTTAAGCTGAGATACTCTTTTGAGAATTTTAGAGGAATTATTGTGGAAAATGGAAAGTCACAAAAATAATTTTATCAAATTACTAGTCAAACCTCATCCCCATAAAGACCAAAGTAAAACCACAAGCAAGCATAGATGGAAAAAAAACTGACCTCTCTAATCAGATAGCATTTCATCAAGGTGGTATGATAGCTGATCCTTTGTGGAGAAACTTGTTTAACAACTAGAAAAATACAGGATTTGTGTAGAACACGGTAATTACTGATTTAGTGAGAACATTATTGACTTTCGGTTGTTTCATATCTACTTTGAAGACAATCTGTAGAAAAATATAAACTATATTTTGATTTTATTTACCCTCTTCCAACAGTTGGCATGTGCCAGAAGAGCAAAAATTTATTTCTTTATTTGCCTGTATAAATTTACCTATAAAAGTGGTCAATATACATTGGTAACATAGCATGGAGACCTATTCTATGTGCAGAGAAAGGGGGCCCACAGAGCATGATGTGCAGGAATTTAAGGTGCATCATAAAGCTTGTTCTAGTTTTTCCTCCCATGGCCTACTACAAGGCTCACATGGCCATTAGGGAAACAGCTTTGCGTTAAGGTAGAATTTTCCAAAGTGTGTTTAGCAGAACACTGAGGCTAAAGAATACCAATAGTTATTATGTAGGTAAAAGGGGAAAGAAAGTTCTATATTCAGGTAAGTTTGGAAAATGATGGTTAAACAAAGGTAAACAGGGTTGCTTCTCTGCTACAAGATTCAAGAGCCTTCGACATGCTTCCTTGCATGATCAATCTCCAAGACAGGACAGTTATTTGTAGAATTTTATAGTCTTTTCTTACCTGGGTATACCTCTGAGTCTTGAATGTTCACAGATCTGCTATTTGAGGATGATAGATTGGCTGAGTGCAGTGGCTCACGCCTGTAATCCCAGCACTTTGGGAGGCTGAGTTGGATAGATCACGAAGTCAGGAGTTTGAGACCAGCCTGGCCAACATGGTGAAACCCTGTCTCTACTAAAAATACAAAAATTAGCCTGGTGTGGTGTTGTGCACCTGTAATCCCAGCTACTCAGGGGACTGAGGCAGGATAATTGCTTGAACTCAGGAGGTGGAAGTTGCAGTGAGCCGAGATCATGCCACTGCACTCCAGCCTGGACAACACAGTGAGACTCCATCTCGGAAAAAGAAAGAACATGATGGGTTTAAGGCACTGACTCCAGAAGTTCTGTAAAAGCCTATGTGGCCCCAGGAAGTGGGTTAAGCCAGAGGCTTCAACTAGTATGTAATGTTTATTTCTTTGGCCCACATAGTATTTTTAAAAACCTAAAGCCAACATTTACAAATTAAGATATTTCAACATAAAAATCTAGGTTACACGTTTGTCTTAAAAATCAGAAGTTGAGACAAATTGGGGTCTTCAGTCCTCCAGAGCCACAGTCCACTGGGTCTTGGGAAGCCACTGCCCCTTTAGGGAAGAGATGTCCATCCCAGTTTTCAGACTGTCTACCGCCGCTTGTGTTCTTACTACAACATCACTGTTTATCTCACTTGGGTGGTCTCTCCCTTCCCCATGATGCCATTCACATGGATGAATTCGTTCCTTTGGCTGAGAACAGACTCTAAGGTTAAATCTGGGTGGCTGACGATAGCAGGACAAAGCCTAGGGTCTGGAAGCAAATATGCCAAAATAGAGACAGTGGTTGTCTTGATTGGTGAGGTTATAAAATGTTTTCTGACTCCTTTTATTTACTTTTTTGTGCTTTCCAGATATTCTGCAGCAACCATGTATTTCTTATGTAACCAAAAGAGAGAATTAAAAAATAAAAAGCAGCTAAAAAGATTCTGAAATAATGGATTTTTTTTAAAGATTTGGTTGCTATGAAAGTATCTGCCTTCCTTTAAATCTTAATTGCTAATAGTATTAATACAATGAGTAAGGTAAATATTTATTTGGTGCAAAAAAAACCCCAAAAATATGTCTGCTTTAAGAGCTTTCTTTTTCTTTTCTTTTTTTTTTTTTTTTTTTTGAGACAGAGTCTTGCTCTGTTACTAGGCACCAGGCTGGAGTACAGTGGCGTGATCTCAGCTCACTACAACCTCTGCCTCCCCAGTTCAAGTAATTCTCCTGCCTCAGCCTCCCGAGTAGCTGGGGCTACAGTCGTGTGCCACCACGCCCAGCTAATTTCTGTATTTTAGTAGAGACGGGGTTTCACTATGTTGGCCAGGATGGTTTTGATCTCTTGACCTCGTGATCCACCCGCCTCGGCCTCCCAAAGTGCTGGGATTACAGGCATGAGCAACTGCACTCGGCCAAGAGCTTTCTTAAGATCGTTTCTTAGCTATTCATCATAAATTAATATTACAAATCTCTAGTTTTATGAGGGTAGGAAAATGTTGATTGGGCATCTGTGAAGTTTGGTTTTTGGTATTTGGGCCTTTGCTAGCTTCTAGAATATGATATAAAATAAGATAAAAATATTTTTATCTGGAGAGTAATAAAAAATAAATAGATGGATGGATAGATGATCCATCTGAGGTGACAGGGGAGCCTGGGAGAATGGAAGTGGAATATCAAGGCCCACCTTACAAGGCAGTTCCTAGTGTTGACCAAGTGTTTTTGCAGCTGGCTAGTTCTCCCCAGCAAGCAGACAGGCCAGACTCTGAAATACTGTATACTAATTTGGAATCTTGAATTGAAACTTAATTCCTGGGCAGAGGTAAGAAAATGGCGGCTCCTTTTTCACTCTCAAAGGTAGAAAGGCTTTCTGCTTTTTGGAAGGACACCTTCTGAAATCCCTCATTTGATTTTGTTGCTTTCCCTGCATGGTAGAATATGGCCTAGAAATCAGGATGGGGGACACATGAGATGCTTTGTGGATAGGGAACCAGGGAAATGGAAGGCAGAAGCAAAAAGGAAGCGCCTGGAATTAGTTGGGAAACAAGGAATAAAGGGGATTTTTTTTTTTTTTGGGGGGAGGGAGCCTCACTCTGTCACAATGGCACAATCTCAGCTCGCTGCAACCTCCATCTCCCAGGTTCAAGCTATTCTCCTGCCTCAACCTCCCGAGTAGCTGGCACTACTACATGATACGTGCCACCATGCCCAGCTGATTTTTGTATTTTTAGTAGAGACCAGTTTTCACCATGTTGGCAGGATGGTCTCGATTTCTTGACCTTGTGATCTGCCCGCCTCAGCCTCCCAAAGTGCTGAGATTACAGGTGTTAGCCACCGCGCCCAGCCTAAAAGAGGAAATTTATATTTTATGGATGTTGATGTGAATGGAAGAATAGGCTTGGTGGGAATTATTTACCTGATGCAGTTTATTGGCCTCTCAATGTGTTTTCTCCACTGTAAAATGGAGATAAATGTTAGTACCACACTCATGAGAGTGAATGAAATACTGCATCAGAAATGTTTAGCATAGGACCTGGCCAGAGGAAATGCACAACAAATTACTGGATTCAGAGATAATCTTTTTTTTTTTTTTTGCTATTTTTAGTATTGATTTTCAGTTTTATTGAGTAGTGATAAACAAATGCCTTACATAGCATGACAACATAAAACAAATTGGTATTTTGAGATTTGTTTCATGGGTATATAGCCCTTTTTTGTTGTTGTTGTTCTAAATAAGTTTGAAAAGACAGTATTTTTGGATGTAGTATTCTTTGTCTATTACATCAAGCCTTTTAATTGCCATCTGTATTACTACTATCTTTTTCTTTGCTTAATACCAGTTTCTGAGAAACTGTTTTACTCTTGTGTACATGAGGTTGTTAAAAACACCAACTCCATAAAGCTAACTTGGCCATGAGTTATAAAGTTTTTCCTCTGGACTATACCTGAAATTGCACAAAATAGGGCTAGCTTGGTGTAGGAGATGATAAGGACATTTTAAGTATTTTTCATTAAATGTGTGACGTCACCTCAACAATCAGTGCAACATGAGATTCAACTCCAAAGCTACTGAAGGTATTCTTGCTGCACTTCCATCCGGAGGCTTCAGATAGAAGAGCCTGAAGAACATCAGCAGCATCAGAAAGTGTGGGAAGAATCTCCAGGTTATTCATTTTGTCCAGCCCTTCAGTATGTAATAAGCCAGCACCTAAACAAACTAAGATAACCGATGTTTATCCTGATCTTGAACTTCTTTGGGCTAAAGTATTTCGCAATTTTTGTTGGTAGCTTGTGAGGAAACTTTTTCTGTCAAGAAATGCTTTTTTCAATTTTTGTTTTCTTCTCTCCCCATTTTGGCTCTTCACTCATTTACTCTTCTTTCTCTAGCATTTGTTGAGCACCTCTCTAGGAATCTTACTGTAACAATGAATGTATTACCTAGGAATGGCAAGGGAGACATTCTTTCTGACATTCTTGGAGTCTTACAGTGTATAAATTAATACTTAAACATAATTCAGGGTAAGAAAATCCTTGTCATAGTGATAAAGACTTACATAACTCTTGGGCATATGTGTATTTTTCACTTACTCTTGATGCAGATGACGGAATCAGAAGAATTATTTTCCCTTTTATTTATTAATTACATTTATTTGCTGGAGCCAGGCATAGCAACTTATGCTTGTAATTCCAGCACTTTCGGAGGCCAAGGTGGGAGGATGGCTTGAGACCAGGATCTCAAGCCCAGCCTGGACAACCATAGTGCCACACCACCTCTACAAAAAAAATAAAAATAAATTGCCAGGCGTGGTGGCACATGCCCTATGGTGCCACCTACTCAGGCTGAGACAGGAAGATCGCTTGAGCCCAGGAGTTTGAGGCTGCAAGGAGCCCTGATCACACCACTGCACTCCAGCCTGGGTGACAGAGTGAGACCCTGTCTCAAAGAAAAAAAAAATTTATATTAACTGGAATCCACTTCCAAATCTTTGGTCAAATGCACTGAGAGAAGGTGTAGCATTGCCTTTTTAAAAAGTTTTATTTATATATAATTGACATATAATAAGCTGCATATATTTATGCAATTTGAAGTTGTTTTGTTTTTGTTTTTTGAGAGAATCACGTTCTGTTGCCCAGGCTGGGGTACAGTGGTGCGACCTTGGCTCATTGCAACCGTCATCTCCCTGGTTCAAGTGATTCTCCTGACTCAGCCTCCCAAGTAGCTGGGATTACAGGCATATGCCACCACACCCAGCTAATTTTTCTATTTTTAGTAGAGACGGGGTTTCACCATGTTGGGAAGACTGGTCTCGAACTCCTGACCTCAAGTGATCCACCCACCTTGCCTCCCAAAGTGCTGGGATTATAGGCATGAGCCACCGCGCCTGGCAGAAATCATCAGTATTAATCCTCCAGCTTTTTTCTTTCTCAGTGTTATTTCGATTATTCTTGATCCCTTGCATTTCCATTTGAATTTTTGTATCAGTTTGTAACTTTCTACAAAAAAAAAAAATCTGCTAAGATTTTGACTGGGATTACATTGAATCTACAGATTAGTTTTGTTATAGCTTAACAATACTGAGTCTTCTGACCTGTGAACATATCTCTCCATTTACTTAAATTTTCTGTAATTCCTTTTAGTAATATTATTGTAGTTTTCAGTAGACACATCTGTCACTTTTTTGTCAGATTTGTTCCTAAGTATTTAATATTTTTATGGCATTAAAACATTTTAATTTTGTTTTTCATTGCTAATATAGAAATACAATTGATTTTTGTGCATTTATCTTATATCCTGCAGTCTTGCTGAGCTCACTTACTAGTTCTTGTAATGTTTTTATAGGTTCCATCAGATTTTCTACATAGATGATTATTTTATCTGCAAATACAGTTTTATATCCAATTTTTCTTGCCTGATGACACCATATAGAGCTTTCAGTACAATGTTAATAGAAGTAGTAAGAGTAGATGTCCTGCCTTGTTCCTGATCTTAGAAGGAAAGTATTCAGTCTTTCATCAAGTATGATATCATCTGCAGGCTTTTTGTAAATGTCCTTTATTAGGTTGAGGAAGTTTCCTTGTTCTTATCCTGTTGAATGTCTTTAAAGAGGGAAATGCGCTAACCAGAGGTAGTTAGTCAAGACATGAAGGGTGAAGTGCCGCATCAAAGGTGGAATCTTAGGGAACTAAGCCTCCAAGTAGCCAGACCTGTTGGCAGTCTGAAGCAATAACTCAAAATCGAGATAATGAATATTACCACTGGTCAGTGTCACCAGGGATGAGGAAGAAGACACAGATCAAAAGATGTTTAAGGGGTAAAAATGACATGATTTAGACAGAATAATTCCAAGGTTTCTGGCTTGGGTCACTGGGTAAATGTGGTGCCATTTCAGTAAAATAAAAGCTTCAGAAATTCAGGAGCTGCACATTTGGAGGAACCAGTTTTATACATGCTGAATTTCCACCAGGAAATAGTATGCAATTAAATATAGATATCTAGGACACTATGGAGAGGCAGCGGGTGGAGCTTGGATTTAGACATCATCAACTCACAGATGCAAGTTGAAACCACAGGTGAGTATGCCTAATGATGGTAGAGCCACTAATGCACCAGCCTATCAGTTACAGTGGTCACCTGACAGCCTGGTTCTGGCAACCACATTTCTGAAGTTATACTGTCCTCGTATTTGGACACACAGAAAATCAAATTTTCAATTCTTTTGTGAATGCAAATTTAGTTCAATCCTTTAAACAGAAGAATAAGACATAAACTAACAGCACTTCCACTCATAGACCATGTGGGTGTGTCAGGGGTAGTGTAGAAAGGGAGATTTCTTTATGCTGTACCCTCTCACCAAAGGGAGCCACACAAGCCTAGAAAAAGAAAATGTGCCCTTAAGCCTTACCTTAATTTGAGAAAAGGCCAGGCATTTGCTTTCATTTTGCTGGGAGTTGCACAATTGAGCAAGGAAGAATGCAAGTGTAAATGAAGTTAGATTTCAAGCCAGTAAAAACTGGTTCTGAAGCTTTTTAAGGTAAAGTTGCATGACATTAAAAACTGTGTTAAGAGTCTGCTTCAGCAAATCCCTGTATCACAGTTTCTGAAATAAATAAAGATGGTTTAAGAGAAGGGTTACTTAGTGGAGGTAGAAAATTTTTAATGTCTTATTACATTTTGTTAAAAATTACCAACTTGTTTTAAAAGGTTACAGCCAATTTTTTGATGCAGACTTCTTTAAAGTCTGTATTATTATCTGGAAGATGTCTGATATGTGATGGTGTTAAAATATGTATTATAACGCCACTGATTGTTTTTCCTTCAGCCCTCTATCTTCTCAGATTGTCCCATCTTGTTTTTCCAATGTCCCAATCGGCATGAGGTAAGGTCCTGTTGTAGGCACAGGATTGCTATATTTGTCATTCTGTGCATATTTGGTGCTAATGTCACATCTTAGTGCCTTTGCCCAGGGTCCCCTCATCTGCCTTGTAAACTTACTACTTCTCTGAGAACCCTTTCTTTCTCGTCCCTGTCTTCATGAGGAAGAAAATACTGAAACACTGTTTGTATCACCTCTGCACAGAGCAGTCACTCTGTATTGCAATCATTTGTTTATTGTTATTCTTTGCCCCTTTTAGATGAAAAGATTCTGAAGACTAGAGATCTTGAACATAGCATGGTGCCAAACACATAGCAGGTATTCAATAAATGGGCCTGCCAAAGAGAGGGAGGGAGGAAAATAGACTTTTAAGAAGCCCTGAAGAATCTAAGTAGAAGGGACTTGAGACCTAGGGAGACAAATGAGAAATAATAGTGTCATGAAAGTGAAGAGAGCAGAGAAGTGTAACAGGGAAAGACTGGTCATTAGTGTTCATTGCTATGGACAGCCAATGAGATACTGAACATCTATGTGGTATTTTTAGGATCTGTGAAAAGATTTCCTCAGCCATAATCATACCACAGATAATACTGCAAGCATCGTTACCTATATTGAGCAAAGATGTGTTGGCAAGAAGAGGTGGCTGGTGACCTTTTGGAGGGAAATCATTGACTTGTTTGACTTGTTGATACCCATCATTCTGATATTCTGTGCTGTTATTTTTTCGTAGTGGCAAACCCACTGCTTAATAGGTCATCTCAGCTGGAAACTGAATAGAGTTCAAAAATAAGAAATGTTTGCAGGATATGCAGCACAGCTGGGTCAGATTGAGATTTGGGAAGTAATTTGGTAAATCCATACAGGCCTAACTTCTTCTGAGTGAACCATTTCTGTGAAGGTGACAATGAGAAAAATGGTTACAGTTGTAAAATGGTATTGTTCTCAATATAATTGCAGCTATCTTACAACAAGCAAAATGACTCAACAATTCTATTTAAATGCTGCCAATAGGGCTGGGTGCAGTGGCTCATGTCTGTAATCTCAGCCTTTTGGGAGGCCCAGGCAGGAAGATCACTTGAGACCAGGAGTTCAAGACCAGCCCAGGCAACCCCATCTCTACAGAAAAAAACTACCGAGATCCACAAGGAAATCATGGCTACAAAGTGAGGAAATGCGTTTTTACATACTATTTCAACAATCTGAGGGAAAAAAGATTAAAGTCTTATTACCAGGAAGAATAAAATTTTCATGATATTGTAACACTATTTAATATAAAATACACAACTTCTTGAAGGGTAATAAATTGAAATAATTCAAAAGAGTTTTAATATATTGGATTTATAGGAGAATAGAGACCTTTAAAAACATAATGGTCAGCCAGGCACGGTGGCTCATGCCTGTAATCCCAGCATTTTGAGAGTCTGAGGCAGGAGGATCACTTGAACCCAGGAGTTCAAAGCCAACCTGGGCAACATGGTGAAACTCCATCTCTACAAAAAATACAAAAATTAGCTGGGCCTGGTGGTACACACCTGAAGTCCCAGCTACTTGGGTGGCTGAGGTGGGGGGTTTGCTTGAGCCCAGGAGGTGGAGGCTGCAGTAAGCCGTGATTGCTGCCACTGCACTTTAGCCTGGGTAACAGAGACCCTGTCTCAAAAATAATGATGATAATGGTAATAATGGTCATTAAAATAGAAAATGTTCAATTATGTATTTAAAATTATTTATAAGTTTTAAAATTCCTCTTAGCCCAAAGCCTGTGTCATCATTCTTTTGAACACCTGAAAAAAAAAAAAATTCCACTTTGGCCCTTACTATACAGAAGGAGAGATGGACTTAACATGGTAATCTGTAAATATTCTCATGTAGACAACCAAGCTAAATGTTCTGTGGTTGATTGTCATTCATGTGGCAGCCAATTTAAATATTTTGAAATAATGATTTACTTTATTTTTTTTATATCCACAGATTTAATACTACTTTTGAATAAATAAAAGTTGTTCCTTGTTTGCATTGCTCTAATATTTTAACAATGGAAAATTCAAGTTGTTTTCACTTTTCTGCATTAAAGAAGGATATTAAATGAGCAAGATCCCCATCTGTTTCTATTCTCTATAAGGGGAAAATGAGTTGGGCAGGAGAGAGGTGAAGTTGTACACATCAGGAACTCCTCTTGCCTCGCTTAAGACATTTAATTTTTCGAGGTTTAGAGGACTTGATATACCTCTGAAGTAGGGTAGAGGATCTTTTTTTTGTAATTGTAATTTAAATGTCAGGAATACATAATACTTTTATCTAAAATGCATTTTAGTGTGAAAAGCCTTAACATGGATACTTTATTAGTAATGCAAATACTTAGGCAAAAATGTGAATTTTCCTGCTTTCCTCTTTCATTCTGTGAACCTCAAAAACCTTCTGACAGCTGTTACACAGGGCAGATCTAATTAAATGAGCCAGATCATTCCTCAGTCATAGAGTTGGTGAAGTGAGAATCTGCTGGAGACCAATAATTTTTTTTTTTTTTTTTTTTTTTGAGGCGGAGTCTCACTCTGTTGCCAGGCTGGAGTGCAGTGGCGCAATCTCAGCTCACTGCAACCTCCGCCTCCCAGGTTCAAGCAATTCTCCTGCCTCAGCCTCCTGAGTAGCTGGGACTACAGGTGTGTGCCACTACACCCAGCTAATTTTTGTATTTTTAGTAGAGACAGGGTTTCATCATGTTGGCCAGGATGTTCTCTATCTCTTGACCTCGTGATCCGCCCGCCTCGGCCGCCCAAAGTGCTGGGATTACAGGTGTGAGCCACCGCACCCAGCCCCAATAATTGTTTTTAGGAAAGCAGAGAAAGACTTTTAATTTCTTTTAGATATTATACACATTTAACAATTGTTAGGTGGTATAGTTTAAGGCATGAACTTGAATGTGAACTTTGGAGTTGGGGAAAACTTGAGTTCAAATCTTCTCTCCACTAATTCCTATGTGTTTGACTCTGTGTCTCAGCATCTTCATCTGCAAAATGGAGTGATTAGGAGGAATCAATGACATAATGCATGCCAAAGGCTTAGCACAGAATCTGGCCAGTTTTAAGCCTGCAGTAAATGATGGCTATTATTATAATGCATTCCAGATGCATATGTACTTTATTCTGTGTTTTCAGCTGGACTCAAAGACAAAGGTACAAGATGCAGACATACCTGGTGTACACTCTGTGTGATAATAGTACCTTTCCTTAGAGACTTCTGTTTCATCTCATACACGCTCTTATTTGGGGCCATGGTAATAGTGTGATTGAGAAAGACACAGTCACCAAATAGCTTGAGCTTCTGCTTTGCCAGTTGCTGAATTTCTCCCAGTTAGTATGAATCTTTTGTTCTCTAGGATTTTATCTTGCTTTATATTTGAAAATTAAACAGTTCTTGAAGTTTGGGTTTTAGGAATGTATATTTTTTCCTCCTTTTATATCAGTATCTGAAATTTTTTAAAATGCTTTTACTTTATATTTCCTTACCAGAAAAAATGTGTTTTCATTAGGGTGAAGGAGATTGAGGCAGTCTCATTCTAAAACCTTTTAGAAATGGTTTTATACAAGTTACTCATTGTTTTGAAGTTCATGGTACATTTCAACTTGACAAAGTTCTTCTAAGTCCTGGGAGGGAAGTTACAGGAAGTTACAAGTACAGATGATTCTCAGAATTGGTGAAATAACTTAATAAACTAATATATAAATATGATTTATGGATTATAATTATAATTGCCAGATTATAATGGCAACTCTCAATTGGGCATACTTGTAAGGAAAAAACGCTTTTCTTTCCAGAAAATCTGTTGTGATTTGGAGACCTGATGCTGAAAGGGCATAAGGAGAACAAAACTTGTGTTAGTGTAGAAGTATATCCTCAATTTGGTAAACAGAACCAACACCTAAATATCAACAAATATTAAAACCTACTTGGCATCTAGGAAGCCAAAATAAACAGTGATTTGTGAAATGACCCCTAAGTCCCTTATAATGTTGTGTATCTATTGATCCCAGGCACTGGGAAGAGAAAGGTAGATTTCCTCTTCTCACATTGCAACCAGACAGAACACAAACGGGGTATGTCTGTGTATGTGACAGAGAGATTGCTAATGGACACAGGCACAGTCTTGAGGCATGGCTGGGGAGGATGATTTATAGAGTGATGATTTCTGCACAGTCAGTTAAGGAAAAAAGTGCAGAACATTTCCACATAAATAGAGCAAAGGGGAAGGGAATAGAGAACATAAAAATGCAAAATCCGGGAGAGAGAGAGAGAAAGAAACTGGGTGACAGAACAAGCTGGAATCTGGAGTGAAGAAATGCTGGTTTTTCTTAGACCATCAAACCCATTACTATTTTAGTTGAAAGCTAGGCAGAATCCCCCGCAAGGATAATAACATTGACTTTTTATTAGTGAGTGGAGGCCGTCATTACTTCTGTGGCTAAGGCTTGTTTCCTAGACCTCTGACTCCACTGCCAGTCAGTGGGAACTTCTGGAGAAGCTATCTGCCAGCTGGAGCACAGGATGGAAGGGGTGGGTGGGGGAGCAACAGTGGGTTCCCGGCACTGCTGCCTGACACACGCCCACTGCCGGTTCCTTCCTGGTCGTCACCAGCCATCTCTCATCTCCCTCTTTCAGCCAACTTCCAGTTGGCAGCCAGCCAAATAAGACATTGAATAAAGAAGGATGTTCGTTCTGCATTATGTGTATAGTTTGAAACTTAAAGGTATAAGGGAATGTAAAAATGCTTACCCAAAACTGTTTAAAATCTGTAAGAGTTTGGGAAATGATACAAAAAATTAGACTTGAAAGTTGCATAGGCATTTATTCTTGAATAATGCACTGTGTTTGTTTTATGGCGTCGCACCCATGAAGCACAAATTTCATGCATCAACCATTACACCACTTTTGTTACCATCCACCCTGAGTCACATCTGTTCAAATTCCCCAGTCTTCTGTACCTAATTTTTTTTTTTTTTTTGGAATCTCTCCTCCCCCTGTGCTGTTAACTGTAGAAAGGAGGGGCTACTTAGTAATTCTACACCTGTTCAAGTCCACGCCTATCAACTTGCTAAGCTTCCCAAACAAGTGCAGGGTAAAGCATGAGAACATCGGAGTCTGGGGTGGCAGCGGCTCGGTGCCTGTGACGGTGGCTGCCACCGGGTTTGGCTTTTCGGATTTTTGTTCATAGTCTCTAATGTATCCCCCACAATGGCAGTTGATGACAGCAATTTATATTCCAGAACGAAGAACAAACTAAATTCATCTCAAAATGATTATAAATCATCAAGACGGAGTAGCCTGCCACCTGAACTACTCATAGGAAATGACATTAGAGGAAGACTTCAAAGAAACATTAAGAACTTTGATCCGATTCATCTGAGGCACCCAAAGAAGAGACCATCCATATTTCCAGGTAGGAATTGTTTAAATTTGTACCATCCAATTGAAACAAAGCCATACACACACATACACACACACACACACACACACACACACACACACACACACTATACATTTCCTTTGTTGCAATCAGATGTTTGTTTAAAATTAACTTGGGTTACATTTGAAGACTTTAAGTGAATAAACATATTTGAATATAAAAGAATAATTCTTTGATCTGAAAGCACCCTACTTTCTTCCTTTTATTTTCTTTATTGATTGTAATATCTTTAAGGATCTGTAAACAGGCAGCTATTTTATTACTTTTTGGCATCAGCAGGACCGTGGAACTGCTTTGCTTGCAGTCCTGAAGAATTCCATTGCTGTATTTCATTCTCTGGCGTGTTTTTTTTGCAAGATTATTGGATTGTTTAGTGAAGTTGATGTTTGTGTGCACCAGAAATTAACACCATTAAATACTCCAGTGCATGCTTCAAATTCCTGTCTTGCATCAGAGCCTAAAACCATTTGTAGTAAAAAGCTCAATTAAACAGTGTAGATGGCGAAATGTATTAAGACCGCAGGAGACACATGGATTTCAGTCTTAATAAAGGGACTCTGATGTCTGTCCCAGATGTTTATGTGTGGATATTACAGATTTGTAGATTGTCAGAGAATCCTGTGACTGCGAACCTTAGCCTGAGCTTATGTAAGTGATCACTGGAGAGTATGAATTATATAGCCAATTTTGTTTTCAATACTATTTGCTTTAGAATTTCCAGGAAAAACTGAAAAGTGGCCTTTTTGTTATGGCCGATTGATTTATTGGAGCCTTCTTTAAGGGGGACAGATGAGACTAAATTATTTTTTGGTTTTCTGTATTCATAGAGTTAACACAACACTTGAGGGTTAACTCTAAGAATGTAGACTATCAAAAAATAATTTAGTTGAGTTTTACTTCATAAAAATTATAAGGACCCCCCCAAACAGCTGACTCTTTATAGTGCTTTTGGAAAGTGAGAAGATGAAGATGATTTAGAGATATGGGACCCAAGGCCATGATCTAAAAATTACATTTCTTAAGGAAGCTGTTATAATAAATGTCTTCAGTGATATTACCCTAGTGTCACACTCTTCTGCAGAAAAGAAGCAAAACTCAGCCTGGAGTGGGCCAGAAGGTGTAAGCATGTGAGTGTGTTAGGGGGAAGGTAAGGGGATGATATGAAAAGTGCTGGAAAGAGGAGCATTTGGGTACCTGAAGTATTTCACAGAACACAGTCACTTTCTGCCTGTTCACTTGGATCTCCTGAGGGTATCAAGGAGCTCAGGCCTGCTGTGTTTCCTAAAACTGCGTGGTACGACGTACTTTCTGATGAGTTGGTTCACTAGCCCTTCTTCCAGCACCTCCTTGCAGGGCAGTTCTTCACCTTCTGCTTTTTATTCTCTTGCTTTATTCTTTGGTTAATTGTTTCTGGATTTAAGTATGTTGTAATTCATCCTGCTTTTCTCTGCCACCACCGACATAGTCCCACCCCCCATACTTCATGAAGCCTTCTTCTTTCCAAACAACTGGATCCAGGGGAGCACCTCACTCCTGCAGCCAGTATTCCCGCTTTGTCCTCTCATTCTAAAGGTCATGTGGCCCTGGCTGGTAGCTACAGCCACAAACTTATGAGAAGGCTTCCTGGCTTGAATTTTACATAAGTTTTCCTTTCTAAGATCTTGAGTTGACATAATTAATTTGACAAGGTGGAGTCGTGAAAAGAGCACTGAACTTCAGGGAGCTGAGTTCTAGTCTAGACTGTGTCCTTAACTGCCTGTGTGTGTTCTCCAGGCCACCTCACTGACCCTTGTGATGCTCAGCTATACCACTTGTGTCTGCTCTTCTGTCCCTAGTACTCTCCTTGGGGACAGCAGCAGGAGAGGGGCCCTTTCCACCCCCTCTCCCAGCATCTCCACCAGGGTCTCCAGTGGACAAGTTAGAAAGTCACATGTCCAAACTTTGTGCAATACTTACTGGCTACTTGATTTCTAAATCCCCTGCTACCTAAACCATGACTCCACCGTCAATCAGGCAGGTTTCACTAACTGATTTTTACAGTGGATGATTTAGAAACCCCACTGGGCCATCAGTCCTGCCACGGTGCCTATGTACCACCTGAAAACAGAAACATACACAGAGTGTGATGACCATTCCGATTCTGGCTATGCATTGGCACATAAAGAGTAGGCATAATAGATGTGGAACCCAATGATCAGAGAAATTAAGCACATCTCAAAATTAACAAACATCAAAACTAGGACTCAGACCTTGGTCTGTTGACTCCACCACTGAAACTGTTTCCACTCTGTGCCACTTGACTCCATTGTCAACTGTTACAATTTGTCTGATGAGATTCAAGACCTGAAGACATGTCAGTGTGCCAGTCAGCTTTCACTCTGACCCTTGTATACATACAGACAACTTTATCCTCTGCCTGAAGTCTCGTATTTTCAATCCTGCACCAAATTATTGTTTGATTCATTGATCATTCATTCACAAAATATTCTTGGTTCTTACACTGTGTCAGGGATAAAACTTCAAGGATCTAACTGCCTATTACCCTTTTGTTCTTTTTACCCATTGCTCCTCTCAGGACCATCTCGCACTGCAGATAGTTACCTAAAATGCAAATCCACTTGTTTTATTCTCTTGCTTAAAATTCCTCAAGGTTACCACTGCCCTTAGGATGAAGTCCAAACTCTTTTAATGTGCAAATTCTGACCACTGCTCCCATCCCCAGCCTCTCCCAGTCCTCCTTCCCCTTGTGTTCCAACAAACTCAGCCACCTTCAGATCCCCATGGCTCTTCACATTTGCAATTCTAGGGTAAGTATTATATACTCTGCCTGAACAGTTTTACCCAACCAATTCCTACCTTGGTTTTGTGGGGTCAGCTTGATATCCCCCTCTTCCAGGAAGTTTTCTTGACCCCAGTGTTTGGGTTGGGTCCTTTCTACATCCTTCTCAATAACACCCGGACTTTTCCCCTATCGTAGCACTTATCATACTATATTGTCATTGTCTGTTTACTTCTTCGTGTCTCCCACTTGCCAGTGACCCAGGAACCATATCAGTCTTATCAACCATTGTATACCTAGTACCTACCACAATGCCAGGTACACAGTGTGCATTCAATAAATATTTGTTCAGTTGACTCAAATTGCACTGAATGGAATTAACTCCTGGCATATCTTGTGTGCTTTGGCTTCTTCCAGACTCTGTCCATGCCATTCTCTGTCACCTTCCAACATGCAGACACACACACACAAACACACACACACACACTCACACACGCATACATATATACACACACCTCTGCATTTCTGTTATGCCCTTTCTTCCATTCTTCACCTGGTTAAAGACCAAATTCTAGGCTTCCATCTTCTTCCTCTGATCTCTTAGTTCTATTTGATGCCAGCCACTGCTTGGCCTCAGGGCTGCATTGTAGTAACTTTATGTTTGTATGGAAAGTCTTTGAAAGCAGAGACTATCTCATTTACTTCTTTGAATGGCTCATTTGTCTAGGAGGTGGGAAATTGCACAAAGTAGGTGTCCTATCAACATTTAGTGGTTAATTAACTGATTTGCTATGAAGCTGTGTCAACTCCATAAAGCCTATCTGATTCTGGCTCCAAGAATTAGTTGGTAGATAGAGACTGCCAAAGGGAAAAGTCTTTATGCTGATTTTTATAACAATCCAAACTCCTGGTAGGGGAAAATGCAGGCATGGCTTATCTTAGTGTGTGATTCATTCGTTGTTAGGATTCTACAAAGAATGAAGAGTAGGCATAGTAGATGCTGGAAACAATTCTAGACCTTGGAAAGAGAGCAGAAAACCAGACTGCTTCTGGTTTAGGCTGATGGGAAAGAATTTTCCTAGCATGGTACCTTGCATATTGCACACCTCAATAAATACCTCCAGAATAAAGGAATGAATGACCCTCATGATCCCAGCCATGGATCTTTAAAAAATAAACATATATATATATATATATATATATATATATATATATATATATTTCTTGAGACGGAGTCTCACTCTGTCACCAGGCTGGAGTACAATGGCAAGATCTTGGCTCACTGCAACCTCCGTCTCCCCGGTTGAAGGGATTCTCCTGCCTCAGCCTCCTGAGGAGCTGGGACTACAGGCACATGTCACCACGTCCAGCTAATTTTTGTATTTTTGTAGAGAAGGGAGTTCCCCATGTTGGCCAGGATGGTCTTGATCTCTTGACCTCGTGATCTGCCCATCTCGGCCTCCCAAAGTGTTGGGATTACAGGCATGAACCACCGCGCCCAGACAGAAACCAATATATTTTAAAGTAGTATTTATATAAATACAAAACATCAAAAACTAACATATTGTTTTTTGTTAAAAAAGCCTCAACAATAAAATGTTAGTGTGAATTATTTGGCTGAGGTTCTATGGTCTGGATCTTAAGAGACCAGGCGTTAAGAGTCTAAACCTCTGTAGCAACAGGCAACCTGATTTCCCCACAACTTCTGAAAGAACTCCAGCAGCTGAGTTCACAGTAGTGGGCCTGGCTTGGTTTAAGGAAGCAAAAGGCAGAGAGAGAAGTGGTCCTGACACACACCATGCCCACAGGCATGTCAGATTAAAATGAGCATCTCACCCTGCACCTCGAAAAAAGTGGGGGCTCAGGCACCAGGTGTGATGGGTTGTTCATTCAGCACTCTTAAGCCAACAAGTTGGGTTGTTTAATCAGCTAGTTCTTAAAATACCATTCTGATTTTTACAATCATCTGTTGTGAAAAGCAAAGAACCATCTGCTTGGAGGAAACAGGCGGTTCCAGGTACTTCCTTGTTGCTTAGTCAGAGGACAAGTGTGATGGGGACTGTTCATGGCCAAGAGGAGTGAGCCCCGGCCAGGACTCACATGGCAGGAACACCAGCATGTAGGCTAACGTTGCTTCTCATTTTTAAGTCAGAATTCTATTCCTAACACAAGTTGTTTTTTTTTTCAAATCCACAATCTAAAAAAGTTACTTAAAATTTTTTTAAATAATTAAATGGATTTTGAGCATTTCTAAAGTTAGATTGCTATATTTGTTTTTTTCCCCCACATGTAGGTTTTTATTGGAAACAAAAAGTAGTCATAGGAACAGTGGTGGCTAGATGCTTTCTGGCCTTCGTTAGGGTGAACAGCCTCTGTCAAGGAGCTATGAAGATGGGGTCTGCTCTGGGTTCCCTCCTCAGAGCCTCCTCATCTCAGGCACAGTGAAGGCACTCAGTGATTAGGCGTGTCTCCTTAAGTGTTATGTTCTCTGTTCAAATTCTGTCATTCTGGAAGCCTGCAGACAGGTGTGTTTGATGACATTCCAGTGGGGCCTTCAGGAGACATGCAGAACCTATGGTCAGGCCATCCATGAACACATGTTGTGAAAGAGCGCCTCTTGAGATTGTATTCAGTGGTCTTAGGTTGCGAATGGGCTCAGTTTGTGAGGACAGGAACTGTGTCTCCTACACCGTGGTATTCCCCACGACACTTAGCACAGGGTTAGGTGCTTAAGAGCTGGTGAAGTCATTAGGCAAGGTGGAAGATGATGTGCAAGAATTGTGTCACAGCCACTCCGCTGGCCACACCCCTGCCCATCTGGTCACGTAACTTCCTTAAATAGCTGCTTCTACGGCAGGCCTTGCTCAGGGCCAAAGCCAAGGGAGCCTCAGAGACAAGAGTTTGAACACTTCCCCCTCATGAAAGGACTTCAGCCCAAGGGTTGCACAAAGTCACTATCTGCTTTGCAGTTGGTTCAAGTTCTGATCTCCCATGTTACTAAACGTATAATCTGGGATAAGCCACTGGCTCTCTCAGAACCTGTTTCTTCATCTGTGAAATGGGAATGCAAACACCAATTTCACCAGCTTTTTAAAAAAATTTTTTTTCTTCTTTTTACCGTTGTGAAATGCCCAATAATTTCCACCAGCTGTCTTAAACCCAAATGAGATAATGCATAACTACAAAATGTCATACAAATGAGGTTGACTATACTATTCTTATTCCTTGGTGGCATTAAAGGTTTTGTTTTTCATAATTAGTACTTCTTCTTAGAATGTGTGTGTGGTAGATGCAGTTGGCACCCTTTTGCAACTCTTCATGGTTGGAAAGTTATCTAAAGTTGCTAATCAGATCCTCTGCTAATGTAAATTCTATATAATGAGACACTGCTAAACACACATTAATTTTAACTTTCTCATTAAAAAGGATGACATAAAAACCCTTCTTTGAAGTAAATATAGATGTATTTTCTCAAAGTGAATCATTAAACTTAAGGGCTTTGTCATGTGAGGCCTCTGAAAATTGTACAATATTAGAAACATCAATGTCTGTGTTTAATAAACTTACTGGTAACCTTACTCTGTTTAACGTCTCTGGCTAATTTTGTTTGTTTAAAGTCTTGCTTTTGGAAATTTAGCCCTTCAGCTTTTCTTGAACAAAATCTTGGAATGAACTTCTGATTTAAAAATTTTAAAAAGGCTTATATATAATATTGCAAATGAACTCACCACTTGAAAGTGATTTACTTAAATAATGAGATTAAATTTCAAAACTTTAAATGTCAACACAACATTTTTTTTGAAATTTGATATTTATGACCTTGCTTGCTTAAAAATAGTTTATTTATTTACAATAAATAAACAAACTTTATTTATTGGACAAGTTTATTAATGAGGATGGAGTTTTTGTTTTTGTTTTGCTTTGTTTTCTAAAAAAGGACGAAAGCACTCCCTTTCCACAGGCGTCTAGCATCCGCCGATTCCTCCTCACTGGTCGCTGTGTCCTTTGCTAGCGTCAGAAAAATGGCTACAAACTTTTTGGTACGTGAGAAGATCTGGTTCAACAAGTTCAAATATAATGATGCTGAAAGGGATTCTGTGAGCTGATGAACGGGTCTGTGGCCGGCACCTCCCACCAGGGGAATGGCACCAGCGTTTTCCTCCGTGACACTGCAAGAGCCAGAGAGAACATCCAGAAAGCTCTGGCCGGAACCTCAGGCCCCGGGAGACTAGGGCAGGAAAATCGCTTGAACTCCATCTGAAAAAAAAAAAAAAATTAGCTGGGCGTGGTGACACAGACCTGTAATCCCAGCTACTTGGGAGGCTGAGGCAGGAAAATCGCTTGAACCAGGGAGATGGAAGTTGCAGTGAGCTGATGAGATGGAACCACTTCACTCTAGGCTGGGTGATAGAAGGAGACTCCGTCTCAGAAACAAACAGAAAAAAAAAAACAAGATGATCAGAGTATTTTTCAGTCACGATTTTAATGTTTAGAATTTCCATCCTAAGTGATGTTAATCCTTTTGAGCTGAACAGCTGATTGTCAGTGTATCCTTGAACATCCTGGGAGTTCAAAGCACATAGATGGAGGAACAACAAAGAAGATGTGTATTTTTGTCACTAGATTAATCAGTGGCATTACCTCAGCTATCAAATAACTTATCTCCCACCTTGACAATTAGGAAAGATGAAAGTCATCTTAGTGAATAATTCTGAATAAAGTTTTAGAGTAACTGATTTTTATAAGCAAGAAAGGTACAATTTCAAGAAATAAACTTTTTAGATTTTAAGTATCAAAATAGATGCCCTAGATAAATGAAAGGTGTACCTAAGAAAGAGACTACATCTATTCAACAAAAATCAAAACTATATTGTTGCATGTGTATTGGGTGCAAAACACTATGCAAGGACTCAACAATTGTTAAGATACTGATACTATGAGACCAACATCATCCTGATACCAAAACCCAGCAGAGACTCAGCAAGAAAAGAAAACTTCAGGCCAATATCCATGATGAACATAGATGCAAAAATCTTCAATAAAATACTGGCAAACCGATTGCAACAGCACATCAAAAAGCTTATCCACCATGATCAAGTAGGCTTCATCCCGGGGATGCAAGGCTGGTTCAACGTACGCAAGTCTATAAACATAATTCACCACATAAACAGAACCAAAGACAAAAACCACATGATTATCTCAATAGATGCAGAGAAGGCCTTTGACAAAATTCAACAACGCTTTATGCTAAAAACCTCAATAAACTAGGTATTGACGGAACGTATCTCAAAATGATAAAAGCTATTTACGACAAACCAACAGCCAATATCATACTGAATGGGCAAAAACTAGAAGCATTCCCTTTGAAATCTGGCACTAGACAAGGATGTCCTCTCTCACCACTCCTATTCAATATAGTACTGGAAGTTCTAGCCAGAGCAATCAGGCAAGAAAAAGAAATAAAGGGTATTCAAATAGGAAAGGAGGAAGTCAAATTGTCTCTATTTGCAGACAACATGATTGTATATCTAGAAGACTCCATCATCTCAGCCCAAAATCTCCTGAAACTGATAAGCAACTTGAGCAAAGTCTCAGGATACAAAATCAATGTGCAAAAATCACAAGTATTCCTATACACCAATAACAGACTTACAGACAGCCAAATCAGGAACCAACTGCCATTCACAATTGCTACAAAGAGAATAAAATACCTAGGAATACAACTAACAAGGAATGTAAAGGACCTCTTCAAGGAGAACTACAAACCACTGCTCAACGAAATAAGAGAGGACACAAACAGATGGAGAAACATTCCATATTCATGGCTAGAAAGAATCAATATCGTGAAAATGGCCATACTGTCCAAAGTAATTTACAGATTCAACACTATACCTATCAAGCTACCAATGACCTTCTTCGCAGAACTGGAAAAAACCACCTTAAACTTCATATGGAACCAAAGAGAGCCCACATAGCCAAGTCAATTCTAAGCAAAAAGAACAAAGCTGGAGGCATCACACTCCTGGACTTCAAACTATACTACAAAGCTACAGTAATCAAAACAGCATGGTACTGGTACCAAAACAGAGATATAGACCAATGGAACAGAACAGAGGCCTCCGAGGCAACACAACACATCTACAACCATCCGATCTTTGACAAACCTGACAAAAACAAGCAATGTGGAAATGAGTCCCTGTTTAATAAATGGTGTTGGGAAAACTGGCTAGCCATGTGCACAAAGCAGAAACTGGAGCCCTTCCTGACACCTTACACTAAAATTAACTCCAGATGGATTAAAGACTTAAACATAAGACCTAACACCATAAAAACCCTAGAAGAAAATCTAGGCAAAACCATTCAGGACATAGGCGTAGGCAAGGACTTCATGACCAAAACACCAAAAGCTTTGGCAACAAAAGCCAAAATAGACAAATGGGACCTAATCAAACTCCACAGCTTCTGCACAGCAAAAGAAACAGTCATTAGAGTGAATCGGCAACCAACAGAATGGGAAAAAATTTTTGCAGTCTACCCATGTGTCAAAGGGCTGATATCCAGAATCTACAAAGAACTGAAACAGATTTACAAGAAAAAAACAAACAAACCCATTCAAAAGTGGGCGAAGGATATGAACAGACACTTTACAAAAGAAGACATACATGAAGCCAACAAACATATGAAAAAATGCTCATCATCACTGGTCATTAGGGAAATGCAAATCAAAACCACATTGAGATACCATCTCACGCCAGTTAGAATGGCGATCATTAAAAAATCTGGAGACAACAGATGCTGGAGAGGATGTGGAGAAATAGGAACACTTTTACACTGTTGGTGGGAGTGTAAATTAGTTCAACCATTGTGGAAGACAGTGTGGCGATTCCTCAAGGACCTAGAAATAGAAATTCCATTTGATCCAGCAATCCCATTACTGGGTATATATCCAAAGAACTATAAATCATTCTACTATAAGGACACATGCACACGAATGTTCATTGCAGCACAGTTTACAATAGCAAAGACCTGGAACCAACCCAAATGCCCATCGATGATAGACTGGACAGGGAAAATGTGGCACATATACACCATGGAATATTATGCAGCCATCAAAAACGATGAGTTCGTGTCCTTTGTAGGGACATGGATGAACCTGGAAACCATCATTCTCAGCAAACTGACACAAGAACAGAAAATCAAACACCGCATATTCTCACTCATAGGCGGGTGTTGAACAGTGTGAACACATGGACACAGGGAGGGGGAGCATCACACACTGGGGTCTGTCAGGGGGGGAAAAGGGGAGGGACAGCGGGGGGTGGGGAGTTGGGGAGGGATAGCATGGGGAGAAATGCCAGATATAGGTGATGGGGAGGAAGGCAGCAAATCACACTGCCATGTGTGTACCTATGCAACAATCTTGCATGTTCTTCACATGTACCCCCAAACCTAAAATGCAATAATATATATATATTTTTTTAAATAAATAAATAAATAAATAAAAATAATAAATAAATAAATAAATACCAAAAAAAAAAGATACTAATACACAGTAATCTGTTTTCCTGTCTGATTTTTTACTAGGAGAACAGAATGCTTTAATTTGGGTTTTCCTGCTTCATTGACACCAGTAGTTAAGCTTCCCTGTTGCACCAGCTAATGGCAATACTGACACTATGTTATCTGGTAGAGAATCCCTAATTGGCAGTGATGTATTATCCTACAGGAAAGTCCCAGGGCCTTAGGTGTCCTCCTCATCTGGATTTCTTTGTTGGGGGTTAGTTTGCTTTTTGTAATTTATGTCTGTTCTCCACCCTCTAAAAAACAGCTAAGTGGGAAAGGATCATAAGTCGAATATCCCTCCTCAAGTCCCAACTCAGGAACAGTTTCTGGTCCTTTGAGAATATTTTGGAGCCCCTGCATAACAAAAGGAATATTAACTTAGCAATTTAGAGCTTTTGTTTTCAAACAATTGTGCAGATCTGAATTTCTGAAGGAGGTTTCCCAAAATCCACAGGCACTGACCATGAGATGTGATTTACCAAATCTACACTGGGCCAGGCTTCTAACTGCAGTGTGAACGTTTTCCCAGGTCATCTCATGTTTGTCCCATCCCCTAGTCAAGAACTCCTGGCTTAAAGAAAGTGGAAGAGATCTTAAAAGATTAAAGTTACTTGGAAACTAATTTAAGTTTCACACGTAAGAAGCAGGAGGCAGCTATGCCTGGCAGGCCTCTGTTGCTGCCCCATGCAATCCAGTCCCCTTCCACACCCCCACCCAACCACTGCCACCCTTAAAGCTTAGTGTGTTCTCTGGCAGAAGAGGAACCTATAATTTGAGTTTCATCATATGCAAAGTACCTTCTGGTCTCCACTCATAACTATAAAAACCAGAACTGCAGAGTGCAGAGGTCCAAACACACCCATCTTATGATCTTTGTTCTAAACCCTGCTCACAGCATAGGGTAAAACATTAGGACTCTCTCTGTGCCTCTCAACCATCTTTTTTTTCCTTTTATTTTTAGTTAACATATAATAATTGTACATATTTATAGGATACAGAGTAATATTTCCATACATATATACAATTATTAGTGATGATCGAATTAGGTAATTAGTATATACACTGCCTCAAACATTTATCATTTCTGTGTGTTGCAAACATTCAGAATTCTCTCTTCTAGCTTTTTTTTTTTGAGATGGAGTTTCACTCTTGTCACCCAGGCTAGAGTGCAGTGGCGCGATCTTAGCTCACTGCAACCTCTGTCTCCCAGGTTCAAGCAATTCTCCTGCCTCAGCCTCCTTAGTAGCTGGGATGACAGGCGTTTGCCACAGCATCCAGCTAATTTTTGTATTTTTATTAGAGACAGGGTTTCACCATGTTGGTCAGCTGGTCTCGATCTCCTGACCTCAGGTGATCTGCCCGCCTCGGCCTGAAAGTGCTGGGATTGCAGGCGTGAGCCATCTTACCCGGCCTTGGCTTTATGAGAATATACAATAAATTATAGTTAACCACATTCACTCTACCGTGCTACAGAACACCAGAACTCATTTCTCCTATCTAGCTGTAATTTTATATCTGTTAACTAACCTGTCCCCATCCTTCCCTCCCCCTTGCCCTTCCCAGCCTCTAATACGCCCAATCCTTTCTGCTTCCATTAGCTCAAATCCTGGGGGAGCTCCCCACATGTGAGTGAGAACATGCAACAGTGAATTTTTAAAAATGGTAACAGTGTCTGTTAGAGGCAGCTGATTAGAATAAGTTGGATGAACGAGAAACATTTTAAGGTTTTTAAAAATGAAAGATCTCAACAATACAAGTGGTATTATAAAATACAGACATGTTTAATGAAGAAGAGTTAATGAATATCATCCATGATACCGAGTGTTGCACAGAAACTTCGTTACTCAGAATTAGGGTAAACTACAGCTACATATTTTTTTTTGTTATTAATCACATCCATACGAAATAAATAGCAATCTGGCAACTTCTGAAAAAAGAAATATTATTGAAATGTGATTATTGTAATAATGATGCCATGAATCACTATATAATTATTTAAATAAAAGGCAAAGCAGTTTTGGAAAACTATAAACATCACAAAGTTATGGTCTTACATTTTTTCTCAATTCTGCTAAATTAGAAAGAACTTTGCCGTTTCAAATATACTCAAGCTGTTCAGTTCTTCAACAAAAAGTAGGGGACTGAAAACTGTATGTTTAACCATGCTTAAGTTAATATTTATAGTAATGATAGAAGCCATTTTATTGGCAGTAAATTACTTTCTGATTTCCACACCAAGCATTCCCACATGCACAAACATAGGCATGTGGCAGGAAGGGAAATTGTCAAGAACAATTTCCTTCAAGAGGCTACTGAGAATGAAAACTCAAAACCTGCACCAAGAGGGGTGATGGAAGGAGAGAAGAAAACTCCCTGCCAGAAATTTGGCTAACATGCTCAGCAGAAAGAACTTTAAAAAAAAAAAAAAAAAGAAAAGAAGAACGAAGAAGGAGTAGGAAGAAGAAGAGGAAAAACAGCAGAAATAAAATAATGTGACACCTACATCCACAGACATCTCTCCCAGCCGGGAAAGTGTGAAGTTTTTATTTTGAAAAGTTGATTGATACACACAGGGCTAGATAACGGATAAACTGCAGATAAGAAACTGGGTTTGGTGCTTGCCTGTGGGAAATAAGGAAGTTCCTTAAATGTCACCTAGATGGTTAAAGGAAGGAAAGCATGAATGGAATCACTGCTGATTTGATGAGTAAGGGCTCCTTCTTTAAAAGGTTATTTGGACTGGGCACCATGGCTCACACCTATAATCCCAGCACTTTGGGAGGCTGAGCTGGGCTGATCACCTGAGGTCAGGAGTTTTGAGACCAGCCTGGCAAACATGGAAAACCCTGCCTCTACTAAAAATACAAAAATTAGCCAGGTGTGGTGGTGGGCATCTGTAATCCCAGCTACTTGAGAGGTAGAGGCAGGAGAATCGCTTGAACCCAGGAGGCGGAGGTTGCAGTGCACTGAGATGGACCACTGCACTCCAGCCTGGGTGACAGAGCAAGACTTCATCTCAAAATAAATAAATAAAATAAAATAAATAAAAGGTTATTTGTAAGTTCCCAAACATTGAAAATAATGATGAGTTAACAGAAGATTGAATGAAATGAGATTGTAAGAATGGAAGGTTTTTGTTTCATTCTCCCCCTAAAACAACAACAAACTGTATCTCTACCCAACTGCCAGCTTTGTAGGTTTTATAGGAAAGTTGGCTGGTGTGGAAGAGGAGGGCAAGACAGAGAGACTGAGGCTCGTAAGAGTTGCTGGCTTCTCCTTCTGTTGTACTTTTCCTTGAAAGGCCTCCCTAGAGCAGTCTGCCTCTTATTGTTGTAAAATTAAGATAGGATCTAGCTCTGTTGTTGTGCAGCAGAGGTAGACATTATGCCAATATATGACATTTTAATGTTCAGACAGAAGTCCAGCATTGTGAGTTACTTTCATTATGTGTGAAAATACAGTGTGTAGAAGTAGATAAAAATTTGTTCACATTCACTATATTCTTTCAGGAGCTACAGTAGAGCAGTGGATTTATGATTTTGTTTCTTTTAAATGTAGAAGTTTGGGATTCATAAATGCTATAAAATAGATAAATATGTAAAAGTTGTACACAAAATGCACATTAACCAGCTGACTAGAATTCTGCCCCAACCCCGAACCAGAATGTTTATGAACCCCTAATCTCTTGTACTCTACAGTTCTAATCTCAGTGTACCACATTGCTGCATGTTAACGTATTGCTGAACTGAGTGGCACATAGCATTTATTTAAATGCTGCATAATAGAACTATGTTATAGTTTAGGACTTCATGTAAAAGCTGTAAAATGTGCAATGCCATGGATTTAATCCCAGTGGCAGTATTTCCCTAGTCAGCTTTTAAGGAATATGATTGGTTGAGATGTATACTCCGCTTTTAAAGGGTTTTAATTACTAGAGAAATAGAATTACATACTTTCAAAAAAAAAATCACATAGATTCTTTAAGCTTGAATCTTGCCAAGCCTGAACATCAATGAGCTATTTCAGTTTGTTGTCACTGTTATTGTCTTAATCAATGATAGGGCATCTTGAAAACCTATGGGATTTCCTCAAAAGTTTCCTTATTTGCCTCCTAATGATTAGTCTTCTATAAGATATGCCTTCGATTCTTGGGGATTTACTATTTTTGTTTATAGATCAAGCTTCAAAAAGTGCTTGGTGGTTGGGCTGTTGAAGAACTTAGACAAAATAACTCACTTGGCAGTGAGCACAGTGGAGAATCAAAGAATCAATGAATTGTGGATCTGAAAGAAATCATAGAGAGCATCAAATTCAGTGCACTGATTTTACAGATGAAAAAATGTAGAACTACAAAAACAGTTGACATGGAGGGTCCGCTGATTCCCATAATGTTCTATGGCATCATCCTTCATGAGACATCACAGAAACCTAGTTTAAGAACCTCTGGGTCATTCTTGTATGCATGAAAAGTGAGAGAAAATGATACCCACACCTTCTTGTGGGTCCCAGAGGCCAGCAATCCATGCATTAGCCTTTGCTTATTAAACACCCTACATGCCCTCTGCTGTGCACGAGATACTGGTGTCCGGGGCTGGTGTATAAGTAGAGGTTGGGTATTAAAAAGTGCATGTCAGTCACACTTGGTGAGACACTGACAGGTGAGCCTAGCCTAGTGAACAGCATCAAGACCTCAACTGGTTTTATTTTGCAGGCTGTCCTTAAGAGATAAAAAGTCTTTCTTTGGTGAAAATAGCCATCAAGTGAAAAGCAGGAGGTTTTATTTCAAGGTATTATAACTTTAGTTCAAGGAAACACACAGGAAATGTGATTCTCCTCAGAGATATGATCCAGGAGAAAACCAGGACCCTAAACATTCCTTTTGAGGAATATGTTTCAGGATATATTCCTTTTGAAAGGTAAAGGTCTACTAAGTGGTCACCATCCTCACAGACTGAGATTTGTTACTATTCCCATATCACAATGAGGAAACTGAGGCATATGGAAAACAACCTGTTAAGCCTTAAGAGAACAAATTTGAAACTGGGTGAAAATTTGCAACTTCTTAGCTTTAAGTTGTCCTTTACCAAATACTCTCTGAAGTTTATTCCATTCTCATGTTAAAAAATTTGTAACCAAAAGCAGCATTACTGCTGTGTATCTTAGTAGTTGAACAAAGAAGTGTATCATTTTTCCCACACAGATTTCAACCAAATCTCTATTTAAAAATCAGTTAAGAAACCTCTGATTAAAGGGGCAGTGAATGGAAACAGTAGACTTGCCCTAAATATGCTTCTGGAGCAGCTGTGGGCCTGCATCTGTCATTGAAAATTAAATACTTTGCTCACTTGTGGGAAGGGGGTCCCCTTTTGTAGCTTGTCAGGGCTCAATTTAGTCTCTGAAAAAGATGTCACCCTATTATTTTATGTGGTCCTCAGCTTAAAAAGGTGTCTAATGGCCGGGCACGGTGACTCACGCCTGTAATCCTAGCACTTTGGAAGGCCGAGGTGGGTGGATCACCTGAGGTCAGGAGTTTAAGACCAGCCTGGCCATCATGGTGAAACCCCATCTTTAAAAAAAAAAAAAAAAAAAAGGCGTCTAACTGAAAGTTCTACACCTCCAAAGAGAGGTGTTAGAAATAATCATTGCCTAATAAAGCAAATTTTAAAAACAAATCAAAGCCAATTTCTTGTAAGCACAAGAATTTGAATATGTAGATGGTCATTTTCTTTTGTTTTTTGTTTGTTTTGTTGAGTAGTAGAAGGAAAAGATCATGTAACTTCATATAACTCAAATGTCATATGGAAGCACTTTGCTCTTAAAATTTAAGTAGATGAGTCAAGCTTCCATTCTATATCTGTGGATAGTATCAGGACCAATCAAACGATTTTTATACCTTTTCAGGGACATGGGTCCTTGTGCTTCAGTTTCTGCTCCTGTTTTGTTTGTTTTTTGTTTTTCCTTTTTTGGACATTTATGATTTTTTTTCTCATATTCTCTCTATTCTGTACTGTGTGGGTTCAGAAATGAAATGCACCTTCTTGCCTTGATTTCTGCAAATAAAAATTCAACCATAAAAGCCCTCTGTATGTGTAGTGGATTCTGTGGATGTCTGGAGAGACAAACAGAATTCAAAATGTAGATATTTATTCAGCACAAACAACTTTTAACAGCAGATGACCTTATTTTCAAAAGCCCTCTCAACCACCCTCCCCTTCGAGATTTCTTAAAGCATGTTCTACCAATATTCAACCTCTGGCCATCAAGATGGCTCTTTTTTCCTTCCCTTCCATCTTTCCTTTCAAATTTCCTTCTACCATAATGTCCCCAGAATTTTTCTTTCTTCTTCCTCTGTCATATAGAGCAATTCTGCTCTTTCCAGCCCTACTCCCAAGCCCTTCTTCAGACCTATCATTGCACATCTGAAACCAATCAGGGTACCCATTAAAACCAAAGGACCACCTGATTCTACTCCCTTTCAACCCATGGTTATCATAAGGGTCCAGGAGAACCATCTGCAAATCTTGTTCAAATTTCAGATGCTGGTTTATCAGGTTTGGGGTTGGTTGAGGAATATGTACTTTTAATAGTCATGATTTGATTCTGTTAGAGGGATCTTTGGCTTATTCTTTGAGAAACTCTGTAGTCTAACAGGACTCATCCTCTACAGAAGGCAGTTGGAGTCCAGAGAACATTTTTTTCTCTTTTGCATATACAATAAACCTTAGTCCAAACAGAGCCCTGGAAAATCTATGTGGTGACTGGAGTTAAACATACCTCAATCATCCTATTGCTCAGATCATCTTACTTACCAAAGATCACGCTCTTTTTAGAAACTCTGTCAGTTAAAATTTTGGTACGCTCATTAGGAAGGGATAACACTCACGTTTCTCCTGTCTTAAGAGGATTTCTCTTGCTATCAAAATGACGGTTGTATTCACTTGAACGGGCACAGTGACCTGTTTAGCTAAGGCACATAGAAGATAAAGCTTGTTTGGGGACAACCAAGGGAATTTAAAGGATCAGTGAGCAGGACTATCTTGTTAGCAGAGTTCCACATTATTTTATATTTTTATTGCTCAATAGTTTGTGATAAGTTCATATGTTAATTTGAGTAACATTACTCAATGAGGGTAGCTTTTTCCAATGCATTTACAGTATAGCTTTCTCTTTTTTGAAAAATAATTTAATTACAAAAAAATCAGAAACTGATTGGAGGGTCATTATCAAGTATATAAATTATCCATACTATGAATTGATGAATTCCCTTATATAAATGCATTTTAAATCATTCATTGTATAAAAGTGGGATATATGCTTTTCAGGAAGATATCAACTCTTGTTTAAATAAATATCTATATTATTCCTAAAAGTTTACTGTCTTTTGGCATGCTTCTGTCATTTTTCTATCTTAATTATTAGCTCTTTGAAGAGAAGAGCTAAGTTTTCTATTTTTTTCCCTTTCCCTGACACATGTATCCAGTGATTTCTGCCCACAGTGGTGCTCTGGAAATGCTGATGCCCTTCATTGCCAGAACTATGTTATACTGTCCCCTCTTCCATTAATATTGTGTGAATCTAGCTAATAATTTACCCACCTAATGTGTCCTGGATTCTTCCTTCTAAAGTGGCATAAAAATAATAGCTGATCCCAGGAATCTCTACCATCCTAAAGACCCCTGGAGTCTAGAACTGCATTCCTGAAGTAGTTCTCTCATCCCCTGGTAGATTTTCTGTAATAATCTGCTTCTTTTTTTGATAGTGTCTCTCTCATTTTTAAGCTTTTGGAATCAAGCCCACATTCTTTAGCACAGCATTGAAGACCCAGGAGCCCTCTCAGTCTGGCCCACTGCACAAATGGAAGGCTTTCTTTCCTGGTCCTTATCCTTCTCTGCACCCTACTTTGGTCACACCACACCATAGACTGCTCTCGGACCCTAATGGCATTCCGTGGTGTATGTTCTCACACAGCCTTCCTCATTTGCCTACCTTGCTTGTCTCTGACTCATACTCTATTCCAAGGCTAAGCTCAGATGTCATCGTATCTCTCAAACTGTCCCTCACACTCCTACCCCCCAGATCATTTAGTTGTATTCTGCCTTTTATTCCACAGGTCTTTACACATCATGCTATTATAGCATTTAAGTCTGTACGTATGTATTGGTATTGCCATCCCCAACCCAGGCTCCAAGGCTTCTGAAGGCAGAAAATTATATCACATGAATGAATGAATGAGTGAATGAATGAATGAGTGAATCAGTGAGTAAATATTTAGCCTATCTGTCTAAACTACCTGCTCTGTCTTAGCCCTTGGAAACATGCACAAAGCTAAATCATTTTCTAAGAAACAGTAATCTTCCTTAATATTAGTTTTCTGTTATTTATCTCTCTTCTCTCCAAACCCCTATCACTTGGATTCTTGCTATTTTGTTTTTGCTTTAAGATATCCCTGTTGTCTTACTAACGACTTTTAAGTCCTACACAGATTTATGTAAGTGAGAAATATAATTATTACAGTATCCTGTGTGCATCACCTGAGCTAAATAAAATCATTTTGCATCAAAGGCAACATCACTGTTTTCACTTCTCTTTTCCTTGCTATTCTGGATAAAGATGATGTTGGCTTTTCATGTGCCAATCAAGTTGAATAATGTTTTTGAGTCAGTATCCTTTACCAGTTTATCTTGCTTCTGCATATATGGTTGGCTGTGATTATTTGACATAGCCAGTTTCTCTTGTCTAACACAGATTTACAAAATCAAAACTTTCTAATTCACTGCAGTTTTGCTGCTGTCATTGCGTATGCCATAGTTGCAGAATTGTATTTTGTGCAACAACATGGAAGAATAAAATACAAAGGATGAAAAGAGACTCAGCAAGGTGGGATCATCTTAAACTTGTCAGAAAATAAAAGTGAATTTCCTAAAATTACTAATATAGTGACAAGTGTATACAAATTTTGCATTAAATAATTGGCTATAAATTCTTATCCCTAAGAAAGCTTATTGAAATGGTGGCTCTTGGATGTATGGAATGGATTGTTTACCGAATGAAGCAACGTAACATATATCTCTGGAATAACCAGCTTTACAGCTGACAGCAAACTCCTTAGGGCAAGGACTTCACATGTTTGGCACATTGTACTTAGTGTATATCAGTGCTGTTTAAATATTTAATAACAGTTGTTCCCACACCTATTCCTGGCTGGTCCAGCCTTCCTGACTTGTCATGTTCATAATCAAATATGTATTTATACATTAATCATTTGGGGTGTGGTGCCACTTTTAAGCCCTGGTAAGATGATGCCATCTTCTCTAGGCTTAGGATGTGCTCTGGGTGACTAAGAATAAAGATAATTAGCTACGAATATCAAACATTACTTTTTCTTTAAAAATATGTTCCTTTTTAGAGATGGATTGCTTGCAGAGTGAGCTGTATTTTTTTCTAAAGGTGAAGCAGTCACTGTTTTTGAAGATTCACTAGGACCTGGGCCTCATCATCCAGGCTGTATAACTAACGACATGACTTGACCTCTCTGGTCAGTTTGCTTATCTGTAAAGAAATCCTCCTGGGTTAATTGCAAATGTTGCTGGCCCCAGAGTTTTAGTATTATTGTCTCTTTCCAGTTGTAATACTTGTGCGTATTTACTTAGAAGAAATAAATTAGTTTACTTTTAATTTTTACTGGGAAATGTAAAAAAAAAAAAAGGTGCTGCTACTTAAATGTTTAATCTGTTTCATGATTTATTTTTTTAAGGGGAATTTACCCGATATTCATTATATAGAAAAGAGAGTCATGGCAACTCCAAAGCACATACATATAGAATAACCTCGCTACTTAATTATGCAAATTTCAAAAGAAAAACAAAACTTAGTGATAGAAAAGAACAAGATCTCTGGGATCTGGAGAACAAAAGTCTACTAATTATGTGAACTGTGTCCTTTGGGTTCTTTATCAGAAAAACAGGAATCTTATCTTTCTGTTTACCAGAGCACAAGAAATGTGATAAAGACATGAAGATCCATTGTGATTGTGGACATTACAATTGGGGAAAAGTTTCTTTTTTTTTAATTTTTAATTGTCATGGGTACATAGTAGATGTATATATTTATGGGGTATATGAGATATTTTGACACAGGCATACAGTGTGTAAAATCACATCAGGGTAAACAGGGTATCTGTCACCTCAAACATTTATCCTTTGTGTTATAAGCAATCCAGTTATACTCTTTTAGTTATTTTTTAACATACAGTTAAATTACTATTGACTGTAGTCACACTGCCATGCTATCAAATACTAGATATTTTCATGTAAAGATACTGCTAACAGACTGATGCTTCAAGTTTTCTGACAAGGGAGTACCTTCATCTTCATCCACTCACACTTTCTCTCCTGACCTCTCTTGTGACTTTTGCCACAATTTTCTTATGTCTGGCCACATTTGGAGTTACCATTTGTGCTCATGCAAAACAATATTTGTTGTTGTTACAGCAACACTAATCAGCCCACACAAGGATTTAGTCTGTTACTTGTTTCCATCAACAGCTTCTTCCAAACGCCCAGGTTTATCTGCCAAAAGTGCAGTAGTAAAGGCCCCATGAAAATGCTATCTACACAAACCCTTTAGTTTTACTCACCTTGTCTTCCTTTCTTATGTGGGAATTCCCAGTCTCCAAAGTTTTGTTTATGCATGCTGCAGTTTCCAAGGGTGACTGCAGTGAACTGGAAAAGTCCTTTGGCCCAGGCCAACATCAAGATAATTTCTACCTGAAGCCATTTTCACTTGTATGAGGTTAAACAGTCATTCAAAGAAGTGAACTGCAGGAGCACTGAATGCTCTGGTTACACTAAATCTTTGTAGTTAGGTAACCTTCAACACCTAACAGCAACTACTGTGCTTCCCATTACAATTATTTATGCCTATGTTACTTTCACATTTAAATTATTAATATTATATATCAGTGTGTAGATATAATAGATATAATACCCAGAAACATACAAGCCATGTGGACAATTTTTTCTTTCTTTCTTTCTTTTCTTTCTTTCTTCCTTCCTTTCTTCCTTTCTTTCTCTCTCTCTTTCTTTCTTTCTTTTTCTTTCCTTCTTTCTCTCTTTCTCTCTCTCTCCCTTCCTTCCTTCCTCCCTCCCTCCCTCCCTCTTTCTTTCTGGTCTCACTTTGTCACCTAGGCTGGGGTACTGTGGCACAATTGTAGCTCACTGCAGCCACAAGCTCCTGGGCTCAAGAGATCCACCCACCTCAGCCTCCTGAATAGCTGGGACTACAGCTCTGCACCACCACGCTGGCTCTTTTTATTTTTATTTTTTTGTAGAGATAGGGTCTCACTATGTTGCCGGGCCGGTCTTAACTCCTGGCTTCAAGTGATCCTCCTACTTGGGCTCCACAGAGTGTTGGGATTATAGGCATAAACCACTATGCCCAGCCTATGGACACTGTTTTTAAGTGTGATATTTATTTATCTCTCTAAATACCTTTAAAAATAAATACTTCTTCCAAGGAGTCCCCAAATACTAATTTTGACTTTTTCATCATTGACTAAGGTCATCTTTGCTTATCTAATCTTCATTTTTGTATTAGCAATACTTATAATTTTTATTGTTCTGATCTTTGCTCCACATTTTTCTCCTCATAACTATAATTCATAGGATCACCAGTAAATCATTCATTCATTCTGCAAACACTTTTTGAGTACCTATTACCTGCCAAGCATTCATCTAGATCTGGCTCATAAGTATTGAAGTCTCCTACTATTGTAGTTCTTCCTTCAATTCTATCAGTGTTTGCTTTATATTTTTAGGAGCTCTGTTGTTTGGTACATATATGTTTATAATTTTTGGGGGGGTTGGATTGATCCTTTTATATTTTGGGATGTCGTTTTGTTTCTCTTGTAACACTTTTTGACTTAAAGTCTTTTTTGTCAAATACTAATATAGCCACCCCGGCGCTCTTTTTGCAGCTGTTTGCATGGAGTAGCCATTCTCGTTCTTTCACATTCAACCTGCATGTCCCTCCCAGATCTAAGATGAGTCTCAGCATATGGTTGAATTCAGTTTCTTATAAGTCCTTTTTGCTAATCTATGTCTCTTAATTAGGGAGTTTAATTTATTTAAAATTAAAGCAATTGCTGATAAAGATTTGCTATTGCCATTTTGTTATTTGTGTTTTATAAGCCTTATAGCTATTTGTCCCTCATTTCCTTTTGCCTTTCTTTTGTGTTTACTTGATTCTTTTTTGTAGTGACATGTTTTTATTCCCTTCTCAGTTTCTTATTGTATATTCTATTTTCCTAGCGGCCACTATGAGATTTATAACTATCTTTAATGTTTTTGTCTTTTATATAATATAAAAAATAAATAGTGTTGTTACGAACAAAAATTACGATAGTACAGGTTTTTATATTTGAGACTTTATCTTTTCTGGAGAACTTTGTATTCTTTATATTTTCATATGGTTTCGAGTTACTTTCTAGCATCATTTTGTTTCAACTTTAAGGAATCACATTTAGCATTTCTTCTAGGGCAAGTCTAGTGGTAACTCCCTCAGCTTTTGTTTATCTGGGAATGTCTTAATTTCACTCTCATATTTGATATTTGAAGGGCAGTTTTGTCAGATAACTTGTTTGTTTGTTTGTTTGTTTTTGAGATATCACCCAGGCTGGAATGCAGTAGTGCAATCTCGACTCACTGCAACCTCCACCTCCCAGGTTTAAGCAATTCTCCTGCCTCACCATTCTGAGTAGCTGGGATTATAGGTGCCTGCAATCACTAATTTTTGTATTTTTAGTGGAGACGTGGTTTCACCACATTGGCCAGGCTCAACTCAAACTCCTGACCTTAAGTGATCTGCCCACCTCAGCCTCCCAGAGTGCTGAAATTAAAGGCATGAGCTATCATGCCCAGCCTGTCAAAGAGTATTTGCAGTTGACTTTTTTTTCCAGTACTTTAAATATGTCATCCTTCTGGCCTATAAGGTTTTTGCTGATAAATCTATTGATAATTGTATTGTACATGAAGAGTCACTTTTCTTTTGCTGCATTCAAGATTCTATTTTTGTGTTTGACTTTCTCATTTGATTACAATGTATCTCTATGTGAGTTTGAGTTTATCCTACATGGCTCATTTGTTGAGATTCTTGTATTTGTATATCCATGTATTTCCTCAAATTTGGGAAGTTTTCAGTTGTTATTTGATGAAATATGCTCTCTGTCTTTTTCTCTATCTGTTCTCCTTCTAGAACTCTCATAATGCCTATATTAGTCCACTTGATGGTGTCCCATAAATTCCTTTGTTTCTGTTTATTTTTCTTCGCTCTTTTTTCTTTTCTTAATCAGACAGTAATTTCAAATAACCTGTCATCAGGTTTACTCATTCTTCTGCATGTTCAAACCTGCTGTTGAACCTCTCTAGCAAGTTTTTCCTTTTTTTTTTTTTTTTTTTTTGAGACAGAGTCTTGTCCTGTCACCCTGTCTGGAGCGCAGTGGCACAATCTCGGCTCACTGCAATCTCTGCCTCCCAGGTTCAAGCAATTCTCCTCCTCAGCCTCCTAAGTAGCTGGGATTACAGGGGTGCACCACCACACCCAGCTGATTTTTTTTTTTTTTTTTTTTTTGTATCTTTAGTAGAGACAGGGTTTCACCACGTTGGCCAGGCTGGTCTCGAACTCCCGCACCCAGCCTCTAGCAAGTTTTTCAACTCAGTTATTGTGTTTTTCAACTCTAGAATTTCTGTTTGGTTTTTTAAAAAACATATCTTTGTTGACAGTCTCAATTTGTTCATGCATCATTTTCTTGATTTTGTTTAGTTGCTAGTCTGTGTTCTTCTTTAGCTCATTGAGCATATTTAAAACAGTTGTTTTAAAGTTTTTGTTAACTCCAAGGCCTGTGTTTCCTTTAGAGTCAGTTTCTTGAGGTCTAGTTTGTTCCTTTAAGTGGCCCATGTTTCCCCATTTTTTGTATGCCTTGTGATCTTTTGTTGAAAATTGTGCATTTGAAACAACAGCCTCTCTCCCAGACTTTGCAGATTGGCTTGATGGGACCTCCAGTAATCAGCCTGTCATGATATCTCAGGGTCCTTTCCAGGGCTGGTACATGTGTTTTCCCCCCAACTTCCCTTTATACTCAGATGCTTTAAATGTCTTATTTTCTCTAAGACTCTCACTCTGCTTCTTCTCAGGGCACTAGATATTCTATTATATTCCTCTGCCCATAATATTTTGCCCACAGATGCAGTCTCCCTGAGGCCGAAAACCCACTGTTCCTGCCACTACTTTCAGCAGCCTTCAATTAATATTCCAGTTTTGCTACTGTTCCCTTCAGTGCTACTAGTCAGGCCAGACAGAAACCAGTCCCTTGGACAGCTGCCAGAGAAGCCATAAGATTGCAAGCAAGTTTCACTCTTTTCCTTCTGCCCTGAGAGAGGAAGTGGGACTAGTTGTCATACCATGCTATGCTGGGGGAGAAGATGGGGTAAAGGTGACAAAATGTCCTGTTGTCAAAACAACAGGACTCAAAAGTTTGGTGTGTGTGTTTTTGTTTTTTTTACATTAGATACTCACTTGGTTGCTGCAGCTTCTTAACCAGTTTCTAGAGTTCCTGCAAGGCTATGTTGGTCCCTGGGTTACTCTTTATATAGTGTTTCTATAGGGAAATGAGGGCCTATAACTTCCTAGTCTGCCCTGTTGCTGAAGTTACCCTTGCTCATAAGTAACTCATAAACCAGGAATAAAGAAAGATAACACAATGAGAATGATATAAACAGTTTTGTGTTTAGAATAAAAAATCTCTTAAGACTACATGTTCTTGTACAAAAAGAATAATAAGCTTCAGAACCAAAGAAACCATTAGAAACTCATGTATTTGATTAGGTGAGAAATGGCAAAGGCTCTAAACTAAGACAGAGGTACATACTCAAGAAATACTCAGAAGGTGCAATTCTAAGATTCCATAGCCTATTGGAAGCATTGGCCAAGGATGTGAAGATGGAAAAGATATGGAATAAAGAAACAGACAGATAGGTTCCATTAACTCTGTGATTTTAGATAAGTTACTTAGTGTTTCTGAACTTCAGTTTCATCATCTATAAAATAGGATGGTTGTGACGGTTAAAAGGATAGCACATTTAAGTGCCTAGTAGATAGTAGGCAACGAATAAATGCGAATTTCTTTTTTAAATATACCTATCTCTGACCAGTGTATCTAGATTATGCAGTTTATTGGATGACCATGCTACTAACTGAAATAAAGAATAGGAAAAGCACAAAACAATCTTTTAAATCTTTGTGTTTTTTTAACTTCTGTGCTTCAGTAATAATACACGTTAGACAGGTTCTATATAAGGAACTGTGTGCATCTTGGCTTATCTCTCTCAAACCAGCTGTCCTAAGCATCCTAAAATTATTATCTGATTCCCAGAACATTCCCCTTAAATTGGGCAGTGTACAAGGTCACTTTTAGCACACTGGTTGACTCCAGGCTATTCAATAAATTTGGAGCAAAGTGATAAAAATAATTTCAGTCTCCTTGCTCTTGAGCCAATGTTTTGTTATCAACTCTGAGACCTTTTAAAAATTCTCTGAGAATCCTCTCCAAATGGCTCTAATTTGACAGATTTACAGCTGTGTAAATATATATGTGCATTCATGATGACAGTTTAAATGTTATATTTAGGGATTATGAAAGGAAAATAGAAAATGGAATTTCAAATAGCTCCCTTCCCCCCCCCACTTAAGACACTGACCATTTTATAAAATTATGCTTGCATAGGCTAAGATTCAAACTGCTATCCATACTAGGGAATGTAGGTTTTCATGCAACTGCTGTTTCTATGGACTGTATCTCTAACTTAACAAATCATAATGTAGTAGCTTTTAAAGAATGAAAATGAGCATATTTTAAAACCTATTGTTGTAACATTATTTTTAGAATAATCAGGATAATTTGTTTAACTCTTAATAAATAACACAACAGTTACGATCTCTGCATTAAATTTTAAAAGGTGGTTATTATGTATACAGATACTCCATTCCGATAGGAGAAAAACGTATTGGCTTAAAAGATGTGAAAGCTCAGAATTTGGGATAATTCAGGCCTCCAGCTGGGGAGTGATGTGAGCAGTTAGTGCAAGCATCCCCTGGGCTCTTTCCTCTATGTCACACCCCAACCTCCTACACCATCAAGAAATGGAATTTTCCATAGTGGTGCATTTGATTTGTTATATGTTTTGAATTATTTTCAAGAAGAACAGAAGCTGTAAAAATTTCAAGTAGCATCCTCTAGTTTTTTTCTCCTCATCCTTGTGCTGTGATACATTTCCTGAATGTTATTTCTTATCTCATGAACTAGCCAAATATGTCAGCAAAATGTCACCTCCTATAGAGAAAGTAACAAACACATATTTTTTGGTACAAAAAAGAAATGACAAAATACGAATGGAATTCTTATTATAATTCATTCTTATGCACATGGAGATATTTTTGTTCAGCAAAGTCCTGATAGCTAGAAGACACAACTGTTCACTGGGTGATGCCTCAATCTGTTTTAACATGTGATATTGTATTATTCAGAGATTTGACTCGAGAACAGCATAGGACTGCATTTCTAAGAGATGACACATGGACATGCACAGACACAGATAATAAATTTTGCCTTGTAAAGCCTTATCTCATGAAAGGCCTGGCTCAGATGGTAAGATTCCTCATAAAGTCCTGACATAATTGACACAAATGCCATCTAGGTGATCACTGACATCCCAGACTCGTGCATTTCTCCACCTTCAGGTGCTCCTCACCTCCATGCTGTCCTTCCCCTTTCCCTCCATGTTGTCCTTCCCCCTTCCCTGTTCCACCAATGCCTTCCTTGTCCTAATTAACTCCAAGACTCCTTCCGAACATGACTTAGGTGTGAGCCCTTTTTGGAAGATGCCTTTGCATCCAAGCTGAGTTGAGTCTTCTTCAAAGTACTCCCGAGCATCCTCTGCCAATTTTGGTTCTAAGATTCATTCTAATCTTAGTTCTAGTCATTTGCCTGTGTCCCCCATTGGACTGTGAGCTCCTTGAGGATAAACGCCATCTAATTTGCATTGTTATTAAAAACACATAGAATATTGCCTGGCATCTAGGCAGGACTCAGTGAGCATGTGTTAAATGAATATATGGACAGATGAATGAATGACTGCATCCTGATCTGTAAATGGCATATTGCCATGTGTATACTCATATAGCAGCTAATTCTCAAGAACTTCTTTCCATGTGCCAGGCACAGTGCTTGGCTTCTTAGTATTCACTCATCTAATCTTCAAACAAACCTATGAGATAGATATCTTTATTTTCTCTGTTCTGTGGATAAGAAAATGGAGGCAAAGAGAGTTAAAATGACCAAGACAGCACTATGCAGGCAGATTTCAACCTTCGATTTGTTGGGCCCTTTACACTCAGGCTATACTTGAAGTTATATGGCTGCTTATTATAAAAATGTGTTGAAATTGTGAAGGCTGAAGGAATAGCTACAAATCTGTCTTTTACTGTATTCTTTGTGCTAATAGAGAAAAAAAAATCACATAATTCTTAATACAACCCTGTAAATATTTTAGTTCATTTTCTTCAATTACTTTTTCACATTTAAAATGTATTGTTATTTCCTGTATATGTATATATAATATTTATATTAACACTATATTATACTCATACTTGTATTACTGCATTGTCTTCATAACCGTAATAGTTAATGGTGTGATTATATTCCATGTCAGTTCATATCTGTAGCCAAGTACCTACTATTGGACATTTGTTTCCCTCTAACAATATTATGATGAAAATATTTGTGTGTATAGGGAATTTTTGTGACTTTTCTTTAGCTTTTCATAAAGGGAATTTCAGAATGAAAGCCACACTAATTATTGAACCGTAAAGATTCCAGACCCCAGACATGCAGCATTATTTATGTAATTTCTAGAGGTGCTGTGTGAAGAAATAAAGACTAATTGTGGTCCAGGCACGGTGGCTCACGCCTGTAATCCCAGCACTTTGGGAGGCCGAGGCGGGCGGATCACCTGAGGTCAGGAGTTTGAGACCAGCCTGGACAACATGGTGAAACCCCTTCTCTACTAAAAATACTACAGTTAGCCAGGTGTGGTAGCAGGTGCCTGTAGTCCCAGCTCCTCAGGAGGGTGAGGCAGGAGAATTACTTGAACCTGGGAGGCAGAAGTTGCAGTGAGCCGACATCATGCCATTGCACTCCAGACTGGTGGACAAGAGCAAGACTGAGTCTTTAAAAAAAAAAAAAAGACTAAATGTGTTGAGTCCTTGAGTTGACCTTCAATAGCTGGGTAATCTGCCTTGGGGAAATGCCCCAGATCCAACAAGCTGGAGTACAGTCTGAAGATGATCCCATACTCTATACCACATTTAATACAGAAAAAAATCTGGAGAAAACTGATGTCCATCATAGTCACAAATGAAAGTCAGATATTGTCAAAAAGGGACCATGATATCATGAAAGGTTTGTGTGGAGGAGAGGGAGGAGCCCAAGAATGAAAACCTTGCCTACATTGTTTTGCTGGTTCTGGAGGACTTTATGCTGTACATCTCAGGAATTAAAATGCAAAAAGAAAACCCACCACCAGCTAGTGTCTGCTTTCTGGCATAGGCGGCTCCAGAGCCATTTTACACTGAGGCATTTGGAAGCATTTCAGAGAGGAGACTGCTGCCTGGAGGAGGGTAGGGATCATTTCTATTTTTGTTTTTTATGTTCAACACTGTGTGTCAAGCACTTAGTACAGCACTTGGCACATGCTAGTTGCTGACTAAATATTTGTTAAATGAAGGCATAAGTATAGTAGAGAGCACATGCTTTAGAATCAGAAATATGTGGGCTCGTATCTGTCATTTGCATACTGTCTGGCCTTAGACAAGTGATTTAACCTCTAATAGCTTCAGTTTCTCACGTAAAATGAGGACAGGGTGATTTACCTTGCCTGGTGCTTTCTACGTTGCTCAGGTGTGAGGTTGACTCACAGGGGGGGGAGAATCCAGAGATCACCTATGGCCAAACAGTAAGAGATATAAAATAGGTAAGAAATGGGAGAGAAGTGCACAGGAAGCATTACCTTACCCAAAAGTAAAAGAGCAGCAGGAAAAATCAGAATAAGATGTGGCAGGAACTCATAAGAAATAAAATAGAAAGGGAAAGAACCAGTATTTCTGATTGTTCTCTGGAGTTCCATACAGACCTGATGAGTTATTTCCTGCTTGTTGACACGTTAATTCCTTCTTTGGGTAGTCTTGTTTTTTTCATACTGGTTTCTTTTGTACCCCTAGGTAGATGATTATTATAGAACATATAAATAAGGCACAGATGTTATGACATGGGGATTTTGAAGTATTATCTTTTAGTAGATCCTGTCATTTTTTAAAACACGTGAAATTTATTTTGAAACTCTCACTTGGTTTACAAAGAACTGCCTAGAAATCTTTTTAGAAGGTTACCTTGAAAGAAAATAGAAAGTACAGCTTGATAGGAATCCTAGAATCCTAATTTGTCCCTTGCCTTAGAGCTGGTGTACTCCAGTTAGGCTCTGTGTGTATGTGTGTGTCTGTGCATGTGCATGCCCATGTGTGTGTCATTCAGTAAAATACTGTTACATACTGCATGTGCTAGGTGAGAACGCTTGAAAAACTAAGACTAAAAACACCACCACCACCACTCCCAGCTCACCCTATGCTGATCTGCTCAAGACACCTCCTTATTCTATTGTCATTTCATATTCAAGGATTGCCCTCAATGGTGAGCTTCCTGTAGAGTATTTCTTTTTGATCTTCCATTCTTCCATGATTTAAATGGCACCTTTGATTTTAGAAAGCCTAACGTTGATTAGAAAAAACCAGTCAGCTCCCTCATAGACCTCCAAAATCTTATCACTGGGTCAGGGTACCAGCTTCCTCAATTTTCCCAAGAATGGATATGCCTTTCCCTTTAATGTATAAGACGTATTTCTCTTGTTTTATTTGTGATTTTTTTTTAGCTTTAGTTTTTTTCTGTAAATTAAAAAAAATATAAAGCACTCTAAAAATAAAAAATACTAGAATAGACAGCTATACACTGACCCTAAAAATGAAAGATGCTCATATATATATATATATTTGAGATGGAGTTTTGCTCCTATTGCTGAGGCTGGAGTACCGTGATGCAATCTCAGCTCACTGCAACCTCTGCCTCCAGGGTTCAAGCGATTTTCCTGCCTCAGCCTCCCAAGTAGCTGGGATTACAGGGATGTGCCACCATGCCCGGCTAATTTTGTATTTTTTGTAGAGACAGGGCTTCTTCATGTTGGTCAGGCTGGTCTCGAACTCCTGACCTCGGGTGATCTTCCTGCCTCGGCCTCCCAAAGTGCTGGGATTACAGGAGTGAGTCACTGCGCCCAGCCGAAAGATGCTAATGTTTAAGAAATAAACCTCAACTCACATATATAGCTAAATTTCTATCCCCATCCTTTCCCCATTACTCCTCCCAACAGATAACCATTGTCTCCTGACATTGGTGTACTTTATTCCTATGAAGTGTTTTTATACAAGGGGACTTTAGAAAGTACATGGAAAATGTGTATTATGAAAAAACTATACATGGATGTCAGATTTTGACACACTAAGAAGGATAAGGCATCAGTTTGAAAAGAGTCCCTATCAGAGCAACATGAATTCTGTTAAAATGAAGCAAGAACAAACATCATATATATGGTGAAGCTTCAATGGAAGAATCATGAAATCATTGATACTTTATGAAAAGTTTATGGGAATAATGTCTCTAAACAAATCAGCAGTTTACAAGTGGGTAATTTGTTGTAAGAAGGGACAGGACGATATCAAAGATAAAGCTCACAACAGCACACTATCCACATCAATTTGTGAGGAAAAACAATTAGTCATATTTATGTCCCAATTGGATAGAACCAGTGATTAACAACACAAACAATAGCCAACACCGTAGACATTTTCAATTGATTCAGCTTACACAGCTTACACAATTCTGACTGAAATATTAAAGTTGAGCAAACTTTCCACTTGATGGTGCCAAAACCATTGCACCCAGATCTGCCACAGACAAGAGCTTTCAATGGAAATTTTAAACAAGTGGGTTCAAGATCTTCAAGCATTTCTTCAAAGAATTTTAAGAGGGTGAATTTTATCAGTATGATTCTAAACACAAAACACAATCAAAGCAATGGCTACCAGCAGGGCATGGTGGCTCACGCCTCTAATCCCAGCACTTTGGAGGCTGAGGCGGGTCAAATCATTGGAGGCCAGGAGTTTCAGATCAGCCTGGCCAACATGGTGAGACCCTATCTCTACTAAATATACAAAAATTAGCTTGGTATGTTGGCTCACGCTTGTAATGCCAGCTACTCAGGAGACCAAGGCACGAAAATCACTTGAATTTGGGAGGCAGAGTTTGCGGTGAGCCGAGATTGTGCCACTGCACTCCAGCCTGGCCAACAAGTGAGACTCTGTCTCAAAAAAAAAAAAAGCACTGGCTACCAAGAAGTGGAAATGGTCCAGTGAAAGCAAAAGCAGACCAGTCAACAGCAGAGGTCATGGCAACACTTTTTTGGGATGCTCAGGCCATTTTGCTTGTTAACTTTCTGGAGGGCCAAAGAACAATAATACCTGTCAATTATGAGAGTGTTTTGAGAACATTAGCCAAAGCTTTAGCAGAAAAGCACCTGGGAGAGCTTTCCTACCATGACAATGACCTTGCTCATTCTTCTCATCAAACAAGGGCAATTTTTTGAGAATTTTTTTAGAGAATCATTAGGCATTTACCTTACACTCCAGATTTGGCTCCTTCTGATTTTTGTTTGTTTCCTAATCTTAAAAAATGTATAAAGACCACCCATTTTTCTTCAGTTAATAATGTAAAGAGAACTGCATTGACATGGTTAAATTCCCAGGACCCTCAGTTCTTTAGGGATTTATTAAATGGCTGAAATCATCACTTGCAAAAGTGAAATAAGTGTCCTATATTTCAGCCCACTTATCTGGGTGATTTTAACAGGAAGATCTTCATATTATATATTCCACAACACTGAAGAAGTCCAGAGGTTTTGACTTCATTTTCATAAACCAAACATTTTCCTATCATAATTCTTTTATACTTTGCGGTTTTTTCAATTAATTAATTTTTTAATTGACAAAACTTCTTTTATATAGTTGTAGAGTATAACAGTATGTTTTGATATATATATATATACACATACACATTGTGAAATGATTAACATATCCACTACCTCATGTATTTTAAAGTCTGGTTTTAATGTTTTGGTAAGACTGTGCTTTGTATCAGTGTGTATCAGGGCCTCTATCTAGAATAATGAGTTCCCCCAGGCCTCATTTTCCTCACTTGTCCTCTAATTGTAAGATTCAGTGATTGTGATGAACTGTAGTAACATGAGACAAGTGTTTAGTACTTGACAGAAGTTTTAACAATAGCATTCACTAAATGTTAGCATAATACCACATAAAATTTTATAACAGTTTTGTTATAAAAACAGCTTTCAACCACGCGAGGTGGCTCATGTATGTAATCTCAGCACTTTGGGAGGCGGAGGCAGACAGATCACCTGAGGTCAGGAGTTCAAGACCATCCTGGCCAACAAAGTGAAACACTGTCTCTACTAAAAAAAACAAAAATTAGCCAGGTGTGGTGGCGTGCTCCTGTAGTACCACTACTTGGGAGGCTGAGGCAGGAGAATTGCTTGAACCAGGAGGCGGAGGTTGCGGTGACCCCAGATCACGGCACTGCACTCCAGCTTGGGTGACAGAGCGAGACTCTGTCTCAAAAACAAACAAACAATAGCAAACAACAACAACAAAAAAACCTTTCATTTCTTTCTTTGAAAAAAAATAGTTCCTCAGAGTGGCAGTAGATATTTTCTTTAAAAGACCCATATGATCATGAAGTAAAACTACTTGCTTAGTAAGTAAGTAAGCATTCAAGTTTTAGCAAATTACCTCAGAAGTCTGTGTTTTTTTCTTTGTAGTGGGCATTTTGTGTTTCTTTCTTGACAATGCTTCTTTTGCCCTTATCTACTCCTTAATCAAGATTAGTTCTAAGTTTTTAATTGTGAGTAATTTACCTTGTAGGTTAAGGTAGTTGAATTCTGACTGATTACTGGAAGAATGAAACTAGAAATCCCACTTAAGTTTCACCCAAAACATTCTATTTCCCACAGAGTCGTTTTGTCTTTTAGAAATGCTGGGGTGGAACTCCATCCCCTGGGCCAAGTTCTACCTGTGTTTTCCAATGTCCCTCATACTTTGCTACAGTCTACATGTTTGCTTTAAGGCCAGTAAACTTGAGGTATTCAGTGGCTTTTAGCCAAAATGAGGGAATAAAATTGAGTAATTTCAAATTCTTCCTGATTAAATGTGTTGTTATGAAATCTGGGGGAGATAACACATTCCTTGAGCCCTACCACCTGTAACCACACACAGGTACACAGTCACAGGGTTGTCCTAGCAGCTTCCCCCTGGGAGTTGCGTGATGTAGGATTTCACCATACAGAGCTCCAGAACCACCAGCAGAGCCTGTGCTGGCTCCCCAGTTCCTAGTCCGGAGGTTTGCACTTACTTTCAAACCATGACTGAGACACCTATTTTATTCTAAAAATAGTACTGAACAGTTCTATTTCTCCATTAGAAAATATTTGAAATACATTTTATATTGCTTTGGGGATAAACATAATCTTAGGAAAACTGAGTATGATGGAAGACAAAGGGTCTGTTAAAAAGACTGTTTGGTGAGATAATTCTGGCTAGTAATTCAGGAAAGTTTAAGGAAACCTTGATGTATAAGTGTCTCCTGAGATCCTTGGGAAAGGTGAGCCTCTAAGGTCCTTGTCAAGCAGGAGTTGTAATTGGGGTTCTCTTTTGGAGGATGGGTAAAAATTGAAGTGGCATCCAAACCAAGCAACAGGAAATCTGGAGTCTAATCATGGTTCTGCCTCAAAATGTCATTATGACGCCGGGCAAAACGCAGACCCTGTGGTCTAGTTTTCCTCATCCGGAGATTTGTGGGAGTTAGAGGAGATGACACAGTAAATTCTTGTCCATCTTTAAAGAGCATATACTCATCAAATGCCTCTCCAAATACAGGCAATTTTAAGTTTGTTTCCTTTAGTTCTGGTCCAAATGCTGTGGAAGCCTGGTACATATCAGCACCGCCTTGTTTTTCATAGACAGACTACTGTCACCTCATGGATTTCGGTTAGGGATTTAGTAACCTGCTCCTTATTCCCTAAAAGCCATTTTATTTCCTCTAGATTCCTTTCTTCATGTCTTTGCAGTAGTTTAATGCCAGCATTAACTTTTTAACATCTCCGATCTGGTTTAACTACCAAGGCATCTATTGCTGATGTTTCAGTCTAACCACCATGTACCACATCATTGACCTGCTTCTAGGTCCATTTGTTTATTCACATCTTTATTCAACAAATGTTAAGCACTTTCAATGTTCCAAGCTCTACACGAGGTGGGGACTGGGGTTGCAAAGTGGACAAGGACACAGTTCCTAGGAATTTGTACATCTGAGCACTGCTCTGGCGTAGATCAGCAAGGTGGCATGAAACTATACAGGAGGCAGCTGAAGAACTGAAACAGAAGATCTCAGATCTTCAGACCTTTAAATCCACTGTTATCCAATAAACCACATGCCCGTTATAACTTCTTATGTATTTCTGTATTATTGAATTGAATTGTGCCTCGTATTCCAGTTAGTCACTGCAGTATGGTTGCTTACTCTTCTATTCTCCATCTAGTTTCTTCAGAAAATGGTATTTATATTTATTTCTCTTTCTCAAATGCATATCATAAGGAAAATGTGAGAAAGTCAGCTATGTTTGGAAATCATTCCACACAAAAAATTACTCTCTAAGACATTATACTTACTAGTAAATTTGTAACAAAAATTACAGATAAAAATATATCTAGCCAATCATATTTTGAGTTAGTTTACTCATATATATTTCTGTTCTTAATATCCTACACTAGAGGCATTTAAATGCTTAATTGATGAAGATAATTCTGAAGATGTAAAATTTATTTAGAGTATAGCTAGACATGAAGAGGAAAAGCAGAAAAAAATCTAGATGGAGGTATGATGAAGGATAGCAGTTAAATGCCATGTTTTTCTGAAAAGAGGACAACTTTTTATCTAAATAGTTTAACTGTAAAACTAGAAGAGCACTTAAATTTGAATCAACCAGCATGTACTGGTGAAAGGAGTAATTGAAAGCTAACTTTCCTATTGATAAACACTGCATAGAGTTAAGTAGATCCAAACAGCTTAGTCAAAGTAAAAGTAAGAAAGAATTTTAGAGATAGAGTACACAGTACATGTAATGGAAATTATATGGAAATTTAAAGTTATAAACTGAAGGCAATAACAGAATCATGCATTCGAAGGAATCATGCTGTGGAAGCCATGCATTTGAAGGAAACTGGGTGGTGACCTCAGCTCTTATTCCAACCCAAGAAAGCCTTCTGTGATGCCCTGGTACTTTTAGTGGATTGTTAAATGGTTCTTTGACCTCTTCTGGAAATTTTTAGAGACAAGGAGCTCCCTTCTTTGTAAACAGTTGATTCTGTGAGTGAGCAACTCTCTTTCTCGTACCACAACCAAATTCACCTACCTGTACCATCTACCAAATTCTTTGTTCTGAAGGTACATGGAGTAAGTTGAGTGTTCTTCATTATAACAGCCCTTTGCATATTGGTTCTTTTAGATTTCTCATCTCAACTGATGTATTTCTCAGTTTTAAAATCATTCCTCCTAGGAGCTTGTTTTTATACTTTTAAATATCTTGAGCCTCAGTTTTTCAAGGTCCCTCTTAAAATATGGCACCGACCACTCCAGGTGTGGTCTGAGCACTGCCAAAATGACTGGTGAACTCTTTATTATGTTCGTCCACCTCAAGGTTATATTTCCTTTTGAGGGTTAGTTCTACCATGTTAATGCTAACAAAGAGAGTTTGGTACTTTATTCTCAACTTTCTTAGCTTTGAATATATCTGTTCTGTTTATTTCTTTCTATTTAATTCACAAATGCTAAATGAGTACCATGCTATTTTTAGGCACAGTGCTGGGCCCTGGGGATAAACAATGAATAAGACTCTAGCAGGAGGATTTTATGATGTTCTAGTGGGCGTGACAGACACATAAAAATAATTACAATATGATGTGCGATATATATATATATATATATACTTTAGTGATATTAGAACATAGGGTACAGAACAAACTGCCTGGGGAAACTGGTAATGGTTAATCATTCACTCATTCATTTGATAAATAAGTATTTGCCAAGAACTGTCTACATGTAAGGTACATAATAGACACTCATTTATGTGATTATGAATCCCCGTAAATAAGAAGTCTGTATTTTTATAGATTATCAGAGTTTAATAAAAGATTTTTGTAAAATTCCTTGCTACTTTTTTTTTGTCTTTCAATCTGGTAATTCTACTAGGATGTGAAAAGAGGTTAATATAGTATCAGTTGCTAATGATTGTTGATTTCAAAGTTCTTAAAAACTACTTGTTTTATGAACAAAGAATAAAAACGACTTGTTTTGTGAACAAAATAAAATTCATTTATAGTTTTGCAATTTCTGAGATATGCCTTTTACCTTTCTTTGGAACTTACCACTTCTTCCCTTTTTTATTCTCCCAGACTAATAATAGCATTTTTATGATCACATTTATAGTTTTTTTAGGGTGTTCATTTGTGATTTTGTGGAAGCATGAAGACTTAAACTCAGAGTCCCAGGGTAATTCCTTTACTGTCTCTTACTTATAAGCTAGGCTTTTATTCCCTCTAATTTATGTTTGTTGTGATTTAAAAATAAGATTCACTGATGGAGAAGAAAGACACAAAATATTGTGAGGAATTCAGTACTCCAATCTCAGCTCTGAATCCTTCCTTCCTGCATTCAGTGGATATTTGTAAGTGCAAGCTTTGTTCCAGAGGCTGGGCTCTGCACAGACCTTAATATTCCTTCACTCTGCCCTCCTTAGATCCCCACTGCTACTCACCTGATTCAGGCCCTCATCATTTCTCACCTGATCTTTTGCAACAGCCATTTAACTCATCTACCTGTCTCTAGCCTGTCCCCCTTGATCCATCATTTGCCAGGCAGAGTTCTCTGATAGGAAGAAAATCTTACTTCCCTTCTTAAAACGTTGATCTGTGTACCACCTACAGGATAAAACTCCAAATCCCCCCACTGTTGGTGCAGAGCTGCCTAAGTTCCCTTCATCTTCCATGCTGTGTCTCCTCTCAGTGTCTGTAGAAGCTTCCATATACTGCACACTTGTTACATGCCAAGTACTGAGTGACAGTATAACACACATTGCCATATCTGCAGTGCCTTCCTTGTCACAGTCCCTTCACCTAGCTCCTAGTCATTCTTCCAGACTAAGCTCATGTGTCACCCCTCTAGGAAGTGTTTATTAATACCAGTTACTGCCTACCCATGTCCCTGCCCTGTATAGTTTGAGATGGGAATCTCTTCCTGCTCCCATGCTATCCTGTGGCTACCTCTATCACTGTCCTTACCACATTATTTAAGTGTCTTTCATCCCCAGAGTAGCGTTGTCCATTAGGAACATAATGTGAACCATACATATAATTTTAAATTTTCTAATAGCCACAATAAAAAGGGAAACATTAATTTTAATATATTTAACCCAATATGTCCAGTACGCTATTATTTTAACATGGTATCAATGTAAAAATGATTAATGAGATGGTTTACATTCTTTATTTATACTTAGTCTTTGAAATCTGATGTGTGTTTTACACAGCACATCTCACGTGCTTAATAGCCACATAGGACGTAGTGGCTACCATACTGGGTAGTACAGGTCTAGACTATGACTCAATGAGGGCACAAACCATGTCTTGTGTCCCTGGCACAAAGCCTGGGCATTTAGCAGCTACTCCATTGATGTAGAAGAGTGGAGTGGAGCAATCTGCAAATCATCCTGTATAAAAAGTAAGAACAGTCTTTATTAAGGTACTTTTCTCTTTTGCATTTCCTTATGCTCAATCTCTCCTTATTCTGCAAGGGGCATTTTTGTTTCTAGACAGTGAGGCTTATTGCAACAGAAATATAAAGTATATAATGGAATTCATATTTAGTTTTCTGATTTCCAGAGCTAGACTTTGTTTTTGAGAAAGGAAAGAGAGCCGGGCCTGGTCGCTCACGCCTGTAATTCCAGCACTTTGGGAGGCCGAGGCGGGCAGAACCCAAGGTCAGGAGTTTGAGACCAGCCTGACCAACATGATGAAACCCCGTCTCTACTAAGAATACAAAAATTAGCTGGGCATGGTGGCAGGCACCTGTAATCCCAGCTACTCAGGAGGCTGAGGCAGGAGAATCTCATGAACCCAGGAGGCAGAGGTTGCAGTGAGCTGAGATTGTGCCACTGCACTCCATCCTGGGCGACAGAGTGAGACTCCATCTCAAAAAAAAGAAGGTTTTTGTTTATATCATTTATATATATAAATATAAATATCTATATATCTATATATATTGAAATATAATAGATATATCAAAATTTAGATATATCAAATTTTAGACCTGATAGATTAGCAGGTATACTAACATTACATTTACTTATACTATTCAATATGTACAAGACAGTCCTTGATACCTAACCTGTCCCCCAGTAAAAATACAAAGAAACTTTGTGGTAGTATACATAACTATGTATGTAATATATCGTTATATATTATAGATAGATAGATAGATAGATAGATAGATAGATAGATATGGTTTGACTCTGTGTCCCCACCCAAATCTCATCATGAATTATACCCCCATAATTCCTACATGTTGTGGGAGGGACCCAATGGAAGATCATTTGAATCATGGGGGTAGTTTCCCCCATACTGTTATGCTAGTAAGTCTCACAAGAGCTTATGGTTTTATCAGGGGTTTCCAGTTTTCCATCTTTCTCATTCTTTCTTGCGGCTGCCATGTAGGAAGTGCCTTTTGGCTCCCACCGTGATTCTGAGGCCTCTCCAGCCTTGTGGAACTATAAGTCCAATTAAACCTCTTTTTCTTCCCAGTCTCAGGTATGTCTTTATCAGCAGCATAGAAACGAACTAATACAGTAAATCAGTACCAGTAACGTGGGGGATTGCTTAAAAGATATACGAAAATGTGGAAACAACTTTGGAACTGGGTATCAGGCAGAGGTTGGAAAAGTTTGGAGGGCTCAGAAAAAGACAGGAAAATGTGGGAAAGTTTGGAACTGCCTAAAAACCTGTTGAATGGCTTTCACAAAAATGCTGATAGTGATATGAACAATAAGGTCCAGGCTGAGTTGGTCTCTGATGGAGATGAGGAACTTGTTGGGAATTGGAGCAAAGATAACTCTTGTTATGTTTTAGCAAAAAGACTGGTGGCATTTGGCCCCTGCCCTGGAGATTTGTGGAACTTTGAACTTGACAGAGATGATTTAGGGTATCTGGCAGAAGAAATTTCTAAGCAGCAAAACATTCAAGAAGTGACTTGGGTACTGTTAAAACCGATCTTAAAAGGGAAACAGAGCACAAAAGTTCAAAAAATTTGCAGCCTGACAATGCAGTAGAAAAGAAAAACCTGGCCGGGTATGGTGGCTCACACCTATAATCCTAGCACTTTTGGAGGCTGAGGTGGATGGATCACCTGAGGCCAGGAGTTCGAGACTAGCCTGGGCAACATGGCAAAACCGTGTCTCTACTAAAAATTAAAAAATTAGCCTGGCCTGGTGGCTTGCACCTATAGTCCCAGCTACTCAGGAGGCTGAGGAAGGAGAATTGCTTGAAGCTGAGAGGCAAGAGGTTGCAGTGAGCTGAGATGGCACCACTGCACTCCAGCCTGGGCAACAGAGACAGACTGTATCAAAAAAAAAAAAAAAAAGGAAAGAAAAGAAAAACCCATTTTTTGAGGAGAAATTCAACTGTAGGAATTTGCATAAGTAACAAGGAGCTGAATGTTAATCCCCAAGACAATGGGGAAAATGTCTCCAGGGCATGTCAGAGGTCTTCACAGCAGCCCCTCCCATCACAGACCTGGAAGCCTAGGAGGGAAAAATGGTTTCATGAGGGTCCCCAGGCTGTGTGCAGCCTAGGGACTTGGTGCCTTCTGTCCCAGCAGCAATAGCTGTTGCTGAAAGGTGACGAGGTACAGCTCAGCCCATAGTTTCAGAGGGTGCAAGTCCAAACCTTGGCAGCTTTAACATGGCGTTCCAGGTACACAGAAGTCAAGAATTGAAGTTTGGGAACCTCCACCTAGATTTCAGAAGATGTTTGGAAACACCTGGATGCCCAGGCAAAAGTTTGCTGCAGGGGCAGGGCTCTCATGGAGAACCTCTGCTGGGGCAATGTGGAAGGGAAATGTGGGGTTGGAGCCCCCACACAGAGTCTCAACTGTGTCACTGCTTAGTGGAGCTATGAGAAAAGGGCCAGACCCCAGAATGGTAGATCTACTGACAGCTTGCCCGTGCACCTGGAAAAGCCACAGACATTCAACACCAGCCTGTGAAAGCAGCCAGGAGGGGGACCTATACCCCACAAAGCCACAGGGGCGGAGCCGCCCAAGACTATGAGAACCTACCTCTTGCATCAGCATGACCTGGATTTGAGACATGGAGTCAAAGGAGATCATTTTGGAGCTTTAGAGTTTGTTGACTCTGCTGGATTTTGGACTTGCATGGGCCTTGTAATTCCTTTGCTTTGGCCAGTTTCTCCCATTGGAATGACTGTATTTACCCAATGCCTATACCCCCATTGTATCTAGAAAGTAACTAGCTTGCTTTTGATTTTACAGGCTCATAAGTAGAAGGGACTTGCCTTGTCTCAGATGAAACTTTGGACTGTGGACTTTTGGGTTAATGCTGAAATGAGTTAAGACTTTAGGGGACTGTTGGAAAGGAATTACTGGTTTTGAAATGTGAGGACATGAGATTTGGAGGGGCCAGGGGTGAAATACGGTTTGGCTCTGTGTCCCCACCCAAATCTCACCTTGAATTGTACTCATAAATCCCACGTGTTGTGGGAAGGATTGGTGGGAGATCATTTGAATCATGGGGGCGGTTTCCCCCATACTGTTCTTGTGATTGTGAATAAGTCTCATGAGATCTGATGGGTTTATCAGGGATTTCTGCTTTTGCATCTTCCTCATTTTCTGTTGCTGTGCCATGTAAGAAGTGCCTTTTGCCTCCTGCCATAATTCTGAGGCCTCCCCAGCCAAGTCCAAGTAAACCTCTTTTTCTTCCCAGTCTCAGGCATGTCTTTATCAGCAGCTTGCAAACAGACTAATAGACATATTATATATATAACCATATATACGGTTATATATAATACAGCATATAATAAATGAAACTGTTCAAAAGAGTTATTACTGTTCAGGGTACTCAAATGATTTAAATGAAACTGAGACCTTATCACCTGATCATGTAGTGCTTAGATAAAAGATTTTGTGTTATGAAGAACAGAAACCTTAAAAACTTCAAAGTGTTAAGAGTGCATTAATTATATTCTAGGTTCTTGCCCGATTACACACGAGATTCTTTAACATGTGGATTCTTTCTCCACTTCTGACCTCATTCAGAATATTCTAACACTGAACAAAATGTTGTCAGAGGATAAACATACAAGAATGCTATGGAAGAAGAATGGGATTCACAGGTTCCTGAGAGAAAACAAAGGACTGGTTTGTTGCTCTTTTACCTACTGGGAAAGATCATTAAGGCCAGGTGGGATGCATACAGTAAAGAGGGCACCTGAACAAACAAGTATTGAATTTAGAGAATGCCTACGAGGCTGTACTGGGCTATGTTCCCAAGACAGACTCAGAAGTTACCTGCCCTGCCAGATACCTGCTAATCTATCCCTCTCTGAAGGAACATTTTCTTCATGCCTGTATGAAGTGCCTCTTGAAAGCTCCAAACCTGATTTTTTTCTACATGATTAATTGGCACAGTACCAATTTGACTAATTATATTAAACAAGTAATTTTTGATGGTGGAATGAATCCAGCATTCCTTGAAACTGTCCAAATGGTCCCACGTAAAGGAAACACTTCACAGACGTTTCAGTTCACCTACAACTAAGAAATTGGTGTTAGTCTCTAGATTCAAGCTGATGGTTCCTATGGGAGAATGCAAATTCAAGGTGAATTAGAAAATGTAATGTGAGATGCCATCTGTGAAATAAGAAATGGAATACCTTATTTAAATTCTTGGTTTTCTTGTAGACTTCTAATCAGAAATGTAAAAGAGAGGCTTTGCATAGCATTCTGTAATAATACTGTGGCTCCTTTTGCCTTTCCATGTGATCTTATTATTTTGAATTTATGGAACATAGATAAGATGCCAAGGGCTACATTCTGCATTTTTTGCCTCGGGCATTTAACGGAATGCCAGCTTTCCATGTACATGGACCTGCACTCACTCAGTACCTACTACTTGGCAAGCCGAAGTCACCTACTGTGTACCCTTTCCCCTTATGAAGCTAACATTTTGAAATCTGTATCCTCAATTTACTATCCTTATCAAGATGCTCTCAAGAAATGACCTGAAACCTTTACTTGAATCTAGTCAAGCAAATTATGTCATTGAAGGCTTGGCTAGTGAATTAACAATTGAGACTTCTGTGATGTATGTGCATGTGTTTGTTTCTAACATGATAAAAAGTATTGATGTCTGTCCTTTTCATGGGATGAGGAGGATGGATTAACTCAGGAGGAAAGATCATGACTTATTGAGAACAATGGGCTGTTGTTCAAAAAGAGTGGTTTCTTTTTTTGGAGGGGAACAGGGTCCTAAAGGCTTGGCATTCTTCCTGATGAGCTGTCAAAAAGGAATACAGTAAAAGTTATGGTTTGGGTAGAGGGTGGGGTGAAAAGAAATGGAAAGTGGTGAACCTTACTCTGTCGATCCCCATGGGCTTAGGGGACAGAGATGCAGGTTCTGGAAGGTGTGGATTCCAGGCGTGCTTGGATCCAGCTATGAGGCAGGACCTCAAGGAGAACAGGGCTTGGGCTCCCTGAAGGGCAGGCACTGCAGCTTCAACCTTGGGAGGTTGAGTAAAGGGAATACATCTGAGGCCAGCTTCAGATAAAGGAGGTGGTGTCAATGTAAGGAACTTCACTTCAAAATGTCTCACCATTCTAGGCAGAAAGAGGAGCAGGTAAGATTGACTTTCACAGTAAGGAGCAATGTCAGACAGCAGAGTGATTAACAGCAGCAGTGTGGGGCAACCGTGGGGCCAGAGGACTTAGTGGGAAGTGTTAAGTTTAAAATGGTTAATTTTATGGATGTGAATTTCATCTCACTGGAGGGAAAACAACAACAACAACAACAACCAAAAACTTAGCAGTGAGGGCTCAACCCTGTTCAGGAGCTAGAAGCCTGGCAAACATCTGGTTGGAACTGTCAAAGAAAGCCACTGGGTCCTCAGATGACCCAAGGGAAGGGGAGGGAACACCAGAGACCAAGAACTAACAGTGGGAGCAAGAGCTAGTTCTGACTCAGGTTTCACTGGAAAAAATAAAGTGTGATATTTACTTGACCCTCAAGTATTGTTGCAATACATATTCATAATCCCATAAACAACACAGATGGCCCTCAGCTTCCCACAGATACAAAGTCTACAGAAATACCAAGTTTCAGTGGCATTCCACCACCTCTACCTGAAGCTCCCTGCCATCTTCCAGCCACCAGTGTCATTGCAGTTTCCTTACCTGCTCCCTAGAAACAATAGAAAGATAATAGTTTGGAATTTTACTTTTTTTTTTTTTTTTGAGATGAAGTCTTGCTCTTGTAGCCCAGCTTGGAGTGCAGTGGCGCAATCTCAGCTCACTGCAACCTCTGCCTCCTGGGTTGAAGTGATTCTCCTTCCTCAGCCTACTGAGTTACTGAGACTACAGGTGCGCTCCACCATGCCCAGCTAATTTTTATATTTTTAGTAAAGACAGGGTTTCACTATGTTAGCCAGGCTGGTCTCGAACTCCTGACCTCAGCTGATCTGCCTGCCTCAGCCTCCCAAAATGCTGGGGTTACAGACGTGAGCCACTGCACCCAGCCTAAAATGTTTTATTGATATGTAATAGTTGTGCATGTCTGGGGGTACATGTGATATTTTGATACATGTATACAGTGTGTAATGATCATATTAGGGTATTTGGGCTACCCATCACCTCAAACATTTTTCTTTGTGTTGGGAACATTATAAATCTTCTCTTCTAGCTATTTTAAAATATACAATAAATTATTGTTAACTATAATTTCCTTGCTGTACTATGAAATACTAGAAGTTATTCCTTCTGTGTAACTGTATTTTTATACCCCTTAACCAACTTGCCATTTCTCTCTCCCCCTGTTCCCATGTCTCTGGTAACCTTCATTCTACTCTCTACCTCCATGAGATCCACTTTTCTAGCTCCCTCATATGAGTGAAACATGGGATATTTGTCTTTCTGTGCTTGATTTATTTCACTTAACATAATGACCTCCAGTTTTATCCATGTTGCTGCAAATGACAGGATTTCATTCTTTTTATGGCTGAATAATATTAGTGTTCCATTGTGTATATATACTACTTTTTTTTAAATCCATTCATCTGTTGATGGACACTTAGATTGATTCCATATTTTAGCTATTGTGAAAAGTGAAACAGTAAACATGGGAACACAGATTTCAGTATACCGGTTGCCTTTTTGTATATCCAGCAGTGGGATTGCTCGATCATGTGACAGTTCTGCTTTTTAGCTTTTTGAGGAACTGCCCTACTATTTTCCAATTTTTAATGAGTCCCTTGTGGAGAAGAAGAGCTTTCAAACAACAGACTATTGTATAACTTTCTCGACCTCTTATTTCTCGCCTACTCAGGGGATATTATGTCTTTCTGCATCACATAAATATTTTATATCTCAGTGAGAAATATCTTATTTTGCATGTTATCAAATAGTTATCACTTTGTCATTTCTTGGCCTGATAATTCATTCATTTCCCAACAAATATTGAACAAATACGTCAGGCACTGTGCTTAGTTCTAGGAATACAAAGATGAGGTTGTGGACCTTCTTTCTGCAGCTCTGAAAGAAATCAGTTTCTTGGAGAACCAGTTCCTCAAGAAGGAAGGCTTAGCTTCAATTGTGAAAGATATTTGACTTTACGTTTTTTTTTTTCTTTTTTTTTTTTTTTGAGATGAAGTCTTGTACTGTCACCTGGGCTAGAGTACAGTGGTGCGATCTCAGCTCACTGCAACCTTCACCTCCCATGTTCAAGTGATTCTCTTGCCTCAGCCTCCTCTAAGTAGCTGGGATTACAGGTGCCTGCCACCATGCCCAGCTAATTTTTTTGTATTTTTGGTAGAGATGGGGTTTCACTATGTTGGCCAGGCTGGTCTCAAACTCCTGACCTCGTGATCCATCCACCTCAGCCTCCCAAAGTGCTGGGATTACAGGCGTGAGCCACCGCACCCAGCTGACATTATGGTTTTTTATTTAGATCTGTTTGGAGGGTGCTATAGACTGAATGTTTGTATCCCCCCCAAAATTCATATGTTGAAACTTAATCTTCAATGTGAAGGTATTAGGAAGTAGGGCCTTTGGGAAGTGATTAGCTTATGAGGGTGGAGCCCTCATGATTGGGTTTAGTGCCCTTTCAGAGAGATCCCTTACTTGTCCTACCATTTGAGGATACAGCAAAAATATGCTGTCTAAGAACCAGACAGCAGCCCTCACCAGACACCGAATCTGCCACTGCTCTGGTGCTGGACTTCCCAGCCTCCGGAACTAGAGAAATAAATTTCTGTTGTTTATAAGATACCTGATATGTGGTATTTTGTTATAGTAACCTGAATGGACTAAACAGAAAAAGTAAGAATATAAGTGACTTCAGGATGTTTTGAAGACCTGTTCAAAACTCATCAATACAATATTGTTTGCTTAAACTATTGATTAATTCAAAATAATTCAAAGTAATTCCTAATCTGCCAGTGTGCCTTTTTCATAGACACAGTGACTAAAAGACTGTACGGTCTGAAGTGGAATCATTCAAATTATTTTTTCCAGTCCATTGCATCTCTAACTATGAAGTGTACAGTGCCCAAAACAGAATGTCATGGGAGAGGGGATTCAGCCAAAACAGGAGAACAAGCAGCATATGGGTCAGAACAGAAAGTCTAGATATAGGCCTGTGAACATATTTTTTCCTCTTAGAACATAGGTACCAAAGAAGGGAAGAAAATACACAGGACTGGATTCAGAACAATATGAGAAAAACAAAGGCCAGAACTTTTTGTTTCAAAGAGATATAGCCTGGATGGGCAAAGGTGACTGTATTTGAGACATCACCTGGGGAAATGCTGAATGCCACTCAAATTAATTTCTAGTTGCATATAGGTATTCTTCTGTTTACTAGAGTGGATTAGTAGATAATTTATTTTGAAAAATAGAAGCATATTAGTGTATCTTAATTTAAATTCTATGATTTCTGTGATGTGATTTCAGTTCATTTCCCACAGTTTTGCTCTTTTCTATAATGATATTTAATATGCTTGTCACGAGAGAGTAATACTTTCTTTTAGGTTCATAACTTGGACAATGGTAATTACAGGATGCGGAAACTTACCTGACACAACAAAGTACATTCTGGAATGTAAATTACCCTTTCTCCATGGCATTCTGTTTTCAACTTAACTATTGCTTATGTATGCTGATTTTACCAGACGCTAGAGTTAGTGGGGAAGAATGTTGTATTCTCAGACTTAACAAAAAAAAAATTTTCACCTACTGTGTTTTTTTTTTTTTTACCTTGAGTTTTCTGCATTTAGGTTATTTTTTATGTACTTATAGTTCCTCCATTATTTTTAGAATATTTGGAATATCATTGGTTACAATAAATAGGTCTGCCAGTATCCTAGAACATGCAAGAATTAGAGAAGATAATAGTAAGAATATTATTTCTATTTGTATAGCACACTACACATTCATATGCATTGTCTTATTTATCAGACTAAGCATACAAGTCAGTTAGTACTACTATTTCCAATTTGCAAATAAAAACACCTGAGACTCTCAGAGGTTATGTAATTTACTATGAAACATGTTTATAAGTGGCAGAGTTGGGTTCATATCAACGCTGGATTTTGACTTCAAATCCAGCATTCATTACATTTTTTTCCTCAAAAATTATTACTTTTTGTATTTCTCTGAGGAAGTCTGGAGTTGCAATCTAGAGAACTGGATTTGAATCTTAGCTCTTCTAACTACTAGACACATGGCTTAAAAAGGTGTTGAGCTCTCAAAGCCTCACTGTCCTGAGGCCATGATGTCTGCATGATAATGGACTTAACTTTCCCTTTTAGGATGTTGTGAAGTCCAAATCAGGTTATATTCAAGCATGCAGTTACCACTCAATAAATATTAGTTATTTTTCTTATTATTCTCAGAACAATTCTTAAGGAGACATGTTTTTTAATTGTGGTAAAATATACATAATTTTCCACCTGGGCTGGAGTACAATGGCGTGATCTCAACTTATGGTAACCTCGACCTCCTGAGGTTAATCCGTCTTCCCTCCTTAGCTTCCCAAGTAGCTGGGACTACAGACATGCGCCACCATGCCCAGCTATTTTTTTGTATTTTTTTAGAGATAGGGTTTCACAATGTTACATAGGCTGGTCTGGAACTCCTGGCTCTAGTGATCCACCTGCCTCAGCCTCCCAAAGTGCTGGGATTACAGGCATGAGCCACCGTACCCAGCCTCATCTTAACCCTTTTTTTTTTGAGACCGGGTCTTATTCTGTTGCCTAGGCTCAAGCGCAGTAGCACGATCTCAGCTCACTGCAGCCTCCGCCTCCCAGGTTCAAGCAATTCTCCCACCTCAGCATCCCGACTAGCTGGGATTACAGGTGCACCACCATGTCCAGCTAATTTTTGTATTTATAGTAGAGACAGGGTTTGCCCATGTTGGCCAGTCTGGTCCCAAACTCCTGGCCTCAGGTGATCCATCCTCTTGGCCTCCCAAAGTGCTGGTATTACAGGCATGAGCCACCGGGCTTGGCCAACCATTTTTAAATGTGCCCTTCAGTAGTGTTAAGTATATTCACACTGTTATGCAAAGAATCTTCACAACTCTTTTTATCTTGCAAAACTGAAACTTTATACCCATTTAAACCCCCCATTGCCTCCTACCTCCTAGTCCATGGCAACCACCTTACTACTTTCTGTGTCTACAAATTTACCTATTCTGGATGCCTCATATAAATGGAATCATACAAGATTTGTCTATTTGTGACTGGCCCATTTACTTAGCATAATGTCCTCAAGGTTTATTCTGTATTCATGTTGTAGCATGTGTCAGAATTTCCTCCCCTTTTAAGGATACTATTCTATTGTATATGTATACTACATCTTGTTTACTCATGAACATTTGGGTATTTTCTACCTATTGACTATTTTGAATAATGTTTCTATGAACATAGGTATCTAAATCTCTCTCCAGGACCTGACTTAATTCTTTGGGGTACATACCCAGAAGTGGAAGTACTAAATCATATAAGTCATTCTATTTTTACTATTTACTGCCTGTTAAAACATGCACTCTGAATGAAGAGACCCCCCGCCCCCCCCCAAATATTCTTTGTGTGAGCAACATGGCTGTTAATTCTCTGGGTGCGGGGCAGGCTGAGTCCAAAAAGAGAGTCAGCAGCAGGCAGAGGAGTAAGAGTTGGTTTTATAGGTTTGGGGTAAGCAGTGGAAAGTTACAAAAGTTACAGTTTAGGGTAGTTTTTTGCAAACTGGGAGGGGATCGTAGGGTGTGGAATCATGAGATTTACCAATGCCTTGTCAGTTGAGGCTAGAATAAGAAACAATAGAAGAATGTCTCAAGTTAGTTAGGTGCTACAGGGGTGGATCATTTTTCCGCTTGTCATGGTCTTCCAGATACTTCGGGTTTTCTATTTCCAGAGGCCCTCCAGAGGTGTACGTGTGGGCCACAGAGGTTACCATGCCATCCATGGCGGGGTCAGACCTTACACTGCCGTGTTGTTTTCCATAGTGGTGGCTGCACCATTTTACATTCCCACCAATAATACGTAAGAGTCCAAATTTCTCTACATCCTCCTCAACATTTGTGTGTGTGTGTGTGTGTGTGTGTGTTTAATGTACCCGTCTTAGCAGATGTGATTAAGGAGATACTTTAAGAATTGACACAAGTAATTTCCACTCTTTTAATCCTCAAGCCTAAGATGGTCTGTCTGGACTAACTCTTAAACTTCTTTTTTTGTGATTTCTTTTTTTTTTTTTTTTTTTGAGTCGGGGTCTCAGGGTGGAGTTCAGTGGCATGATCTCAGCTCACTGCAGCCTCCACCTCCTCAGTTCAAGCAATTCTCCCACCTCAGCCTCCCAGGTAGCTGGGATTACAGGGGTGCACTACTATGTCCAGCTAATGTTTGCATTTTTAGTAGAGACAGGGTTTCACCACGTTGACCAGGCTGGTCTCGAACAACTGACCTCAGGTGATCCACTCACCTCGGCCTCCCAAAGTGCTGGGATTTCAAGTGTGAGTCACTGCCCCGGCCTCTTTTCTTGTTATTCCCACACTAGTGCTCTTTGGCAAAAAATATCCTCTAACCATGGTGAGCCTTTGAGGCACGGTATTTCTATTTGGTTCTTCTCAGAACACCTGACAGCAAATTTTGTATCCATTTACACACTGAGGATCAATCCTTCTCTTTTCCATTTCTTTCACAGCATAAATATTTTCTGCTTATAATTCAGTTTAATTGACAGGCATAGTTAGGGGAATTTTTAAGTAATAAGTCAAACATCAATTTTACTTTTCCAGAACTATAATTGAATATGTTAGAGTTTCTCACTCTATCTTCCTTGTCTGTTAATCTCATTCATATTTTTCTTCTCTCTGTGATGCATTTTGGACAATTTCTTTGGATAGGTTTTCAGTTCACCAATTCATTCGTTCAACTGTGTTGCATTTGTTGTTAAATCTGTCCACTATTTCTATTTTTTTTTTTTTCAAGATGGGGTTTCTCCATGTTGGTCAGGCTAGTCTCAAACTCCTTACCTCAGGTGATCCGCCCACCTCAGCCTCCCAAAGTACTGGGATTACGAGTGTGAGCCAACCACGATCAGCCTCTATTTTCAATTGTTAAATTTTTTTTATTTCTAGAAGTTTGTTTCTTTCCCAACATATTTGGATTTTTTTTTAACATTTCTGGTTCCTTGCACATATTTTCAAACTTGTTTTTAATTTTCTAATTTTTTATTTTTTGAGCCAGAGTCTCATTCTGTCACCCAGGCTGGAATGCAGTGGTGTGATCTTGGTTCACTGCAACATCCACCTCCCTGGTTCAAGCAATTCCCCTGTCTCAGCCTCCTGAGTAGCTGAGATTACAGGCATGCGCCACCATGCCCAGCTAATTTTTGTATTTTTAGTAGAGATGGGGTTTCACGATATTGGCCAGGCTGGTCTCAAGCTCCTGACCTCAGGTGATCTGCCTGCCTAGGCCTCCAAAAGTTCTGGGATTATAGTTGTGAGCCACTTCACCTAGCCGTTTTTAATTTCTTTAAACATAGTAAGTATAGTTATTTTAGAGTCTGTATGCAGTAATTCCATTATCCAGAATCCTTGAGGGTTCTATTTCTGCTGTCTGTTATTTCTGCTAATTGTTCCTTATGGTGCCTTGTTTCCATGTGTGTTTTAACTAGTTAGCTAGTTTTTTAGTTATATATCTTGTTTTGGTGGGGGGGACTTTATGTGTGTAAATTATTTAAGCCTAGGACAAAGATGTATTACTCCAGAGTCATTTTGCATTTGTTTGTACTAGGAGTACTGCCTGAGGACTCAAAATCAAATCTGGGGCCTGAGATACCTTGGACTACCTAAGTAATATGAATTTGAGCTCCAAACTAACATGAGGACTGGCTTATGAGTCCAAGTTCTCAGCAATGATTCTTTCTATTAACTAGATTTGAAACTCTTACTTTTTTTTTAGTCAAGTCTGCTGTGAGGGTGGGGTTCAGTGTCATTTTCTATTTACTTATACCGAGGGTGTAGACCTTTGCTGTCTTAACTTCATGCTAGAGAGGAAATTAGATGACTCCACACCTGGGAGCAATCTCTAGGCTTTTTACCTGCATACTTGTATGGTCATGACAATCAAAGCTAAAGTTCCTGCAGTTGAGCAAATGTCCCCAGAGAGAAAGTCAGCTGCCGTGCTCCACTTAACTCTGAGTCCTTTCATTCAGGTATTAGGCCTAAGAACTATTTACTCTCTTACAATTCATCAGTGCATTTAAGATACTTTGAATATTTTATCCAGAATGTTAAGTTGTTTCCAGTGGGAGGGTCAGTTTGTATACCTGTTCTCCATATTACCAGAAGCAAAGTCCCTCCCCGTATTTTTACCAATTCCATCTTTTGTTTACAATTTGGTGAAGTTTGGTAGAATTGGCAATGAGTAGGGGGAAAAAAATTTGATCCAATAAAAATTAGAAAAATATGGTTAAGCAAACAAGTAAGTTATTCCTTTTAAAACATACATTCTTGTGCACCTGAGCTAGCTCTGTAATCACTATATAGTAACAGGGTGACCATACTGCCCTCGCTCGGAGTTGCTTCAGGCTGATTCCATATATATTCACACTGTTCAAGCCCCTGTCACTCCATAAAGTGTTTAGGACCCTGGACTTCTGGCTTGTTAGTGTCCAGAATGGCTAAGTATTGGATTGAGGGATGTTCACACTAGAAGAACAAATGGAAAGTGGGTAGGGGACAGGAAACCTGGTGATTGTGGGGCATTAAGTAGAATCTTTGAGACAAACTGATACATTTTCCCAGAAAAGAAGTTCAAGAAGCAAAGAGCCAACAGTTGTCTTCACCAGAAAGCAGCATGAAAGATGAAATCTTGCTGAATTAACGTTCCTGACAGCTCCCGGCTGCTCTTGACAGATCTTTTCACCTGGACATTCCTGCCCTCAACCATTACTTCTCCCTACCTAGACTCAGCTCGATCCACCCTGTTCCTCCTCTGATCTCCTTCCCTGGTCAGCTGTTGTTTATCCAGCAGAAAAGTCTCTGTCTATAAGCAGGCATGCAGATCTTCCTCTGTGGAGCAGTTTTCAGAGCCTTTGGAGTGAGACAGACATGAGGCAGTAGTTAAGGCAATAGTTCCAGGATTAAAAAAAGTCCTGGATCAGTTAAATATTTAGAAAAGTGTAAGGACTGACAAAGGATTTATTCACTTTTTTGTTTTCTAAGTAAGAATAAAAAGAAAAAAACTTTATTGCGTATCAGCTTCTACTGTTGTATCAGTTTGCTACATAAGGGGCCACCCCTAAAGCAGCACCACCTCCTGTAGGTCCTTCTTGTCTGGGCCTGCTCACCCTGGGGCCTGACAGTTTAGATGCTCTCACTCACACATCTGGACCCTCAGTTTGGGTAGCCAGGATGGCTGGGGCCTTTCTTCACATTGTCTCTGCTCTCAAGAGGCCAGCCAGGGCTTGTTCACATGATGGTCAAGGGTTCCCAGTGGCAAGAGATAAAATTTCAGGGCACAACTCCTTTTCAAGCCCTTACCTCGCCTTTGCTGATGTTGCATTGGTCAAAGCAAGTAACACAGGCAAGTCTACATTCAAGGGGCAGATAAACAGATTTTTCCTCTTGGCAGAAGGAGCTACTACATCGCATTGCAAAGGGACACACAAACAGGAATGAATTTGTGACCATTCATGCTGCAGTCTACTACAACCACGATCATTATTTCATAGAAAAAGATCCTCTTACGATAGAAAGTTAGAAAAAAAGTTCTTCAAATGTAAAATATTTAGCTTTACATATATAAATATATATATATACACACACACACATACACGACACACACACACACACACACACACACATACATATATATATGTATATAAACTCACTGCATTGTCCTTATTTTATTTTTCTTAATACCCTGGACTGGTGCAAACTTTATTCTTGGCAGCATTATTCCAGAGAGTGTTGTTTGGAACTATGTTAAGAAAATGAATCTGGCAGTTTTGCCTAGGATTAGAGAAAAGGGTGGGGAGACAGGAGGAGGGAAGCCAGATAAGAATGCAGATAAAAATAATGAGAGAGCAGGAAGTAGGTGAATGGCCACTGGAATAACTAGAAAGGAGTGAAATGTGATAACTATCTCAGAGTAGCCCTTTAGCACCAGAATAATATTATTATTATACACACACCAGGGTGTGTGTGTGTGTGTGTAAGGATGGAGTCCTGATTCTAGGGCTTTCGTTTTCTATTATTGGTGACAAATCACCACTAATTTAGCCACTTAAGACAACATCCACTTGTTATCTCAGTTTTCTTTGGGTCAGGAACCCAGACATGGGTTAAAACTTGATCCTATGCTCAAGGTCCCGCCAAGGCCAAAGTCAAGGTTTTGGTCCAGCTGGGCTCTTACTTGGAGGCTGCAGGGAAGAATCCATTTCCAGACTCCTTCAGGGTGTTGAAGGAATACGGATCCTTGTAGTTGTGGGACTGAGGTCCCTGTTTCCTTGTTGGCTGTCAGCTTGTCTTAGCGTGCTCAAATGCCGTAACAAAATACCACAGGCTGGGTGGTTTAAACCACACGCATTTATTTTTTCACAGTTCTGGAGACTGGAAGTCTATGATCAAGGTGCCTGCATGGTCACATTATGGTGAGGATGCTCTTCCTGGCTTGAGATGCCTTCTGTGTCCTCACATTGGAGGGGTTAGGGGAGTGAGAGAGCTGCCTGGTATCTCTTCTAAGGGAACTAATCCCATCAAACCAGGATCCCAACCTCATGACCTCATCTTACCCTAAGTGCTGCCCAAAGGCTCCATCTGAAAATGTCATCACACTGGAGGTTAGGGTTTCAACATATAAATTAGGAGAGGAGGGACGCAAACAGTCATAGGACAGCTCCTGGGGCTGCCTGCCTTTCTTCCATGCAGCCCCTCCACCTTTAAGCCAGCAGCAACCCTAATGCTTCAGGTCTCTCTGTTTCCTTCTTCTGCCACCAAACAAAGAAAGCTCTCTGCATTTAAGGGCTTGTGTGATTAGATCACGCCAACCTGGATACTCTCCTCATTTTAAGATCATTTCTGCTGTCTAAAATGATCCTGGGATGGTATTTCATCATATTCCAGGGATTGGGCAGGACATGTTCAGGGAGTAATTTTATAATTTCTGTCTCTCTTTATCATTTCTTATAGAGAAAGTGAAAGAATCAAGGCGATTATTTCATAATATAATGTTATTGTGTAATAAATGTCACCTCATAGGATTATTGTTAGATGCCTAGATAGATGCATGTATAAGAAAATGCATCGCAAATATAAAGCCCTTTAGGCATCATATCTCTCTCTCTCTTTTCTTTTCTTCCCCCCCCCTCCTTTTTTTTTTTTTTGAGATGGAGTCCTGTCGCCCAGCTTGGAGTGCAGTGGCGCGACCTCAGCTCACTGCAACCTCTGTCCCCTGGGTTCAAGCGATTCTCCTGCCTCAGCCTCCCAAGTAGCTGGGATTACAGGTGCATGCCACATCACCTGGCTAATTTTTGTGTTTTTAGTAGAGACAGGGTTTCACCATCTTTGCCAGGCTGGTCTTGAATTCTTGACCTCGTGATCCACCCGACTCGGCTTCCCAAAGTGCTGATATTACAAGTGTAAGCCACCGCGCCCGGCCAGGATTATATCTCTTATAGACAAAGTGAAGGCTTAGAATGAGCACAGATTCATAGAAATGGAGTTTGAAATTCACCTGCATCACTGGTAAGTGACCTCAAACAATCCTCTCCTTTGGGGATTTTTATTAATTGCTACCACTAGGTGTCACCTACCCAGCTGGAGGGGAAGATAAAGCTCCCTGAGGCTGGGGGGTGCTTGGGACTAAGACCTGTACATTGTGCAACCCCTGGGAGATTTGGAAGCCTGGAGCAATCTGGAGAAATTCAACCTTCCAAAAGAGTGAGCAACTGATTTGCTTTGGAAGGGGCTTATCATCAGTGCAGCCAGGTGGTACTGACAGGAGTCGGTGATGCTTTTGTCACCTCTTATGGCCCAGTTGTTCTGGCTAGGAAGTGAAGTGCTTGCTTGCCCTGCCAGCCTCAGCAGTGTGTTTTGGTGCCCTCAAGAACTGGGGTGGATGGCATGAGCCAAAGCGAAAGCCAAAATGCTGACACTGACATCAGCCACTTTTAAGGTCCAGGGGGTAGTGGTGGAATTCTTCGTTACCAAGGCTTCTTTGAGACTTGGCTCTCAGGACCTGCACCATAGTTAGTGTTGTTCCTCACTGGGGCAAATACATGAACTTTAGATACAGTCAGGAACTTGGCATGAGGGGGCAGAGCCACTGCAGGAGGCTTGAGTCCAGAACTACTGCTGGTGCTAATAGAATATAAATGACTTGCAAAAGGCAACGCTTGGCATGAAGAGCTCTCCTTCACAATGTGGAACACAGACTTAAAAGAGACAACTCTAAATTTACACTTATTATCTGTGGTGGGAAAGTGAGCTTTGATGTGAGAGAATGTATATTCATGTGTGCTTTTTTTTCTTTTTGTGACGTCTCACTCTGTCGCCCAGGCTGGAGTACAATGGCGCAATCTCGGCTCACTGCAACCTTCGCCTCCTGGGTTCAAGTGATTCTCATGCCTCAGTCTCCCAAGTAGCTGGGATTACAGGAGGTCACTACCACACCCGGCTAATTTTTGTATTTTTAGTAGAGACAGGGTTTCACCACATTGGTCAGGCTGGTCCTGAACTCCTGATCTCAAGTGATCTGCCTGCCTCAGCCTCCCAAAGTGCTGGGATTACAGGTGTGAGCCACTGCACCCAGCCACATGTGTACTTTTTTAGCATTAGACTCTAATTACCGAAATTCCCTGGAAGTAACTGCTTATAGCAATAGGCAGTGAAGGCATGACATGAGTTATATAGGTAAAACCTCATAATCTGTGTAAAGCCCCATCATCTGTGCATGCACCTGTCCCTAACCAATGCCACTGAAGAAAACTTGTGTAGACAAGTTTAAAAGTTTATTTAAACTTTTGAAAACTCCTCTTTAAAAGTTTATTTTTTAACTCATGTAATCTCTATATAGAAATCACCGAAGTTTCAACAACTTAATGTTAGATGGGATGTTTCAGGGGGTTTTCTAAGAAAACACACACAAAAAAATGCAAAATATAAATTATAAGTGAAATGATTTTTTTCTTACCATGATTTATGAGAAAGTTGGTCTTGAGAATTATTCTCAGAAGCTGTGGTCTGCAACCTTTTATGACCTTCTCAAAAAGGGTATTAGAATATGAAGACATAGTAGAAAAATTTTTTGTTTGTCTAAATCTGCCCAAGTATCTAATGCATTCACTAAATCAGTTAGTCAAGGGCTGAGGAAGATGTAAAGTCAGTTGTAGGCATGCCTCGGTGATGCAAGGGAAGCCAGGATCCATGACCACCCCTCAGACCCCAGGCCTTTCCCTCTGCTGGCTTGCTCTCTGGTAGAGACCTGTTCCTTGAGTGAACAGTGATTTCCCTTTGCCGGTGAGTCTCAGGCCATGTCCAGAACATAAATGCATAAAGTAGTGTAAAACCCCATCGTCTGCACGTGTACCTGTCCCTTCTTAATCTAATTTATAATCAGACCATTTCCCCAGAAATCCTTGTTTCTGCTCAGCCATGACAGGCCTGAGTCAGTTTATTTTTTTATATTAGAAATAAATTTGGTAATGAAAGAGCTTTCTAGTACTTACAAAGGTATAACAATAACCTATGGCATTTTAAATTTTTATTGTATGCTTTATAATCCTGACATTGACCCTTTGACATAGATATTATTGCTACACCCCAATTTATAGAAAGGTGAGTTCCTGGAAAGCAGTATGGCAATCCTGAAAGAGCTAAAAGCAGAACTACCATTCAACCCAGCAATCCCATTGTACTGGGTATATACCCAGAGGAATATAAATCATTCTGCCGTAAAGACACATATATGCGAATGTTCATTGCAGCACTATTCGTAATAACAAAGACATGGAATCAACCTAAATGCCCATCAATGAAAGATTGGATAAAGAGAATGATAAAGATAAAAAGATAAGAAATGAAAGAAAAGAATAAAGATAAAAGAAAATGCATAGTATTCCATATACACCATGGAATACTGCACAGCCATACAAAAACCAAGATCATGTCTTTCATGGGAACATGGATAGAGCTGGAGGCTCTTATCCTCAGCAACCTAACGCAGGAACAGAAAACCAAATACTGCATTTTCATACTTACAAGCAGAAGCTAATTATGGGAACTTACGAACACAAAGAAGGAAACAACAGACACTGGGCTGGGGTCTGCTCGATGGTGGAGGGTGGGAGGAGGGAGAGGAGCAGAAAATATTACTATTGGGTACTGGGCTTAATTCCTGGGTGATGAAATAATCTGTACAACAAAACCTCATGACATGAGTTTACCTATATAATAAACCTTCACGTGTACCCCTGAACTTAAAAGTTAAAAAAAAAAAAAAAGAAAGAAAGGTGAGGCCCAGGGAGTGCAGTAGTCTTCCCAGTCATATGGCGAAGCTGTAGCCTAGCAGGATTCCCAGCTGGGACCCAGGCTCCAGGCCCTGTACTCTGGTGCCTCTCACCACTGTACCTCTCAGGAAGTGTGTGCTCACCTGAGTCTGTGCATGGAGCCCCTGTGTGCCTTTGACAGTATGATGGGAGCATGTCACAGGCTAGCACTCTGAAAGGGGTAGTCATTGGCGCTTCACTTGTATGAGATGGACTTTTGCCTTGATGTCTTCCTTCTCCTGGCCGTTTCAGTGGCAGAACTGGTTTTCCAAAGCCTCAGTTTCTTAACTGGTAGAATGGGTCTAATTTTTTCCCTGCTTAAAACTCCTATGGGATATTATGAATCTTAAATGAGATAATATATAGTCATGGGCTTGTTAAACTATAATGCATTACCTCATACCAGATGTTATTGTTAGAGTAATTATAGCTTATTATTCTGCTTTAATAAAAAATGAGACCTAAATTATATTTTCCCTTGAAATTACATTGTCCTGTTCTGATAAAGAATTACTTTTATGTCCTTGCCATGGTTGGGGCTTTCAAAAAAAGATTTACTTTTAGATTCTTTTAAAAATATGTAGATCCTATTTTGCTTCCTGACAGATATTTTCCCAGTTTTGTGTTTCCTGTGGAGGAGGGGGGAAGTACACCATCAAAAACAATCCTAGAGAGCTTTCTTGATGGGCTCTAAGATAGAATTTAGTTGGGAATCTCTACTCCTAGGGCTGTGCTGACATCCTTATTTACCTTAGTCTATGGGAACATTTTGCGATAAATTTTTGATCATGTAGAAGAGATTCTTTTAAGAGCAGAAGTCAGGAGGAAACATACTTCCTGGCTTCAATGATTACCTTATCTGTGCATAAGAATAAGCTCTCCCTTGTATGCCACTTTTTCTTCCAGAATGTGGGTTACATGGTTGTTAAAAGAACACTTTAAGAGTACAGTAAATCAAATTACATTGCCTAAAAGTCTTTCAGTGTCATGGCAGATCCAGGACAGAGTGGCCTAGTTGCATAGATTGAGGTTGCTGAGTGGCTTCACTCAGCAGAAACAAGAAGCATCCAGTGTCGGTGTCACTTTAGGCCAGGATGCACCCAATCCTGAAGCAGCCCAAACCTATGCAGTAAAGACATAAAAAATGATAACCAGTTAGGATGGATCACGTCTCTAACTCACTCAAATCTATTTTTTCCCAAGGAAGAAATCAAAATTGTATTAGTCTCGCTCAAAAAAGAGACATCTTATATTCCACAAAAGGGTTAATACTGTGTACAAAATTTTATTTGTGAACAAAAGTCTCTTTTTGCTGGTGATACATCAAAGAATCATTTTTGTGGGTTAGTGTTTTCCTTTCCTTCCCAATAAAATAATTGTTTGAGCTGTAGTTTTTGCTGAGATTTTGTAGCCTAGCCAATGTGTTTTTATTTAGCCATTAAAGTGCCATGAGTTTCAGTGGGACTCAATTCTTGCTTAAACTTCCCTATGCTCACATCATATATTGATCCTGAAGTCCAAGATGATGTACCTCAAAATAACAAATGTACAGAGACTTTATTTAAAACAAACAGTTTCCCTTTCAAATGCTTGGGATTTCATTTGTACTTATTATGAAATTGCTTAAAAATAGAATTGTGGAAGTACCCAAAATGAATCTACATTATAGTTATTTACTCAGTATGTATTAATGATTTTAGTTTTGATATCAATATAATGAATCAATTCAGTTATTCCCTTAGCCCCTTTCTGCTTCAGTTAATCAGTTTCTTAAATGTTACTGTCTTGTTCTTGCGATCTGTGTGGTGGCCCATCAGAGTTGTGCCCTGGGAATTAAATGAAATGGGAATACCTTCTCTATTAAATTCAGGTTTTTAGTGTCAGATTACTTTTAGTTTGCAAGAAACTACATATAGTATTTGCATATTCAGTTATATATTTGCCTTCAAGAGTTGTGTTGCAAACTCTTGAAGGCAAAGATATATTTTAAGCCTGTTTGGGTTCCCACTGTTTAACAAATATATCTTAATAGTATAAATTACCATGTCTTCTTATTCCCTGACTCCTCTCTTGATTGAATTTTTTCATCCCTCTCAAGCTGACTAAAATAGCTTCTTTAGGAACTTTGTCTTTAAATTTCTTTGAAGAGCCTAGAACTAAATATTTTTAGCCTGTTAGACCTAGCTCCTTTTTTTGTAACATTTAGTCATTCCTCATTTACTATCTTGAAGTGAAAGTCAAAGCTAATACAACTCACCTATACATATAACTTTAAAAAAAAAAAAAAAAAGTTTATATTTAAATTCCTATCTTTAGGATAAAGAGAAAGGTAAGGACAGTAATCCATGGTAAACTACTCTGAATTTCAATCCATCGGTACTTTGGCACCACTAGATGGGAGGCATGCCGAAATAGTAGGATGTGTGTACCTCTCGCACAGCCACCATGGATGCACCGCCCCCTCAGCCCCAGGCGGACTGTCACAGGTGTGGGCCAGATTTCAGCCAAGCAAGGCCCTATTTAATTTCCCAAAGTATAATTTCTCCTGTATAATTTCCCAGTGTTATAATTTTCCAAACTGATGGCCAATTGCTGTTAAAGCTCTGAACACAACAAAGTACAGTCTTTCCTCAATTTACATGCTAATACATGCCTTGAAAATGTTAGATACTAAACTTGGTTAAAAATATTTTCTTTATATATAAAACAGATAGATTCCAGACCTAGAGCATTATAAGTTTTTTATCTCTAAGGATGATAAGGGGGAGCATTTGAAAGTCAGGTGAGCTGCGGGACAGTTTTTCATAGTGCAGGAGAGCCCCACACTTTGCAGAGCATCAAGCAGGTTCTGCCTCCTGCTCATGGAATGTCAGTAGCACCCTCCCCCATCACTAGGATGATGAAACCCACCCCACAAATTTTGAAAAAGCCTACACAGTGAGAAACACTATTATAGAACATTGAGGATGCTTTGTAATGAATGTGATTTTGTTTTATTAAAGAGTATAATTATTGTAGAAACCTGTGGTATAGTCACCTCCATATTGAATGATCATCATTTGTCTTGCTACTACATCATAAGCCTATCAAGGGCCAAGATGTATCTTACCGTGTCTAGGGGATCCGACACAGTCAGGCAATATATTGGTGATTGGTCTGTTGAATAAATAAAAACTCATAAACAATCTCCTCTATTTTCAAAGGAACTGATATCACTGTAATTAGTAATACATACCACTGTTATCAAGCTTCATTGTTAAAATATTACTGTTAAGCTATTAAATGCTAGATTGTACAAACCTAGAAAATAGCCAATGATCTATGCCTAGTTGGAGCAGGTTGTCTTTCTTTTTATGTTGAATTTTTGTATTAATATCATTTAAAAATAACATGTAAGAAAAGAGATGCTAGCAACATATACAGACTGTGTGTTTTTCTCTCCTTTAAAGATAATTATTCTCTCTCATTGTTACAAAACTATTGAGAGCTTCTTGGTACAATAGGGCAGAGAAAAACAATAAAGACAGTCTCCATCCCCTGGGGTGTTGTCATCCATTTGGAGTGATGGACTACACATCTAGAACCATTAAAGCTAATAACTAAGTGCCATGTGGAACAGTGATGCTGATAGATGCAGTAAGAGTCCCAGGAAGGGATTATGATGAGTAATCAGGATAGTCAGAAGGCTCATGCAATGATAGGACTTTGAGCTCATGTTAAGTGATGGGTGGAATTTGAACTGGTGAAGAGGACCACTTCTTCAGCAAAGGAAGAAAAATGTAACAAAGGTTTAGAGGTGGCAGTTAAAATGATAGGTGTGGAAGGCAGGCAGCAGGGCAGTGGCCAGGGATGATGGTGGGTTGGAGAAACAGCATGACTGTTGGGGGGGAAAAATGTAAAGAAAATTGGTTGGCAGATTGAGGGCCAAACTCAGATTTTTTTTTTTTGGCCAAAATTAACTTTAAAACACCTGATTTTAGGTTAATCTTATGTTATACCTTTTTAAAAAGTATTCTTTTCAGAGGTTTGTTTTTATTTTACTTATTTGTGTCAGTAAAAATAAAATGTTGATGGTCAGATTTTGGATTGAGTGCTTAGTAGTCATACAAGTATCATAAAGCAAGATTTAGATAAGAGAAAATGTTATCTTTTGTTTTTTTTTAACTGTATCATTTTATATTTCATTATATTTTATTGCCTTCATTCAGTTAACTAAAGTTAGAATAAATGAGAATAGGAAGTTAAAGGAAGGCCAAGTGGAGAACTAAACTTGAGTTGGAATCTGGAGTCACTTACTGCTATGCCACCGTGGGCAATAACTTTACTACAATGAACTTCGGGTGTTCCCATCTTTGAAGGGGTGGTAATACCTTATCCATAAACACACTACAGGTCTGTGGATTAAGTGTCATAACAGCCTATTGTGTGGCACTAAGAAAGCATTTAATGGATGTTAGGTCCCTTATTGGATTAAAATAAGATATTAACTCCTTTAAGATTAAGTACAATTTGTGTTGAGTCATAGAACCATTAAAGCTTATAAAAATTACATCATATTAGACAAGTGTTTATTATGGGTGACCTTGGATTCTCTAAACTTCAGTTTCTTAATCTACAAAATAGGGATAAAAATACTCGTAAAGTTATGAGGATTAAGTGAGATACTCAGCACAGTGACTGCTGATACCTAGCAATCATACAATAAACACTATCATTAGTATAATGATGTTCTAATTATGATGCCTGCTACATGATACACGTTTATACTGCCTCTGTATTCACTGCAGTCCTAAGTGGTATGTGTTATTAATGTTCCTATGTTTATATGAGCAGGAACTGAAGTATAGGGAACTTAAGTGACTTGCTCAGTTTCCAGCTGGTTCATCAGTAAGATTGGACTTGACCACAGATCCTCTGAATCCAAATCAGGTGTGGTTTCACCATGCCAGTGCTGCTTCAAGCCTTTGCAATGTGTAGAATAACCCTTTCCTTCAAATCCCCTTTTAAAAATGATTTATGGCTGGATGCAGTGACTCGTGCCTGTAATTCCAGCACTTCAGGAGGCTGAGGCAGGAGGATCACTCAAGGCCAGAAGTTTGAGACCAGCCTGGTCAACACAGTGAGACCCAATTGCTACAAAGTAGCCAGTGGGCGTGGTGGCTCACGCTTGTAATCCCAGCACTTTCGGAGGTTGAGGAGGGTGGATCACGAGTTGTGGAGTTCGAGACCAGAGTGACCAACATGGTGAAACCCTATCTCTACTAAAGATACAAAAATTAGCCAGGCATGGTGACACATGCCTGTAGTCCCAGCTACTTGAGAGACTGAGATGGGAGGATTGCTTGAACCCAGGAGATCGAGGCTGCCTTGAGCTATGATCATGCCTCTGCACTCCAGCCTGGGTGATGGAGTGAGACCCTGTCTCAAAATAAATAAATAAATAAAAATAAAAATGATTTATATAATGGTTTGGAAATCACTGGAAAGAATAATGGACCTTGCTTGAGACCCAGCGCCTCAAGTAACATTGTGTATAGTACCAGCCCTGCCTAGAGCTGCCTGTCCAATGATGAAGGTAAAGATGAAACAGATAACCTTGTTCCTAGCAACTCCACTTTGTTTGCAGTGCATTTTTCCCAATGCCTTCATGCTCACAGTGCAGGCTGTTGAAGTTGGGTGGGGAAATTTGAGTATTAGGATTTATTCAACACAGTTTGCCTTTTACTATTGATCACTGCTTTCCAGAATTGTAAACATGTTTGATTTATTACTATCTATTTCATAGCCAAGTTTCTAAATCTAGCTATCAACCAATGTTAATAGTTTCTTTGGTTCTATTTAGTGACATAAATATTTTGGAGGCACAACTAGAATATGAACAAAGGTACTGCAAACCTAGACATATGTTGGGTTGCAGAAGTTGCCATCATAGACCCATATGTACTATCATTCTTGGCACATGGCAGAATTTTAGCAAGTTGAAAATAAAGTTTGCAGGAGCAGGCAAATGTTAAACATCTGCCAAAGTGAATTATGAAACAGAAATTATTTACTAAAAATGTTTGTGCTTTTCAATTACCTGAACATTATAATGCTCGGTATTTCAGGATTATGTGAAAAGCCTAAAATCTTAACATTAACATTGAAACTCACATTCTTCACTGGAGTGGAAGTTGGAAGGTGTCCTGTCTGTCTTACTCTTTTGCATTCAAGAACAGGCCGATTTTTTTTTGAATTGCTGTAAGGTCATCTGGTGATTTTTTTTTTTAACTGAATTGCTGTGAGAAAGTATACAGCTCATCTGCTGGCTCAGGATCTGTGCCAAAAGAACCTTTGGAATAACAACAGCAGAATTCATGAGATTCCTGTGAGTTTCATTCTGTTCTTTGAATGCTGGCTTATTGAAAGATATATGGGCAGCCACAGGCACAGCTAGAATTAGGCACAGCCAGAATTCACCATCTGCCACTACTCTTGGGAGTATAGGAAGATGATGATAATTTTTAATATTAATTATTCATCTTAGACATTTATTAAGACTCCACAGTCTTCGGCTCTTGGAGCTCATGCTGTAAATTAAACAGACCTAAGAAATGGAAATGGAACCAGAACAAATATCTGTCTCCTTAAAAAAAAAAAAAAAAAAAAACCTGAAAAAGAGCTCACTTTAAAAAACACTATAGAATAAATTTTACTTAAAATTTTCTTTTTCTCAAGTGTTAGAAGGTACAATGGATGGATAACATGTTAAGGTTGAAAAAATGCAAAATATAAGGGTATGGCCCTGATACTTTGATAGAATCTTCAGATGAGAACAAATGTAGACCTTTTCTATGAGGTCTATGAACATGTTCTATGAACATGTGGACTTTTTCTATGAGGAATACCTATATTTGAGTCATTAGTAGAAGTAAAATCAGTTTAATAAAATTTCAACATTGAAAAGGACCTTGGAGTAGCCTAACCACGTACTCTGTGCATGAGGCTTCTCAATAACATCCTCATGGCAGATGTGTTCAGCTTCTGCTTAAATACCTCCCATGACAGGAAACTCATTATTTCCAGAGGAAATTGATCCACTCAGCATATTTACTGAGCAACTGTTTACTGTGTCTGATGTAGTAGAGCTTACACGTAGTCAGAAGAGTCAGACAATGAACAGTAGATTCAATTAATAAGTAAATTATATATCAGGTTCATTCCATTTTCAGATGTGTCATTTTGTCAGAAAGCTTTGTCTTATATTTCCTTCCACATAATGATTGTTTAGGTGTTTGAAGAAAGTATTTGTTGCCCTCTCAAGTCACGTCATTTTCAAACTGTATGCCCCTGGTTGGCTAAACAGTTGTTCATATGTATTAGTTTGCAAGGGCCGCCATAACAAGGTACCACAGGCTGTTTGGCTTAAACAACACACATTTGTTTTCTCACATTTCTGAGAGCTGGAAGTCCCAGATCAAGGTGCTGGCAGGGTTGGTTCTTTATGAGGCCTCTCTCCTTGCCTTACAGATCGCAGTCTTCTCCCCTGTGTCCTTCCATGCTCTTTGTATTTGTCTGTGTGATAATATTCTTTTCTTTGTTTTTGTTTTTGTTTTTGTTTGTGAGACTGTGTCTCATTCTGTCACCCAGGCTGGAGTGCAGTGGTACAATCTTGGCTCACTACAACCTCCTCCTCCCAGGTTCAAGCCATTTTCCTGCCTCAGCCTCCCAACTAGCTGGGATTACAGGTACCTGTGGGTTTCACCATGTTGGCCAGGCTGGTCTCGAACTCCTGACCTCAGTTGATCCTCCTGCCTCAGACTCCCAAAGTGCTGGGATTTACAAGAGTGAGCCACCATCCCCAGCCGCTAATCTTAAAAGGACACTAGTCATATTGGATTGAGTCCACCCTAATAACCTTGTTTTATCTTAGTTGTTACTTTAAAAGCCCTGTCTCTAAATATGGTCACATTTCTGAGTACTGAGGGTTAGGACTTCAACATATGGATTTGGGGGGCACAAGTCAGCCCAAATATCCCTTGTCAGTTAGAACCCACAGACGTGGGAGGGTAATTCCATGGATAGAACCAGGCAAGATGGTCCCATCCCATGTTCTAGACATCTAGATTACCTTTGATAGTCCCAGCATGGTTGACTGATACAGAGCTTGCAGTCTGTGAGAAATCCCAAGTCTCTAAACAGCTTAGTTTTTTAGTCTTGTCTTCCCCTATCCTTGGCATAATTTATTATTTGGCTAGTTATGCTGGTGATACAGCAGGGAACCAAGTAGACATTGTCCTGGCTCTTTTGGAACTCAACATGTATTAGTGAAGGCTGTCAGTGAACAAGTGAACAAACAAATATATATATAGTTATAAATTGTAAGATGTACTATAAAGTGAATGAACAGATTAAATAATAGAAGAGCCATCCTACTCTTGATAGGTTTTTTTGGTTTGTTTATTTATGGTGGGGTATGGAGCTTGGCATTTACCCTGACATAAAATATTATTTTTAATATATCTGGCCTATTATTCCACCTTACCCCAAGTATTTATAGAAGAGTTCCTGGCTGTTATTTGTTATATTTAGTGCCTCCATCCTTCACTTTATTCCTAAGTGTGATAAGCATGACACTTCTGGCTTTTTCCAGGGCATTAATAAAAACATCTAACGGACAGAACAGTGCCATTGTTGTCCTAGAACTAACAGTAATATCCGTTAGCTACACATAGATAAAAGTCCAGCCAGCATATATAAAGTGAGACTCTTATTAGAAATATTAACAAGATTAATGCTGCTCTCTGCTAAGTTTTCTGTTTCACCAGCCGAGTCTTAAATGTTCATCTGGCTGTACCACATTGATCACAAAAGGCCTTTCAAGTTGTCTGCCTCATGATTTTTAAAAGGTCAAATTCATTTAAAGTATTTCACCCATAATGCGGGGAAAATAGAAGTTGTTTTCAGTCTAACCAGAAAGAACATCATTGACAAACCAGAGTGCCTACGTTTTACAGGGCCAGGGCTCCAAGGTGATGTTCATCAGCTCCTTTCACAAGGATCTAACCTGCCCATGTAGCCCCACTACAGTCACCCAGGAAGTTTAAGTCCAAGGCCAGCACCTACCCAGGCCAATTCCACGATGCCCTCTCTCTCCTTCCCTTGGGCATCCTTGGCTTTAATGGCCAGTTCTATACTTGCTGCCCTGACTCTACCTGGTTTCCCACACAGACAGTACCCACTTTGTGCTCGGCTATCGAACCCAGTTTTTGGGTAAAGGGCACCCCAGATCTCTCAGCTGCCGGTCCACTGAGCTGACTCTCTTTTAGTTGCAGTACGAAGGGTTAATTAAATTTAGACAACTGGGGATTGAACAGATCATCCAGCAGGCACATCAACCTTGGTCACCACAGGGTTACCCACCCAGAGCAGTGGAGAAAATGAAATGTTTTCAGAGACAGTCAAACTTGACCTTTAATTTAGCATGGACCATGGCTTGTCAGGGTTCATCAGCAGAGCGGTACTGTTGTAAGCATTTGCTAATGTAGATATTATTTGACATTCGTTTACTTGCTGATTTGACACATTTTCATACAAAACATAGTAAGTTAAATTGCAACAAAATATATGTATTTATTTATGGAATATTCCTTAAACAGCTATCACATGCTAGGCATTGTTCTGGGTGCTAAAATTATAGTAGTGAATAAAATAGACACAGCTCCTTCCCTCGCAGATCTTATTTTCTGGCGGGAGAGGGTGGGAGACTAAGACCATGAAAATATGTATTATTCAGAGAGTGAAATATGCTTTGAATAAAATAAAGCAAGGGAAGAAAGTTACAGTGACAGGGGAAGGACATTTGACCTTATTTTAGATGGTCAAGGAACATCTTGTTGATAGGCAGAGACCTGAAGAAAGAGAAAGAGCAAACCATATGGACACCTGGAGAGAAGGATTTTGGGCAGAAGGAAGAGCAAATGCAAAGGCCCTGGGCTCAGTCTGTTCAAGGAAAAGCAAGGAGGCCACTGTGGCTGGTGTGGGGCCACAGCTTATTCTACACTGCTGTATTTCAGAAAGTGTAGCAAAGAACCAGATTGCTCTTTGCTAGACTTGCCCTATTTTGTTGTGGTTGTTAACTAAAAGTTAATGAGAAAAGAGTGTTTTGGGTTTTTTTGAGATGAAGTTTTGCTCTGTCACCCAGGCTGGAGGGCAGTGGCGCAATCTTGGCTAACTGTAACCTCTGCGCCGGGTTCAAGCAGTTTTCTGCCTCAGCCTCCTGAGTAGCTGGGATTACAGGTGCCCACCACCACGCCCAGCTAATTTTTTTGTATTTTTTAGTAGAAACAAGGTTTCACCATCTTGGCCAGGCTGGTCTTGAACTCCTGACCTTGTGATCTATCTGCCTCAGCCTCCCAAAGTGCTAGGATTACAGGCATGAGCCACCACACCCAGCCAAAAAAGTACTTTTTATACTGTTAACTCTGTGTTCTTAATTGGCTAAGGTATTTTAACCCCCTGTGTGTGTGTGTGTGTGTGTGTGTGTGTGTGTGTGTGTGTGTGTGTGTGTGTTTAGGTATATATTTGAGACATACCTTTTTATGCTTCAATGTGAGCCTGTGGGAGTTAGTAGTTTACCTGATATAAAAGCCTTCATAATCCATTATGCAGCCTGTGATTAACAATCAGTCCTACAACTGCTATTATTTTCATCCTCCAAGTAAAGCATAGGAGTTGGGTAAGTGTCAGAGTAGTCTGAAATTTGAATAAGAACTCGAATTCTTTACTGATTTTCCCCTACACCTACATCTAACTTCTATAGAAACTATCTCTGTAGCGGTGAATGATTTCATAAGCAAAACCTGGGGTGAGTTTACTTCCTGAGGCAAGTTCAGTTTTTAGACATAGTTGTCTTGCCCTGAGCTCCCCTTGGCCTATTTCTGGGCATTATGCATCCTGAGAAAATTGGGATTTTTTTCTGTGACAGAGCAAACACTTCTCATGCTTCTAAGTGTAATAGGGCCCTAAGAGGTGGCCCTATCCGGAGCAGAGTGTGCAGGCGATGCTGGGCATGGCTCAGCCTGTGCTGTCTGAGTGGTTCCAATATCCCAGTGGGGCTCTGCCTGTCCACTAACCTGCTGGTTACCACAGCAGATAACATAGTAGACTCAGGGTTCAAGAAGAGCAACCACCCAGATCAAATGAATAAAACTGTAACTGCTTCATGGTTAGGCTCTCGGAAGTGACACTGACATAACCTCAGCTGGTCCTCAGAACAAAGTTTGCAAAAACAATAACAATGCCTGAACTCACTCCTTGATTGTAACCATCATATTTAAATGCCACAGTTTCTCCATATGGGAAATTCAGAGACATTGTAGACGTTTGCATGATGTGAAAATGTATTAATTAGCTAGCTAGCTCCTTTTTGGAAAAGAAAACCTCAGAGTAAAACATAGTGGTCTTTCTTGGCTGGAACTGCTCCTTCATGAATGATCAGCCAGGTAAGTGTGTTCAGTAAAATTAAGCCTCACCATTGGCAAGTGTTTGGAGAGCACTAGAAAGTTCATGGATACATCCTACATCTGCCTTGTTGTTTTCTAAGGGGTGAACATATGGCATTTAAGGAAATTTTGTGGTTAGTAACAGCAGATTTCAAAATTAATCTCTAGAATTTATATCTCTTTGATTGGATATTTTAATAAAAACAATATTCCATACTGTCATGTGATTTCTAGCCTTTGGTTGGTATGAAACAATTGTTTCACTGTTTCTGTAGATTTCTACAAGAAATCACTTGGCAGATACATAGCAAAAGAATGTTATATTTTACATATTTAATGTATCGAAAGGGATGCTATCATACCCATTGCTTTTGGGCTCATGCACAAAAATAAACCTCATGCTTATATTTAAATTTATTTTTTCACCTAGCGTGTTTTAGAATGTGTTATGTGCCAGGCACTATGCTAGATGCTGGTAATTCAGAAATGAGAGGCATAGCCTTCCACTTCCATCAAGGAGCTTACAATTTAGTGGGGGAGACAGAGAAGTAAACTACAAACACAAAACCAGGTAACAAGTACTACTGGAGCCCAAAGCAAGGGCATTTCACTTTGCCTGGGGAAGTCAATCAGAGCTTCTCAAAAAGATAGGTAAGCATTAGAGCTGGAATTAAGAGGAAGGAAAAGCAGAATGTATAGTGCAGGGCCTGAGAGTAGTCCACAGCCTGATGTCTTGTCGGACTTGCAGACAGTTCCCTGTAGCTGAAGCACAGGGCTGCATGAAGTTAGTGAGGTGGGAAAGGGTCTTGTATGGCAACCAAGGATTGGGCTTTATCTCAAAAGGGATTCAGAAGCAGTGAGCAATCTGACAGCAGTTATGAGGACTGAGCCAATAGGAAGGCTATTGCATTGAGCCAGGTGAAGAATTACAAGTACCTTAATTAACAGAACAATGGTAAGAATGAGGATGAGAAAACAGTTACAAGAAATTTTTAAGAGGTAGATTCAACAGGGCTTGCTGAGTCTTTGAATTTGAGGGATGAGAGGGAAGGAAAGCCTTCAATTTCTAACTTGAGTGACTTAGTAAATGATGATGTCATTCAGGCAATAAAGGAGAAAATAAGAACTGGGGAAGAAGATTGTTTAGCTCAGATGTAGCCATGTTGAATTTCAGGTACCTGAGAAGTATCCGGATTGAGGTGGACAATAAGATATAAGGAGGTAACATATGGATGTGGACTTCCACAGAGAGGTCTGAGATGTAAAAGTAATTTGGGAAACAACTGAAGCTGTGGGTTCAGATGAAACATCCTAGGCAATATTTATACATAAGAAGGAAAAGGGGCTGAATGTGGGAGCTCTGAGTTACTCTTGCAGGCAGGAACAGAGAAGGAGCCCCTAATGCAAAGAGACCAAATAGTCACAGAAGTAGGAGGACAGAGGAGACGAATGTCATAGTAGCCAAGTAAAATGAACATGTCAAAAAAAGAAGACTTGGCTGGGCACGGTGTCTCACGCCTATAATCCAGCACTTTGGGAGGCCGAGGCAGGCGAGTCATGAGGTCAGGAGTTGGAGACCAGCCTGGCCAGTATGGCAAAACCTCATCTCTACTAAAAATACAAAAATTAGTCAGGCGTGGTGGCAGGCGCCTGTAATCCCAGCTACTCGGGAGGCTGAGGCAGGAGAATCGCTTGAACCCAGGAGGTAGAGGTTGCAGTGAGCCAAGATTGTGCCACTTCACTCCAACCTGGGCAACAGAACGAGACTCAAAAAAAAAAAAAAAAAAAAAAGAAGGCTTGACCAGTAATGCCAAATGCTATCAAGAGGCCAAGTAGGGTGAGGACTGGAAAGTTCCATAGGGCTTGGGCGTTGGTGGTCATGACACACTCATTCCCAATGTGCTGGAATGGCAGTAAGTTGGAATGTAGGAGATTAGGAAGGAGAGACAGACAGGGTAGTTTTTAAGAAACTTGGCTATGAGGAGTAAAAGTGAAATAACTAAACATGAGGAAGGAGGGCTGTCTGCTGCTTGTTGCCACCGAATCTGTCAAGCTGATTTCTCCCAAACTGAGTAAACAAGAGCAGCAAGGAATGCCCTGCCCCCCATCAACATTCAAATCAACAGGATCTTACTGTGTTTTAAGGATAGGGTTGGCCAATCCTAGTTAGACACCTGTCTCAAGGCTTTGTTGTACCTCCAGTTATTCTTAAGTAAAAAAGAGTTTCCGAACTTACTAGAGATGTTATAGCTTTGATGTAAGTAGTCTTTAGGAGACATAAAACCCTTCCTTTGAATAGTATGGTTGTGAAATAGCTCCGGTGAGAAATGTCTTCTTTAACACACAAGAAGTAACAGGATCAGTGTCTCAGCTCTCTGCGTCAACAGGCATCTGAGGGTACACAAAAGGGCAGTGGATTTTAGTCCATCCAGTTCTCCCATCAGTGAGGACCTTGGATACATTGTTTACAGCTTGGCGTTGAGGTTGTCATCTATATCGTGAGTGGATTTGATTCAATGACTTATAAGATCTACCCCTCCCAGATCTGCTGGATTTTGAGCCTGTCTTCAGAGCTTCCATTTGTTTTCCCTTTGCCCCATACCTCCCATGCATTTCCTTTCCTCCCACACATAGAGCTTCTGCAGCATCCAAGTCCACATTACACTGGTAGGAAAAGAACCCCATCCACAACTGACTGGTCAGAGGTTGTGTCAGGGAAGTAAGAAGTCAGACACTGAGAAAATTGAGACTATTTTTCTCCAGCAGCTTACTTTCCTTGGCTTTTCTCCACCCTTTGCTGCCAGCTTATTCTCCATCGTGCTTCTCTTAGTCCAAATGGGACTTTGTTCAAACAGATACCCAAGGACCTAAAAAGAATGAACAGCTTTTTGCATGGGGAAGACTAAAGGCCTGAAGCAGCCAGGCTAAAGTCGCTGACCTGCTCTGACTCCCTGCCATTGGTGAGAAGATCTTCATTCATTCATTTAACCCCATGCTGTTCATTAAGTCATTTCTTACTAAGTGTCTACCATGTGCTATGTTTGTTGTGTTTCCCTTGTGTCCTAGAACATAGGAGTAAGATGCTGACCAAAATAAACATAGAATGTACCTAGTGAAATTGATAGTCCAAACAGGGAGAAAGCATATTGAAAACTAGCTACACAATAAATGCATAACTGCAAATTGTGATAAAGTATTTGTATCAATAAGAAATGAACTGCGGCTCTGGATTTAGACCAGGGAGTTAAGGGAAGGCTTCTCTGAAGAAGCAATACTTAGATGGATGAAGGGCAAATAAAATTTAGCCAAGGGAAGAGGAAAGTGCCTCTAGGTGGGCGGAGCAGTACTGCTGACCTCTGAGGTGCAGGAGTCCCGGGTGGCAGGGACAGTGCAAGATAAGACTGGAGAGGTAGGCAGGGGCCAACCATGCCAAACCTGGAAAACCAGGAAAGTATAAGGTCATGAAAGCAAGAGAGTTGCAAGAAGGGTATGGAGCTACATCAAATGCTACCGAAATGCCGTTTCAGTTAAGGGCTGAGAAGTGCCCACTGGCTAAGTGGAAGCTGTTGGTAACCTTAGTGGAAGTGTGGCCAAGAAGTCAGCCTGAAATGGGCTGAAGGGGGAAGGTGGGTAGAGAGAGGAACTGAAGACTGCGTATAAAGGCAGCTGTGTTGAGACATTAAGTGATGACTGAGAACTCAGGAAGGTAAGCTAGGAATTTGTATTAGTCTGTTCTCTCTTACTCTAAAGAAATACCTGAGACTGGGTAATTTATAGAGAAAAGAAGTTTGACTCATGGTTCTGCACGCTATACAGGAAGCATAGTGGCTTCTGCTTTTGGGGACCTCTCAGGAAGCTTCCCATCGTGGCAGAAGGCAAAGGGAAGCAGGCATCTTACATGGCAGGAGCAGGAACCAGAGAGTGAGGCGGGGGGTGCTGCACACTTTCAAACCACCAGATCTCATGAGAACTCACTATCATGAGGACAGCACCAAGAGGGATGATGCTAAGCCATTCATGAGAAATCTACCCCATGATCCAGTCACCTCCCACCAGCCGCCATCTTCAACACTGGGGATTACAATTCAACATGAGATTCGGTGGGGACACAGATCCAAACCATATCAGAATTGGAAGGAAATGTGGGATAAGGGAAGGTTTTTGGTTTTTTGTTGTTTGCTTTTAAGACAAGAGGTATTGGCTATATTTTCATTAAGGCAAGAAAGATTTCATAGAAAGGGAAAGGTTAAGATGCAAGAGACCCATAGGAGTGAGACTCTTGGGCACGGGCAGAAACAGGGTCAGGAGAAGGGGACAAAGGTGACTTTGTGGATTTGACAGCAGAAAAATGAGACTGTCTATCTGGTGCCCTGTAGGAGGCAGGGTCATCCCTGAGAGCAAGATGGGAGGAGAAAAGCAGGAAGGCTGTGGAGAGGACAGGGCAGAAATGACTGTTGCAGTGAGGGATGCTTGCTGGGCTCAGGAAGACCTAGTGGGGAGGCCTGCTTCCCCCGCCTGTGGGGTTTTCTGTTCACCACCTGCCCCATTGGCCCTGCCAGTGTTCTTAGAAGCATGTAAGAATGGTGTTTTGATTTTGTTCCCCATGTTTTTCCAATGCCAAATTGTACCACGTTATAGAATTTCTGACAGATCTTGAATACTCTGATGTGGGAGCAAGTGTTTTCTCCTCTGGTAATTTTACACTATTTGATTTCAAATTCATTTCATGATTTGTTTCCTGCCTTTGGCCTCATCGTTTGAAAACCCCATGATTTGATGTCTGTCTTTTCTGGTTGTTTTTTTGTAACTATGTCTCACAGTTTAGAGCCTTCCATTTCATTTTTATAGAACATGTTATAAAGTTGGAATCTTTCATGCAAGCCCACTTGCAAAAATATCCAATATTTTTGCTGTATGCATTTCTTGGCATCCTCTCTCTCTCTCTCTCTTGCTCTGTGTGTGTCTGTCTGTCTCTGTCTATCACCTTCAGGCAGCATTCATGGCAGTAACTGGAATGTCTGCTGGACGCTTCCTTTCCCTCGCTCTTTCCTCCTCTCTATACACCTGGTGCTCACCAGGTTCCTGCTGCTGTTTTGTCGCTTGGCTTTGTATCATATTGGGTTTCTGCCCTCTGTTCTCTGCTTGTGCTCTGTCTTCTTCTTTTTATAATAACTCCAGATCCCTGCCACTTTTTTTCCAGACACCCACAGTCTTTTTCTTTCTTCCAATGGCAGTCAGAAGTTGGGGGGAACCCTTCTGGAAGCAACTTGTTTGGGGTTCATAAGTTCATACAAAGTATCTTTAGAAATCAGGAAGGATGAGGAACGGAACTAACATTCTATGAGCATCTACTGGTGTTAGATGCCTTTCTTATGCCACCTTATCTTAACCTTTACCGTTGCCCTGTGGTAGGGAGTATTGTTTTGATCTTATAGGCAATCAAAGAAAGCCTCTTTGCTTAAAGGAAGCCTCTTACGTCACCCTCTTTTACATTAAAGAATATTTTAACATGAGTTCTGAGTTGCAATTATGAATAGTTTAAAATACAGTTAAACTACATAGTTAAACTGTAATTTAACCATATAGTTATTTATATATAACTATATAAGCTAAACTATATTTAAAAATATAGTTTAAAATCCTTTATGAGATTGATTTATATATTTTATAAATTTTATTGATTTGTAGATTTTATAAATGAATCCCATAAAGATTCCATAACCTGAGAAATATATGAGCGCCAGGACTAGAAAGTGTTTATCTTTCCTGCCTGAAGCTCAGGGGTGGCTGGCAGTTATCACTGTCAATGTCTAGACATGAAGTATTCATCCCAGGTAGGCATGGGCCTAGGCATGGCCTCAGATCTTGAACTCCCGCTGTGGTGTGGAAGTGGTCTCTGGCAGTCAGGCATCTTCAGTCCTGCAGCCCAGACAGAAGGTGTCTCCACCACTAGGTGGGGGATGTAGCAGCACTACAAGTGAGTACACTCCAAACGGAAAGACCCTCTAGGGCAAAGGCATTCAAACTTTAAAAATAATAATTTATTGCAGTGAAACAACATATAATTAACCATTTTAAGGTGACCCTTCTGTGGCATTTTGTACATTCACAGTGTTACACAACCACCATTTCTATCTAGGTCCATCACATTTCCATCACTCCAAAGTAAAAACTCCTTCACCATTAAGCAGATTCTCCCTGTTTTCCACTCCCCATAGCACCTGGCAACAGCCTGTCTGTGTTCTGTCTCTATGGATGTACCTATTCTGGATATTTCTTGTAAACAGAATCAAACCATATGTGACCCTTTTGTGCCTGGCCTTCTTAAATTAGCATAACATTTTTGGGGTTCATCCATGTTGTAGCATGTTCCCAAACTCCATCCCTTTTTATGGATTAATAATATCCCATTACATGTATATACCACCTTTTGTTTATTCATTGATCCATTGATGGACATTGAAGACTTTCGGCTGTTATGCATCGTGCTGCTATGAACATGCATGTACATATACATGTTTAATAACTTGTTTTCATTCCTTTGGGGCACATGTACAGGAGTGAAATTACAGGGTCATATGGTAATTCTATGTTTAACTCTTTGAGGAACCATCAAATTCTTTCCATAGTAGTTAAACCATTTTGATTTCTCACTAGCAGTGTATGAGGATTTCAAACTTTTTAAAACCATGACTCACAATATAAAGTACATTTTACATTGCAACCCAGTATTTAACTGTGTGTACGTATACATACATATATAACAGAGGTTTCATGAAATAGTACTCACCCTGACTGTGAATCATGCCCTCTAATGTTTTCTCTCCTACTCTGTGTCATTAGAAAAGTATCTTGGTTTGACCCACCAAGTTAACTCCACAACTCAAAGTTAATTTGCTACCAGTTGAAGTCACAGATATTTTCATCATCATTAGAGTTGCTTTAAGCATATTGAAATATTATTTATGATCATTATTTTATTTAAAATTGCTTATAATTATTATAACTGCCTCTGGATAATGTTAAGGCGCTATTTAAAGAAGCAGGTATACACAATACCATAGTTTTGTGTTTTTTTAAATAATTGAATATGTTTCAAAATAATTGCTTTGTTTGTCATCCTGTGTCTTCCATTTTAATCATGTAAACACATTATTCTAAGAAGGAATTCATGGGCTTCGCCAGATTGCCAAAAGGGCTTATGGCACAAGAATACTCAGGAACCATCTAGAGCTACCCTGTCCAATAAGGGAGCCCCTAGCCACTCAGTAGCTGTTGTGCACTTGGATGTAGCTAATCCAAATGTAGATTTGCTGTAAAATACACACTGGATTCTATTTGGTACAAAAAATATTAAATGTCTCACTAATATTTTTTATGTTTATTAACTGTTGAAATGATTTTTTGGCATATTGGGTTAAACAACATAGATGATTAAAATTAATTTCACCTGCTTCTTGTTGGTTATTTTAATATAGCTACTTAAAAATTTAACATTGCATGTGTGGTTTGCATTGCATTTCTGTTCGAAATCACTGACGTAGCACCAGATCTGCGTTCCAATCTTGGTTTTATCACATGACCAGCAACAATCACCATTACTGTTACTATCGTTACTCTGCTGTGGGACCCACCCTGATAAATTTCAGTTTCCTCCTCTGGAAGAGTAGATATAAAGCCAAAGGAGAGCATATTACTGTACTTATTCTGTATTCAGCATTTCTCCTAACACATTTCTCTCTACTGGAATTGCCCAGTCATCTCAAATTTTGTCCAGAAGTCTGGTAAAGGCCCATGTCCATGTCCCTTCCCTTACACTTCTGCTACCCCTTGTTGTAATGAACAGAAAATTTAAATTATATGTGGGATAATCATACACCAAGGTAAGGATATAAGAATTCATAGACAAGTAAATATTTAAAAATAATTTTAAAGGATAAGAAAAGGGGGAACTCCCTTGGGGAGCAAAGAAGGTGAAAAATAAGGCTTGTAGTAGGGTGGAGTAGTAATGTGACCACAGTTGCCACCCATCCTGTATTTATCCAGAGTCCAGAGTGGCATTTGGATAAGACTCAGGCAAACCACCAGCACATTCCTGGAGTTGATGAATGGCCACTTAAAGAGCAGGACACCCTGGCATATCCCTAAACCCAAAACTGAAAGCCCAGCAGGCTATTACAATGAGGGGAAGGCACCAGTATGTTTCTTTAAGGGCGATGGGCTGACCAGGACCACTCACCCTCTTATTTGTCTGATTCTTACGCTGATGGAGCCCTGAGAATCTAATATTAGCACCCTGGGAATACAAAGCCCTTTCGTCTACATAATCTCCTTTAAGATCATGAAACAACCTTATATAAAGGGCAGTATCATGTGCACCTCATAAATGAGAAAGAAATAGGTCAAACATGTAAGTGGATCACTGAGGCCATTACTGGGTGGAGCAGGGCTTACCTGACCATGAGTTTGAGTTTCTCCTCAGCTAACACTGAGGGTCAGAATCATGACCCTCCACTTCTGTTTCCTTGAGCTTCTCAGAGTGATCTCACTCCTACAGATGTCTGCAAAGATCATTACTCTTGACCTCACTTCTGCCTCCTAAGCTGAGCCGTGCAGTTGGAGTCGCTCTTCCCAGTAGCCTGCTAAGCTGCTGCCTTCCATCATTCGGACAGTTTCTGACAGCCGCACCCTCCTACACAAAGCCCTGACTGTCTGGTCAAAGAAGGGTGGTGATTTCCCACCCTTTCTAAAAACACTCCTTGTAAGACTTTCTCTGTCCTCTAAAATATACTTGCCCCTTCACAGTCACATTTTTACTACTGTACGGTTAAACATCGTCTGTGGGAGGGAAGGTGATATATGGGTTTTTCTGCTCCACTGTTGTCGGGCTTAGACCACTGTTTTCTAAAAGGCAGAAACCCAGGGTCTGTACCAGACAGCTCCATGAACAGATGGTCATTTTGAAGACTCTGAAGGTGAAATCTGTGATGCTCAGTGAGATACACACTTCTTTTTAAAGTGGTAGTTCCAAATGAAGTGATGCTGTGTATACCTTTAATGCCTTAGACCACTGTCCTTAATCTCAGTGATAATAACCTGGTGTGTGGCTATTGTTTATTCCTGGTTTACAAGAATTGTCTAGTTATATAGTTTCTACTGGCTTTCCTCTAAGCCAAACAAAGCACTTTGATATTGCTTCATTAATTTCACAGTAGACAACTTGATCGTTTTTATATTGATTTATCACTTTCTAATCCCCAGTTATTTTTTGGCCCTGCATCAGCTTCTCCTGCCAGTCACCCAGTGTGTGTTTTTATGAATACTCTTCACATTGGCTTTATCAGAACATAACCAACAAGGTGAATCTATTGGCAAAAACTTAAATAATGTATGCCAAAGAGTTACATAGAACAATTTATTACCCAGTGTTCTACTTTTCCTGTGTGATGATGGTTCCTCCCAGTAGTATAGAAAACCAAAGACTGAGCTTGCCCCAAGAGACGAGGCAGTTTGGGGATGGGAAGTAGTGTTCTTCTTTTATTACATAAATAACATGTCGAAGGTCATAGAATCAGGGTCAAAATAAAAGCAGAATCACGTGTTTCCTAATTCCCAGCCCTTCAACCTTTGCTCATAGGTGACTATAAACGTATGGTCATACGTAGAAAGAAAAACTTTTTAGCACCTAGAAGGAAAAGAAATGTAAAATTTAAGTAACATGCACTAAAAACCTATCCAAAATTTCTAATTTTCCTTAGTTTTATTGATGTGAAATTATAGGTTTTAATAATTATGTACATTAAATGGTACCTTGAGGAAAAGTGGATCTTTCCCTTATGACTTAAACTCTAGTATTTATTTTTGTGTATAAAGTTGGGAACATTGGTGGGAATATTCACTCTAGCCCTAAAAGGTATTGAATTTTTATTACCAGAAATATCACCCAATAACTTAAATACAACTATGAGAGTGCTCTTTTTTGTTTTGTTTTGTTTTGCTAGATTATCATCTATACAGGGAAGAACCAACATTTTCTTAGTTCTCTTGTAGATGGCAAATCTAAAGGGTGATGATGACTGATATAAATATAATTATTTTCATACTGTTAAGCATTATGTATCTGTGTATTTTATGCAAAGCTAATGCCTTTTTTTTTTTTTTTTTTTTGAGACGGAATCTCGCTGTGTCACCCAGGCTGTCGCTGAGTGCAGTGGCGCAATTTAAGCTCACTGCAACCTCCACCTCCTGGGTTCAAGTTGGGATTATAGGCGTCTGCCACCACATCCAGCTAATTTTTGTATTTTTAGGAGACATGGGGTTTCACCATGTTGGTCAGGCTGGTCTTGAACTCCTGACCTCAGGTGATCTACCTGCCCTGGCCTCCCAAAGTGCTGGAATTACAGGCATGAGCCACTGCACCCAGCCGCAAGTGCCATTTTTTGCTTCTTCAGAAGGGACTTAAAATTTTATAATTATGTATTAATAGTTGGCTTCTATTGTGGCCAGTTATATTCGACCTGTTTGTGTCTGAATATAAATATTCAAATTGCTGGTGGTATTCAAAAATAGGATAATAAAGTTATCATTAGTGTTGCATGCTTTCATGCTAAGGGGGCAGTGAAGGGAAATTCTGCCATGTTTTCTCTTTGCATACATGTCTTTAAATTACATTAAATACTAAGTGTGCTATGACCTTATTCTGCAGAAACTGAGGTCGAGTCTTTATCTGTGCAAAATACGTATGAACCATAACATCTCCTGGTTTTGGCTACAGGTTAGTAATATCCAAATATGTAGGCCCTACTTTGAGAGGTTGATGAGAAGACTAAATTAGGTAAATTTTGAGGTGATACTAACCTAACCAGAACCTCTACTCAAATGGAAGTTCACCCTGGGCATCAAATGTGGGAAGCACTAAAATATTAAATAATATTGTTTGTATGTGCATATGTTTAGACTTTCCTCACCTTTCCAATACTTCCAGCCTTGTGAGCAGATCTACCTTCCCTTGATAGCCAGCAGAGGTGGATGGGGGTGGGGATCTCTCTATGATGGGCAGTGTCTCTCTCCTCTTTCCCTCTCTTCTAACTCTTTTCCTAACCTGACTGCAAAGTTAAGGAGGCATTTTGTGCTGCATATTCTGGGTTAATTTCTCACTACAGATTTGCTACATAATAGCTGTCATGTGCCTAGGCATTGATGTAATAATCCTCATAACAGACTTGTGTGGCAAGCACTAGTTTACAGATGAGGAAAATGAGGCCATAAGATGCTCAACAACTTTGCCAACAATACATCTTCTATATGATAGAGCATGGTCTGGTCTACAGTATCACTCCCCTTCTAATTAGTATGCTTTGAATATTTGTTCTTGAAGTCACCATTCAGTTGTCTGGAGCAGGGTCAGGGGGAGAGGCTAAATTTTCCTTTCCACTAGTGTGCAGGCCTGAGTTAACCAGTGCCCTAGTTCTAATTCATTCTAATGATGTCTCAGTGCCAGTTTTAGAGAAGTGCCCAGCAGGTGCCATTGGGTGTGACGCTTTGTTCAGTTTTGCCTATGAATGCCTTCTGATGTATACCCCAGCCTCAGGCCTCAGTATTAGACCTCAATAAATGCCATTCTCTTACCCGCCTCAACACTTGTCAAACGGCCTTGGATGACAATGGACATATGGAGGGGGCCTTCCATGTGCAGAGCAGAAAGCAGGGTAAATTCCAGGCTTTCTTTCCTCCACTCCCTGCTGCCACTTCTCAGCATCTGTTATTGTCTTCTGCTTAAACCCTTCAGGGGCTTCCCATTGTGCTAGACTTCCTCCCTATTCCTTTGTCTTGGCCCTGGGTTCCTTAGAAAATCCCTTTGCAGGGGGAGCTGAGTAGGAAAGAAAACATGAGTTCTGCTGCTATGTTTCAATGAAAACAATTTTAGAAGACATAATTTTCATTGTTTATATTTGAATCTGGACAACAAGCAGCTCTGCTATAATGAAGTTCTGTTGCATTCGAAAATTTAAATGTGTTTCAATTAATTGAAAACAATTATTTGCAGTGGATAGTAATGGAGTAAATGTTTTTCAAAACTTGCCGAATTTATTTTTGTGAAGATCTATATATGTGGGTTGGATTTTTAAGAGAATGATTATTGTGTTTGATGCTTACCACATGGACATTTTGTGGTATCATTTCATATTTTTTCTCTAATATTTTTTAGAATAGAATAGATCCATCTAAATTGTGCATTGAAAACAGGTCAAAAGAGAAGTTTGTTATTTATCTCAACACTTTGTCCTTTAGATTATCTCTAAAGGCCTCTTATTCTACTGTTGAAAGAAAAACAAAACTCTTCTTCCATACTTGCCACCATAGACTGTAACTACTGTCTTTCTATCTCAATTCAGGGGATGCTTAATTTGATTTGGAACTGTTCTTAAGATACAATGTATAATAGTGGAAATATAATATATTTCATGCCTTTTTGGAAGTTGAAACTGCTGATCAAAAATTGATAAAGCAATTATTTTGTTGCATTTAGTGATTTTCCTTTGTTTCTTCAGGATGCTAGTGAAACATTTCTGTCCAACACATTCTGTTCATGAATGTACATGTCACTCTGTGACAGTAATTACTTGTGTGTACCCACATGCATCCGTCCACAAGGAAAGGGGGTGGATTCCAATCCTAACCCAATCAACTCAATCAGATGCTTTAAAATCATTAGGTAATGACTCTTGATGTTAGGATGCATTCAGACTGTTGGCAAAGCTTTGTTTTCACTTTTATTGAATGCCACACAATTTAGCCTCAAAAAAATTGGTCCAAAGTGGTTTTTTAAAAAGAGTAAATTAAGTATGAATTATAATAAAAATAATGCATTTCTTACATATTTTTTTTCCACAGGCAGCAGATAACAAGAGGCAGGCATGACAAGCTTGCTAATTCACTTATCACTCAACACATGTTTATTGCATGAGGACTTACTGTGTGCTAGGAGCTGTAGGGAACACAAAGCTGAGTAAGACACAAGTCTTCTGGAGGGAGAGACAGAACAGACGGTTATAAGGATCAAGGCAGGAGGAGAGTAAATGCCATAGACTGTGAGATAAAATCCCTGTCTCTTTTACCACCCTCATCCCACTCTGCCACATAGCTTGCTAGGACAGGTACATAGGTGACCAATGAGTCACTCCTTCTGACCACCTCCTTCCCACTGACCACCCAGAGCTACCACTAGCCCATGTGGTATCTTGATCAAAAAATAAGCACCCCTTCCTCTGGATTGAGTCCTGGGCTGATGCAGATCCATGCCAGGGTAGAAGCAGCCCATTGCCACCTCTGTACCTGCCAAATTGGAGAGTGGAGTTCAGACTAGATTTCCATCAGGCATCCCTGTAGAGACCACAGCCTGTATAAAGAATCAAATCAATGGGAAAAATAAAGGCATTCTTCTCTGGATTCCTTGGAATTCAGCTGTAGCCCCCAGGAAACACCTCACCCAGGCTAAAGCCAGGCAGGAAGGCAGTGAGTAGGCTGGGAGAGACAGTGGGACCTGAAGCACCTCTGTTGTGTTAAGGAGTACCTTAGCATCTCTTCCTGAACTTTCTTTTTCTTTTTCTTTTTTTTTTTTTTTTTTGAGATGGAGTCTTGCTCTGTCACCCAGGCTGGAGTGCAATGGCGTAATTCTCAGGCTCACTGCAACCTCTGCCTCCCAAGTTCAAAAGATTCCTGCCTCAGCTTCCTGAGTAGCTGGGATTACAGGCCTGCACCACCACACCCGGCTAATTTTTGTATTTTTAGTAGAGACAGGGTTTCACCGTGTTGCTAGGCTGGTCTTGAACTCCTGACCTCAAGTGATCCACCCACCTCAGCCTTCCAAAGTGCTGGGATTACAAGTGTGAGCCACCATGCCCAGCCTTTTCCTGAACTTTCTCTAAAGCACTTGGTAACCATGATTCTCGCCTTGCTTGTGATTTAAAAAAATAATAACAAGTTATGATAATGACTTAGAGTCTAAAATAGACCTAAATTTTACCAGCTATATGACTTTGACTTTATTTTATGCCTCTTTAAGCCTTAATTTTCTCATCTGTAAAATGGGAGCTAATAATAGTACTTCATAGGTTTGAGGTAAGGATTAAATATAATAAAAATATATGTATTTTTAGTACAATATTTATATTCAACAAATGTAGATGATGTCATTTAGTGTCATCACTTGTGTCAGGCCACTTTCTGACCTATTCCCACTCTTTGATACCATTTCCTGAGGCCTTCCACTTTTCCTGTACTACTGTTATCTTTCACTAAGCCCCCAACATATATGCCTAATTCCGTGCTTAAAGGTTCATTGTATGTTCTCCTAAGATTTTTAAGGAAAGATCTCTCATTTTTACAGGTATGAAAGCTGAGATAGCTTTAGGTCCTCTTAAATCATAACTGAAGCCACTACCAAGCCAGGAACAAATTCAGATTTTACTGTTATATTTTAAAGTACCTCTGTCCAGGTGCCTCTTCTGACTACTTTTTTAAGCCCCCCCAGAGAGAGAGGAGACAAAAGGATAAATGTTTCAACTCAGTTCGCAGCAGGTGTCATTCTATTTGATTTGCAGGCCTTTCAATAAAACAAAAGCCCTTTCTGTTCTTTTACAATATATGCCCTCTTTAAAAGTACTCAAATGAAAAAAAAAAAAGAAAGAAAGCATACACTGGACAAGATTTCAGGTTCTAAGAGACAGAAACTGAGCTCTTAGTTGCTGATTTACTTTTCACAGGGAAAGCTAGCTGCCATTGAAAACATTATTTTCTAAATAGCATTTACATTTTTATGATAGTTTCCCTTGAAATATATGTGAGTGGCATTCTCAGCAAGTTAGTATGTTTATAGTACTTAAGTACTGAAACCTTATATAATTTAGTGTTGAAAACTTTAAAAAGCCAGTTAAAATTTTTTTAAAGTCAACAGAGAGAATCTATATATACTTGAGTAACAACATAGAATGGCATGTTTGCTTACTGCAAATGATTTTAAATGTCTCCAACTTGCTGTCCCCAAAGAGCTACCACTGGTGTTCAAAAGTAATATATCTTGTAAACCACATAAGTAATTTTAAAAAGTAGTATTTAACTTTTTAAAAAAAGTTCTAGAGCCACTAAGGATTCATGAATAGGCCTGGTGCGGTGGCTCATGTTTGTAATCCCAGCACTTCGGGAGGCCGAGGCAGGCAGATCACCCGAGGTCAGGAGTTCAAGACCAACCTGGTCAACATGGCGAAACCCTGTCTCTACTAAAAATAACAAAAATTAGCCAATCGTGGTGGCATACACTTGTAGTCCTGGCTACTCGGGCAGCTGAGGCAGGAGAATCGCTTGAATCTGGGAAGCAGAGGTTGTAGTGAGCTGGGATCAAGTCACTGCATTCCAGCCTGAGCGACAGAGTAAGACTCTGTCTCAAAAACAAAAAAACAAAAACCAATGTAGCTAAAATTTAATGAAGTGTTAACTATGTGCACGATACTGTGCTGAGCCGCTTTCATACATAATGTTATTTATTGTTTTCAACAACTGTAGGAAGTAGGCACAACCCCATTTTACAGATGAGGAAACAAAGGCTTCGCAAAGTTAATAGCTTACTTTAGGACTCAAAGCTGGTAAGGGCTGGTGCCAAGGGTGAACATGGGGCCCTGCCTTGAGAGCCCCTGCCATCATTAATTCCAGAGCACTGTCCAGTCTATCTGTTCGTTCATTGCCATCTGAGTTTTGGGGAAGCACCAGATCAGATGGGCATAGGTATGAAATTTATTTTCAGATATAATTGTTTCAAGGTAAAACCTTTGGGGCCTGTTTTACCTAGAATCCACACATTGAAAGTACAAGTGATAAAAGAAAAACAGCTCATCAACCTTAGTATGCACATGAATTAAAAAGAAGTCAGTCTGATGAGAGATTTCATCAGAATAAAGTGTATAAGCGGAGTTGGAAATCTGAGTGGTTGAGTATTTGCCATTTGAGTAACTGTAATGAGTTTGAAAAGCTCATTATATTGATAAAGTATCTTAGGGCCTTTCAGGACATAGTTCTAAAAGTTTTATTTAGTGATGAATTTTTAAAATTCTTTTTCTTAAAAATAAAAGTACATTGTAGTCTTTCCCTTCCATTTCTAAAATGAACTGTTAATCTAGGAAGTCCTGTTTGTGTGTTGATTTGGGGAGTTTACCCAGCATTTGCAATGTTAAACTTATTAACATGATTTATTATTTTTGTTTTGTTTTTTAGAAAACATTAATCATGAATGTACTGGGGCTTGGGAAGGATCCTGTGGTTTATGAGATAGTTGACCAAATCCTACCTGCTCCAACATAACCTGTCATTATTAAAATACAATGCTCTCATTTAATCCCCTGGTCAAGCTAAATGATACTGTGAAACAAAAGCTAACCAAAATCAGGACACCTGATATCAAGAATTCGTGAAATCAAACGCTATTGTACAGCAAGGAATCTAACGCTTTTGCTTCTTATCCATTTCATACAAATAAAATAAGCTTCACTGGGCTTGGTGAGTCTTAGAGCTAAGAGGTTTGAGAATAAGACTCATTGTGGAGTGAGTGTGTGACATTACAGAAACAAGCCAACTAAGCAGTTTGTACTGTTCCCTTAGAGTGCACACGTTGCAGGCTCCCGGGCCCCTTAAAAAAGACTGCATTTCTGGGAGGGAACAGCACAAAATGCAGATTCCACCGTGTGTGTGAAAGGCAGTGAAGAAAAAGCCCAGACAAGCGTCCTCTTGTTGCGCTCCTTACTGCAGCGAGGCTGACGGATGGGGTTTTTCAAAACGTCGCTGCAACCAGATGCAGGGCTGCAGCTTTGCTTACCGCAGCGTGCTGCAGTTGTGTTTATTTCAGGGACAGACACAAGGGGAAGCAGCAGCTAGAGCACAGCCGGGCCGCTCACGGGAAGCCTTGCTGAAGAAGAGAGGATCCTCAGAAGCTGGGAAATTCCTCCTGCAGCCGAGGCGGAGGCTGAGCCGCGGCTCAGGTTGAGACAGTGGGCAGGGGCAGGGGGCGGCGCTCCCAGACCATCCCTCAGCCCGCGGCCGCCGTGTGGGCCGGAGGCTGCCTGCACCGCGTCAGGGAGGCCGGCCCAGAAACCCTCCCTCCCAGGAGAAGGCCGATCCAAGTGCAGGTGGGGTCTTCCTCGGTTGTGTACCTGGCTGGAACCGAGCTGGTGGGCGGCTGGCAGCCGGCGTTTCTGGCGATGACAGCCCCGAAATGAAAGCAGCGCGGCCGCCGCCTCCGAGGTCTGCAGGGAGATCAGCGCCCAGCAAATAAGAAGCAAGTCCTGGACCCGGAGGAGGAGGAGCGGCCGAGCATCTCTCTCCGCTCCTCCGTGTCCTTTAGATGAGGACTCCCGGCCGGAGCCGGAGGTGGATCCGCACAGCTGCCTCTCGGCGCCTGACCCCGCGCTGACATCACAACCTGTGACAGGCGCATCACGCCCGGTACCTGCTCCCGGCCGCAGCCCGTCTTCCGAGCCTCTTTGTATGCCGCAGACATGGCCAGCCAGCAGGATTCGGGCTTCTTTGAGATCAGTATCAAATATTTACTGAAATCCTGGAGTAATAGTGAGTAATAGAAAATAACCTTTTTGTTTGTTAGTTTGCTGAATGTTGCATAAGGCTGGAGAAAGAAAATCTCAACTGGACACATATGTTTGAGCCGTGGAAGTTTTTCTTTTTTTTCTTTTCCTTTCCTTTTTTTTTTTTTTGCTTCCATCTGATGTGAAAATCAAAATGTCAGAGACTGAACTAGCTTTCCTTAAGTGCAAAGGCTGCAATGGAATTACAGTAGATTGTGTTTGATTAAATTTTCAAGTGAGGCGGCCCTTCAGACTCTGGGGGGAACTCAGGATCAGGCATTCCTGGCTGCATTTCCTGCCTTGATGTTTATTTTATTTGTTCAGGCTTTCTCTAAATATTTTGTGAAGTGTGATTTAATCAAAGGGGTGTGGCAGGGTTTTAGAGTACTTTGTAATTGTTTTTTAGGGTATTGTCTGAAGAAGGAAAAGTACTTAATAGTCCGAAACCTAAGACATCCTTTTTGATATAGAGGCATTTGCAGATTTATATGATCTCTCCCTCGTCTATGTGGATGATGTTCTGAATGCCATTTAATATTTGAATTTTTAAATATCCTGATGTTTACTGTGGTCCAAATAATGAGCTTTTTTGAAACGTAGACAAGTGAGGTTTTGACCCTAATTATTTATTAGGATAGCAGAATATGATGGTTCTGAAGTTCCATTTCTGACCTACATAAGGATTTTAGCAATACGCTATTTCAAAAAGACAACCTCTAAGCTGTCATGGATCTGGAATCAAATTAAAAATGAGGCCTTCAGGTGATCAGTGATGCCTTGTATTTTCCGAACAGTTTAAAAACAAAGTCTTCTCTATTTCACTAACAGCCTTTGTACTTGCTTTGGATAAAAGACCAACAGTTATTACTGATCCTTTATTGTTTTAAATAAAATTTTTTTCCCATGAAAATTTTAATGTTATATTATGTGCATACTGATTAACCTACCTGTACTCAAAGAGCTAGTGATTAATTGTCTTCTATACAAATGACCTGTGGCCAAGATTGTTCTTATGTAAACAAAACCTGGGCAGGAGAACCTGTGCTGTAATTGCTTTGAGGAAAAGAACTAAAATACCTTCAGCCTTAAGGTATTCAGGGATGTGCATCTCTAAATGATATCCATAGAAACCATTTTTTCCAGGTCATTTTGCACCACTGTATACACTATGGGACTTGTCTGAAGCTGTTTTCCTACAAGTGGGAAGCCATTTGGGAGTAATACTCTTGCCCAAACAGCATTCTTTGTCATAGCCATAAATAATTTAACTTGGATTCATTATTTGTATAATACTTTACACTCAAGGATGAATCTTCCTTTGTCTATCTGCTCTTTGATTAATGAAAGGAATTTGACATACAGTGTTCTTTATGCAGCAGTTTTCCAGTAACTGAAGAAGCTCACTTGTGAGTTTGACATCAGTATGCGGTTTTTAAACATATTTGATTATTCCAAGGCCAGACTATTTTCTTCCATCAATTTTTGTCATTCCCTCATTAAATAGAAAATTATGTTGTGACAATAGTGAGGCCAACAGGTTTTCTTTTAAAAATCTCTCTCCCCTTGTCTATTTTCAAATGACTCTAGACAAAGTATATATTCTCTCCATCCAACCTTCCTAAACTCCTCTCCCCACATACCCACATCAGGAGATGATTTAAAATGAATGTTCATTTCTACTTTGAGAGTATCTGTGTTACAATTTTTAATTCTTCCAATTTTTAATTCTTCCAATTTATTCAGCAAATATTTATTGAAAACCTACTATGTGTCAGCTGTGGGGCTACACAAGGTAAATAAGACGCAGTCCCTGCCGGCTGTATTAATTTCTTTATTTCAGAGGAGTGAAGTTGGTGGTTTTCCAGCATCCCTTTGAGAGGGAGAATGTTTTTCAGTCCTTTCTTGAAAGAGGAAGAGGAAATATACTTTGTTTATCTTCTTTAAGCTTGTTACAACACTAACCTGCCTACAACCTAGCATAGTTCTCATTGCTAAATTTTACATATTTGGAGCAGCAAAGAGAGAAAGGAATTTGTGTAGAAGACAAAGTAGAAAACAGAAGCCCTAAGGCTCAACATACTCAGTGTAACCTTGGCTGAGAGGATCACCACGGGGCAAGCAGCTAATTGCACCTGCACGCACCTGCACGCGCAAGCCTGGCCTCACAAGTTTGAGAGGTGAGGATGTCCGCCCACATACCAGAATGGAGACTCAGCCTCTTAATTATATGCTGGTGCTTATTTACAAAAGCGCAGCAATTAAAAAGCAATAAAACAAACTGTAACTATAGCTGGCTGTTTTGCAAGGTGTTAGAGAGAAGAAACAATTTCCAGGTAAAGGTTTCCATATTTTTTTTAATGGCACATTGTGGGGAAAACGTAATTTTATATATCTATTAGTCCCCTCCAAAGAATTCACAAGCCAATAAATAGATCAGTCAGTGGCTAGTGAGATGTACTAGCTTTCATTCGATGTTCATTTTGATATTCTCTTCTTCACTGGCACATCCACTCTGTCAGGCCGCCCTTTCATTTGAATGGAGGTGGGAACTGAAATGGCCTTGATGTCTGGAAATAAAATGTCCTATGTAGACCTGATTGTGGAGGCTTTCCTATCCCCCTCGGATGCCTGTCCTGTTGCTCTTCCCTAGTCTTATCCAGCCCTTCCCCAGATGTCTAGTGGTTCTCACAGCTGCAGCCCCTTGGCGATCATGGCCACAGCCTCCACATGCCCCTCTCAGTATAACCTGGAATGCTCCAGTGGTGTCCTAACAGTCCAAGGCTCCTACCCAGCTCCCTTTGCCTCTGAGTGTCAGTGGTAGCCACTCAAGACCTGCTTTGAGCTCCTCGTTTATCCCTCTCATGCTTTTCTGCTCCAGCCAACCAAGCTTCATCTACTCACTCTCCTCTGTGTTTAACCAGCTTGCTCCCAGATTCCTGCCTGTACACCCATCAGTCTCCTAAAAAGGCCACATTTACTTTGAGTGCAGAAGTTGTAGGGCTTGGTTCAGATCTCTTGCCCCTATGCTTGCATGGCTTCAGACAGTTAAGTAATCACTCTCTCAGTTTCCTCATCTTTAAAATGTAGGCAAAATAATGGATACCTCATAGGAGTAAATGAGGTTTTAAGATGTAAAGCCCTTAGCACAACACCTAGCACATTGTAAATGCCCAATAAACATTAAAATAATATGCATGTATTCTAATGCTCTCCTCCCTTCTAAATCCACTTCAAATCAGATGTAGACCATGTCTTCCCTTAGCCTTGGCACCCTCAGTGGGTTATTCGATGAGTAATAAACACTTGCTACACTCTAGAGAAGATAACTGCATGAATAAATGTCAAAATTAGTTGCTTATTTTGGACTTTTTTTTTCCTCCCAGATTTACTTTTTTTTTTTTTTGAGACGGAGTCTTACTCTGTCGCCAGGCTGGAGTGCAGTGGTACAATCTTGATTCACTGCAACTTCTGCCTCCTGGGTTCAAGCGATTCTGCTGCCTCAGCCTCCCAAGTAGTTGGGACTGCAGGCGCGTGCCACCACACCCAGCTAATTTTTTGCATTTTTAGTAGAGACAAGGTTTCACCATGTTGGCCAGGATGGTCTCTATCTCTTGACCTCGTGATCCACCCGCCTTGGCCTCCCAAAGTGCTGGGATTATAGGCATGAGCCACTGCATCCAGCCCCAGATTTCCTTTTTAACTTTACCCCTCAGCTACTTTAACTTTCCATGTCACTTGCTATTAGAATATCCCTACTTACCCTAAGTGCATACCTTCTAGCAGCACGGGAGTTGGTCTGGGAATTTTCTTGGTGACAGAAAGTCACCTTGGCCTCAGGTTTGCTATAGAACAAGTTTAGAGTGGATAGTTCAAGCTGTTCCCCAGGAAAGAAGAGCTTGCTTTATACTACTTCACAGAGCTGGTATGTGAGCCCCCACACCAGTCTGAAAGCTCGACAGGGCTTGTGTCTCTGTCCACCCCAGGATGCCTGGTGAACACACAGGGCCCCATGAATGAAGGTACATTCAAAATCTGTTCAACACCTTGTTCTTTCCAGGGCAGTGTGAATCCTTCCTATAACACTTGGCAAATATTGCTACACCATTGAGGGAAACTTTTGAATGCCCATTAACTCTTTCACATATTTAGAATTCCATTGACAAAGAAACTGCTCTGGGGAACTGAACAATCTCTGCTGTAGGAAAAGATTGGTGTGCATTGTGAAATGTCTAATGTTGTTCTAGAAAATCTTGCATCAGTTAGGAGCATCAGATTCAGCATTTTCCAGGTATGTTGTGTGAGTTAAGTAGTAGTGATAAGGACAGGAGCTGTTCAATATAGAAATGCTGGTTAGTATGGGGTTAGCTCTGGGGCCAAGAGAAGAGTCATGTGCAAGTGAGGATGGAAAACATCTCAGATTCTTTGCAGAGCAGTGTTTATTGATGCCTATTTACGTTGCAAGTGTACCTCAAGGACACTATGAGAAAGGCTTAAGAAAATCTCAGAATTAATTTTAGTTTTATCCTCTTTATAGACTTGGTTGAAAGAAGTGGAAAACTAAGAAGGTTAACTGAGTTGCGTAAATCGAGCAAAGGGGTACAGATCAAGTGCAGGCATATTTACTTGGATTCTTTAAATAGAGGAAGTACCCAGCACTGCTCCAGGCAATTAGGAGACTTACTCCAGTGTCCCTGTACCTCATTAGATGTTTGATGGTCCACACCCTCTCTAAAGCCACCGAGTCACTTCTGCTAAAGTAGTTTATAGCTCTAAGGAGAAATAAAACCGCAAATCAACATCCATGCTCTCTAAATAGAAAGGATCTATCCCTGGGCTTATGATTAAGACAAATCAAAGGGTTGTTGTTTTGTTTTGTTTTTTTCCCACTCAAATGCATGAACAATTCTTGAATAACAATAACTGCCACTCCGTATCAAATACTGTGCTCCATGATTTATGTAGAGGACAACCACAAAATTGTTTTTCCAAACTGTGACACTTTTGAGAGTGGAAGTTATTATGCGGAGAAACTGGGTGTAAACTGGGACTCTCCTCAGCAAAGGAGGCCATATGACCACTCTGTTTATTATCTTCACTCTTTCCAATAACCCTGTGAGTTTAAGTATCATGCACATTTTCAATGAAAAAAAAGGATCAGGGGACTTAAGATAGTGGTTTGCTCAAAGCCAGGATAGTAGTAAGCTCCATAAACCCCTTCCCCAGTCCAGCTGATAATTGTATTGTTTGTTTTAATTACTCAAAGGACCAAAGGATAAAGAATACTGTGACGAACTTAGTACTTTATAGGTATTTTCATTTTTATTTTTGTTGGCTGATGTCTCTGCGTGTTCTTAGCCTTCTCCACCCTCTCTCCTTCCCTCTCTGCTCTTTGTCTCTGTTTCTCTCTCTGTGTTACACACACACACGCGTGCTGGAGAGCACCATCCCCTCAGCCTAGGCCTGTTTGAAAGACCTTAAGTATTCACAAGTCTTTTCCATCATTATTGCAAATAATATATAGATAGTTCTGTGCCCTCTGATTATTTGATTAAATGTATACAGACATTTACAAGATAGGATTATAGTAAAAAGGCACATTTCTTTTGTTAGGAGTGTTTTATGTAGATTTTCTCTAGTCAAAAGTAAATGCAGTAAATAAAAAAGTATGAGTGATGTTTACTTCTTTTAGAATGGTAGTTCACTTGCCTTGCTGAAGTTTCTCTGATGTATTGTTTTTCTGTTTAGGAAACAGTAGCAAACTCACAATTACCTTTAGCAGTGAGATCAGGGAGAATGTTTCCAGGGATAATGGAAATCTATCTATAATTCAGGTATCTCATTTACTTGATAGCTCTGGCCTGCTCCACCATAAAATCATGTACAGGACTGGCAGCACAAAGATCAATTTTGACTTCTTTGCCTGCTTTTGCATGCTGCTTGATGAGTTGCCAACAAGAATTGAAATAGAAAAGCAAACAGCAGTGGGCAAGAAGAGATGACCTGGATAATTTTACAATCTGAGAACAGCTCCGACATTTGAGAAAGTTGCCAATATTTAGAGGTTTCAACTGATATAACATGCAAAGATTCTCCTATAAAAGACAGCTGTTTTAAAACATTTTATACCCATGACTCAGTAGTTTACTTGTGGGTACAGTTTAAGGAGTCAAATAGGTTACATATGTCCTAATCATCTTATTAGTAACGTCCATATTTCTGAGTCTTATGTGATACTGACAGTGAACTGGTCTCAGATATGAGTCTGGGCTAATGAGAAATGATGTTTTACTGTGTTAGGGGCTCTTCTGTAGACTGATAGACACAGATGTAAGCTTTTTGTGCAGGTTCTGTTACTGGCACTAAACCTTACATTTATTTAGTACTTTGTAGTTTTCCCAGCACCTTCAAGCACATTACCTCATTTGATGAGTGAGATGCACTAATTATTAATTAGCTAGCTTCTTCTTAAATGCTCTTGGTTTAGAATAAAACTTAATTCTTCCTAAATTCAGTTTATGTGGCAGGTGATACTCACATGGCATCATGTAGGTATATTTTGAGAGGTTACAGATCAGATTTAAATGAACAAATAATGATATTAGTCCATGGTATTTACCTTCAAATAGAACTTTTTTTAAAAATGCAATATAGCTTTGTATTTATCACTGAAGAAATACAGAGGTAAGTCTGTCCAAAAACATATGTATTATGATTTTCTAGATTTATTTGTACCCTAGAATTTCTATTAGTCCTTTTTTTAAAAACATTTAAACGTTTATAATTTTTCATAATGTGGTGCCTTCTGGGAGCCATCCACCATTTGCACACAACCCCAGTGCAGATTTAGCAAGCAACCACTTCCTGGAAACGTGAATGGCATTTGTGGAGCAAGATAATACACAACCTCGTTTTTTTTTCCATACTAATGTCTTTCATTTGCTAGATCCCATTCATCATATTCCTTTTAACATTGCTCCATCACAGAACTGCCAGCTATGTGAACAAGATAATGCTTTCTCTTTCTTGAACTGAAAAGGTTGCATCTTCTAGGCTCGGAGGAACAATGGGAATAGGCTTTTCCATAAGAACATCTTTACTTACCTTTCAATGCTGGATTATACTGCAACTCTTACTACCTAAGCTTTAATTTTTCTTGATTATTGCTCTAACATGCAACAGTGTCAGAGAAGCAAGGCAAGCACTGTTTAATACCTGTTTACTGAGCATCAGCTGAGCACAACACACACTTTTTTGGGGGGAACTTCATTAATGCATCCCACCTGGATCCTTCATCCAGGCTCTCAGAGCTTCCCTTCCTTCCTTGTCAGATTCAGAATTCGAGTGCATTAATGCAGAAGTTTCCAGGATTTAACGGATCCTAGGGAGAGGTATCCAATGATGTTTCAGAGACAGAACAGGCTCTAGAGAATTTTATTGTGGGAGAATGTGTTTGATAGATTCTGTTGACTTTAACTTTATGGATTTGTACTTTCACTACATCAGAGAACCATCAGAAGTACAGGCAGTGGTCTGTAAGAACACTTTCAAGTATTTCTTCTAGCAAATGGCTGAAGGAGAAGAGGAAATGTAAGCTATTTACACTGGAACACTTGACCAGATCTCAGAATATGGGGCAGCAAGGTTTTCAGACAGGCATTCCTTACATTACAAAAATGTGAAGAGGAGTTGCCATGTTTATCAGAATTTTGCACATGGGACAGATTTAAAGCCATGTGTCTTTCATTCTAAGTGGTTCTCTCACTCTTCAAAATACTTGGAAGATTAAAAAGAAGGGCTATGTCTGTCTGTCTGTCTCTCTCTTTCTCTGTCTCTCTCTCCCTCTCTCTCTCTGTCTCTCTCTCCACGCCTTCCCTGTGTGTCTGTGTGTGTGTATGTGTGTGTGTGTGTGTGTAGAGAGAGAGAGAGAAATGAATTATATGTTTCCTTAAGTTAAATTTAATGATCAGATATCTCACCTATATTCTTACACTTTTCTATTTTTCACAGAACATACAACCACAGGCATTTAAATGTTAGTCACCCAAAACTCCAGATGCTAAGTAGTGAAAGTTTATATTCTGCCAGCATATCAGACTCTATAATGAGTCTGATTTGGTTTAATTCCTTTCTACTGTTTAGTCATTTGATGAGCTGCAGATGGAAATTTAAGCCAAAGCCATAACATTTCAGCTAATACTTTTTATGCTGCTGTAAGAATTTGTTGTCGTGTCAATTTAAGGGAGCTGCAATCTTTTTTGAGAAGGCATTCAAATCTGCATTAAGTGCTTTTACCAACTCTAATTTGATATACAACTCTGACTGCTTCTGCTGTTCTTAATCAATTGCAAAGTGCAAAGTAGTTTAGCAGTGGAAGACAGCTTTGAAATTCCAGGATTTCTCAGCCAGTGCCACAAGCACAACATCATGGAAATATACAATTAAATTTACATTAAAAATGTGCCCTATGCTTAAGAAACACTAGGCCAACTTCTTTGAGCTTAGCCTTAAATAGGTAAATGTGTATTTTGGCAGCCATGGAAAGAATAGGGTATTAGATTAACTAGGGCATACTTTGGTAAAATTCCATTGGAATGTTATGTTTATGCAGGAGAGGTTTGGCCAATCAATAAAATGGTTTATTTTGTAAGTCAAATCAATAAAGTGTTTCAACTGTACAAATACAAGATTGGGTTTTTCTTCTCTGTTTTTCTGTCCTTTTTCTGTGTGTGACCTTGTCTGTCTCATTCTCTCATTTTCTTATACGAAAGGAACAAACCTGACACTTGTCTGTCACTGATTAATGTGAAGGGCTTTGAATACTTCCACTGAAAAATGAGGTTTCGGTAAACATCATGATACTCATCAGTTATTTCTCCTGCACCATTAAAGCCAGACTGAAAGAGGTTGAGTTGTACATTATTGAACTTGACTGATAACTAGAGGCTGGATCTCAAGCCTAACTTTCTAAGGCTGGTCAGCTTCTTGGACTAGCTTGCTTTTCAGTATTCTGAATTAGAAAAAGTTGTCACACTACACAGCCTTTCAGATTCTCTCTGTTGTTACTTTTTGCAGTAAAGTCACTGTATATCTAACTTAGTAAATCTGAACAGGGTTGTTTCCAATCTGAAGTGTTAGTATTCTTGGTCTGGAGACAGTCATTTTTTATTTCTACAAAGTGAGATATGGTGTTTATGGAAATTGCTGGCATTCTGAAGGTTTTTAAATATATGATGATACAGCTAAAGGATACTCTCCTAGGTTTCAGTAGGTATCATGTTTCAGTTGAACCATGTTGAAATAAGAAAGGTCATAAGAATGCAAGAGGCTATTAGAAAATCTGTCTGAAACGTCGTTTGGTTCACCTTTACTTAATGCCTACAGCTTAAGCTCTGTAACAGCATTGAAGAATTTAAAACAGAAAGTTGCTCTAGGTGAACAGATTGCCTGTGAACATAGCAGACTGTAACCAGTAAGTTTACAACTTAATGTTTACAAGTAAGAGCACCAATTAAAAGACAAATTGAAGTTTTGTTTTTTCTTAAGTCTGCTTTTCAGCTTTTAGTTTCTGAACACTGCCTGTTTAACAAATCTCCCCTAAAAATGAGGCCTTACAATTGAATGACGACATGGACTTAGCTATAGTATCACTTGTTCTAACACCCCTAAAATTAATCTACTTTTTTTTTTTTTTTTTTTGAGACAGAGTCTTGCTCTGTTGCCCAGGCCGGAGTGCAGTGGTGCAATCTCGGCTCACTGCAACCTCCACTTCCCGGGTTCGAGCAATTCCCATGCCTCAGCCTCCCAAGTAGCTGGGATTACAGGTGCCCACCACCATGCCCTGCTAATTTTTTTATATTTAGTAGAGACAGGGTTTCACCATGTTGGTCACGCTGGTCTTAAACTTCTGACCTTAAGGGATTACAGGCATGAGCCACTGCGCCCGGCCAATCTTCTACTTTCCTAATCAGAAATTCAGCTTCCTTAGGGAGTTTTGAGGGTCACACACTGTGTATTTTGTTACACTTTCCTCATGATTTGGTGGTGGCCCAGAGGCCTGTTGTCAGCTTCTCTTCCAGGTTGAGGGTGCAGGACAACCTGTCTCCCTTCTGTTTTACTTGATTGAATACAGCTGCAAGAAAATAGGAAAATCAGAGAAGTGTTTGTGTCTTGCCTGCTATGTTTCATTTATAACAAACCCTCAGTGCTTATCATTATAGGAAAGCTAATCCAATTGATGCCAATTGAGGGATCGATTTTGAAGGTGTGTAAAAACCTGGCCCATTTTCATCTGGCAGAGTAAACTACTTTGTTCTCTCAGCTAACAATTTAAAATGCTTGAGCTTTAAGAAAGATCAAAATTATAAGTGAGAATGAAGATTCTAGCACATTTTAAATATCAGAAAGTCCATTTTATCTTAGCTTCTTTTCCTTTCTTTTGTTATCTGTTAACCATATCAATTCTTAGTACCACTTTCTAGAGGGGGAAGAGGAATTGACATTTAAATTATATTATCTACAATTAGTCAACCACTTTATGAAAAGAAGGAAGAAGGGAGGAAGGAAAGGAAAAGAAAGGGAGGGAGAGAGAGAAAAAATACAAATTAGAAATGATTAATGTAGGATTTTGAAATCAGTGACTTTCATTTCTAAATCCCTTGTTACTAATCAGAATTCAGTAACATACAGGTTTAGTGTTATGGTTATTGCATAGAACATATTTTTGCCATTTAGTTATTTGAAAGGTGTGCCATTTTAGAATACTTTTGCTGTAAATGATAGCATAACCTCAGAAGGGCTGAAAGAATAAAGACTTTTAATTAACTTGCCCAACCCACAGCCTGGAGATGAGAGGTTCCAGGTGGGCTTAGAAGCTCAAAGATGCTCTAGACCATCCAATCTTTGGACTGGTCACTACACAATCACAGGATGGTTACCTCAGTTCCAAATAGCTTTGCTTCACTTAGGAAGGAAGGAGGCCCAGGTTAGGGCTTTCTTCTAACAAGATTGTTTTGATAAAGGCCCCAGCAAACTTCCTCTTACTTCTCTCTGATAGGAACTGGGTCACATGCCTACCTTGGCAAAGTTGAATGGAATAGCCAAGTTGACTTAGATGAATCATGGTTCAGGCCCTAGCACTGGGCTGGGTCCACCTTTTGTGAGACAAGGGACTTCTACCTGTCACCTGAACAAAACAGAGATTCTTATACCAAGGAAGAATGATAGACAACCAGTAGTGCCATTAACTAAAAAAATTAAAAAAACAAAACTGTACAGCAGTATGTATTAGTCTGTTTCCACACTGCTGGTAAAGACATACCTGAGACTGGGCAATTTACAAAAGAAAGAGATTTATTGGACTTATAGTTCCACTAGGTCTTGCAGTGCTTAAATAACAGTAGCTAGCATTCATGAAGGACTGCCATGTTTCAGCCACAGTGCTAAGCACTCTCTCATTTAAACTTCCTCACATCCTGTTGAGGGAAATACCATTTTGTAGAATAAAAACCAAATGCTAATAAAGAAATAAGAGGCATCCACAATCAGTAAGTGATGGTGCCCAGATTCCAATCTGCTTCTGTCTCTAGAGCCTCTCTTCTTGTTGAGGGAGGCTCGTGATTGTGAGGGGAAGCCTCACAATGATGGCAGAAGGTGAAAGGCTTGTCTGACATGGCAGCAACAAGAGACAGAATGAAAGCCAGGTGAAACGGGTTTCCCCTTATCAAACCATCTGAGGTCGTGAGACGGATTCACTACCACAAGAACAGTATGGGGGAACTGCCCCCATGATTCACTTATCTCCCACCAGGTCCCTCCCACGTTATGGGAGTACAATTCAAAATGAGATTTGGGTGGGGACACAGAGCCAAACGATATCACAGTAAATGACTATTATTAGAAACTCAACACCTGTTGTATAACAGGTTTTTGCATTAAGGGCAATAATATTAGCTGATCTTTATAAGCACTTATAAAGTGTCAAGAGATGTGTTAAACGCTATATATGTATCATTTCCTCTGATCTTTACCATGACACTGTTTTACACGTGGGGAAGGACGCAGGAACCATTTGTAAGTGATGGAGCTAGGATTCTAACCTAGACTCTAGAATAAACACTACACTGTGCTGCCTCTCATTGTCATTGGCAAGATAAAGATATTGGCTAAAAGCAGGTGAAACTGATGAACCTCTGGTGGGAGTAGAATTGTATTGACCTGTATTTCCTAGTAGGTTACCACAGTGGTATTTGTCTAAAAGCAGTGGCAAAGACTTGAAAGTAGCCCCCAACAAAAAATTCTGTATTTCTTTGCCTCCAGTTTCAAAAAAGGAACATTTCCTAATGTTTTCTTTGTTATGCTCCCTCAAAAAGAAGTGGAGTCTTTCTATGTATTAAAAAAGCAGGCCAGGCGCAGTGGCTCACAACTGTAATCCCAGCACTTTGGGAGGCCAAGGCGGGTGGATCATGAGGTCAGGATATCGAGACCATCCTGGCCAGCATGGTGAAACCCCATCTCTACTAAAATACAAAAAATTAGCCGGCTGTGGTGGCGAGCACCTATAGTCCCAGCTACTCTGGAGGCTGAGGCAGGGGAATCACTTGACCCTGGGAGGTGGAGATTGCAGTGAGCCCTCAAGATCGTGCCACTCTACTCCAGCCTGGCGACAGAGAAAGACTCCATCTCAAAAAAAAAAAAAAAAAAAAAGCAAATTATAAGAAAGAATATTTTTAGATCAGACACTTGAGCCCCTTAAGATTGTACCCAGGCCAGGCACGGTGGCTCACACCTGTGATCCTAGCTCTTCAGGAACCTGAAATGGGAGAAGTACTTGAGGCCAGGAGTTTGAGACCAGCCTAGTCAACACAGTGAGATCTCATCTCTTTTGTTGTTTAATAAATTTAAATTTTAAAAAAGTAAGACCAAAAAAAAGATTGTACCCAGTTCTCAATTGGAAGAAAAAAGAACCACTAAAGAATATGTAGATCTATTGAAATCTGTTAGGTTAAAATTAACAAGTTCAGTATTTATTTGTTTAATGCTGTTCAACAATAGTAGATGAAATGCCCTTAATATTTCCCTTAGATACAAAAGGAAAAAATGTTTTCCTGTTTTCAGATATTTCCATTTCGGTTGGAAATACCAATATTTTCCAGTGAGGTTTATATTTTAATCTTATTATTCAGATTTAGCCATTAATTGGAAAGGGCTTTATTACTGACTCAATTTCCCTATCCACGGCCTCTCTAAGCTAGGTCTTATAATGGTTAAATAAGAATAGCTAGCGTTCATGAAAGACTGCCATGTTTCAGCCACAGTGCTAAGCACTCTCTCATTTAAACTTCCTCACATCCTGTTGAGGCAAATACCATTTTGTAGGATAGAAACCAAATGCTAATAAAGAAATAAGAGGCATCCACAGTAAGTGATGGTGCCCACATTCCAATCTGCTTCTGTCTCTAGAGCCTCTCTTCTTGTTGGCAGCCCAGTTAGAGCCATTCCCACCCCACTTTTCCTCTTTCATTTCCCACCAAAACATCTGCAAAAGCCAGATCCTTGCTTGCTCGACCTTCAGTGCAAGCTTCTGGCTGCTATCCCAGTTGCTCAGGGGACTTCTGGAAAGGATTTCTTCCTGGAAATAGGAGAAATGCATCTTTTGCCACCCCAATAGACTTGCTGCTTCCAGCCTCTGCACATAATTTGTGTAGGTGGCTGAAAAACAAAACAAAATTAGAATAATCATCTGAGATGATTTTAAACTGAACTTGAGCCAAGTTTCCTGCCCTTAAGAGTGTCAAGTGAAAAACATCTATATAAATCAATAATTGCAATAAAATATGATCAGTAATCAATCCCATGGAATATTAATTGTATATATGTAAGAGTGACTGTTATATTTTCACTATTTTTTCCCTGTGATTTCATCTTTCTTATCCAGGACCCTTACTGGGCTTAGTTCCTCATCAGTAATGCTGAATTTTGCTATTAGTCAGTCCTAGGCAAGAAACTAGATTTTTTTTCAACCCTTCATTGTTGTTCTTCCAAATTGCTGCTAAAACTTGTCTTTTTTCCCCTCCTCGAATGACATCTCCCACATCTGGATCTTCGTCACCATCACCTCTGCCAAGGCCTGGTTCCAGGCCTGCATCACCTCCCGTTTGGAGTACTCACAACTCCTTCTCGCTGGCTATCTGCTGCTGCTGCCTCTCCAGGACAGTCTTTCTGGGTAGTCCTTCCCATAGCTTTGAGCATTGATCTTCACCTTTTTACTCTTATAATTGTGCATCAGCTCCCATAGGCAGGGATTGCATGACAGATGCTTTTGATGTATGTCAATGGTTGCAAGCACACTGAATAATTAAAATATCATCGTGGGAGTCATCATCTGAATTAATTTCATTGATGAATATATCCAAATCATTTGTTTTGGTAGGTACAAGAGTTCTGTGGGATGCAGAAATGGAGTGAATCTTTGACTTCGTAATCTGTGATCCAAATACCAATAATACCCTTGGAGTATTAGTCACGGTCATTGGCCAGAGATGAGGTGGAAGTATTATTGTGGTACTACAAACACAATTTAAGTTAAAAGGAATAACATCTGCTACTCTATGTTTTTATGCTGGTGAGATTTAAACAGGCTAGATTTGACAAGGCATAATGTAGAAATTGAGGAAAAGCTTGCTGAAAGTTAAGACCAAAAGCTAAGTATAATGCTCTGGTTAATATATTAAATGAGCTCAGGCAGAGGATACAACTACTCATGAAGTGTACACACTCCAGTGATGGAAGACCCACTCAACAATTCTCAAGTGTCCCTCGTACACAAAACAACAGCCATCAAACTGGCCCAATGAGCTCATTAAATATCATATTGTTCTGCCAGACAAGGCCCTTGTTTTAGGGAGTGACTAAGAGACTGTCACTTCTTGGGCCAGGAGAAAAGGATAGAGATAAATTGTTGATGCTGTTCCTAGGACATCCCTCCCCATTTCAGTCTATGTCTGATTGGTCTATGTTTTGTATTGAAAGATGACAACTCAGCTGATTTATTCAGCTCAGTGTTTTCATGAAGTTCTTGCTATTGACCTACACAAGAGACAGAAAGTTAGAATGTTCTTTGTGGATAGGGCTAAGTTAATACCAAAGGATCTACCCTAGCCTGATGCTGCTGGGGCTGGCAAAGTTATGTGGGCTCAGAAGTTGAATCCAAGCCTCTATCTCCTCCACTTTAACTGGAAAGTTAACACAGTCCGGAAGAGTCAGCAAGGAGTATCAGCTCGTTTGGGTTATTTGCTTTTATTTTTCCTGCTGAAAACAGAAGTGAATTACACTCTTCACTGAATCCTGCTGCAGAGGAAAATGATGCAACACTGGTCACATGACACAAAGATAAAATGCCTTTTATGCAAACCTAGTTCTTCATTGTGTTTCCATGTAAGGAGAGGTTCAATACCGACACTGCAAAGCAACACAAAATTGCAGTTCTTAATCTTGGATCCTTTTCTACGTGGAGAAGCCATGATATTTTACTTTGTTTCTGTCTCTTTTAAAATTTTTCTGCCTTTTTGACCACAAGATTCATCAATTTTTATGTAATACAAAATATAGAAAGAAATGATACAGGCTCATTTGATTTACTTTTGACTAAACAAGGGTTTTTTTCTATGTGATTTGGGACTGTTACGATCATGTGCTTTGCCTCAGCCACATACTTGCTATGTGACCTTGAGCAAGTTACTTAAATCCTGATTCCTAAAAAAGAGACTCTACTTGATATGTATGATATATACATATCATATATGTCATATATATGTATGATATATATATGCATAGCTACATCATCATATATATCTCTATAAATAAATATGTTTATACCTACTCATAGACCCATACAAATAAAGGAGTTGACATTTATGAAGTGTTTGGCATATTCACTATTGCACTTGCTCAAATAAATGGTAGCCATTGTTATTAGTAATTTGCCTAATTAATGCTTGTCTAAATCCTTCTGTAAATGAATGGTTTTGTCATGTTTGCTCATTGCCAAGACAGTGTGACCAGGAACCAAAGAGTCTTGGAGCTTTTTGTGACATCTTCTTGACTTGGGGATCTGAACTTTACCACTCCCTAGAGAGGACATTTTGGTAGCAGGGTACATTTCTGGAACTTAGGAAAATTAACCATCTAAAGATGTCCAAGCTAGAATGTGTTCCTTCTAAATTCAGAGCTATGTATGGTGGTTGAAAATATAACAAGGCTATAGTGTATGCTACAGTTGCAGCACTTTCTATAAGCATTATATGAATTAAGCCTGAAGCATGAGGTTTCTGGACTTAGACCAAACTCTTCTCCTGTGTATGAGTTCAAGTATCACTCTGAGTGACCCACTTCCACTTCCCCATCCCCTACCCTTTCTACATACTTCCACTGTGGCAATCGTGGCGTTTTTGTAACTGTGCTTTGCCTGTTTGAGTCCCATGGCTAAGAATCAACCATCTTTTCATTTTTCTATTCTTCAGCACATCTTAGGGTACATTGGCTCTTGTGAATAATCTGTTAAATGTTGACTGAGTGAATAAAATCACTCGAGTGGGTGTGGGAGGTCTATGGCTAACCTTTGCTAGCATGTCTCCCCGACAGTGGATGAGCACCCAGCAAGCAGTGACAGTGTTTTGTCTTTTGGGGTCTATCTTTTATTCCAAGCAGGAACTCAGTGTCTAATCTTAGCTATAAAGCCTCTTTCCTCTGTAACTGTCACCTGTTGTTTTGTTTGAGTGAATTCAACAAGCTAAATTGTACCATTGTGTTAACAGAACTCTGGGCAGATATATCCGTGAAACGAAAAGTGTAGAGTGAAACGATGTTTTATTTGTATAATGATCAGCCAACTTGAGGAAACATTTTGCAGAGAAATTGTTTGTTTTTAAATCATTCCGCACTGTCAAGAATTGCTCTCTGTAAAAATATTAACTTTTTTCTACATTTACCTAAATGTCATTTATGTTACAAGGATTTAACTTACTTTTAAACCTTCTAGCCACTTTTGCCAAATTGGAAGGAAACCGTGCTCAGTGAAGTCTACTGAGCTAGTTTAATTCTTTACTGACAAGGTCTTTTTTCATGAGGGGGAATGCTGCTGTTTATATTTATTTGGAGACACTGATGGCCTTACTAGAAAAAAAATCTGAATGTAAAGATTTTATCTTGATGATTAAGGTACATGTACTCAAATAGCTGCCCAAATTGGACATGCTTGAATAAGCTTCATGAAGTGCCTGAGAGTGAATCAACAGTCCTCCCTTTCCCTTCTTATCAATTATTAAATGCTTACATGTATAGAGTACTGTGGTACATAGAGTACACAGTGATTCAGCAGGCACAGCTCCTGCCTTCTCTGGGCTTCACAATCAAAGACAGCCTACTTTGATGAAAGGAAAGATATAAGAAAGTTGCAGAGAGAACATAAATAGGTGCTCTGCCTGTGCCAGGCATTGTACTGGGACCTAGTGACACTGACCTAAATAATCATTTAGAGAAGGAAGTGATTCATCATTTTAAGAGAGAGAGAAGAGGCTGAGGGATAGTTACACAGAGGCTATGACATTTGAACTTGAAGAATGTCACAGAGAATAGGGGGAAAGGCAGAGGGAAGAGAAGAGCATGAGCAATTGCAGGGAGTTGGGGAGGTGCCTGAGGGAATGACAACTGGATCCCAAGGTCCCTGAAGGAGTGACAGATGGTGTATACAAAGGCAAGTTGGGTCAGATGACAGGGAGCATGGGAGGATCTGCTGAAAGGTCTGGGCTTATTCTGAAAGCACTGGGCAGCCTCATCAGTTTTTAAGCAGGGAACAGCATGATCACATCCCAGCAAATTCAGGGACTGGAGAATGGCGGTAGGGCCAATCACTGCGAGGATGCCCCAGGAAAGAGACAGCAAGGACTCAAAATAAAGCAGAGGAGCTGGATAGAAGGGAACAGATTCAAGCCAGTTGTCTGGGGTAGAATTGCCAGGGTTTGGTGTCCTCCCTGGGTCCAGCCTGTGTTTCATTTTAATGTATGATAAAAACATGCATCATTATGTAGCTCAAGCAAGCTGCTTTAAAAAAATAGGCAGAAGCAATTATTTGATGAACAGTGTTTTGCATTATACCTTGGCTAGAAAATATGCTCTTTAAATAGAATATTTTTGTTGAGGGTAAAAGGTGATGGCAGGGTTCTCTCTTGACAATGCTCAATTGACTTAATGCACCAAATTAACACGGTGGTGTGGTACAGCTGCTGTGTAAAGCCCCCATTATATTCATTTTCTAGTTAGTCCCAAGTTATAGATTGGCAGAGATTTTCTTTGGTTTTGTTTTTCAAGGAAATACACATTTTAGATGGCCAGATGACCTTAACCCATTTAAATGTCAAACAAATACCTAATGGATACTGCATAGCCTGTTGGATTACTTTGGGATAGTTTCAGAGTATCAATTCATCTAAGTTGTCTAACCACTTTTTACATATTATAGTCTCTCAGAAAAATGTAGTGTAATTTTCATAGAAAACAAAGTCATCTTGAAGGCTCCCAAAGATAGCACCTCTTAAGAAACAAGTTCAAGATGATCTCTGTCAGCTGCTTTTATTGTATTCAGAATTCTGTATGGCTTGGTCCTGCTGTGACACACAGGCATTAGCAATTGTTTCACTTTCTTTCTGTCCTTCAGGGAGAGCAGTGTGCTTTCCTGGGCCATGTATAGTTGTATAATAAATCCCTCCTGGAGAAAATATCTCCTAGTCTTAGGGGAATTTTCAAAAGCATATTTTGCTCTGTTTGTATGCCACTTCCAACTCCATCCCATTAGGCTAGTTGAATCAGATTCTCCCAATGCCTCCTCCCCACCCTTATGCGAGGAAGTTTTGGAAGTCATGTTATCATTATGGGCAGACAGGGCATGACAGTGACTACTTCAGAATGCCACACAGTACTCTGGTGACAATTATTAAGTAATGGCATTACATCAGTCATCACGTAAGAAAGTGAGACAGAGGTGCACCTAAGTCTTCATAATGAAGCAACAGGTTGTAAACCTTACACCTGTACTATCTTGTACACTCTCAGCTCTCTGAATGAATATTGCAAAATAAAGAGACTTAAAATTAATTTTTAATTATATCCACTACATACAGCATTTTAAGAAGACCCTTACAACATAACATGTCAACAGACCCTGAAAAGCAACAATGAGGATTATTCAGGGAAACAAACCTATACCAGTACAGTTGAGAACAGAGGTAATAATTTAAATTGAGAGGTTATACAGCCATAAAACTCCATTCATGTAGATACATACTTAATTATTTCCATTTCCTTCTGATTTGGGAGCTCAAAATTATTTTATCCCAGGATATAGTTGGGTGAGGAAAATGACCGTTTCCCTTGTATTTGGTTAAGGGAGGTTTTGTGGCATAAGTGGGATTTTTGTAAGGTCTTTGAAGGAGAAGATGGGTTGGCAGGATTGAAGGAAAAGATATGTCAAGCAAAAAGTGTGTAGTTGGGAGAGGAAGAAGCAGAGGAAGGGAGTGGTAAAACGGCTGGCAAGAGCGGATGGAAGGGAATTAAAGAACTACCTATTGGAATGAAAAAGAAGCCCAGCAAAAAACCCTACAAACATTTGCCAGTTTAGCTCTCTGCTTAAATATTGGCCTTGTTTTCCCCAGCGCCTGAATTACTCCTGAGTTTTCAGATGGATGCTCATTCTGTGAGACCAGTATACTATATTTACAAGATGTAAATGATTCTGCTGTAGTAGTACTGTATGTCAAAATAGTGGTTTTGCTAATACAGGTTTGTATCAGGAAATCACAATTTTTCAATTCAGTTGTACCAGCTTTCCTTTTTATATAGATGTGGTTTTTAAAAATTAAGGATTTCAACAAATCAACCAATATTCATTGAGGAGCCACTGTGTACAAAACACTGCAGCAGAAGCCATGATAATATGCAAAGTATGAGGTGCTTTCTACAAAGAAGGAGGCAAGGTGGAAATCCATGTGATATTCAGGAAGAATGAAGATGTCAGTATAGGAGCTAGCACAAGACAATGAGTGATCAACTGTAATGTGGATGATACGGTTAGAGCTAGAGGAAGACTAAGATGTTTAGAAAATTTTTCCCTAGTCAGTTTTATATTTTTGGTTTTGTAATAGATTTGGGTGCCATATAGATGTATTTAATATCGGAAACCTCTTTTATGGTGTTTTTTCTGCTCAACTGCTAGGAAGCAATCTGGTATGGCAGGAAGAATACAAACTCTAGAGGTGGAAAAACTATATTCTAGTCCCTTTTCTTGGCATTTATTGAGCATACTGTCTTTGACAAATTACTTCAGCGTTCTCTTCTAGAGAGTGGACATAAAGGTGATGACCTCCCAGTCTCACCTGGCCTGATACTTTTTGAAGTGATTAATAAATGTTATTGAATCAATAAATCAATATTTCTAATCACTTATTTGTGAATATACATGACTACATGCATTTACTAATTCATAAAGACACAACACTGTAGCTTTTTCTGAACAGTTTCTCATGTTTATCTGCAAAATTATTCCCTGTGTGTCTAAGTTTTATTAAAAAGCATTAATTGGTCTAAAACAGTGTGCCCAATGCAATAGGCACACATGTAATTCTAAATTTTGTAAGCCACATTAAAAAGAGCTTAAGGCCGGGTGCAGTGGCTCATGCCTGTAATCCTAACACTTTGGGAAGTTGAGGTGGGCAGTTCACAAGATCTCTAGTTCAAGACCAGCCTGGCCAACATGGTGAAACCCCGATTCTACTAAAAATGCAAAAATTAGCCGGGCATGGTGGCAAGCGCCTGTAGTCCCAGCTACTCAGAAGGCTGAGGCAGAAGAATCGCTTGAACCCAGGGGCGGGAGTTGCAGTGAGCTGAGGTCAGTCCACTGCACTCCAGCCTAAGTGACAGAGCGAGACTCCATCTTAAAAAAAAAAAAAAAAAAAAGAGCCTAAAAGCATTGAAATTTTCATAATTTATTTTATCTAATTCAGTATATCTAAAATGTTATTTCAACATGTAATCAACATTAACTGTTAATAAAATACATTCCTTTTTTGAGGAATTCAGATTTCAGTGTGTATTTTACATCATCAGCATATTTAAATTTGAACACCAAATTTATCCAAAACACTTGATCTGTATTTGGATTTAATAACATTTACAGTTGAAAAAGTACTTTCATATATGCAAATTTGTCCAAACATACTTAAAACATTTCCAATAACTGAACCAAGTGTCAGTTTTTAAGTTTGAATTTAAATTAATAACAATAAAAATAAAAATTAAGTTTCTGTCTGGGCACAGTGGCTCACGTCTGTAATCTCAGCACTTTGGGAGGCCGAGGCAGACAGATCACCTGAGGTCACTAGTTGAAAAACCGCCTGGTCAATATGGTGAAACTCTGTCTCTACTAAAAGTACAAAAATGAGCCAGGTGTAGTGGTGCAGGCCCATAGTCCCAGCTACTTGGGAGGCTGAGGTAGGAGAATCACTTGAACCTGGGAGGCGGAGGGTGCAGTGAACTGAGATCACACCACTGCACTCCAGCCTTGGGTGACAGAGCAAGACTCCATCTCAAAAAAAAAAAAAAAAATTAACTTTCTTGGTAACACTGACCACATTTCAAGAGCTAAACAGCTATATGTGGTTAATAGCTCCTGTATTAGACCACAAAGGTAGAATTATTTCAGATTGTTTTCTCAGGAAGTCCCAGACTTAGACAGAAGAGTTGTCTTATAAGATAAAATAATGACATTCTGAGACTGGATTTTATTTTGGGAGTTGTCTGTTACTGACTATGCTTAATAATGACTTCCGACACTCCTCAGCTTATCTTTTGGCCTGCTAGATTTATGAGATATCCTTTGAATGAAGCTCTCTAGGTTACTTGGCCTAAAGAATGTATAGATACTAATAGAATGCTGCAGGGCAATTGCTGTTTCTTCATGTGTGCACCTGACTTCATCGTCTTTGCAGACGAACTGTCTGGGTCTCAGGCTGTGTTAGTGGTCCAAGGTCACATGGCTCGTTAATGGCAACATCAGCCTATGAACATGGACTTACAGGTCCATAATGCCACAGGGTCCTTACTTGGCCTTATTTAAGTGCAGGTGCCTCCCTGCTGCCCCACTGTGAACACTTAGAGTCTTCCCTGAAGGAGGACGCTTTTTTGGGCTATGTTTTTTAACTCTCAAAAATACCATCAACTCAAAATACAAGGTGAAATTTGGTAAAACACATGAGGTAGACTAGGTTGCCTCAAAGAATCCTTCTTGGATAAAACAGGATTGTGGGATGGGGGTGTTAGGCAAAGAGGCCTTAGTAGTAAAATGTTGTGTGGCTCTGTGCCTTCTCTGTGCTCCTTCACTGCACTTTTAAAGGCAAAATTTAACTTGACAGAAAAACAGCCATTACTATATAGCCTCCAAAATAGTGGTGCTCTTACTACAGACATTTCTGTGTATAAATTTTTCCTTTGGATTTGCTTCTAAATAAAACCAGTAAAGATAATTCATAAGCACTGGGTGCTAATGGCTATGGAATACTTAGCTGAATGGTTCTCTGAGATTCAGTATATTCAGTTGTTAGTGTTGAATTCTGTATCCTTCTCTAAAAAATATGAGCCAGTTCTCTGAACTCCTGGCATTAACCATTTCATCGGAATTAACATACTTCATGGGAAAGGTTAATGTTCTAAAGACCAGTCAGAACTTCCATTCTTGTTTGGTCCAGTCTCTTGGGCCTAGGGCAGGATCTCAGTCCAAACCTATAGCCTCCTATACGTTGTATTTAATAATAAGCTCCACTCTGGAACATGTGCCTTTGCAAATTCTGGGCACTTAAATTGTTGTCAAAAACAGCATCTCATGCTCAGATGCCCCCAACGACTGCCATTCCTTTCCAAAAACATTTGAAATCTATCCTCAGTTGCCACTTAAAAATATAGGAACATAGAACATCCAGCAACAATCAGTCAAACCACTTCATGAGAGAATGCTGAAAGTCCGTTACTGACCCTCTCTTGACTTTTCATTCACCATGCTGTGGCATGATGTAGTGAGATTAGATATACTAACTCATAATCTTTGTTTAAAAGATGCTTTCTGGCTGGGCATGGTAGTTCACGCCTATAATCCCAGCACTTTGGGAGGCCAAGGTGGGCAGATCACCTGAGGTCAGGAGTTCAAGACCAGCCTGGCCAACATGGTGAAATCCCGCCTCTACTAAAAATAAATGACAATTAGCTGTGTGTGGTGACATGCGCCTGTAATCCTAGCTACTCGGAAGGCTGAGGCAGGAAAATCACTTGAACCCGGGAGGTGGAGGTTGCAGTGAGCTGAGATCACACCACTGCACTCCAGCCTGGGCAACAGAGTGAGACTCTGTCTCAAAAAAATAAATAAATAAAATAATAAAAGATGCTTTCTTAAATGAAAATAGTTGTTTACTTTTATTCTAACCATGCCTTTAGTGAACAAGTCACTCAGAAGTGAACTCCCACTGTCAGGTTAATTTTATTAAGTTTTTAGAAGTTTTGAATGAAAATATGAAAATCCTGCAGAAGTGTTTATCCTTTACTGTTAACAGGGTGTCATCTTGAACATACCCCACTTTTTTTTTTGTCCAGTACGACTATTCAGGAAATGTTCACAGGGACAGTGAAGGAATTCTGGAAGGTATACTAACTAAATGGCACCGCTTTGTTGTTACTAATTGTATAAACGGTTTTTTAGAATTTATGTATTTATCAAGTGATCGTTTTTTTACGTCTTGTCTTTTGATTTTCTGCATTCAATTTGCTAGGAGTTTAAAAACTAGGCAAAATAAATAAATAAATAAACCTTGCTTGGGTTGTAAATAAGAGTTAGGCTTGAAGTGAGACCTTGCATTAGTCTATGTATATAAAGTACGTAGATTTCTGATACCTATTTGAGGCAGAGAAATGGAACCCCTGAGGCTGTTTAAAGGTAAGAAACAAATGAAGAACAGCAAAAACAAAGCCTAAGTTTTTTTTTGTTAACTTCCTGATTCTTTATTGTGTTTTGAGTTATAGATACAAAGTTACTAGCTAGATAGCTCTGTTTTATTATTTATTTGTTTATTTTATTATTTACTTCTTTATTTAGAGACAGGGTCTTGTGTTGCCCAGGATGGAGTACAGTGGCATGATCATAGCTCACTGCAGCCTCCCTCCTGGGTTCAAGCAGTCCTCCTACCTCAGTCTCCTGAGTAGCTGGGCCCTCAGATGCATGCCACCACTCCCAGCTAATGTTTGTGTTTTTTGTAGAGATGGGGTTTTGCCATGTGCCCAGGCTGGTCTCAAACTCCTAGGCTAAAGTGAGTCTCCCACCTCAACCTCCCTAAATGCTGGGATTACAGGAATAAGCCACCATGCCTGGCCTAAGACGGGAACTATTTTAAACCTTCCTATGCCTTCCTTTGCCTGGGAGGGTGGTTTACTGAATACTCTGTTATCATTTATTATTGAATATCCCCAGGTGCCATCAGTAGCTTTCAAACCTGGGTACACTTATAGAACCTTTCGAATCACTTATAGAACCTTCAAAAAAGACAAATTCTAGCCTTGCCAGGGGTTCAAATTCTATAGGTCTTCATGAGGCCATTGAGTCTGTATTTTTTATAAAGCTCTCTCCATCTTTGGGCAAACTTTGAGCTTTTGTCAGACCTCTTTTTAAAAAATAAGTGAGTTCAACTCAAGAAACAGAATCTGTGCAATAATCCTCCAAAACAGTGTAATTAAAAGACTGAGGGCAACAGAAAGATCAAGTAAGGAGTTACACATATGGAACTGGGGGATATCTATAAACTGAGAAATGGAAATCAGGAAAACTTATTAGAGAAGGAACATTTAGAGTACTTCTAATACATTTAAGTTAGTATATCTTCCAGAATATTTTTCATTAACAAAATCCCCTCAGATTTTTCTCTCCAAGGTTGGGTTTAAGACTGCACCTGGTAATTTATCAGAGAATGGGTGATCTTTGGAGGTTTAAAGTGAGCCTCTGTGTAGGTTCAGACAGTCTGTACCCAATATGTATCATACACCCGGTTAGTAGAATGCAGCTTCAGCAGTAGCTTGCTGTCAGAGGCACCCTGTGCCAAAACAAACCAGTATTTTCCTAGTGGCCCTTCTAGTACACATTTTCAGGTTTCATATGTTTGCTGGATATGTCTTTAGATAATGACATGCTTGACAAATGCTACCTACAACTATAAGCCTATTTAATAGCCAGTACTTCCCGGCACAATGACACATTATCTTTTCAGGGTTCCCTGCCCTTATTATGGTTTCCACAGGGAAGAGGCCAGGCTGCAGATGATGTTTGCTTATGTTGTGCTCCATTTGGTTCCTCCCTTAACACAACCTCAGAGGTTCCTTGTCTCTGAAAGTTTTGTTAATACAAGTGAATGAATCCTGAAAATGGTGAAAATACATAATCCTTTTGGCACTGGCATCTATTGTTAATTGCCATATTTCTGTGAAAATATTTTAACTTTTGTATTCACTGAATTTCTAGGAAGACCATCATGTATATCTCATACAAATAAAATATAACCATTTTATTACTGAAACATTTCACTGAATTTATCACAAACTGGTTCTAAAACCTCAGTTTAGAGAAATGTTGTGTTTATAAGACCAATGATGAAAAAAATAAGAATCATCATCAGCATATGTATCCTCTCACTTCATTTTGACACTTCATTTTGAATGAAATAGGTAGGGTTACAATGTGATCATTTTAAATGGGGACTTCTCCTTTAAGCTGGAAAAAAAATTCTCGAGTTGGTGCACAAAGGTTATTTCTTGCTTCCCATAATAAAACAGAGTGGGTAAACTATACAGTAAAGTAAGTGGATAGAATCCAGTATGCTACATTTATTTTTATTTATTTTATATTTTTATTTTTTTGAGACAGAGTCTCAGTCTGTCACCCAGGCTGAAGTGCAGTGGCACAATCTCGGCTCACTGCAACCTCCACCTCCCTGTTTCAAGTGATTCCCCTGCCCCAGCCTCCTCAGTAGCTGGGATTACAGACACGTGCCACCATGCCTAGCTAACTTTCGTATTTTTAGTAGAGACGAAGTTTCACTATGTTGGCCACCAAACTCTTGACCTCAGGTGATCCACTCACCTCGGCCTCCCAAAGTGCTGGAATCACAGGCATGAGCCACCATGCCTGGCCTAGTAGGCTGCATTTAATGAGAGTAGTTATATGATCTAACCTTTATGCTAATAGGTAGCTATGGTTGGCCAGTAGCCTAAGAACAGTCCTCACGGAAGCAACAAGGTAAACTAAACAGACTCAGGAACTTCCTTGCAAGTTCTAAGCCTGTGAAGGTAGAAGCACTGGGTTCGACTTTCGTTTGCACTTAAAAATGTTTGCAGTCGTGCCATCAGGCCACATAGAAGCAGAAAGGAAACTTTTATGAATATTAGATGAACTGTTAAAGGAAAAAGGAAGCATCAACTTTAAAGTCATTCATTCAAATAATATTTGGGGCTTGTTATGAAACTATCAGTTAAACAAGTCAAGAATCCAGTTTATTTATTAAATTTAGATTATATTAATATAGTTTAAAATATATGACATTTCTTTAGAATCATTGGGGAGCCAACCATTGGTAGGTAAACTTCTTCTAATTATGAAGGTTAGCCCTTGAAATAGCAAATCATTTCAGTTTAATAATGTTGAATAAAGTTTTTTTTCTAAAAAGTATTTTACTATCTCTATATGTATCTGTGGCATAAAATGCTATCATAATTTAACCACAGCTAAATGAATTCAGATCATCAGTGAATGTACTAATTATTAGAGATTTTATAACATATGGATACCTTCAGGGTTTTTGAAATGTGAAGAGCATTCTCTTTTTTATACTAAAATATCTGCAGGCTGCTTTCCTTTCTAAGTTTTATGTCTGCTTTGTGTTTTTGTTTTCTGATTTTTCTATTAATATCAGCCATCAGCTAACAGCTGTCACTTACACTGTCAGTATGCCTGACCTTAGGATACTTCACCTGTCCATGATTTTTTGCTTTTAATTTAACGTATATTAGATGGAGGGACAAGATTATGTCTAATATAGGAGAACATGGGCTTTAAGTGGGGGATAGTCAGGTGAGGTGGAGGGCACCAAAGGTGACTGCACTCTGGAATCCAGCTATGTTTTGGATATGCAGAATATCTGGGTAAAAAAAAATTATGTATACATTATTTGAGGCATCTCTTAAATGTATACAAAGACAAATACTCTAAGGTTCATATTGTTTAGAAGTCACAATTCATATTAAGGAAAGCACTAGAAAAAAAATTAATAAATGTAGTGACACTAGAGTCTGATAAACCTGTATTTTGACCCTGAGCAACCTTATTTTTGTTCTTTCTCGTTGACTCTAAAATGTAGCTGGTAATGCCTACCTTATAAGGTTACTGTGAGGACTTAGTGAAATGATACATGGAAAATGCCTAACTTAGGATCTCAATCAAGGCCAGTCCTCCCTCCTTCAAATGTTAGCTCCCTTTTCCACCTTTTTTCCCCTTCACTTCCCTTGGTATCTATAAAAAGTAGGAAAGAAGAGGATACTTTTTTTTTTCATATTCCTACAAGGCTGTTTTAAGTAATGTTCTTTTAGTTGAATGACAGTCACATCATTTGAGAGGTTAGTCTAATAATAGCACTGGAGACTTGAGGATGACAAAGTGCAAATTTTCAGTTGGGTCTGGAATCCAATTTATTTATTTGTTTGTTTATAATCAACATGGATTTAGGTGAACCCGACCACTTTTGACAGAATTAAAAGGAGAAATTGTAGACTTCTACAATTACATTCACAGGTTTGTGTACTACTGTCTCAGAAACTTAGGAAGCAAAAAATATATATTATAGAGAATATAGTATTACACTAATGAGATAGTGAAGCAGAATTCCATTTTCTTTTTCTTTAATCTTTTTTTAAATTATAGATTTAGGGGTACACATGCAGTTGTGTTACATGGTGATATTGTGTACTAAGGTCTGGGCTTCCAGTGCACCCATCCCCCAAATAGTGTACCTTGTACCCAATAGGTGGTGTTTCATCTCTTACGCCCCTCCCACCTTTTGGATCTCCAGTGTCTTTTATTCCACTCCGTACTGGATTCCTAGTTATATATAGAACGGAGAGGACTTTACCCTCCTTTTTCTTTACACAGATACCTCCATAGGCACACTACTGTCTTTTAATAGTTTTGACTTCCTTTAGTAAAACGTATATTAAATGCCACACATTCACCTCTGTCAATTCTACAAAGGCATTCTAAACCCTGAATGTGTAGAATGCAGGAGTAGCATGGGGCGTCTTTGCTGGTGTTTAGCTTAGCAGAAACGCTTCAGGTGTTCATTTTGGTAATTTGGACGTTTTCTTTCCTCCTGTGAAATGTTTCAGTTCAGTCAATTCTCCTTCCTTGCTGTTTGGTAATTACAACCTATATTGTTAAAGAAAACCTTCAATTACCCTGAATAAAGCAAGAATAGAAAATTACTTGGGTTTCAGTATCTTCACAGCTGAAATAAATTTTCACTGACCCTCATAGAATTCTTCTCTCAGAAATAATGCCCGTAGGAAGATCAATTAGTTACACTTTTGTTTTTAAGTAACTTTGCATTTTCCTCCTAAACCTCCTCATTAGCCTAAACCTGTTTTCTTTTGAAGGTAGAACACTTAACATTCTCCATATTGGCTCCATCTTGGTTTTATAAATTAATTTTTTAACAAGTCAGTTTAGGCTGTGTCTTTTAAAATCATGTAACTATAGATTTGAATCCAATCACTTTCCTTTGCAAGTTATGTCAACAGATGTTCAGTGTTTCGTTTTCCTTAATGGTGTATGGTTTCTCCCTGACTCTTGGCTTCAAATACAGATTCTCTGCTGTTAGTTTTGTCTGTAAGCATATAAGCTGTTGAAAGCTGTTTGTATTCGTGGCCAAGAGCCCCTAGTCCCAAAGCAACAGTTTATCACTCACCCTGTGTTATCTTTGCTCGTACATTTTTTCAGTCACAAGAACACAACCCCAGCCTATTAGATCCGCGGGGCAGCGTGTGTATTTGCTATGCATGGACTGCTTATGGCAAACTGTGTGGGTCGGTCTCATGTTCCTGGAGTGCTTTGAGCAGCTTTACTAATCTGTCAGCATAGTATGTTCTTGTGGATAAATATAGACATACGGGCACTCTGTGAGTTGTAGGTCACTGTTTTACTGTGCAGCTAAAAATTGTACTAGTGGTATGAACAGTCTGCCCTGGACGGAAGGCCTGTTTTAGTTTGTCTTCTACTGTAGGTCTTTAGTACCTGACTAAAAATACACCTGGGGCCAAAAATATAAGGCCCCTGCGTTGTGGCTGAGACACTTAATGGTGGCAGTGAGCAACAGGACCATGGAGCCCATCATTATGTGTTTTGGCTTTGGAACGTAGTCGGTGTAGTTGTTCCAGACTGTTAGTTTGGGTTTCTTTTCAGGCTCATGGAGATTACAACTGCTTGTTGGAGACGATCCTGTGTGATCAGCTTCATAAAAGGGCTTGGTAGGTATGAAAGGCTGTTAATATGTATGGGGTGGCTAATTGGTTGTTAAATGCTGAGTGTGGAAGGATTCTCCTAAAGGTTTCAGTGGATGGGGGTGGAGGTAACAATTACAGCTACATGCAGGGATTTACCTTACAATGTCTTTGTTCAGAGACAGGAGTGATGCTTGAGGTCTTACATTTGAGATTGTTATATTTTGGAGGTAAGATGTCCTTTTTGTATATGAGCCTGTGGAACAGGCAGCCATGATATAATGGAATTTTTCTGTGCACTTAACTTTCACTAAAAGATCTGATATGATGCTGCAGTAAAATTGCTGGTCTGTAAAAACAGCTAGTATATATTTGGAAAATAATTAATACTATCATATTTAATATTATAATGGAAGTAGGATTTATGCTTGATTCCTTCTAAATATTGATGTCAATGCCCTTGTTTTGTTTTAAACATTGCAGTCGTCCTAAAAGCAGTTTTTTCTTTATTTTTGGCTTAGCCTTCTCCAACATACAAAAAATAAAATATTTTTCCTTTTTGTTTATAAATTTAAAAACAGGACACCATATGTTAACCAACATTAAATGGGTCCAAGTTGCATGCCTTTTCCTTTATCAGACAGTAGCATAGTTACATTAGTTCTAACATAACATTTTAAGTAATATTGTGTAACAGTTCCAAAAAACTAATGAGAGGAAACATCCATGACACAGAGTTAATTACATGCATTTTGGATATCGACTCTTTATCTTTATTTAGTGAAGGTAGGAACAGCTAACTTCTAAGTGTTAAAGACACAACGTACTGCTCTAATCAAGGAGAAAGATTTTGTTTACTAAAGATTTGGGAGATTGAGTTGCTTGCTAATTATTTGACTGCACTATCTCTAATGAAACTATTGGAAGTTTACATATGATATTATTCTGTTTCTAGGAATAAAATTCCTGTTAGTTGTTATTTTACCTCTTACTTTTGTGGTTTATAGAGTGTGCATTAGGGAACATTTTTTTTTCCTCACAAGGGATTTTTTTTTAATGTATAGCAAGCATACAAGATAAATGATAAAATTTGTATTTTCAGGTATTTGGAAAAAGTTGCATCATTATAGGACTCATATGAAATGCTTAATATTTCTATTATGTGGTATCCCTTGGAGATGTTACTAACCATTAGTGTATTTTGGCTGAGCAGACCACTCCCACACTCTTGTGAACATGTTGACTCCTTTTTCACTCATTGCCTTTCTTGCTGATAACAAAGTTTATAGTAAAGTTAATTTGATAGTAAAATTAGTAAACTTTTATGTATTAAACTTTACTATAAAGGCATCAGAAACAACTAATTTGCTTCTGTGAATTGGTAGATTTATCACCGTCTTAGATTATGAACTTCTGGTAAGCATGTATTAAGTGAATTTTATGTCTTTGTACATTTCCATAACTATTTAAGAATTTAATAAAACCTAACATTTTTTATTAAATGAGCTGGCATCTAAATGAATAAGCCCATATGAACCAAGAATTTAATAAATATTTAGATGGAAACACCAGACTGGAAAATATTTTGTTTATTCACTTAACCCATTGAATGAATGTTTATTGAGCTTCTGTTGTAAACACTGTACTGGAAGCCCTTTGCTTGCTATAGATCTTGGAACTCATGTGTGTGTGTGTAATATATATATATATATATATATACACACATACACACACACACACACAAGTATATATATCTTGTATATAGTTACCATATACATTTTATAATGGAAATGTATATCATCATATCTACTTATAATGCATATTATATATGCATATGTATATTATTGAATACATATGTATGTGTATATATTTTTTAGCAGAATGCATACTATAAAGTGTATTGTACTTGTGTATAGGTATATAATTTTATAGTATAACGCATATTACATTAACAAAGACATCTGTAAGATTAGACTGTCCTTCAAGTCACCCCCTGTGTCATGTAGTCCTCAAGGGGGCCCTGGGAGGGGAACAGCTATAACTTTAATTTGCAACGTTTATTTGTAGTTGCTGGCACTGCCCTTGCGGCAGGCCCCCGCCACGTCCAGTCTGCACCATCTTCAGTGTCCTTTATGTTGGGTCCCTGTGTAATGCAGTCGCCAGTTCAGCTGCAGAAAACATCACCATGGTGTTCTTCTTTTGCCCTTGTTGTTTCACTTAAATATGATTCTAATAAAATAGCTCAAGAAGCTGGTTTGCCATTTCTGGCAGGGCTCAGTCTAATGCCCAGATAACAGTCTTGGAACGACTTCTAGCTCCTGAGCCTCCAGAGCCTTTTGACCATGACCCACAGTAAGAAACACACTTTGCATTGTGACCCAGAACTCACACACATGTATATCTATAGACACAGAGAGAGTTTGAAAACAACAGCTTTGTGAAACAGTGCTTGCCTCCACATTGTGCAGGATGCCACCAATCTGCTATTTTCTCTTCTCCTGTTTTCTGTTCTATTTCATCAAAATCAGGCTGGTCAGTACCCACTAAATTAGTTTCATGATCCAGTAATGGGCCAGAACCTGCACTCTGACAAACTCTGCTTTAAAGATTCCAACAGCTAGGCATTCCCAACATACCCTTCATCACGTTCTCAGCAGAAATGACATGTTGTCGTCCTTGACATAATATTCTACTCCTGAGCATGTTGGTGCTTTATTTGTCAGAGTATGCTTGGTTGAGGAAAGAGCTCTCCTGGTAGTTCTGATGCAAGTCTTGGGTTGAACGTAAGGTTTCTAAGCTGGAGACAATGCATGACCTCATACATCTTACCACTTGCTTATTCCTTAAAACAATAAATATTTGTTGAGTACTTGGTGTTAAGCCTAGCACTGTGCTAGAAGGTGATGATACAGGAGGAATAAAGCAAATTCCTTGCCCTTGTAGCAGTTAAGTGTAGTGGGGGAAACAGATAGGAAATGCATATGTAATATGTCATAGTATATCAAGAGGCAGCCAGAACTCTGGATGACAGTAAAGGTGACATAAACTGTTTGCAGAGGTGGGTACCAAGGAGTGGCTGGCCAGAACAGACTCTCATAAACCTAGAAGCAAGTGAGCACTTGAGCCATCATGACATTTCCTCCACCATGCATAAATTCCCACAACCCCTCTGTCCCAGTTCTCTTCCACTTTGAAGGTTTCCCTGACTGTATCTATCATCAGTTATTTCTAGTTCTCAGCTTAAGTGTCACTCTCCCAAAGTTCTACCCCAACCCCTACAAGCACAGATAAGTCTCCACTACATCTCTCCTGCAGCAGCCTTTGTAGCACTTCCCACTTTGCAATTACAGTCCTCTGTGTTTTTATTTTATAATGCCTGTCTCCCTGCACACTGTCAGCTGTGTGAGGGCAGGAGCCAGGCGTATTTTGTTCCCCCAGCAGGTAGCCCAATACCCCGAGTAGAGAGGGCCTTTAGTAAATATTCAATATGTGAATAAATGAAGAAATTAGTGAATGAATACTATCTTCAATTTGTGTGCTTATCCACTGGCTGTTCAACCTTTGGCCGTTCAACCTAGTGGCATAGTGTGACTGAATAGATTAAACTTTTAAAATCTTTCAAACTGTCTTTTTAAATCTATTTCATATTCTCTGCAGAACTTTGCAGAATGCCTTAAACTAAGGTCTAAAGAATATTAATTTTTTAATTTAATGATTTGATTAACTGATCATACTCATAGTCTTTTGAAGCAAAAATAGTTCTGAAAAAGCCATAATTATATCATATGATAAAGGATGCCTATGTAAATGCACCTCCACTCATCCTTGCTACGTGTTATACATGTAAATACTCCAAGGTCACATACTCAAGTCAACATTCAGTTATGCAGACAGGTGCAGGACTTGAAACCCTAGTGAGTGCTTTTGAATACTCAAACCTATGTGATTGAACCTGAATTACAGATGCTGTTCAATTTTTTTATATAGTCATTTGTTTTTCAAATTGAGGTTCTAAGATGGCATTCCTTTATTATTGCCATTATAAATATAGGAAACTTTATAAATGAGGCTTTTAAATACTGTTTTATTATGAAGTATTTCAAACAAACCCAAAAGGAGAAAAAAATTAGGATAATATGTAACACATTGCCATCACTCAGATTCTACAGTTATCAAGATTTAGTCATGTTTGGTTTATTTGTACCTTTATTCTTTTGTTCTAATTTTAAAAGTACATTTTTTTTTTTTTTTGAGACAGAGTTTTACTTCGTTGCTCAGGCTGGAGTGCAGTGGCACAATCTCAGCTAACTGCAACTTCCGCCTCTCAGATTCAAGCAGTTCTCATGCCTCAGCCTCCTGAGTAGCTAGGATTACAGACACCCACCAGCACACCCGACTGATTTTTTGTATTTTAGTAGAGATGGAGTTTCACCATGTTGCCCAGGCTAGTCTTGAACTCCTGAGCTCAGGCAATCTGCCTGTCTCAGCCTCCCAAAGTGCTAGGATTATAGACATGAGCCACCATGCCTGGTGAAAAATATATATTTTTTTTTTACAGAGAGTCTCTCTTGCCCAGGCTGGAGTGTAGTGGCACAATCATAGCTCACTGCAGCCTTGAATTCCTGGGCTCGAGCAACCTCCTCAGCCTCCCAGTAGCTAAGACTGCAGGTGCGTGCCACCATACTCAGCTAACTTTTAATTTTTTTTGGTAGGGATGGGGTCTCACTATGTTGCCCAGTTGGTCTCAAACCTTTGACCTCAAGTGATTGTCCTGTCTAGGCCTCCCAAAGTGCTGGGGTTAGAGGCATAAGATACCGTGCCCAGCCCTGGTTTTTCTTTGTTAAAGTATTTTTGAATCAAATATAGACGTCATGTCATTGAACCGCATATAATCAGTATGCATTCTAAGAAATATATTTTCTCATTTATCCACAATACTATTATTATAGCTAACAAAATTGACCATAATTCTTTGCTCTCACCTAATATCCAGTTAATACTCAAGTTTTTTATAATCCTAAAAAGTCTTAACAATTGGTTTGCTTAAATCAGGATTCAAACATATTACATTCTGTTGTTTTTATCACTTCCCTTGACCTGTAGAAACTGGTACAGTTTTCCTATAGAGCAAGCCTGCTCCTGGATTAGCTATTTTTCTTCCTTATGGTGGTAACATTAACTTGTTCTGTACCAACATTGTCTCTTGTGAATGCACATTAGCTAGTATTTTGAAAGCAGGATGAATGTGGACACAGGGCAATATACAGTTCCCCCAGCCATAGATCATGCTCCAAAGTCATTTCTGTTCTGTTACTCTGATAGAATGCAGCTGTGTCACTCCCAGGTATACATCCCTAACAGTTTTCAGTGTGTGGGTACAAGAACTCTGACTGATATTTTGCCACAGGTTGGGGATTTTGAGAAAGCTTCTAGAGTCGATGTTCTAAAACCTCTTCTTCAGCACCTTAATCATCATAACATGCGCAGGTTCATTTGTGTAAGAGGTAGGATCTTTTTTCTGTTTTAACAGGCACCAGATAGGTTCTCACCTTCATTAGTCTTCTTATGGTAGGTGGAGTCATCTTTTAGTTTGTGTTGTCCTTCCAAGCAGCGCTTTTTCTCCCATTTTACACAGCACCATGAGATCAGCATTCTTCCCAGAAACCCACTAGCTCCCAATGACCCTCCAAATAAAGTCCACATTCATTGGTTTGCCATTTAAGACCTTAGTTCTAATACTAATAAGTATTTTAAAACCTACATTTTTATAGGACTTAAGAGTTTATTAAGTTTTTTATATACCCTCTTCTTTATTTCATCTATGCAAATACTGTATTGTAGAATTGGCTGGGTTCAGGTCCACAGATATTAAGTGAGCACAGTTATTTACCTAATTGTGCCATGCAAGGTGCTAAGTGCTTGGGATAAAGACAAGAGACAGTCTTGTTTTTGAGGACTCTACATTTCCTTGGTGAAGGCAAAGTTTGAACAGATATACTAAGACCAGGGATGTGTGGTAGGAGGGTGACAGGAGGAGGGGGTGAGGAGAGACACTTGGCAGATGCCTCTGTGTACCTGCCATGTCATTCCATTTCCAGTTGCCCCTTTCTCTTCTCTACCTATCAGGATCCTACCTGTCCTTTAAGAGCCGGGTCAATGCCACCTATTCCACAGTGTCCACCTGATCCATGGGATCCATGGCCCAGAGCAGAGACTAGTCCTAATGTAGGGTTAGGTTAGACACAGGGTAGACTTCCAGTACTTAATTTTTTTCTTTAATGTTAACAAACGTCTTGAGTTTACAGGTAGGAATAAAGACACTGTCTGTGTAAACGTATCTCCACTCATCCTTGAATACTCAAACCCATGTGATCAAACCTGAATTACAGATGTTGTTCAATTTTTTAATATAGTTATTATTTTTCAAATCGAGGTTCTAAGATGGCATTCCACTGTCTGCCTGCAGTTTAGGGAGCTTCCAGGCTTAAAATTTAGTGGAACCAGAGAAGTGAAGATGCAACTGGAAAGGTCAGGATTATTTGTAAAGCTTTACTCTAAAGAGAGGATAGATGATAGAATCTTCCTAATTCATGTTAATGTAAGAGAAGGCAAGTGTTAATTATTAAGTGTTTGAATTGTAGAGTTTTTGAACAAATGATGTTTTTGTACATTTTCACTGCAAACTTTTATATAGTCATAGAATAGTGGAGATTGAAAGGACAATCTGGCCGGGCGCGGTGGCTCATGCCTGTAATCCCAGCACTTCGGGAGGCTGTGGCGGGTAGATCACCTAAGATCAGGAGTTTGAGACCAGCCTGACCAACATGGTGAAACCCTGTCTCTACTAAAAATACAAAATTAGCTAGGTGTGGTAGCGCATCCCTGTAATCCCAGCTACTTGGGAGGCTGAAGCAGGAGAATTGCTTGAACCTAGGAGGTAGAGGTTGCAGTGAGCCAAGATCATACCATTGCATACCAGCCTGGGCAGCAAGAGTGAAACACTGCCAAAAAAATAAAAAAAAGAAAGAAGGAAGGAAGGGGAAGGAAAGGACAATCTAACCTAGCCTCTTTAAGAATAACAGGTTAAGCCGGGCGTGGTGGCTCATGCCTGTAATCCAAGCACTTTGGAGGCCAAGGCGGGTGGATCACCTGAGGTTGGGAGTTCAAGACCAGCCTGACCAACATGGTGAAACCCCGTCTTTATTTAAAAAAAAAAAAAAAAAAAAAGAATAACAGGTAAGGGCTGGACGCAGTGGCTCACGCCTGTAATCCCAGCACTTTGGGAGGCTGAGGCAGGTGTATCACAAGGTCAAAAGATCGAGACTATCCTGGCCAACATGGTGAAACCCTGTCTCTACTAAAAATACAAAAGTTAGCCAGGTGTGGTGGTGGGCGCCTGTAGTCCCAGCTACTTGGGAGGCTGAGGCAGGGTAATTGGTTGGACCCGGGAGGCAGAGGTTGCAGTGAGCCAAGATCACACCACTGCACTCCAACCCAGCGACAGAGCGAGAATCCATCTCAAAAAAACAACAACAAAAAAAAAACAAACAAGAATAACAGGTAAGGACACTGAAGCCCAGTTGGTCCAAGTTCCTTCACCAAGGTCACTGAGAGCCACATTAGAGCTCAGACCTTTGGCTTTGAGTTCAGTGTTCTTTCCACTATCTTTTACCTACAAAATCTTAACTTTGTTGGAGTTAATGAATCATATCAGTTTTTCTATAGGCAGATAAGATTGGAAACAGTTTTGTTAACTGATTTAATTGCTTTCCTATTTATTTCCATCAGTGGTGTCAGAGGGTGGTCCCAGGGCTGCAGCAGCAGCATCACCTGGGGACTGGTTAGGAATGCAGACTCTTCAGTCTCACCCCAGACTCTGACACTGAATTGGGGTGAAAGGTGTCCAGCCTTTCAGTTGACTATGATATGCTAAAGACTGAATACCAATAATTCAAATCATAAGTCAGCAGATTTTTTTTTAATTGAAAAGTTAGAAATTCAAGATCTTGTCTAAATTATTTACAAATTTTGAAATTGTAGAGTTCACATTAATGATATTTTGCTGTATAAAATGAGTGAGTAGAGGAAGAAATTAGAAAGAGAAGAAAATGAAAAAAGGGAGGAGAGCCAGCAAGGAACACGTAATGAGAGCAGTTGGTCAGTTCTCTTAGGGAGAAAGGGGAAGTTGAAATTCAGGATTATCCTGCCTCTAGCAGGTTATTTGATCTCCTTTCAGAGAGAAAGGACCTTGAAATGTCAATGTAACCTCATCTTCCTTTGCGCACGAATCTTGGCAGACATTCTTTCAGGCTCTGATGACAGTACCTACTTTGAAAATCAGGGGAACGTTCATGTAATCACATCTTAGCAGATGACAGACATTTATAAAGGAAATCACTGAAGTGTTACTGTCATTTCTCTCAGATAAAATACTGGAAGGCAGAGGAAGAGAGAAAAGAAAACAGGGCAGACACTTCATGCTGACTTTCTCTTTATTGAACTGCTTCACTCTCTCCAAGGTATTCAGTCTGGGGAGACCAAAGACAAAACTGGTTTTGAGAGAATATAGATTGAAGTAAGCAGAGAACTGTGCCTTCAAGTAGACTTGCTCCTTATTAGCATAACAGGCAGACAAAGTTTATATCATCAATGTGTCTAGGAAAGAATAGTCTCTGGACCTTTCTAAGGTATGTGTGTCATTAATCAGATCTCATGTTTTTATGGATCCCCCATGTTCGATTCTTTTTTGCACTCCTAGTGTTCCCAAAGTCCCTTTAATGTCTAAAAAGTGCATTTTCCTTCAGGAAGGCAGAGAACCCAGAGAGAGAGACCTCATGGCCTAAGGATATATTAGTCTTTTCAGAAAATATACAACTATTCTAACCATAGGAAACCCCATTCTCCAAATTACAACATTTATGTTGCATTTTGTTATCATCCCCTGAAGTCCCCAAACTAGCTTATGCCAGAACAAAACCCATGGGTAAGGGGACAGTCTTTATCATAGGCAGCTGATTGGTTTTAAGTGACAGTCTGGGAATGGTGTGATACTACTATACCAGTGAATGAGGAATGGATACAGAAACTGTGGTATATGCATACAGTGGAATAGTATTCAGCCTTAACAAAGAAGGAAATCCTGCCATATGCAACAACACACATGAACTTTGAAGACATTATGCTAAGTGAAGTAAACCAGTCACACAAGGACAAATATTGCATGATTCCACTTATATGCGGTTTCTAAAATGGGCAGATTCATGGAACCCAAAAGTAGAATGGTGATTGCCTGGGGCAGGGGGATGGGGAAATTGGGAGTTGCTAATCAATGAGTATAAAGTTGTAGTTAAGCAAAATGAGTAAGTTCTAGTGATCTGCTGTACAATTGTATGGATAGCTTAACAGTAATGTATTATACACTTAAAAATTTGATGAGACTAGATCTTCTGTTAACAAAATAAAATAAAAATTATTTTTTAACACAAAAATATATTTAAAAAATAAAAGGGCAATATGGGAAGCTCACAAGATAACATCGTCACAGTCATGGATCAGATCCTGAGCTGACCATTCCATAACCTTGGACAAGTCACGTAACCTCTCTGAATCTGCATGGTCTTATCTGTAAACAGGAGATCAGCCTTCTAGGATTATTTTAAGAATTAAAGATATTATTCTAGAGATACCATGTAGATTCTGAAACTTGAAAGAACACAATGTGAGAATTGTAGGAGAACTAAAGTTTAAGTAAAAGGAGGAATGTATGTAATCCATAAAAACAGGAGGAATGTTTCACATTATCAGAATTTCACGGAAATTAATCAAATTAATTAAGCCTGCCTTTGGATATACTATTCTTCCGATGCAAAAATTGTTTTTCGGTATCTTTTTTTACATGATAATCTTTTCTTGGCCCACTTTAAAATAAATAGTTATTTAAGAATCATCTATTACTTTGTTAAGCAATCTTTTTGTGTTGCTGAAACTAGTTGTGGTTTCCTGTCCCAACATTTTCGATTTCTTAATATTCTTCAAAAGAAATTAATTCTTTCTGTCATGTTTGGTTGTTTTCTTTTCTTTTTATCCTCATTTACTTTACATGACTTCCACAGTTTCTGGCCATTTTGAGTATTTGCAGTACATTTTTACATGCCATTTTTTGAGTTCCCTCATACTTGCATTAATGGGCAATTTATTATTGTTCTATACACAGAGTGACATGTTCTCAAAGAAGCTGCGTCACCCTTGGTTTATTTTTTATAAAATGTTCCTGTACTGCCAGTAAACAAATTAAGTCTTAGGAGAAAAGGCATTTGAGAGAGAAAGGGTGGTTCTAAAGAAAGATCCCAGCTCTTAATTACTAACAGGATTTGCCTTCAGAACCCGAAAAATGAATGAAGTATTGAGAACTGGCAGAAAGAATCATTTGTATACAACCATAAACAAAGAAATCCCATAATTTACTTCTTTGTTGAAAGATAAGATTACATTGTAATCTATAAAGTAAATCTATAAAGTACTCTTCCTAGAAAGGTGATCTGATTAAACAATTCTATAAAGTAAAGTTGTTTAATCAGATCACCTTTCTAGGAGAGTACTACTTTGAATAGCTGGTTACTGCATGTAATCCCAGGAGCACTTAACAGAAAAGGAAGCCATTTTTTATTTCAAATACTCTGGGTAAGATTTCAGTAATGGGAGCATCAGAAAAAGTAATGTGTATTTTGAAAAATTGGCCCTGTGCTTGTCTGTCTTCGCAAGCTGGTGAAAACCAGGCAAAACATCTCTGCTTCCTGAAGATTGGAGTACTTTGTGGTGGAAGATGGGGAAGCAGTGTGTTCATTGGGCATTTCAATTCATGCCCTTCACAGGCTGGTTAAAATTCTCATCTCCACCGGAACTGACACACAAATATGGCGCAGGCCAAATGCGTAGATCAGGAAAGCAGATTCTGCCCAAGCCATGTGTGTCTGGATTTTCGTAGACACCAAGAATACACACAGTGTTCATTCCTTCCTGCAGCCGCTCCAGACTGTAGCATCTGAATGCCTGTGGGCAGATAGAGAAGAGCAGGTCCCTTCAGCCACTTACTCTGTTTAATTTTTCCTTATTTTAGAATTTTTTGCAATCTGACAGTGTGGTATTTGTGTATGTGTGCATGGGTGTATGTGTGTATATACATGAAATGCTGATTATGTTACTCCACCTCAGTACAATATAAGCTCCATTAGGGCAGGAACTATCACTTAGTTCACCAATATCTTCCCAGTGCCTGAAACAGTGCCTGAAGCCTAGGCACTCGTTAAATAAATATTGGTTGAAATAAATAAGTCAATGAACAATTGCTTCTAATGAAAGATGGTATTACTTCTCTGAAAATCTGATTGAGAAAACCAGTTGCTTTACTGTAATGTCTATGCCACTGTTAGCCTCTGGGGCTCTAATATGAGGACACTGATTTCTTTTGAGTGTTATAAAAATGTAGCTGAACTATGAGCTGTGGAGGTGTTTGTATTGATGCTACAGTTACGAGGGTAGTCTGTCTTGGAAATGTTGGTAACTTAGGGAAATTGTGCTGAAGATCTAAGAACAGCCAGCCTAAAAATTAAGCTATTAGTCAGTTAAATTGGGGGAAAAATAGACATATTCAAAAGATCATCACTTGCAGTCAGAAATAGATTTAGTAAACAGGAAATGAATGGGCCCTAAACATGTAAAATAGACTTCTCATAATTTAAGGAATGGACCCTACTTAATATAAAAAATAGAGACCCAGTGAATACGGGAAAACACTTCCTGAAGCCATCCAACAAAACCAATGAGGAACAGAATTTGGAATAAAAATAATAAAAAATATTAACAAAACCCATTTAAGACAAAAGAAGGCAGTGAAGAAAAAAAGTAGAACGTGTTAAAACCAAGATTAAAAGGTAAATGGGAAAATATAAAGAAAAGACAAATTTCAAAAGGATTCAATAATTAGAAACCTAATTAATATGCAAAAGTGATGCTCTTTTTTCTCTACTCCACACCAGCCCCACCACAGGAGCACTGATTTGAATGACTTTTTAGAGAAATTGAGCTGTTATATGAAAATAGAAAGATAGAGTGAAAGAAAGGTGAATAAAGGCACATGGAGTTGGTGCTAAAAAATTCATCACGTGGATGCCACTGAAACGTACGCTTAAAAAAGACTAAGGTGGTAAATTTTGTCTACTTTGCCACAATTAAATAAAAACAGATTTTTAAAAAATTCATTACATGCAATAAATTTTAATGGGAGTTTTTAATACAGCAAATTAAGCAACAAGGAACAACTGTTCCTTCAACAAGAATTTGGTTGGGGAAGATGTGATAAAGGTTCTGTCAGGATCCTTTCATTGGGAGAGATCCATATTTCCAGAGACCTGGCATGAAGAGAAGGCTGACCCTCGGGGCAGCTGGATGGCACTGGCAGGCAGAGTCCAGACAAAGCCAGGTGGAGGAGGCCACACTGACCTGGATCCTGAAAGGTAGGAGGATTTGCTTACAGGACTGGGTAAAAAGCGAGGAAAGCACCCCAAGCGGAGAGGAGTTGATTCAGTCACTGCCTGCATTTGCAAACCTGGAAAATGGGGCTTCAGTGTGGCTGGTACTGAATCCTTGTTTTGTTTTGTTTTTTCAATCAAAAATAAATTTCAGTTAAAAATGAGACCTATGAAGGAACAAATTTAATTCTCGAGAGCTAAATTCTTAGAGGCAGTGAATTACTCCCTTTTATACATGAAAAGTTTTTTTAGTTTTATCTTTTTGAAATGTAAACCTTTGGAATTTTTTATTACTCTTTTTCCCACCTTTTTTTGACTTTTCTGTGAGACTTACGGTCATCATAATGAACATAAATTACGACAGCGATCAAAGCCCTGAAGCCTGTGAGACTGTTATATTCAGCTAACTGCATTTTTAAGTTCTGGCGGCTTTCTAAATTATGCAATTTTGTTTCTTCTTTTGCCAATAGAATTTCTACCCATGGAAATTACACCCCCTCCCTTATAATTTTCTGTTTCCAGACTATTGTGAATTTAGAAACTAGACAAATGATCTTATGTATAAATTAAGAAGAGCAAGCAAGTGCCGTGAGAGGGTCTGATAATCTTGTTTCTAATGATAATGCTCTAATATTTAGACTAGTATGGACTTTATGACTCAAGTTTGACTACCAGGGAACATGAATTTCCTGGTCTGCACCATATTGTCACCAAATAACTCGGGCATTGAAAGGTGCCATGTCCTAATGTTTACTTTTGAAAATTATCTTGAGGCTAGGATTTACCATGAATTAATTAGGGTAGGATGAAGAGGGGTTACTGAACTTGGAAGTGGACCTAGTTCAAATACACTTACCCCATTAACTTTCATGCATCTCCAGCTGCCTAGGCTGATCTGTGCTTGAAACTCAGAATGATGGGTGACGTGCCCCCCTTGAATCATTTTCTGCTCTGGTACAGGGCTCTGCTGGGCTAGGATAATTCCAGCTCAATAAGGCTATTCATATAGTTTTATCTTTTTGAATATTACCTCTGTATTCACAAAGATGTCTGGCTTTGTATTCACAAAGATGTCTGGCTTTGAAGTACAGGTGAGTAATATTTTTTATGATAGCAGTGAATTGGCACTATAGCCCTTTAAATGGAGGATTTGTCTGAGAGGTTTTCTGGTATCTGGATTTCAGCTCTCTGGTTCAAAATACAGCCTTGCAGGAGGACTGTCAGAGGTCACTCTCACGAAAATTTTTTCTCTGCAATTAAGACTTTTAGGCCCCAGAGTCATGCAATTATGGATCTTGTCTTGCAATTACTGTATATATTACATCAATCCAATTATTGCTGTCATCTAGAAATGGATCAAATCCTGTGGAAAATCAAAGATAATAAAAAGTCATACTCCAAATAGACATTTTAGGTTTATAGCCCAGTCTCTGGTTCTGAGGCATGATGCCCTTGATACCTGAGGAAGATATCTTGAGTCCTTCTCTAAGCTGGTGTTGGGGAGGTGTCCTGCTTCCACAAGGTACCTGCACTGGGGGACTAGGAGGTGAAGGAGAGGAGTGCCCAGGACTTCATTTTCATCACTTGATTTTCCATATGCCCCTTTGGAATAAATAGTACCTTTCAGTGCACTGTTTACAGTACCATTTAATTAATGACTCTTCTATCACAACTACTGCATCCTTTCTTAAAAGACTCTGACATAATATGTCTCCTCGTGTAGCTCTTATCCCAGGAATGCCTTTAAGACCTGCAGAAGTAAGTCAGGCAACATTCTTAGTTATTTAAGGAGATTTGTTGAGTATTATGTGTGCAAAGAACTTTGTATGACATCTGGGAGTCTACAGTCTTATTAGGGAACTTTTAGGAGGTATAGCTAGAAGAGTATATGGTTTAATTACAGCGCCGGCCCTAGACAAAGCCTTGTCTCCAATCGATAGTTACTTTACTTGGCAGCTGTCTGTTGAGTCTTTCATAGGTAATGTAGGATGTACAAGACAAAACAAAACACCAAACAGTTCAGGTTAAATGTCCAACTCTTGTAAAGCAAATTAACCCATGAGGAGTGGCCTGGTGGAGTGAGGTGTTATGGAGATGAGACTAGAGGTGGCTCTGAAAGGAGGAGGAAGAGATGGGCAGAAAAGAATGGAAAGGAGCTGCAGAAGAGAAAGAAGGAAGAATAAGTGAGACGAGACCACTGTGCTCACAGGCCAGTGAGAGCATCAGCAAGACTTGGGTGAGGGTGTGGAAGCAAACTACTAAAGGCCCTCAAAAGCAGGCCAGGGTGCTGAGGATGGATGATGGTAACTGAGAGCTATTGAAAGTTTTGAGCAGAAACATGTTATGATTAAAGCCATGCAAAAGAAAGATTAGTTTGATATGGAAAACAGATGCAACAATGTCTGCAAAGAGGCTATTAAAATAATCTAGCCATGGGCTTCCAAGGGCCTGGACAGGATGTGGCCAATGGGAATGGAGAGAAAACGAGGTAATATGCAAGACATTTTATTATATTTCTGTAACTTGTGAGGCCATACTCTTACAGTTTAGTGGTAGCTGAGATCTGGAAAGACCCTTCAGATATAAGGGGCCCCTCAACTGTTACGTCAGGTTAAATGAATGACAGAGGAAGGGTAGGAAAGGTGAGGGAGAATCATCTATGTAACATAGGGGTCATGTTTGTAATTTAATAAAATAAACAAAATGTTATATTGCTTCCTCAGAATTTGGCTTGATATAGAAAGCAAGAGAAGCCCTACATTTATTTGTAGTTATAAAAAGAGTATTGAACTTACATGGAGAACTTTGTTCTGCCTTGAATATCGATGACACTACCATTCTCTTGATATCCAATCCAGTGTCCAAACTGGAAACCCATCTTTTACTTGACGCTTTCCCATAATCTCCATATCCAGTCACCCAACACCTAGATACTTTTGTTTAACTAAATACTTCCTGTTCTCAGCATCCCCAAATGCCTGTAACCTAAGCTCACTTGCTCTTACATTTCTTTCACCGGATATTAATAACTGACCATCTTACAAGTGTTTGCGTAGGAGGGGTGGTAGAATTTAACTTATCAAAATACTGTAAAAAGTAAAGACTTGAAAAACTGCATTTATGAATTTAAAAAAATGTTTAGTAACTATCTAATTAAAACAGTGTCTGACTATTGCGTTTTGAACACAGGCCACTCATCAGGAGCTTTAATAGCTGCCTCTGTTGAAGATATAATGCTAGTGTGGAATCCACATATTTTATAAAGGAAGTGGAGAGGTGTCCCAACTTGAGCCGAAGGGTAGAGCGAGTGAAAAGTTAAACTCACACCTTTTATGGCAAACAGGGCACTGCTTGAGCCTTGTGTCTTTCAAGAGGTGCATCCCTTTCTGGAGCGAGAGCCAGCTAGGCTTCTAAAAATTGATTCTTGGAGACTTCTGGAAGGAATGATCCCAGAGTCTTTTCCATTATCAGAATGAAGCACAGAAGATAGAGAGCTCTTGACCATGAGGAAAAAACCTGGACAAGAAAACGCTTTTTTTCCCATATACATTTTCTACCCATTTTCTAAATGGAACTGCTGTTTTCCCCGAGAACAAAAATATAAGCCAAAAATATCTTAAGTATTGTAAGATTGATCAGCTATATTATGAGCTTCCTATATAATTTACCTAAAGCAATGTGGTGACTAGAATTTTGAGATGATCAAATATGGCATAACGCAAACATAGGTAATGAAAATAATAAAATTCTGACACCATTTCCCAAGAATGAGGCCAGGTATTAAGTGTGACTTTCTCGATATGATTCATATCCTGATATTTATGGTTTAACACAGCCTATCTGAGTATTTATGCCATTATTGTCAGCCAGTAAGAATGCCCATTCTGTTTTTCAGCTTCTCCCGTTGGCAACGGTTACATTAAGCCTCCGGTTCCACCTGCTTCTGGCACGCACAGAGAGAAAGGGCCGCCAACCATGTTACCCATCAATGTGGACCCAGACAGCAAACCAGGAGAATATGTCCTCAAAAGTTTATTTGTCAACTTCACCACTCAGGCCGAACGCAAGATTCGTATCATTATGGCAGAGCCCCTGGTGAGTACATGCTATGGAACCTGCCTCTTTGAAAATTCATCTGTATGCTGACTATACTAGATTTCAACACTCTAACAAAAGATGGATTGCTTTTCCCCCCGTTTGTAAAGGTTCTTTAATATCATAGGTAATTTTTTAAAGATAATAGTTAGGTTCCCTGATTTAAGAGAAACAATTCAAGTGTTGAAGGTTTTAAAACAATCTTCAGCAAATACAATTCAGTAGCATGCTTCACTGCATTTGGGGCTAATAAGCATAATTTAGCAAGAAGTATCAATCACAGAAAATTGTGTTCAGAGTCTCTGTGAGAATATATATATATATATATATATATGGCAAAATCTTTTATCCAGTTTTTAAAGCAAATGGTGAGAAAAATCATTTTGTTCAGGTGGCTGTGCGGACTTCGAGTTTGAGAAGATAAGGCCTTGGTACCATATTGTCAGAGGAAGTGTTTTGATGAGTCGTTCAGAAACACCACTTCCAGTCTAAAACTTGGAAGACAAATTCTTGACTTGCTTAGAGAAATGATGCCCTTGGATGTCAGTGTCTTTGGTTGCAGATGCTTCTGCTAGAAAATAAGGCAGGTCTGAGTCCACCTTACATTAATTGCTCTAACAGGGCTCTAAAGAGCACTGAATCTCTCCAAAGGACAGTCAGGAAGGAAGGAAGTGCAATTGGTAGATTCAGATAACTTGTTTTCTGACCTTGGCAGGGCCACACACAATAAAAGAAAAGGAAAGGAATTCAGAGTGACGCAGCTGTTTCTGTGAAGTGTGGCTTTGTACCTCCTGTGAGGTTACTGAGGCAATAAGAAGATAATCAGAGGTTTGCATTGCAGAATTATAACTTAAAATGATTAAATACACTATTCTTAAACCCATAATACAAGTCTCTGAAAATATGTAACAGGTGATGCACATCATCTGTTAAAAATGACCTTTACAAGAATTACAGCATAAGGTTTGGGAATCAGAATTCAGGAATGTTTGTTAAGTGTGTTTACCTGAAAGTTACAAACTTTGCACATTAAAATTTTTATTAGATCAGTGGATATTTATCCATTCTGTTCGTAAAATTCTCTCCATTTATTGAATTTCCATAATTATGGAAAATGTTTCTTGCTTTTACAGTTTAAGTCATTTAAATTCATCCTTACTACAGGACCTTTATTTCCATTCACTCATGTTTTTATGTTTCTGCTTCTCTTACCTAATAATAGCTGATATCTGTGATGTACTTACTGTGTGCTAGGCATTGTGGACATCTTATTACCTCCTTTAATCTTCACAATGACCTTGGGTAGATAGCATTTATTTCCTGTTTACAGACGAAGTTGGCACAGAGAAGGTTAAGTAAATACTCAAGGTCACAAAGTGTTGATTTAAACTCAAACTGGGTGGCTCCAGAGCCCACATCTGAACCCCTCTATACTTTATTGCCAATCTTTGCATGGTCCTCTTTTTGTAAAGACACTGTTGCAGATACTGTTGCTAACTTCTTAAAACAAACCAACACAGGACTCTCCTATAACTTGAGTCAGCCACCTCAAATATCCGAAGTCCCATTGCCCAGAATAGGGCTGACTGGAGCCTCCAACTCCTTGAGAGATACTGAGGTAGCCCAGACTCCCTCCCTGGTGGAGGGAGGGATGCTACCTCCACTTCAGAGGATGTGGGACAGTTTAAAGAGAGAGTGGTGAGGCACAATGAAGATTCATTTCACCCTGTAGCCCTAGAAAAGTACAAAAATGGCAGGTCTAGTCTCTTTGAAATTGTGTATCCTAATGAATTTTCCTGAGGAGCTGTGAAGTTGTGCAAAAGTTCAAAGAGATGCTTACACAGCTATGTCCTAACACCTTCTGAACCATCCATGTTTCCAAAATAGTAGTTTACTGTTTTTAAGAATTTATGAAATAAAATAGTTTGGATTTAACTTTTTTCCTCTTTACTCAGCTTGGGATTTGTTTGCGTGGAGTTCGTTTTTCCTTTTGGAATAAGGATTAGGTCAGAAAAATGTATATATGTCATAGCATTCTTTTAATAGGAGTAGACATTTTTGTTCCACTCTGATACAACTAAAATGTCCCCAAACAAGAAAAAATTTTAAAGTGTTAAGTTCTCATCATCAGGAAATCTTTCTTATGTGCCTAGAGTGAGGAATTCTGCTGGTTATTGATGGCCAAGAAGACACACTTGATGTTTTTAGCTGAAAAGATGAATCCAATCAATTTTCAGTATAATTGTTTTTTAATAAAAAAGAGACCCCTTTTTTTTTGAGCCAGAGTCTCGCTGTGTCACCCAGACTAGAGTACAGTGGCACAATTTTGGCTCACCACAACCTCGGTTTCCCAGGTTTAAGCAACTGTCGTGCCTCAGCTTCTCAAGTAGCTGGGACTATAGGTATGTGTCACCATGCCCAGCAAATTTTTGTATTTTCAGTAGAGACAGAGTTTCACCATGTTGGCCTGGCTGGTCTCAAACTCCTGACCTTAGGTGATCTGCCCACCTCGGCCTCCCAAAGTGCTGGGATTACAAGCATGAGCCACTGCACCTGGCCTTTTTATCCCACTTTGATTTTTTAGTAGAATTGTAAGCTTCTGTGCCATATTCGTTTCTTGGCTGGTGAAAAATGCTTACTAATTTTCTGTCCTTATATTTGCCTGTATGTAGGCCAGTAAATGTGAATGGATTCAGAGGCTTGTCACCTGATTCTAGAAGTGTGACTATGCATTTGGCATTTTGTCCTGTAGCTTAACAAGAGGTGTTATTTTGTTGTATGTAGATTACATTTAAGGTAAATTCTATTAAATGTACTCTGCGGTTTCTCTTGCTGAGTTAGCTTCTTTTGCAAAGTCATTGGGTGCTTTAAAATTCTGAATGTATGTGATTTTTGTATCAAATTACAAAATTATATTCTGTTATTCTTAACTAAATAAAACTTATATGGGAATGGCAAAGGTAATTTTCAAAAACTTGGAAGTATAGATTTATTATTTGGGGGACTACTCAGGAATCTGTATTTTTTATTTCTATTTTTAAAAGACTAATTCAGAATTTCACACCCATTAGATTGTGTGAAACAGATTATGTACAACTTTAAAGTGTAAATTTTTATTTATGACTTTGCAATATCCAGATAGCCAACTTTAAAGAAAAAAAAGAGCAGGAAATAAAAATGTTTCACAAAACAAATTTTAGATTTATTTCTTTGTAAATATCTTTCGCTTGTTCAGCAGAATAGCTGTTTGTACCCAAAAGATGCTCAGGTCATATTCATGAATATTTATAGATAAGTCAATAATTTCATTCTATTTTTATTGCTTCATGGGGACATTTAATAGCATTTGTTCTCATCCAATTTTATCATTATTTCACCTTTCCCAAGCAAAGTGTTCTAAACAAGCTAATGGGGTCATCTGTATCTCCTTTATATTTTTATTTCAAAACATGGAAACTGCAGAAAATAAATAATGCATACAATTCCTTTTTGCGTCCTCCTCCTTCCCTCTGAACTCAGTTTTCTTCTTCCCAAAGTGAGTCCTTTTCAGTTCTTTAAGTAAGAATCAGTGGGTGGTAAATTACACAGTCTTGTTCATCTAAATGTCTTTATTTCTCCCTCATTTATCAGTGATGGTTCAGCTGGGAATAGAAGTCTAAGTTGACGTTCATTCTCCCTCTGACATTTCAATCTTCATTTCTCTGTGTTGCCTTATCATTTCTGTTGAAAAATCTGTAGTGAATTTGTTATTTCCTTGTGAATTCTTTACTTTTTTCCCTGTTTACTTTTATAGGTTTTTTTTTTCCTTTGTCTTTGATATTCTGCAGTTTCACTACACTGTGTTTGGATGTGCGTTTATTTTTATTTTCTTGTTTGAGACTCTTGTGCTTCTTGAATTGAGGATTTATATCTTTTCATCAATTCTGGAAAATTCTTAACTATTAATTATATGAATATTGTCATTTTTCTACTTTCCCTCTTCTCTTTTTCTGGTACTTCTATTAGATGTAAATTGGAGTTTCTTATGCTACATTGCATATCTTTTTACTCATGTTTTATCATTCTACCTCTTTGTCTCTTTCTACTGCATTCTGATTAATTTTTTTAGATCTGTCTTCCAATTCATTAATGTTCACTTAGGCTATATATATGTTTTACCTACCTATTGAAAATTTTTATTTTGTTGACTGTATTTTTCATTCCTGGAAGTGCTATTTAGTTCTCTTTGAAAGTCTACTTAGGCTTCTTATTTTCATTGTGTTTTGTTTCTTTTTGAAGATTACAACTTTCCTTTTTATGTCTTCAATCACCTTGATCATATCTTTAGATTATTGTTTTATCACCATTTGTTGTGCCTGCTAATTCTTGCCCATGATGGATTGCTTTTTATGTACTTTGAAATTTTCCATTGTGAATTATTTAATTGAAGCTCATATATATATATATATATATATATATATTGCACTTTAGGTTATGGGGTACATGTGAAGAACATGCAGGATTGTTGCATAGGTTAATTGAAGCTCTTTTTCTGTGAGTTCTCCTTGCATCCACGGTTGTGGGAGTGTTTCTCCAACGTGGTTTTGTTTTTACCCCTTTCTGTTGCCCAGAGTTGTCCCTGTCCGGGGCCAAATATTCAGTTGCTTTCTGCACCTAGAAGGTGACACAAATGTATATTCCAAACCTGTTAGACTTTGACCTGTGGTTTCAAATTCTTGGATATGATTTTTTTTTTCTTGTTATTTTACATAGAACCCAAGCAGAGACCACTGGCAACATCTTTTCATCTTCTTTAATGGTACATAGATTTGTCTCTAGGCCATTGTTTAGGACCGGATTTTATGTGAGGCATCTTATTTTCAATGTCCCACCTCTCAGGGCCCGCATCTCTGTTTCCTGTCCCACAACAAAAATGCTCTATAGGATAATTAAACAAACAGTCCTCTCCCCTGGACAATCACTGTGCTACCTCACTCCGTCCTGTTTGTCCTTTCCCTTCGCCTTTCTTGTGAACTCATTTCTATGCTTTCTTTAAAAAATGTTATATTTCATTCCGTATTTCTAAGCACTTCTTCCCTGTGAGCTTTTGGGTTCTCTTAGCCATTGTCCTGCCTGTGTCCTCTGCAGAATTCTAAGTTCGCTTCCCATGCAGATAAAGCCAGGGTTGGCCTTTGCTTAGTGAAGCTCATAGGAGGTGGGTGTCCTCAAGGTAAATAAAAGGAAGAATAAGGGGCCCATCACCAGTTTTTCTTCCTCTGATCTCATCTGTAAATCTTCCCTAAATACAACCCTGTGCATTACATTTCTTGCACAAAACTTTGATTTCATTCTCTCTCACTCCTTGATTTGTCTCAAACCGATCTTACTCCCACCACATACCTTTATGAACTCAGGTTTCTTATCTGCCACCATGTATTTATGCATGCTGGCCCCTCTTCTGGAATGCCACTCGGTTCCTCATCCTCTCTACCCTTTAAGACCTAATCCAAAATCTCATCATCTGAAAAGCTTGGCTTGATTTCTTCCCTGCTCTCTCCACATAATTATGCTTATGTTAACACACATTCATACATATCTACAAATCTCTACTTTATCTGAGCTAGCATATTATTCTGTCATGCGAACTATTGTGTCCTCATTGAATTAGAGTAATTAGTACAGACTAAACTAGTAAATACCAGAGTATATTACAGGTTTTAAGGATAAACATTTTATGATACTTTGAGTTGTGCATGTGCTTATCAGACCATAGCGTATTTCTTATGGTGGTCGGGCAGGGGCAGAGATTTTCTCTTAAGTTGAAGGAGCAATATATTATTAGCCTATAAGTTCCTTGGAGGCAGTATCTGGGTGGGATGCATCTTGACACACACCCATATCCCATGCCCCCATGTTTAGGACAGTGTTTGAATATCACAGACAGTAAATGTTTTTTGAATGAATTAGTACATGAATGAATGAATGAAACATTAATACAGTAGCTTGAAAGGAATGTCTTTATAGGAATCTGTGTGTTTCCAAAGGTCATCTTGCCAACTCTAAACTAATAATAATAGATTTTGTTCTGTTCTTTGCACTCGACAGATGAATGCCCTACAATGCGCTGAATGCAAGAGGCATTGATTCTCAGCCTCCTGCTTTCAGGCATCTAAGGATACCTCTTTATTCATTGATATGGTCATCTTCCCCCTCACCCCCACTCCAGCAATAGGTGACTCTTAGTAATCAGACACAGTCTCAAAATATATGCTCTCATTCTCTATGAGTCTCTCTATTTATATAGCATCTGTCACTATACTCACAGGCAGTTGCCTCCTCAGTAAGCTCTTCCCAAAACCAAGAGTCTCCAGTTTTTCAGAGTGCAAGTGCTGCTATCAGTTTTGACTTTGTAGATCAAATGGACAAAAGAGATGAAGTTAAAGACAAAACAGCTTTTCATTCAGACTGATTTGGATTGGACTCCTGCTTCCACCTCTTTAGTGTTGTGTGACCTTGGACTAGCCAGTCAACCTCCTTTTTTCTCATTTGCAAAATGGGAGTAATAGTACCCAGCTCACTGGGTGGTTAAGAGGATTAGAGGGATTGTGTGGAGCCCCTGATATACTCCTGAGCATGTAGGAGATGCTCATTTGTCCTCATCACATCCCTCCTCATTATCCTCATCGGGGAGCTGAGATGAGTTTTTGGTATATTTCTTCAGAAGTCAGCCTGATGCTTGCTCTCTTTGTGTTCACTCAACCACAGTGGAGGCTTGAGCAGGGGACTCGACTGCCTGCTGTTGCCATTTATCAATACTGTCAGGTGTCTGTCCTGAGCTCTGTATGGCACTGACAGAAGCACAACCACAGCTCCTTTCAGCAGACCTGGTCTTGGCCCTCCAGGTGCTCATGCTCTAGGAGGTGACAGAGGTAAACAAATAAAGTACCCAAGAGAAGACAACATCCCCCTCAATCTGACTGTATTTCCAGCAAAATACTTGAGGCCTACCCAGGTGTGAATTGTGAAGCCCTAGGCAGTAAAACCAGGGATTTGAGATAAATCCACCTAAGAGAGTTTCCAAAGGCTTTCAAAGAGGAGATTTCATTGGTTCTTGAGAGTAGGGGGTTCTCAGAAAAAAGTAAGAACAGCATAATGCCAGGCCATGCTGAAAGGCCAGACAGCCCAAAATGTGAAAGGCCGGGTTATTCAGCTGAGTAAACCAAGTTTAGAAAATTTCAAGAATTTTCAATCACGCTTCCTAGGATTTTGTCCATGCTCCTCCCTATAAGTTGACCAATACACAAGAAAATTGTTTTTTATTATAGCCCTGCCACTAACCTGTGCTTCTGGCAAACTCACTTAAGTGTGATCTGTCATTGTTTTCTCATCTATGAAATGATAGCAGCCAGGCCGTTTTCACTCTAGAGTATAAAACAAATGAAATAAAAGCAGCATTCATTCTCAAACCCCTGGGTTTAAACTCTCAGATTCCCTGGATTTAAATCCCTGGGTTTAAACTCACTTATTAGTGAGTCCACCCAGGTTTAATCTTCCATTGTCCCTTCCAGGAGCTGCAGTGGAAGCTAAATTGGGGGATTGGGCCAGGAATTCCATCTGGATCTAGTCTATCAGCATAAAATGTCAACGGGAAGAGAAAAAGAAATTCTAACTCACCTGACAAAGAGTTACTCAGAAAGAAAGTAATTTACTGTGTTTTGATTTTGAAACCTGGAAAAAAAAAAAGTCCACTTGACTTAAAAAAAAAAACCTTTCATCTTGTCCTTCATCAGAGACTAAGAGTGACAGAGCTGTGCTCATCTTTGTCCAACATTCTAGAATTCAAAAATACTTTTTATGATGAAAGATGAGTGAAAATGGGGGATTTCCATTATTGGAATTGCTTGAGGCTTAATAGCCTTGTTCAGAAAATGGTTAATGGACAAGATGCAGGCAGGATATTTTAGATACTGCCCCTGTGCTAAGTTAGGAGCACAGGTGTGGGCTGACAGACAGCATGATAATTCATAAAGGTGCTAACCGTGTCATGCTGGAATGGAGGCTTAAAAATAATAGAACATGATCTAGCTGGTTTGCTAACGTGAAAGAAGGAAACTGGAAGAAACACAAACTCTTTTCTTGGGGTACACAGCCTGAAGAATCCAGGATGCCGAACTCTATTGCATCACACATCATGAATCTGTAATGAAATATGTCATGCTTAAGAACAAATCTGTAGGAACATCAGTCATGGCCAGCTGGCACAAACACTGAAAGGGCAAGCAATTAGGTAATGACAGCATTACTGCATGCTAATATTGTTCCGGTTCAGGCAGTAACGTTGTTGACATACCTTTGTTCCTTGGCCCAGAGTCTGAGGCTTCCAGCTCCTCCTGTGTGCTGATGTTACAAAGCTGGCATCAGGACAACTCTCCTGTTAACCCTAAAGTTAAGCAGGATGCCGTGCTATAATAAGGACACTGGTGGCCCAGCACCAACAGATGGTATATGATGAGTGGTCCTAGTCATTTTGATGAATGGCACTGTGGGTCTAAGTAGGCAAGTCCTTTTGCAAGTGACATGCACACTCGTCCCAGCTTCCTCTTGTGATTTTAGACTATATCTGATGAGAAGTAAGAGACTGAAATTAGGATACACCCTGTTTTTAGGTGTAAAAGAGGTTTTTTCATCTCTGGGCCATATAGAGAGTGAACATTCATCCATAGTCTTTTATTTCACTCATTCACATGACTGGATGTGTGTACAGACTTCTAGATATCAGAAAATATCAGATCCTTTCATCCAGAACCCTTTTTAGTATTTTAGCAATTTGTGAGTTGGGAAATTCTACTGTGCTAAAGGACAGAATGACTGTCTGTAATTAAGTTTGGATCTTTATATGGCAGATCTTCATAAAACTGATTGTAATTAGTCATATTCATAGGCTTATCACCATTTACTAACCTCAACCATATGAAATTTCATAATATTTTATCATGCCCATTTGCAAGTTGGTGGTTTTTCTGCACTGCTCTACATGCCAATCTTCCTATACTAAGCAAAGGTTACATGTCTGTTGACTAAGGATGTGTAAATAGCAGAAATACCAGCCTTAATGTCTTTCTGCACTGTGGATTCCAGTCAACTTCCCAGAAGGACAATCAGCTAGTCTTGTTGGTCAAACTCCTCTTTAAACAGAGGCTGCTGTTGCTTCAACACACCTAATAAGGGAAACAGAGAGTAAAGGTAATTTCTAGATTTAGCTCCCTGTTGAGTGTAGTGATAGAATCAAAGTGATGCTATCCTGAAAGGAGACTGAAATATTGCTGGTCAGACAGGGAATATTTATATCACACTTGACAACATACTGGCTAGTTTTCAAATTTTAAATAAATAACCTTTAAAATAGCTGTTTCTTAGCAAAATAAGATAGCCTGGAACATCCCTTAAATAATCTATAAAGACATTCACCAAAAACTTGAAAATTCGCCCTAACCCAGAAATATAGCCTTGTTAGTGGCTAAAAAGAGACCATAGTTGAAAGATTTAATTTAGCTGCTGAATGAGGTGATCTTTCAGATGAGCTCATAAGTTTGTTTTCTTTATTATAAGTATGCTTGGAGTCATGTAGATGCAAAACATTTCTTCTGTGGCTCCTAAATGGAACTTTTTGGCTGCGAAATGAAATTTAATGCACCACCATAGTAAAAGTTCGATTGAACCTTACAGCAAATAAATGATGTGAAAAGTATCACGAGGTAATAAAAAATATCAGAGGGCTCTTTACTTCAATTTAATAGTATCCAATTCAATTCATTCATGGATAAGGCCATAATTTTTATTTCCAGTGACTTTATGAAGATATTACCAAAGTTCCCTTTTTTTGAGAATACAAAACCAGACGAAGGTAATTCCTCATTATTTTCACTCTAGTTTTTCTGATGCTATGTTCTTTGTACTATTTACAAAGACATCCTTTTTGACACAAACAAAAGATCATCTGGAAGTATATGTTTTGGAGTGACAGAAAATACCAATAAAAATACATTTCAATAATAATGGTGTAATACCAAGTACCAGTGACTCATCCTTTAAGGTCGCCATGATGTAACACTGCTATGTTTCCACACAACAGTTTGCATTTTGACATTCCTGAAAATCATCAGTGCAGTTTTCAGCAATAGCAAGTTTTACTGTTGTATTGTAGCAGTTTTAACCAGCGCAAATTTTGATTTCTATAGGTCACGCTAACAATAATAAGACTTGTTTTATTAGGTATTTTTACTCTTGCTTACATATATATCTAGTATATTCTGACTTTTTAAATTCCTTAAAATACAATATTCTATTTGATAATATTTCCTGATGCTTTTGGGAATTTCTACTCGATTCCTAAGTTGTAATCACATAGGCTGAAGGCAGGGAGGTTGGAATGTTTCTGTAGGCTTTCCCAAGATGATTCAGCCATGAGGAATACAAACATTCAAGATAAAAGCTAGCCTATGCAGGCCACAGAGAAGGAATGTCTGCTGGGCACAGTGGCTCACACCTATAATCCCAGCACCTTGGGAGACTGAGGCGGGAAAATTATTTGAATCCAGGAGTTCGAGACTAGCCTGTGCCACATGGTGAGACCCCCATCTCTATAAAACATAAAAACAAAAAAATTAGCCAGGTGTGGTGGCACATGCCTGTGCTCCCAGAGGCTGAGGTGGGATGATTATTTGAACCTGGGAGGGTGAGGCTGCAGTGAGCCTAAGTGACAGAGTGAGACCCTGTCTCCAAAAACAGAAAAAAAGGAAAGAAGGAATGTCTAAGAGTGGGAGGAGAACAGATGGGAGGCGGGGGGTGATTCACGTGGAAAGAAGAGAGTGATCATTGCTGCTAAAGATCCAGGATGAAAAATTGAAAAATGGCCACCAGATTTGCCATTTGGAAAAATTATTGGGGTCCCTAGGGAGACTAATTTTAGTGGTGAAAGAAATGCCAGATTGCAAGTGGTTGAAGACATTTTCAATGGGAGAGGAAAGAAAGGCAGGAAGTGTAGACCACCCATTGAAGAACAAAATATGAGAAGATGGGAAGGCAATAAAATGAAAAGGTTTAAGCATATTGATAGCTGAGAGAAAGACGAGAGAGAGAGGAAGGGTGTAAGACAGGGGTCACTGAGGAGCTGGCTGATTGAGCGGTGTCCTGAAGGAGACAGGAAAAGATCCGTCCACACACATTGCAGTAGACACTGAAAGTCTACTGAGTGAACATAGCACACACTGTTAGAGGGGTATACTGGGACAAATAAAATAAAAAAAGACTTTTTAACTTTAAAAAGTTGAAAGTAGAAAATTATTTGTATTAAATGAGCCCCCTCGTATACCTCAAAATAGAAAGTTACCTAGAAACAAACAAGTGAAGGTTGTATCTTAAATTTCTTGGTAGCTGCTATAGTTTTTTTGTTGTTGTTTTGTTTTTTTGGTTTTTTTTTAAGAATGCCTATTAGAGCTGCTCTTTTGTTCAATTAAAATAAGGATTAACGTTGCAGCTGAATTTAATTGAAGTTTCTCCTCCACTGTTCAAATAATGGATTTGTACTTAGGACTGTTAAATGTGGCAGAGAAATAGGCCCCACTGAAATGAGGAAAACCACTGCAAATAGGACAGATTATCTCAAGAGATTTTGCTTTGAAAAGAAGTATCAGCATATTCTTCCAGGTGTATATCTGCCTTCACTTTTCATAGCATAGGGTACTGGGCAGCATCTTACCTGATGGTACCCTGGATTTATTTGAGCTTCCTTCTGTATCATTCTCTTGATTTTGTTTCTTTTCCCCCAGTATTTTAGGTGAAAGGCAGCTTTTATTATTTTGCTTAAGAAAATTCATTTTAATAACTAAATGCAATAAAAGGGAAGGCATTTTTTCAGTTTCCACATTCTTCCTCAAATCTCCAAGGGCTTTAACTATTTCTCATTAATTATTAGAAACCTACTCAGGATATCATAGGGTAATGATGTCTATTTTTACAAACCGAGGTAGGTTATCAATGGGTCTAAGTCTTCTACCAGAAGTCCAGTGATCGATGCAGGCAGTCAATCGACATGACCAGAGTACATCTTCAAGACAGATCATACCTCTGGGGCGCCGTACCTCATGTTGGGGAAGTCATCAGGGGAGAAGAGGTCAGTATTCAGAACCATGAGTCCTCAGGCTCACTCCTTAGATGTGTTCCCAAACTCGAGTCAAAGTTGGCACAAATGAGATCTGAAGAGAAAAAGGTGTCAGACATGAAAACATTTGGGACCCCGTCATTCTTTGGTTCATACTGAAGTCAGTGCCTGCTGCTGGATGCAGATAGTCCTGGACAAAATGTTTTGGTGCATTTTCGCAGTTGGGTCCACAGCTCTCTACTGTGAAGGGTGCCGCCACATGGGGTGAGGGGAGCTCACCACTCAGCATCTTCCCATGTTCTGGTGAAGACGAGAGATCCTAATCGTGGTAATTCCATTCTGAAATTCTTTATTAACCACTAAGACCAGACATTTATATTATAAAATTTCACTGTATCAAAACCGTCAGTGGATTATGTATATCCCCATTTTTTTCTAAAAGGTAACTGAAGCCTAGAGGGCCGTATGTTGTGAGGTCCAAGGATTCAAACTTAGGTCTCTCGGATTTCAAAGCCCATGCACTTAACTGCTACATCCACTGTTGTAATAATTAAAAGACTTTAAAATAGCGTCTTAAGCAAGGTTAGTGATATATTTAACTAATTGAATAATCTCACATTAACTCCAATAGCATTGCTCAGTTAAACACATTCATTGAAATCTCTCTAAATGCTCTCTAAATGTCACCACAAGGCAGTATATCCTTTATAACAAAACTGCACTTCTTCCCCTTAAGTGTATACACATTTAAAAAAGGAAATATTTCTGAGGGCAGTAATAATTTGGATCTTTCTAGATTAGTGAAATCTTACCTGTGTGAAGCACACTTGAAATTTTGGAAGGCCACTAAAAAGTTAGAAGTAGAGAATTATTTGTATTAAATGAGACCCTTGTATACCTCAAATAAAACACCTCTTGATTTGTCAGACTCCCTCTAGACTTCTAAGTGACTGTGACCTGTCCTGTCTGGCCATCTTTCTTTCCTCCTAAAAATTACAGAGATACGTGATATGAAAAGATTGTGAAGTGAAAATGTAATTAGCATACACCGAAATTGTTTGAAAATTAAGGTGGAGGTTGATGGCTTTCCTCTGCCCTTCTTAGAGGGGAACACAAGGAGTGTTTAAAGTCTGTATTTTTTTAAGCTGAGGGTAGGGAAGATTGGAACTCCTCAGGGTGTAAGAAACACATGCAGCTGTGTTCCTATGGAAATGCTGAAACTCCTGCAGAATTCTTCAGCACAGGGGAAAATTCCCCTTGGATGGGTTGGGACAGTCATGGTCTCTGGTTCAGAGGGAGAAAACTCAAAGAGAAACCTAGAGTGCAGACTGAGAACTGCATCTCACTTCTCATGCAGCAGGTGAGATATCTCTGAGGTTTGGCCAACCAAAACCAGTCTGCAAATGGGGGAGAAATGGAGAGTGGTCCCTTTTACAGCTCCATTAGGAAAAGATTTTAAAAATTGGTTAAGTGCTGTTAGAATACGTTTTAAGGGTATCTTATGTCATCTTTAAAAATGAAATATTGTAAGATTTTAACAGCAATAATAAGTGATGCATCACAACTTCCTGTTTTTAGTTTTTGTTTGGTGTTTTTTCTAAAGAATTTAAAACAAACATGCAAACAGAATAGCACAATGAACCTAATGGTCATCTTCAACAATTATTAACTCAGCCAATTCGTTACACACTCCCTGAACCTTCCCCCTGATATTACTTGAAGCGAATACTAGAAACAAAATCATCTCATCTCTAAGCATTTCCATATGTCTCTCTGAAAAAATTTCTTCTTTAAACAAAACTGCAATACTATTACTGCATCTAAAAAACTAACAACAATCCCTTAAAGTCATCAAATCTCCAATGTGTTCAAATTGTCAGTTGTATCATGAATGTCATATTTTCTTTTAACAAAATATTTTAATAAGGATCCAAATAAGGTCCACATATTACAGTAGACTTTTTACAAAATCAACAGACTCCCCGTCTATTTCTATTTTTGTCCCCTCTCAAAACTTATTTGTTGAGTAAACGTCCTTCTTTCCTGCTGTTTCCTTCAGTCTGGATGTAACTGATTTCATCTTTTTGGTATAATGTAATATATTCCTCTAGTTCCTGTATTTCCTAAAAATTAGAAATTAGATATAGAGGCTTGTTTAGAATTGGGTTTGAGCTTCTTGTTTGTTTCATCAAGACTATTTCATACTGCTTTCTTCCATCAGAAGGGATGTAACATATGGGTTTCACTTTTTTTGTGGTGTGAGCAGCCACTGATGTTTAACACCAAGTCTCAGTGTTTTGGGTTTTCCCAGGTTTCCAGTTCATCATTTGTTCACTGTCACTCAGTGAGCTGGAGCAACTGGTCAGACCTAAGGTCTTCAGCTTTGTAGCCAGCTAAGAACTTTCAGGGATCCATCACCCCAAAGTTATGCTTTTTCAGAATGATTTTGTGAAAATAAACATACTTAGTTCAATTCATGAAACTTCAGTACATAAATAACATTGTACCAAAATATAGAACATAGACAAATTTTTTAAGTATATGAAGTCCTTCTATTCTTACTTGAAGTATACTGTTCTTACTTGATGAATGGCATCATTATTTTGAACTTCCTTTGCCATAATCTGTTCCACTTGCTGGTTAAATACCCATTGTGTATTTTGTGCTGATTTTGCTTTACTGCTTATTTAATGCTCTTTGAAAATCAGGACATCTGAATGTGTAGATCTTGGATTTCATGCAACTGGTCTCCTCCAGTAGAACTGCAAGCAGAAGCACACCTCTACAGTTCTCTTTTCTTTTCTTTATTTTTTATTTTTATTTTTGTGGATACATAGTAGGTATATATATTTATGGGGTACATTTAGGAGATGTTTTGATTCAGGCATGCAATGCATAATAATCACACCATGGAGAATGGGTATCCATCCCCTGAAGCATTTATCCTTTGTGTTTCAAACAGTTCAATTATGCTCTTTAGTTATTTTAAAGTGCACAATTAAATTATTATTAGCTATCGTCACCCTGTTGTGTTATCAAATACTAGGTCTTATTCATTATTTCTAACTTTTTTTTAATCCATTAACCATTCCCACATCCCCCACTAACCCCTACTATCCTTCCCAGCCTCTGCTAAACATTCTTCTACTCAATATCTATGAGTTCAGTTGTTTTAATCTTTAGATCCCACAAATAAGTGAGAACATACAGTATTTGTCTTTCTGTGCTTGGCTTACTTCACTAAACATAATGACCTCCCGTTCCATCCATGTGGTTGCAGATGACAGAATCTCATTTCTTTTTTGTGGCTGAATAGTACTCCATTATGTATAGTGCCACATTTTCTTTATCCATTCATCTGTTGATGGACACTTAGGTTGCTTCTAATCTTGGCTATCGTGCACAGAGCTGCAACAAATATGGGAGTGCAGATATCTTTTCCAAATACTGATATCCTTTCCGTATTTGGAAGAGATTGCCGGATTGTATGGTAGCTCTATTTCTAGTTTTTTGAGAAACCTCCAAACTGTTCTCCATAGTGGTTGTACTAATTTACATTCCCACCAACCAGTGTATGACGGTTCCCGTTTCTCCATATCCTTGCCAGCATTTGTTGTTGCCTGTCTTTTGGATATAAGCCATTTTAACTGGGGTGTGATAGTTTCTCACTGTAGTTTTGACTTGCATTTCTCTGATGATCAGTGATATTGAGCACCTTTCATATTCATGTTTGCCATTTGTATTCTTTTGAGAAATGTCTAGTCAAATCTTTTGCCCATTTTTTGATCTGATTATTAGATTTTTTTTTATCCCATAGGGCTGTTTAAACTCCTTAATAATTTTGGTTCTTAATCCCTTGTCAAATGCATAGTTTGCAAATATTTTCTCCTGTTCTGCGCATTGTCTCTTCACTTTGTTGATTGTTTCCTTTGCTGCGTGGAAGCTTTTTGGTTTTTTTTGAAATGGAGTCTCGCTATTGTCAGCCATGCTGGAGTGCAATGGCCCGATCTCGGCTCACTGCAACCTCTGCCTCCTGGGTTCAAGTAATTCTCCTGCCTCAGCCTCCTGAGTAGCTGGGATTACAGGTGCCTGCCACCACGCCCAGCTAATGTTTGTAATTTTAGTAGAGATGGATTTTCACCATGTTGGTCAGACTGGTCTCGAACTCCTGACCCCGTGATCCGCCCGCCTCAGCGTCCCCAAAGTGCTGGGATTACAGGTGTATGCCACGGCGCCTGTCTGCTGTGTGTGAAAAGCTTTTTAACTTGATGTGATCCCATTTGTTAATTTTTTTTTTTTTAATGGAGACTTGCTCTGTATCCCAGGCTAGAGTACAGTGGCATGCTCGGCACACTGCAACCTCCACCTCCCAGGTCCCGGTTCAAGCAATTCTCCTGTCTCAGCCTCCCAAATAGCTGGGATTACAGGCATGCACCACCATGCCCAGCTAATTTTTTATTTTTAGTAGTGACAGGGTTTCACCATGTTGGCCAGGCTCGTCTTGAACTCCTAACCTTGTGATCTGCCCGCCTCAGCCTCCCAAAGGGCTGGGATTACAGTTGTGAGCCACTGCGCCTGGCCCCATTTGTTAGTTTTGCTTTGGTTGCCTGTGCTTGTGGGGTACTACTCAAGAAAATTTGCCTAGACCAACGTCCTGGAGATTTTCCCCATTTTTTTCTTGTAGTACTTTCATAGTTTGAGGTCTCAGATTTACAGGTCTCTTTTCTGAAGCGGACCTGAGACTTACTGATCTTTGCCTCGTAGTCAGATGGCTCTCTTCTGAGCTGGAGCAGGTTTGCCTCTCTCCTTTCCTCTCTTTTTATTATCTTCCTCCCTTCTTTCCTTTTTTCCTCCATACTTCCTTTCTTCCTTCTTACTCTTATGCCCTTTCCTTCTCTCCATCTTTCTTCCTTCCTTTTTTTCCTTCCTTTCCTCCTTCCTGTCTTCATTTCTTCCCTCATCCTTTCTTTCCTCCCTCTTTCTTACATTCTTTCCCTCTCTCCCTTCCTTTCTTTCATCTTTTGTTCTCTTTATTTTTTAGCCACTTTGGTATTCTCTCCCCTAGGTGTACTCTTAAGCCTCATTTCACTGATAAAATCTATGCTGATGCAAAGAAAATCTTGGTTACATTAAAATGTGAACCTGATTCTCTGTGCCCAAAGCTATCTTTCCAAATGCATAGAGATATAGTCAGGCATTTAACATACCCTGATAAGTTCCAACTGTGTACTAGGGGTATGGAGGAGACAGACAAGTTACAACATGGTGGGAATGCTGACAGGAATAGGTGCAAATAAAGTACTGTGTGACAACTAACAGGTGACTCTGCCAGGGAAAACTGAGGAGGGACTTCATCTGGAAAGGACATTTAAAATAATATGATTAAGACAATATATTTGTGGCCAGGAGCAGTGGCTCACACCTGTAATCCTAGCACTTTGGGAGGCCAAGGTGGGCAGATCACCTGAGGTCAAGGGTTCCAGACCAGCCAGGTCAACATGGCAAAACCCCATCTCTACTAAAAATAAAAAAATTAGCCGGGCATGGTGGCACATGCGTGTAATCCCAGCTACTCCAGCGGCTGAGGCTGAGGCAGGAGAATTACTTGAAACCAGGAGGCAGAGGTTGCAGTGAGCCAAGATCGCGCCACAGCCCTCCAGCCTGGGCGACAGAGCAAGACTGCATCTCAAAACAAAAAACAAAAAACAGTATAGTTACGTAAAAATAGTTAAGGAAAACTTAGTATGTTATTTTATTGAAGCATTGACCCCAGGTTCTTAGCTAATGGACTTCACTTTTATGTATGGCGACAACTTATATCAACTTTGCCTACTAGAGAAAGTGAGCCTGGCAATATATTGTTTCCTTCATATGTATGCAAAAATGTATAAGTATAAAATATCATGTTTATCATCTTCCCATTCAGTTTGTAGTGGGACAAAAATAACTTTTAGGTATGGAGAGCCTTGGGATGTGGGTGGACACAGTCACCTTTCTTCTCCACTGCGACAGGATCCTCTTTACGTAGTAGCGAAGAGGATTGCCTTCCATGCTCCCATGATGTGAACTCCTGAGTTGTTGTAAGGGCCTACAGACCCACAGATGTGCTGACTTATCACTTGGCTGGGTTTTAAGGTCTCCCATACGGATGTATTCCCATGTTTCTAGTATATATAGAAGCAATATTGATTGTTGCTACTCTGGTACAGAGCCTTTTTTTTTTTTTTGAAATGAAGTCTCACTGTGTCACCCAGGCTGGAGTGCAGTGGTGCAATCTCAAGTCACTGCAGCCTCCACCTCCCGGGTTCAAGCAATTCTCCCACCTCAGCTTCCCAAGGAGCTGGGATTATAGGCATCTGCCACCACACCCAGCTAATTTTTATGCTTTTAGTAGAGACAGGGTTCCACTATGTTGGCCAGGCTGGTCTCAAACTCCCAACATCAGGTGATCCACCCACCTTGGCCTCCCAACGTGCTAGGATTACAGGCCTGGGCCACCAGGCCCAGTCCAGAGCCATTTAAAAGTATCACTGGAGCTGCAGTATTAGCTCTCTGTCGTTATGTGTAGTTTTAAACAGTAGATACTAAAGTAAAATTACTATCTTGTATGTTTGGAGTGTGAGTATATGTTTTCTGGTTGAGAACTTTTTGAACATTTCTGGAATTAAAAGAGGTCTTCATAAAATAGATAGTGATGATGTTTGAACAACATTTGAATGTACTTAATGCCACTGATTCGTACACTTTAAAGTGTTAAATATTCTGCTATGTATATTTTACCACAATAAAAAGTATTTTTAAAAATTGAAAACTTAAGACATATATACAGAAAATAAAGGGATTTTCATATTTCAAGAAACTGGATACCACTGTCCTAGAACTTTTATGAATTTGGCAAATGCCTAGCAGCACCAAGTGAAATGCACGTAGTAGTCTCACCCTACAAGTCTGAGGTTTCACCAGGACCCTTACAAATCAACCACTCTGTCTCCGTTGCTAAATATACAGGTTCAAAATGTGTATTCATCTAAAACACAGAGCATACTGTGTTCTTATGGGTAAACAAACATTTTCTGTTCAAAGTATACGATTTAGATATAATGAATAAATGCTATATGTATTTATCACTCCACAGTGTCTGAGGGTTCACAGTGTGTCACATGCTACATGTTGGGTGGAATGCTACATGTTAGGCAAGCTATGCTCTGTCCTGTGACTTTAAGTGTTGAGAGAAACAGCAGTCACTGCATTTCTGGGGATTGCCACCTAGCAGGGGTGGTGCTTGTTACCTCACTCTTGAGTGTGTAATTGCACAAGATGATGGCTGTGATGTGATTTTACTCTATAGTAAGGTCTGCAAAAGGACAAATACTGAATCTTTGCAGGCATGTACCAGGGAGGAGCACACAGGTGTAGGGGATGGTTCAGAGAAGGGCTTCCCCTGAGGAAGTGATAGTTCACCTGAGGTTTGAATAATGAACAAGTAGAGACAAGACTCATAAGTAGAAATTAACCACATTTCCCCTCTCAGACTCGACTCTTCTCTCCAGTAGCGGGTATCAGGATCGTGTGTTCTTCAGTATTCCACCCCAGCATGTAGCGTTTGACACATTGTGAACCCTCAGTTACTGTTGAGTGATGAATAAACATGTAGTATATGTTCATTATATCTACATAGCATACTTTCAACAGAAAATGTTACTCATAAGAACACAGTGTTATCTGTATTTTAGATGAATACACATTTTGAACCTGTATATTTAGCAATGGAGACAGAGTAGTTGATTTGTAAGGCTCTTGGTGAAACCTCAGTCTTGCAGGATGAGACCACCATGTGCATTTCTTCAAGAACAAAGACAATATGGGGCAGGGGTGGGGGTTTGCATCTGCCTTAGGTATAGATCATCTCTGTGAGTAGAGAAGACTGGAGAAATGATTAAACTCACAGTGAGAGGGTCTATGTGAGCAGCTAAATATAAATGGAATCTTGCTGGGGAACGGGCATTGGCCAAAGGAAAAGTTAGTATTTTTGATATATCATATTTACATTGTTTCTAATCCTAACCAAGTTTTGGATCAGAGTGAACTTCCATTGCAAAGAAATACACACACACACACACACACACACACACACACACACACACACACACGCAAATAAGGATAAGTAACATGAAATGCCCTGCCTGAAGATCAGTTAAAGCTTCCTAACATAAACAAAGATGACATGATTAGGGAGAATTGTTTCTGCAGTAGACTCTTGTTCCTACCGATATTATTTTTGCAGAGAGCTACATGTGGTGCAAGACAAATCACATGCCTCAGATTCACCAGTTACTCCTAGTAAATGTATGATTGGTATGTTGTCCCTCAATACCAGTCTAATAAATAAACCTTTCTTTCCTTCTGAAGTTAGGGACTTGGAATGGTGTATTGCTTTCAACATTTTATTTATTTGTTTGTTTATTTATTTATTTATTTTTTTGAGATGGATTCTCACTCTGTCACCAGGCTGGAGTGCAGTGGCATCATCTCAGCTCACTGCAACTCCTCCCGGGTTCAAGCGATTCTTCTGCCTCAGCCTCCCAAGTAGCTTGGATTACAGGCTTGTGCCACCACGCCCAGCAAATTTTTGTATTTTTAGTAGAGAAGGGGTTTCGTCATGTTGGCCAGGATGGTCTCGATCTCTTGACCTTATGATCCTCCCACCTCGGCCTCCCAAAGTGCTGAAATTACAGGTGTGAGCCACAGCGCCTGGCCAGCCCCACCTCTTAACACCATCACCTTGACGGTTAGGTTTCAGCACATGAATTTTGGGGGGATATATTCAGGCCATAGCACAATACATTATTAACTGTAGTCACCATGCTATACGGTAGCTTTCCAGAACTTATTCTTCCTATCTAAATGAAACTCTGTAGTCTTTGATGAACATCTTCCATTTCCTCTCGTCCCTCTCTTACCAGCCCATAGTAACTACCATTCTAGTCTCTGCTTCTGTGAATTTGACTTTTTTTTTAATTTTAGGGTTATGTGAGATTTTACAGTATTTGTCTTTCTGTGCCTGGCTTATAACACCCGGCATAATATCCTCCAAGTTTGTCCATGTTGTCAGAAATAACCAGATTTCCTTTTTTAAGGCTAAATAATCTTCCATTGTATATGTATAGCACATTTCTTTATCCATTCATCCACTGATGGACACTTGGACTGACTGTATTTTGGCTACTGTGAATAATGCTGCAGCTAACATGAGCATGCAGATATCTCTTCAAGATACCGATTTCATTTTCTTTGGCTACGTACTCAGAAGGCGGCTTACTGGATCATATGGTAGTTCTATCTTTAATTTTTTGAAAAACCTCCACAGCGACTCTACTAATTTACATTTCTCACTAACAGTATACAAGAGTTCTTTTTTCTCTACATGTTCACCAACATTTATTATCTTTTGTCTTTTTGATAAAAGTCTTTATGACAGGTATGAGGTGATATCTCATTGTGGTTTTAATTTGTGTTTCCCTAAGTATCAGATTCTTAATTTTTTGGTCAAAGAGGTATGTGTGAAGGTGAATAGCAAGAGTCATGGCAGTAATGAGCAAACGTACCTACTGTGGTTAAAATACCTAAGGGAGAATTCCTCACTCATTTAAACATTGACACCTCCTCATTCCATAATGAGAGAAATGAGTGAGAAAAAAATGGAATAATAATGACATTTCTTTTATACTCTTTAAGAGACTCTAATAAATATTCTTGTGTATATTCATTTTCTTGCTAGGAAAAGCCATTGACAAAATCTCTGCAACGTGGAGAAGACCCCCAATTTGATCAGGTATGTGATATATATGTTATATACTAGCTTTTCTTTCAGAATTCACCCAAGGCAAGATCAGCATGCTCACTATTGTTGTATGGTTGAATATCCTCAAAAAGAATATGGGTATGTGAACTTAAGAACTGTACCCTGCAGTATTCATGGTTACGGTTTATAGATGTTCAGTAAATACCTATGATTAGAATTAAAAAGAACTGGAAAGTATTGGGATAATGAGTAGGTCTTCAATTGGTTATTTACTTAATCTTTATATGACAGAATTAAAGAAATGAAGAAAAGATAGTTTAAAGGAAATTCCATTCCTTTAAAAACTTGAGATTCTTATAATAAATGACACTATGTGATGATCAAATCTCTGCACTACAGCTTATTCTTGTTTTCATCCAACATTTTTTTGAAGACGTACTATTTGCTTGATGCTGTGCTAGGTACCAGTGATACAAAGTCTAAGTTAAGTTTTAGGCTTTCTAGAATTCAGTCTTGTGAGAAAGATACTACCTCAAAAATAAGTATAAAATAGTATAGGATCTTAGATTCTAATAGAGAAAATAATACATGAACAGAATGAGTTAAGACAGAATAAATACAAAGTAAGTCCTTTGAAAATAGGTTAAGAGTAGTAAAAGAACATTCAACTCTAAACAGTAGGTAATAAACATACAGAATCAGGATCTGATAGATTCCAGTTCAGTAACTTCAGGAAGGCTCTAGGCATGTTTAGAAATGATGGATAACAGGACATCAGAGGAGGCTGGAGGTGTGTTTGTGAAGTTTCCTAAACTTTTGCAGTTAATGACAAAAAGGACATTATGTTCTTCAAAAACCTCAGATGGTGCCAACGTCAGATACGAAATACTGCTGGATATTCCCTGGCCTGTGCTAGTACAGTGTTTTTATGGTCTAACGAAAAGCACACAGGGTGTACACTTTCTGTAGGGCTTTGAAATTGCCTTTAATATGAAATCCAGAGGAAAGCTCTCTGGCTGTACAAATGTAGACTTGTCTGATCCAGAAACATCACATCGTACAGACAAAATCCTTCATTTTCTATTTTATAAGCTGTTCTGTGAAGGAGACCTCACCGGTTTGTGCTCACAGCCAGCCGTGCGAGGCTGGCATGGCTCTGGGCTTGCTCTGTTGCCAGTAGACCTGGCCATTTTCCAGAATGCTGGTGAAATGGAAGATGGGCCTCATCTCTTTGTGCCATGATGCTCTCTTCTCTAGTCACATTGTCCATCGTTATTGTCACCTGGTAGGTGATGGGGTGGTCAGAGACTCTTGGTGAATATGGTATGTGATGTTTGTGGTTACCATTTTGGAAATGTGGCACGTTGTGACTTATAAAGAATGTAAATAGTGCTGGGCGCAGTGGCTCATGCCTATAATCCCAGCACTTTGGGGGGCCGAGGCAGGTGGATCTTCTGAGCTCAGGAGTTTGAGACCAAACTGGAAAACATGGTGAAACCTTGCCTCTACCAAAATTACAAAAAATTAGCCAGGCATAGTGGCACATGCCTGTGGTCCCAGCTACTTAGGAGGCTGAGGTGGGAGGATCACTTGAGGAGGTGGAGGTTGAGTTGAGTCAAGATCAGGTCACTACACTCAAACCTTGGTCACAGTGAAATCCTATCTCAGAAAAAAAAAATGTAAATACTTATCACCTGTCTTTTATAATCTTTCCACTCTTTTATATTCTTCATTTTTTTATCCTATTAAATTATCACTGTCCTTTCTTCAAAAACATTTTCTCTAGCTTAATGTACCTCTCTTTATTCTCTGAGAAAAGGATTCTAAATTTTAACATTGCAGATAATAGTAACCCCAAATAACTAATAACTAGGCTTAAACACAATTTCTCATTTATTACTCAGCTTTCTATTTCTGAATCTCAGTATTGTGGAAAAGACGTGGCCTTTGGAATTAGACAAACCTGAGTTTAAATCCCACCTTTGTCCCTTACTTAGCTATATTACTTTTAACTTTGCATCTCCAAGTGTTGTCCATGGATCTGTGTCATCAGCATCACCTAGGAGCTTGTGAGAAATGCAGAATCTCAGCCTGGCCCCAGAGCTGCTGCATCCACCACCCAACAAGACTCCCAGGTGACTCACATGCACATTAACGCTTGAGAAGCGCTGCCCCGTAACATATCTCTATGTATTAAAGACGCTTTAAGTGTGAACCAATAGTAAGATGGTCACTAAGAACTTTCAAATGGGACACATAGGCTTGTCTTCTGATGATTACCATCATAAACTCACAAATGAACTGTGAGAGAGGACAAGCTCCAAAATCTAATCTCGTTTTAAAGTGATAGCAAGACATTCAGGCCTGATATGGTTTGGCTGTGTCCCTTCCCAAGTCTCTCCTTGAATTGTAGCTCCCATAATTTCCACCTGTCATGGGAAGGACCCAGAGGGAGGTAATCAAATCATGGGGGAACAGGTCTTTCCCATGCCATTCTCATGATAGTGAATGAGTCTCATGAGATCTGATAGTTTTATAAAGAGTTCCCTTGCACATGCTCTCTCTTGCCTGCTGCCATTGTGTGACATGACTTTGCTCCTCATTCACCTTCCACCATGATTGTGAGGCCTCCCAGCCATGCAGAACTGTGAGTCAATTAAACTTCTTTCCTTTGTAAATTACCCAGTCTCAAGTATGTCTTTATTAGCAGCATGAGAACAGACTAATACAAGGCTATAGAGAAGCTTTACTAAAGTTGGTCCACCTGTAGATTCAATGGGGAAAAAAAGTTGGCAAAGTATAATAGCTTTTGAAAGTGCTTACTATGGTTCAGATGTCTCCCCCTCCAAAATTCAGCTGCTGCTAATGTGATAGTATCAAAAGGCAGCGCCTTTAAGTGGTGATTTTGCCATGAGGGCTCCTCCCTTGTGAATGGGGTTAGGTGCTCTTATGATAGGTCCTGACAGAGGGAGTGCCTCTCTTTTGCCCTTTCTCCATGCGAGAACACAGTGTTCAAGAAGCCATCTTGGAAGCAGAGACCGAACCTTCACCAGACGTGCACCTGCTGGTGACTTGATCTTGGACTTCCCAGCCTCCAGAACTGTAATACATACATTTCTGTTATTTATCAATTACCAACCTCAGCAGCACTAAAACAGTGCTCATCTGCTGTTTCAACCAACAAACTATAAGCATTTTAGTTCCATTGGTAAGGCTATGAATATAGCGAGGTCTCTTAGTCCTTTGGCATTAAACATTTAAACAGGAGGATTTTAATCTGGGTTCTCACAGAGGTCTGTCTGTGGGAAAAGCACATGCTGGAGATGCCACTTTCAGTGGTTTAGACTTCATTACCATAATTGTAGGAGGAGATGCCACTTTCAGGGGTTTAGACTTCATTACCGTAATTGTAGGAGGAGATGCCACTTTCAGTGGTTTAGACTTCATTACCGTAATTGTAGGAGGAGATGCCACTTTCAGTGGTTTAGACTTCATTACCGTAATTGTAGGAGGAGATGCCACTTTCAGGGGTTTAGACTTCATTACCGTAATTGTAGGAGTAGTCAGTAATAGTAGAGGTAGCGTTTATTTAGTACTTATATGATAGGCACTATGCTAAGTGCATCCTTTGAAGAACATACAGTTGGTTCCTGTTTAAATGATATTTGTATCAAGTTCTTTCTTCTAAATGTCACTGGAATGAACAACAGAGTATATAGAACTGGGTATCTACTGTTTCACTGCCTAATCCTGAATGGCCCTGTTTACTTCTCTACCCAACCAGCCCATGATTCACTTTCTTCTTGCTAGAAATAGAAGCAAGGGGAAAAAAATCATGTAATACTTTATAGATTACCCAGCCTGTTTTCATATTATCTCACCTGATATTACAACCCTTACTGCAACTCCAAAAAGATAACATTATTATCATCATCTCTATATTATATATATTATATCAATATTAAATATAACATTAAATTATATTATTAAATAATATATTAACGATATATGTAATGTATCATGTTAATATTAAATATATCAAGATGATATATAACATTTAATATATTATATTTAGCATAGAGATAATGATAAATAATGATGAGTCTCACAAGTTTACCAGTATTATGTGACTAAAACCTGGAAGGAGCCAAGACTGTAATTTATCTTTTCTGACTGTATAGGCTGTGCTTTTTACTCCATAATCTTTGTTTCTAAAACCTAGGTTTATGAGAGTGGGAAGTTTTCAACAGGTAAAGTATCTAAAATCTTTAAATCAGTTATGATTAGCTTTGGCTACAAATGAAAAAATATAGTGAAATCTTCTTGAGCAAGATTATTTTTTTTCTTTCTTACATATGGCTTACATTCTCAAGGTCCAGGATGGCTTGGCCATTGTATCTGTATTCCAGGCAGCCAGAAAAAGAAATGGAAAAAGAATTACAGAAAAACAAAAACCAAAACTTTCCAACATATTATTTCTACTTATATCCAGTTAGCCAGATGTCAATCATATGGCCACATCTAGCTATAAAAAAGGTGGAGACATTTGGCTGGGCGCAGTGGCTCATGCCTGTAATCCCAGCACTTTGGGAGGCTGAGGTGGGCGGATCACAAGGTCAAGAGATCAAGACCATCCTGGCCAACAAGGTGAAACCCCATCTCTACTAAAAATACAAAAATTAGCTGGGCATGGTGGCACACACCTGTAGTCCCAGCTACTCAGGAGGCTGAAGCAGGATAATCGCTTGAACCCGGGAGGCAGAGGTTGCAGTGAGCCGAGATTATGCCACTGCTCTCCAGCCTGGCAACAGGGCAAGACTACGTCTCAAAAAAAAAAAAAAAAAGTGGAGAAATTGTACTTTGGGTGACCATGTGTCCATCTAAAATGGGATATCTTATACCTAAGGAAGAAGAGAAGAATGGGTAACAGCTACATTTATCTACTAGATATTTTGCCAAAATGCCCCAAACTAGAACTATTCACAGTTCTGTACCTCTTTCTTTCCCACTGTGGGTTTCTCCTCAAATTTGCCAACTTTCCAGTTTCAACTTAAATATATGTATATATATTTACATATAATAAGCCGGGCTTGGTGGCACGCATCTGTAATCCCAGCTGCTCGGGAGGCTGATGCAGAATTGCTTGAACCCAGGAGGCAGAGGTTGCAGTGAGCTGAGATCATGTCATTGCGCTCCAGCCTGGGTGACAGAGTGGGACTCTGTCTCAAAAAAAAAAAGAATCAACCTGGAAAAAAAAGATTTTATAAAGACAAGATGTCTAAACAGGATTTTTAAAGCTCAGTGTTAGTAGGAGAAATATACTAGTGAATGCTTTACACATTGGAGAACCAGGAATTTGTACCCTCATTTCCAGAATTTCACTTTTCACAAATTTCAGAAACGTGAGTTTTTTCCATTCTTATACAGCCCCTACCTCCCGGCAACCATGTGCCAAGCATCATGCCAGCTCGCGGAAACAAACAGGGAAGGAAGCATAGTACCTGCCCGAGAGGCCCCACCACTGGAGTCTTATGGGAGAGAAAAATAAAACCACCATCAGATAAATGATAACCCCAGTCTAGTAAGTAAGCTAAAGCTGCTGTGAGCCCCAGGAGAGCAAACTTCTCCCTGCCCTGGAGAGCCAGGGAGGCCTTCATGGAGCAGACAGCAGAGGTTCAGAGCAGTATGCACTATGATTTCCAGTCCAATCTAGTGATAAAGTCATACCAGGAACAAGAACCAATAAAGGCAAAAGGGATTTCCAGCAGCATTTGAAGATGTATATGCTGCCACTGTTTATTTTAAATTGCTATATTAACTGTCAGGGCTTAGCGAGTAAACTGAATGAAAAAATCGTTCTGTTAATAAAGTAATTTAGCAAACACTTATTAATTGTGTGTGTGTGTGTGTGTGTGTGTGTGTGTGTATGTATGTATGTACACACAACGTTTTATGAGAGACAAAGATGTAAGAATGTGGTCCCCAGGAATGTATTTCACATTCTAGGAGCTTCAGATCTGGAAGAGGATAAGGCAGTGCACAACCAGCTGTGACAGGGGCCTGCATGTGTAAAAAGTGCTGCATGAATGATGTGGACAGTAAACGTGGTGAGACTTCAGGGACAGAAGACATGCGCTTTAGGGCCAGGTGCCTAGCTAGAAAATGCCTTCTAGATGAGAGCACGGTTTATCAGGTGCCTAAAACAGTAGGATCAATAGGATTTGCTGGGTGTTGATGGTGAACAAGATAGGAAATTTCAGAAGAAAGGAACATTTTATGCAATGGTCCTGAACAGAAGAACAACACTATCAGTTATCTTTGAGGAACTTAGAAATGGATCAAAGTAGCTGATGCAGAAGTCATGTATTGTTAAAGGACAATCTTCAAAAACAGGCAGAAATATGACTCACATACAGATATAAAATGAACCTGTGTTAAACATTTTATTTAACTCATTATTAGTGAAGGATGTTGTAGCCAGTTAAGAGATTGAAAAAATCAGACACATTTCTAAATCAGCATTGAAATGAATGCACTCATAGGCGAAAGTGGCTTCTCTCATGTCGGGAAGGGAAGTCCATTGAACCTTCAGTGGACAGTTTTTCATGTCTATAGACAAGAATTATTTTGCATTGCTATCAGTTATCTACCATGTACACAGTTTTAAAATAGCTCAAAGACATTGACAGGTGCAGAGCCCCCGTAGACTCAGAATCAGATAACCCCTTGAGAGGTATGCCCTAGTTTTTCATTAAAAACAAATATTTCCCACAGTCTGGGGGAAGTTAAAAAAGAGATCAGGCAGCATAGGTAGGAAAGGATCAGATTGTGAAAGACCTTAATGCCAGTGGGATGAGGCTCTGTGCATCCCAGCATCAAAGTGGCAACTTGATGTTAGCCCCAAGGGGACAATGGTCATGAAGCCAGTAATGGAGAGACCTAAGGCATTGGGGAGCATGGCATTGATACAGATTTGAGGCTGAAAGTGCCTAAACTAAAATGGAGGCAGTGAGACTGTAAGAAAGGATGATTATAAGCAAAATTATATAAGAAGAAGCAATATTGCTTGAGAGAAGGAGAAACAGAAAAATAACTGTAGTTTTAAACATGATTTGGAGCGATCTCCATTCAATTAAACAAACAATGAGTGCCCAATAGGCACTAGGATCGGTGCAAGGTGCTGGCGTTACAAAAATGAGGAAGACAGAGCCCTGAACTCCAGGAATTCTCAATCCCAGAAGGAAGACAGTCATCTGCACAAATAACATGGCAATGTAAAAGCTATAATAGAGGTAGTATCAAGTGCTCTGGGAACTCAGATAAAGGAGCAGTTAATGATGCTAGGAAGGTACACAAGTGTGTGTTACAAGAAGCAACCAAGGAGCAGTGACATTTAAAATAAGCCTTTTGTCCAGATAAACAAGTTGGGCCAAGGTGTGCCACACAGCAGGGGTCTCACAGACAAAGGAGAAGTTCAAGGTGAAAAGAACAGAGTGCTGGGGGATGAAGGTGGAAAGGTGGACCGAGCCCATTGCAGTAGGTGGTAGGAGCCATGCTGGGGGGTCTAGATTATTTTCTCTGGACTATGAGCTCTTTAAGCAGAGGAAACTATGCTTGGGGGCAGAAAACAAGGGAAGGCTGTAAATCAGTTATGCATACTGAGTTTTCAGGGAAGGGAGAATATCTCAAGAAAAATAACTGGGGTTCAGTTTGTTGTGTGGTCACTCAACAAACACTGTTAGAGACTAGAGCACGTGAGTGAAGAATATCATAAAGAGTTCAGCATCAGGAGGTCAGATCTACAAAAGAATGGCTAGAAAAAGGGTAGCTTGAAAACTGGGAGAAGCCTAGGAGATGGGGCTCTCTAGGGCAGGGATGGCCCATCACGGCAGCTGATGCAGGGACATCACGGAAGATGCAGACCAGGAAGAACTGGAGGTTAGCAGTTAGGAGCTCAGTGGAAGCGGCTTTGAGGAAGGCTTTTGCTGCAGTGGCTATTCATGGACATGTGGAGTGCATTTTCATGGTCAGTAGACTAATGTTAAATAGTTTGAAGCTTGCTTTCACGAGCTAAGTCATGGTGGCTGATTATTATTGGCAGCACCTAAATGACAAAGCAGTGTGCTAGAACATGGTCACGGTACCAGTGATGAGTTCCTTATCTGGCATCCGTGGAGAGCATCTATGAGTGAAAGGTTTGGTGAGCTCACCATTTTACCTTCAAATGATTTTCTTCTTTATACAGACATCTTTTTAAAATAAAAGTCCACAGCATTTTATTTCAGATTCTCCAAAGAAACAATAGCCAAAAACAAAAAACCACTCATCCAACTGTGATGAGCATGAACCTGGGTGGGTGATGATCAAATGCAGCTCCAATATCATGTTAGCCCATTTTTAAAAGCGAAGAAGCAACACTCCTAAATAACTCTTATCTAAGGGAATTTGTGACCCTTACCTGTTGAAGATTGTATTAATGACAGCCACTAGATACAATTACTCTCAGAGGTGAAAATTTTGGCTGATGAACAAAGTCATAAATGAATATTCTTTCACATACCTTCCAGCTACATGCAAATACTTGCTTGTTGATTTGCTCTGCCCTTGGCTTTTAGACCTTTGCTTATGCAGTATTTAATGATGATGTAAGCATACAATGTGTTAAGTAATACCAACAGTGGTATGCCATACAATGTTTTTCTGTTTGAAGTATTATTTCAACTTTTAAAACAGTCTCATACAGTAAGGGGAAGTTATTTTCTTTTGCATAATAAAGTCTGATTACTCTGCAAAGAAGCATGTGTCAGAGAAATCAGAATTCAGATCCTTATTGTCACAGATGAATTGTCTTACTATGCTTTGGCATTTCATGAGGAACAGAATAGAAGATAAAGAGAAAGTACAGGAGGCCAGTTAAGACAGGGCAACATCATAGGATTCTGGGGGGAGAAAAGCCTTTCCAGGAGAACCTGGCAAATACTGTCATTTGCCCAGGAGACTTCAAGGGAAATGATTACAAAAAAAGGCCATTGGTTGGCCATTGAATTAGCCCTGCTGATTTTTCAAATAAAGGTACCAATAGTGTGGCAAGAACACAAATCAGATTTCAGGGATCAAGAAGAGAGTTGGGGCTGGGCACAGTGCCTCACTCCTATAAACCCAACACTTTAGAAGGCCGAGGCGGGTGGCTCATTTGAGGTCAGAAGTTCGAGACCAGCCTGACCAACATGGTAGAACCCCATCTCTACTAAAAATACGAAAAAATTAGCTGGGTGTGGTAGTGTGTGCCTGTTCAGGTGGCTAAGGCAGGAGAATCGCTTGAACTTGGGAGGCAGAGGTTGCGGTGAGCCGAGATCATGCCACCGCACTCCAGCCTGGGCCACAGAGTGTGATTCTATCTCAAAAAAAAAAGAAGAAGAGAATTGGCAGTGAAGCAGGAAGAGGAAGCATCACCATTGCATGGTGATTGATTGAGAGTCTGTCAGGAAGAAGGACAGATAATTGGGAATTAGATGAGACAGGGGGAGAGCAGGACCATATGAGGGCTATGTGTGTTTTACAGAACCTTATACCGAATGAAGTACAAGAGCTTACCACTGTGCCTTCTTGAGGAAGGATATGTCTATTTGTCACAACCCACCTGTATTTGGACTTAACTCTTGTCTCAAAGTGGTGGAGGGTCCTGAGTTAATAATTTGTTTTATTCAATTGATGGATTTTGGTTCCAGAATAGTCATGAGTTACTATCCACAGTGTCCTTTCCCATTGGCTTTGAAGTGAGCTGTTGCCTACAGCAAACTCAGAGAGCCTGATGTTTGCTACCTTTCTGTCATGGGTCTAATGTAGGACAAACATTGCTCAGTGACCTCTCACGTAAGCATTTGCAAGGCACCAGGCAAAAGGCCTTGTGTTTACATCTGCTGGAGTCAGAAAAGAATGGGAACACAAACTGAGTTGCAGGGGTTCTAATGAAGACCCTGGGAGTTTGTGCTTGGATATGGGATAAGTGGGGCTTTCAGGTTCCCATAATATAACTAGTAAGTGACATTTATCCAGCTCTGGTAAATAAAATTCTGACAGCAACTTCTGTTATTTATTCTGTTGTTAATTTTCCTTGTGATCTCATCACGGTCACTTTTGGTGTGTGTGTGTTTTTTTTAATGCTCCAACTTCTATATTTGGAAACGAAAGAAGGAAACATATTTGGAAGGTTTATTATGTGCCCCACATTTTATAGCTTCTCATTTGTCCTCATAAAATCCCATTAGTCCCATTTTACAGCTGAGAACACAAAGCATCAGAGAAGTGGTGGCATGCCAAGCTCATACAGCTATAAGAGACAGTTGTAACTTGAACCCAAGACCATTTGATCATTTCTAATACACTAGAGAAACTATGAAAACGTGGCACATGAGGGGTCAGTCATCACATGTTAGGTTCTGAGAACATTAAGTTGTAACTATTTGCAATTCAGTGTGACTTACATTCTTAACTAGTGTCATATCTATGAATTGCAGATAATTTGTCCAAACATTCTAAATAACTTCATTTAAGGTTTTCTTCCAGATGTTATATCGTACGTACTTTTGTGTACTTGTGTACTTATGTAGTGTTTACTTTATTTATTAATATGTTAAAATACTAACTGTAAACAGGAAACCCATAGTAAAATACATTCATACCTCTGTAACTGAGCTAAAATCACTTTTTACTACCTTGGATGGTAGTAATTTTCCAGAAAAGGAAGCAGATGCAATTCTAGTGTTTCAACATTGACACTAATATTACCATTCGGTGAAAATCTATTTAAAATGTATAAATGAAGAATGTAAGCAATTAAGAGTGAAAACAATTTAACTTGCATTGGATTTACATTAGTGTTAATCAGCATTGCTTAAATTATTCTCCAGTGGAACACTGTGTTCTATGAAATGAACTAAGATGTTAAAATCGAATAATGATCTTTTCTAACTTGAAGGAAAAATATATTTAATGTATAGATTTTTGTATTGTTTTTCTATAAAACTATTCTTAAATCTTTGTCATTACTCATCAAAGACTATAATCTAGCACTAGTATGATAGGTGATCAAGTATAAATAAATTGCATTTGAAATTAAGATATCAGCATTTTATGGTAGTACACAGTAAGTATCCTGGCCCCCAAAGTTGCTTGACCACTTGAATTTGTTTGAGAAATTAGACCATCAATGCAGTTACTTTAAAATTATTCATTAAATGTACCATTTATGAGAAGCCAGTCTTATTACTATAAAATATGGAATGACTCCACTGAGTAATTATTCAAATATTTATGTGTGAAGTTTGATTCTTTGCATTTAACAAGTATAAAATGCTTATGAAAAGTCAATGTCTGAGCTGCAGCATAACCGTCTCTTTTGGCCTATATATATGTAAACGGCCAAAGTAAACATTAAAACATTTACAAAGTAGATTTAGTTTTCTTCTCTATCCCCCCCCCAAAAAGAAAACACCAGCATGAAATGGTTCTGTGATTCCTTGCACTTCATCTCTTCATGCTGCCCAGTTCCTAGCTCATCTGTGGTGGAAGAATATGATCATTTAAATGCAACAAGAACATCTTTGTAAATGGGCCTGCCCCCTTTTAGCAGCAGCACAGAGCTAGAATTCATCTTACCATTGGCTCTGCTTCCCGTAAACGAAGGAGTTGAGTAACCAAGAAGCCAGCTAGACCTTCCTCCCTTCCTGAGCTTTGAGGGCCAGGTCTTTGCAAATTCCACCCTTCCTTCCTGAAAGCCTGGGCTCAAAAGGGCAGTAACCGAAAGATGGAAAAACACACATATCCACCCCATGCTGACCTTTCATCTCTTCTGAGATGGTCTCAGTGTTTTGCCATGGAAAGTATGCCCCATAGATCTAATACCAAGAATGGATTCAGGGTGGCTTTTTAATGGGGAGGAAAAAATTATTTTAAGAAATTATTATAGATGAAGTCTGATGAACACTATGGAAGTTCTCTGTGGAGAATGGGGGATTCCATATTAGTGAAGTAGCTGAACATTGTGTGCATTGCCCAGAGATGTTTAGGAGTCAAACATAAGTTTCAATCTCTTTTATGGGTCTATAGTGAATACTGGAACTTGTGGAAATATCCCACACAGGTATTTTTTGAATAAACTTTTCATTTTGAAATAGTTTTGGATTTGCAGAAAAGTTGCAAAGATAATTCAAGCAGTTTTCCCTACTACTAGCATCTTACATTGCCATGGAACTTTTGTCACAACTAAGAAACCAGCATTAGTATATTTTTGTTTTATGTTTTGGGGTTTTTTAGTGGTTTACTATAAAGGACATTGCAAAGGATACAGATGAAGAGACGTGTAGGCCAAGCTATCTGGGCTTCCATGCACAATATTGTTAACTAAACTCTTTACTTTATTTTTATTTCCTTTGTTTTTCTCTGATATCTTTTTCTATTTCAAGATACTAGTTAGAATACCACATGAACATTTAGTCATCCTGTCTGCTTAGATTCTCCAGTCTTACACAAGTATTTTAAAATTATTGAAATGTAATTGTAATGCTTTGAAATGTCATTACCTTTGTAATAATTAACATAGTTATCCTATAGTCAGAAACTCTGAATTCCTATCCCTTTTTCTTCTATGGGAGGAATGTCCTTCATTTCTCAATTCAAAACATTTTAGATGACGGTGACTTAGGAAAGTAAATATCCTTTCTCGTGTTGGGGTAACTTTAGAGAGAATTAGCAAATAACTACCTTACATCATGTTTGGCTTTCTTCCAAAAAGTTACTGCTATTACTTACATTCATGGCCACAGCAGGAAAAATATGTCTTGGCTGTGGATATCAATAGAGTCAGGGGAAGACTCTAGTGATATAATAAGTAGATGCTCTTCAGTTGTAAAAAGTTGCTATCTAGGTTTACAGGGCAGGCTGAATGCAATAGCCTATTTATTTTTAGTTTATAGTAACTCATAACTAAAGATAGTGTACAGTTTTGTATGTACATATAACCATCATTATAGGAGACAGCATGAAGTAGGCTGTAAAGAGGTAGAATGTGAGGAAGAAAGCAATAAATATTTTGTTCAATCTCAGAGTTTCTTTTAAAGGTGGCAGTGGAAAATCCTATTGACACAAAGCACTTTTTTGCTCCTTTTACTCTCATTTCCTGCTTTATAAAAGGAAGTGAAGCCTGGCCTGCTTAACTGCAGAAATATTGTGAGTTAACTAAGGATTTCCATTTCTTCTGCCATCTCTGCCACTCAGGCCGAGATCACTGAATGCCTGGAATCACTGCAGTCACCTCATGCAATGCAAGATGTGTGTGAATTCACCTCCACATCACCCCACCGTTTGGGGGGATTTAACCTCCCCACACACAATTTGTATGGGCTTATGTCCCTATTCAAAAATTTTCAGACTCTTTCCATTTTCTAGAAAAGAAAAATTTTTAGCATTATGTTCCTTCACTCTGGCAAAATAAAATCTTCACACCAGTCAGATATTTCTTCTTTCATTTCACTCAAAACCTTCATCACATTAATCATGATAATCATCAATGATTACTTTGTACCTTTATTACTAAAGGCTTTTTTACCTGAGTCTTTGCTTATTTTTTTTCCTTGAGTCTCATCTCAAATTTCTACCCTTTCTAAAACAGGCCCAGGTAAACTCTTACCTCCATTTCTCTTAAACTCCCAGCCTCCCTCTCCCTCTAGTGATCTGGCCTAAGAACCCCCTGGTTCTAACAGGCACTCTGTATGTTAGTACGTTTCCTCCTGCTCTTCATTTCTGCATATGCATACTTACATAGTGTCTCTACCAAATTGGAATCATACCAATTAAATGATTTTTCATTTTTTTCACTTACCATATCATGAACATTTTCATGTCATAAATATGTTTATATTAGAAACATATTTTAATTGTTTCATAGTCTACACCAAATTCAGCATCTTATTAAGCATATACGTGTAGTTGGACATTCATGTTGTTTCTATCGTTTTGCTCTAATAAGTAATGCTGTACTGCACCTCTTGCTTATCTCTAATTATGGACTTGAGACAAATTCTAAGAGTGGCCTTCTTGAGAATGACTTTTATTGGGTTCTTGATATGTATTTCCAAATTACCTTCCAGAGATATTATACCTGTTTTTTTCCTAAGAACATGTCCACTTTATCACGGCTTATCAACTCTGGGTGTTATAATTTGCATATAGTTTGTTAATTAGGTAGTTAAAACCTATTTCATTGTAGTTTTACATATTCTGGAGACAAGGCCTTAGTCAGATGCTTTGCAAATATTTTTGCCCACTCTGTGGCTTGTCCCTTATCACATTCTTAACTGTATTCTTCTAAAAGCAGAAGCTTTTGATTTTGATAAGTTTATACCAAATTTCATCATGGACTTTGCTTATGGGGTCGTACCTAAGAAATCCTTGCCTAATCCAGAGTCACAAAGGTCCTCTCTTATGTTTTCTTGAAATTTTATATTTTTAGGTTTTATACTTAAATTTATGAGGCATGTTGTGGAAACTTTTGCAATGAGATATGGATTTTTTTAAAAATAGTAATCAGTTAAAAGATCAGGACTCTTTCCAGATAAGGAAATGAGAATAACAGTTCTACTAAAGGCACATTTGTTGTTTAAAGAAAAGGGGGAGAAGTTTGTCTTTAATGTAATAGGGAGTAAATTATTGCTGCTCATTTGTGTCTTCAGTCTAATTTGGGGCATACTTTAATGAATGAACAATTATTGTCCAAAACCATACATTATTATTATTACTTAGGTTATTTGGTGATGGGGGTAGATTTATTTCATCTAAACTAGCAATGTAATTGTATTAATATATTTATACAACAAACATTTTTAGGACCGAAGAAGCCTTCATCTACTTTAGGTAGATGAAAGTGGGAACATAATTTCTTTGCGGCTCCATGAATAACCTGTATGCAATTAACATCTGATTTCTAGAATGAAAGGTAGTCAAAGTAATTAACTTTCTTGAACCACAAAATTATTCTTATATGAAGAACATCTGTCAGCATTAAGGGACAGGCTCTTGGGAATGTACTAATAAAGATTATGAAAGAAAGGCCTGTGATACATAAGAAAGTTTTTTAGTGAGTAGTGCTTGGGGTTACTTGTGAAATAAAAAATTTCTCAGTAATTGGCGGTGCTATCAGAGCCTTCTAATCATCTGCATTTTCCTCCATAGGTCATCAGCTCAATGAGCTCCCTTTCTGAGTACTGCCTGCCTTCCATTCTACGTACATTATTTGACTGGTATAAAAGGCAAAATGGCATTGAGGATGAATCACATGAATACAGACCAAGAACAAGCAACAAATCAAAAAGGTACATTTCTTTTGTGTAAGGATCATGGTTGTATTTTGTTTTATTTTCAAGAAACATACATCAAAATTAGAGTTGCAAGGCAAGTGGGTCTTCCTGACTCTTCACAAGGATACCTAGCAGCTGCTGCAGGGGCCATGTATCCGTAGCAGGTAACCCATTTGGAGCACCAAGTCACTGCCAGCCATCACAGGGTGAAAATTCATCCTCAGCCTTATTTCAACTTTGGTGGAGACAGGTGTGAAAGACCGCAGGTCACTTTCTTACCAGCTTCTTTCCTCTGCCCTCTCCCACTGAGTCTGCACCCAAAGCAGAATGCTGGCTGCAGGCCCTGCGTGACATGCCAAGATAGTTTAGTCCTCGTTCCAGTAACCTTGAGTGCTCAGTGTACTGTAGTGGGAAGGACGCTGGATTGAACGTGAGTAGTAGTCCTGGCGCTGCCACTAATTAGCCATGTGACTTTGGGCAGCTCCCCCACCCCTTTGTACCCCAGCCTCCTTGTGAGCAAAACAAGGAAGTTAGGTGACACCATCTCCAACTCCTCCTTCCAGCTGAGTATTTTGTTTATTTATTCTGTGTTCCCTTCTTCTTGTGGTTTTGAAAAATGGAACTTCCTGCTCCAGGGGCACATCAGCAGCTGTAAAACTTAAGATTCTCATTAATGTGTGTCCCCCCCCCAAATTTTAGGTAAGCACATATAATTTCATGTGTTTGAAGTCAACCTATAGCAAGGCAGTGAATATAAGAAAGATTAACATACTTACTTTGTTTTAAAAAATAAAAGTTTATTTTAAAAAGTAGTTAGATTACTCCATGTAAATGGATTATTCCCATTTAAAAAATACTTTTAAAGTCAGTAAACTGAAATTAATCAATCAGAAAATCAAACATTAACTACTTTTTGTGAATGATTTATCCCTCTCATTTTTCTTGAAAGTTCTGATACTATTTCAAAAGACTTCTTTTGAAATTGAAGAATTGTTAATACCACCACATTATACTTTGACCAAATTTGTGATCCGATTTTATAATGTGCTTGAATTTATGCAAGATTTAATCATATAATTCTGTTTGGGAGAGAGATTAATGACTTTTGCATATTGAATGATTTTTTTAGTGAAGGAAATTTTTAGAATTTTTAGATATAAAACAGATGCCATAAAATTTACCCTTTTAAAGTATACGATTCACGGTTTTTAGTATATTTGCAGGGTTGTACAAACATTACCACTCTAATTTCAGAACATTTTTATCATCCCCAAATCCTGTACCCATTAGCAGTCTCTCCTCATGAATATTTTTTTAATTTACCGAGTTTTAAAAATAGAATTTAGGATGGGCGCAGTGGCTTACGCCTGTAATCCCAGCACTTTGGGAGGCCAAGGTGGGCAGATCACTAGGTCAGGAGATCCAGACCATCCTGGCTAACACAGTGAAACCCCGTCTCTACTGAAACTACAAAAAATTAGCCAGGCATGGTGGCACGAACCTGTAGTTCCAGCTACTCGGGAGGCTGAGGCAGTGAACCTGGGAGGCAGAGATTGCAGTGAGCCGTGATTGTGCCACTGCACTCCAGCTTGGGCGACAGAGTGAGACTCCATCTCAAAAATAAATAAATAAATAAATAAACATAGAATTCAAATTTTTTATCTGAAAATGGTTCAGACTGTGTGATAAAGAAATTAAAGGGATCATTTTATTATTTTTCCCATATTACGTGTTGACTTAGGAACAGATATTAAGACCTTCTCAGTGGCAGGCAGTGGGACAGTTTTTAGTGAGTTGAATTGAGTTTTAGTTTTGTTCCTCTGTTTTGTCAGAATTTAGTTGTTGAAATTAGATTTTTTGTGAATTGATTTCTTTATGGTTTAAAAATGATAGTTTTTAAAATTGTGTTACTGATTATTTTCAGGAGATCAGAGTAACTACTGAGATCAGATAAAGAATCAGAAGAGTAAAATTTGACTTAGTAGTGTTTTAGTTAACACTTGAATTTTTAAAATAAAAGAGAAAATGGGTGCTTAGAAAACAACTGAAAGCATGAAGCTCTCTAAGGCATGATGCAGCTGAATGTGAGTTTCTGTTACTCGGAAAAAAGGTTGGGGGGACTTTAAGGAGGAGCATGAACTACTGAAAATAGTCAGATGTCAGAAATGTACATTGGGTTGTAATTTCTAAGATTAGTACAATATCAACATTTTGATTGCCAAGTAAATTTGTCAAATGCCTCTGGCTCCTGGCAATTGGACTGCAAACCAGCAATAACGTTAAATTCATTTTTAGAAATGTGTATGTCTTATTTTTTGATTTGAAAACATAATTTGGCTTCTTAAATAAAATAGAATCAGAGGTCTACATTTTTTTTTTTTCTGGCAAGAACTGCTACTTTCTTCCTCCGGCCACTTGTGAAGACCCTTATCATCCAACACAAAATTACTCTCTCTACTGCTGCTGGCCATCTTTGGGAGTTCTCCTTCCTTTTGGTCCTTGCAACTTTCTGTCTCCCTATTCTATAATATAATGGATATAAAGCCTGATTTCTGAGTGCCCTCCTTTTTCATGCAGCTGCATAGGTTTTCCTTTCCCCCAGCTCACAGTGCGTCTTTCTAGTTCCAGTGGGTCTTGAAGAACTTTAGATACATGGTTTTGTTCATAAGTCTTCCTCCTGGCAGGGCTGTTCATAAATGATCCTGAAGGAATGAGTTCCTACTCTGTTGATACATTTACCCTTGAAAGGTAAACATGAACATTCCTTCTTAACCCGGTCTATCATCCACCAACCTTAATTTGACTTGCTCAAAGTTACAGAGCACGCCAGAAGGTCTTCTTTAAATCTTAAATGTCACCTTCCTTTCTTCTTATTCCCTTTTGACTAAAGAGGAAAACATTCCAGATTTAAAATATTCTTGATTTATTTTGAAAATATCTTCCTGGCAAGTCTAAATCCTGTCATCCTTCCTCATTGGTTTTATTTAATATGTAATATTGAGCGTTTATGTGGTTGAGAAATTATGCTAAATACTTTACATGTTTTATCTTCTCAAACGATTATGTAAGTACTATTATTCCCATTTTGTAGGTGGAGAAATTGCCAATAAATAGAAGAGGCATGATTTTATGCCAGACTGTTCCATACCAAAGTCAGCGCTCTAGGCCACTTATGGTACCAAGGAGCCCAGCAGTCATTTCATTTGTCTTTTTGTTCAATTCCAAATGAGCCCTTAATCAGTGGGTTAGACAAGCAGAAAATGGGGTAGAGGGCTGCCTTGCTGTTCTTCTGACACTGCTGATTCTGTTTCTAGCTTTTGAAAAAATGTTTTTATTTTTCCATAAGTTATTGGGGTACAGGTAGTATTTGATTACATGAGTAAGTTCTTTACTGGTGATTTTGAGATTTTGGTGCACCTATCACCTGCGCAGTATACACTGCACCATATTTGTAGTCTTTTATCCTTCAACCCCCTTCCCACTCTTCCCAGCAAGTCCCCAAAGTCCATTGTATCATTCTATTTTTTTTTTTTTTTTTTTCCGAGATGGAGTCTTGCTCTGTCACCAGTGCAATGGCGTAATCTCAGCTCACTGCAACCTCTACCTCCTGGGTTCAAGTGATTCTCCTGCCTCAGCCTCCTGAGTAGCTGGGACTGCAAGCACATGCCACTGCACCTGGCTAATTTTTGTATTTTTAGTAGAGACAGGGTTTCACTATGTTGGCCAGGCTGGTCTCAAACTCCTGACCTCATCATCTGCCCGCCTCCACCTTCCAAGGTGCTGGGATTACAGGCATGAGCCACCACACCCGGCCCCCACTGTATCATTCTTATGCCTTTGCGTACTCATAGCTTAGCTCCCACATATCAGTGGGAACATATGATGTTTGGTTTTCCATTCCTGAGTTACTTCACTTAGAATAATAGTCTCCAGTCTCATCCAGGTCACTGCAAATGTTGCCAATTCATTCCTTTTATGGCTGCATAGTATTCCATCATATATAAATACTACAGTTTCTTTATCCACTCATTGATTAATGGGCATTTAGGTTGGTTTATGATTTTGCCATTGTGAATTGTGCCACCATAAATTCGCATGTATAAGTATCTTTTTCAAATAATGACTTCTTTTCTTCCTGTAGTGGGATTGCTGGATCAAATGGTAGTTCTACTTTTAGTTCTTTAAGGAATCTCCACACTGTTTTCCATAGTGGCTGTTCTAGTTTACATTCCCACCAGCAGTGTAGAAGTATTCCCTGTTCACCACATCCATGCCAACATCTACTGTTTTTTTTATTATTTCTTATTATGGAGTAAGTTGGTATCCCATGTCAGTTTTGATTTGCATTTCCCTGATCATTAGTAATGTTGAGCATTTTTTTCATTTGTTTGTTGGCTATTTGTATATCTTCTTCTGAGAATTGTTTATTCATATCCTTAGCCCACTTTTTGATGGGATTGTTTGGTTTTTTCTTACTGATTTATTTGAGTTCATTGTAGATTCTAGATATTAGTCCTTTGTCAGATGTATAGATTGTGAAGATCTTCTCCCACTCTGTGGGTTGTCTGTTTACTCTGCTGACTCTTCCTTTTGCTGTGCAAAAGCTCTTTAATTTAATTAGGTCCCAGCTATTTATCTTTGTTTTTATTGCATTTGCTTTTGGGTTTTTGGTCATGCAATCCTTGCTTAAGCCAATGTCTAGAAGGGTTTTTCCAATGTTGTCTTCTAGAATTTTATAGTTTCAGGTCTTAGGTTTAAGTCCTTAATCCATCTTGAGTTGATTTTTGTATAAGGTGAGAGATGAGGATCCAATTTCATTCTCCTACATGTGGCTAGCTAGTTATCCCAGCACCATTTGTTGAAAAGGTTGTCCTTTCCCCAGTTTATGTTTTTGTTTGCTTTGCCGACGATCAGTTAGCTGTAAACACCACATAAACAGAATTAAAAATAAAAATCACCTGATCATCTCAATAGATACAGAAAAAGCAGACAAAATCCAGCATCCCTTTATGATTAAAACCCTCAGCAAAACTGGCATACAAGGAACATACCTTAATGTAATAAAATCCATCTATGACAAACCCACAGCCAACATAATACTGAAAGGGGAAAAGTTGGAAGCATTACCTCTGAAAACTGGAATAAGACAAGGAAACCCACTCACGGTACTCTTCTTTAACATAGTATTAGCCTAGCCAGAGAAGTCAGACAAGAGAAAGAAAAGGACATCCATATAAGTAAAGAAGAAGTCGAACTGTCACTGTTTGCTGACAGTATGATCATTTCCCTTGAAAACCTTAAAGACTCCTCCAGAAAGCTTCTAGAACTGATATAAGGATTCAGCAGTTTCCAGATACAAGATTAATGTACACAAATCAGTAGCTCTTCTATACACTAACAGCGACCAAGCAGAGAATCAAATCAAGAACTCAACCCCTTTTACAATAGATGCAAAAAAAATTAAGATACTTAGGAATATACCTAAGCAAGACTTCAAAAGACCTCTACAAGGAAAACTACAAAACACTACTGAAAGAAATCATAGATGACACAAACAAATGGAAACACGTCCCATGGTCATGGATGGGTAGAATCAAGATTGTGAAAATGACCATACTGCCAAAAGCAATCTACAAATTTAGTGCAATTCCCATCCCATCAAAGTACCACCATCATTCTTCACAGAATTAGAAAAAAAAAATTCTAAAATTCATATGGAACCCAAAAAGAGCCCGCATAGCCAAAGCAAGACTAAGCAAAAGAAAAATCTGGAGGCATCACACTACCTAATTTCAAAGTATATTATATATAAGGCCATAGTCAACCAAAATGGCGTGCTTCTAACTTTTAAAATGAGTGCAAAGGGCTGCTTTACTTCTCCGACCTCTTCTTCCATCTACCTTTTACTCTTCTCTCTCACCTTCATTTCATCTTTCCTCTGTTCACTGAGTCTCAAGTGGCAAAAATGCAAGAGGAAAGGGACAAGGAAAGAAAAGAAAAGCAATGCCAATCCTCTTCACCCCTGCAGTCCTGCTCAAATTGGTGATCATATTATTTCATTCTTGTTTCCTTACATCATTTAGCCCCTTTCATGAGATTTTTCGATGGTGGCCTGTCTCAAGTTTGTATCACATTTTACAGATGGTAGAATTCCTAAGCTGAAAGCTACCTTAGAAGAGGCCACAAGGTGAGGTGATAGACTCACAAATAGCTACTCAAGTTAACATCGTTGAAAATTTTAAATTTGAAATCAAATATTCTGACTTCAAATCCAGTTTGTCCACTGTAACACATAGAGAATAGAAAGAGCATTAGCATGTTTTTTGTTTGTTTGTTTGTTTTTATTGTTGTTTTTTTGAGACAGAGTCTCACTCTGTCGCCCAGGCTGGAGTGCAGTGTCACCATCTCTGCTCACTGCAACCTCCACCTCCCGCGTTCAAGCAAGTCTCCTGCTTCAGCCTCTCAAGTAGCTGGGATTACAGGCATGGGCCACCATGTCCAGCTAATTTTTGTATTTTTAGTAGAGATGGGGTTTCACCATGTTGGCCAGGCTGTTCTCGAACTCCTGACTTCAGGTGATCCACCCACCTCAGTCTTACAAAGTGCTGGGATTACAGGCATGAGCCACTGCACCTGGCCAACGTTAGCATGTATTTACCACTGTAATTATGTAATTTAAAAAATAGTTTTCCAGTCCATTAGGGAGGAATCCTAGATTTTTGATGAATTATATTACTCTGAGAATACCTTCAGTGTGCTTTAATGTAAATATTTTAAATTTTACAGTGATGAACAACAGCGAGATTATTTAATGGAAAGACGGGACCTCGCCATTGATTTTATTTTTTCTTTAGTATTAATAGAAGTTTTGAAACAGGTAGGTGATTAACTTATTGTTACTTTTAGATAATATTTATTGATCTAAAAACTACTTAAGTTGTAAAAGTCTAAGTTTTTTAAATTATGAATTCCCAATACTGGGTCATATGAATTATGTTTATTGATGGCTATTGATTGTAATATGTAGTTATTGGAAGTACTGTTACTGATTTGTTCTTTAATATTCCCCTCTGAGTTAAGAACCACCTTTTTTTTTTTCAGATTCCACTTCATCCTGTAATAGACAGTTTAATACATGATGTTATTAACTTGGCTTTCAAGCACTTTAAATACAAAGAAGGGTAAGGTGACTTCTCGCCTTCGAATGTTGAAGTTGGTATTTAAAACTAAGTCAGTGATTTCCTTTTTTCAGATGACCAGGGATCCCTAACTTGTCTAATTATACCATACTTAGGTACCTTGGTCCCAACACTGGCAATATGCACATTGTGGCAGACCTGTATGCCGAAGTCATTGGAGTGTTGGCACAAGCCAAGTAAGTGAATGCCAAAACCCTTTACCATGAGAACGTGACTGCTTTCACTCTACTCTCAGCCCTAACTTAGGGAAGTTGGGGTTGAGCTTACAAGGAACTAGGGCTCTTTGCTGTGTGTGCCCCATCTCTGAAACTGACTAGAAAGCTCTTCCAAGACAGGTACCAAGTTATCATTTTTACTTGGCATTTGGGCCAGATCCTACCCAGAGTCCGTGGGTTTCAGACTAGTGCATCAAACAAATGGGCTGACCAGGTTACATTTCTCTCTGCCTAAATATTCCAAGGAGGTTTATCAGTTTTGAAAGTTCTGTTTTCTCTAGTCTATGAGTGGGTGGTTACAAAATATCATCTATCAGTGGGAAAATTCCATTCTAGAATGTCCCCTTTACTATAGACCTTACTTAATTCTGCTGAACTAAAAATGTCCCAGACTCTGTCATGGAAACAAGTCAGGGGGGAAATTCTCATTGCTAAATTTATCTGGCCCCGTAGCACTACTTAGCAAGCAAGAACAAAAATTGCTTTAGAATATTAAGAACAATATACCTCTTCCAAAAGTGATGTCACACCCTACTTACCCAGCTTCATTTTGTCCAACCCTGAGGCAAATCAGGCAAGATCCTGAATGCCTAAGTTAGGCAAAATGAACCAGAGACATCATGTGAATTCACGCCAGGAGTTCATCTTAAAGCAGCATGATGCTCTGATCCTTGTGGAATGCAGTCCTTCCTCAGAGAGAGACTTTTATCTTCGAGGGATTGAATTTCCTAACTTAGTGGCACGGAAATACACAATTTATCAAAAAACAATAATTTTAAAAAGCACTTAACAGTCTTACCTAGCCAAAACATAGAGAAACTCAGGAAATAGACCCCCTAAACTCCTTGACATAATTTAATCTAATCCAGTTTATCTACTCATCCTACCTTTTTAATACATAACACCGTGTTTAAGGAGGAAAGGGAACTTCTAGAGGACGATACACTGATGCCACTGAGAAATAAAGCTCAACGGCTGGCAGCAACAGAAAGGTAAAAAACTGGCCAAAGCATACATAAGAATTAAACAATAGAGTTATCTGGACCATTTTGCATGAGGCTATATTGTAGTTTTATTATAGCCTATTAAAATAATTGTGGTTCATGAATCATTAAGAAAAAAAAAGTGTAATGCATTTTGGAGAGATTTCCATGGCAGTTGAATAATGAAAGCATTGGCATTTTGAATGGACAAGCTGGAGTTATCTGGCAAATCAATCCATGTGTATCTACCTCATTTCTAGAAAAGACTGGGAAAAATGAGGTATTAACATGTATATTTGCTGATTTGTCAAACCCTGAAAATCTCAACATAAAATTCCAGCTATCATTTGGAAACTTTAGTATGCCAAAAAAATTACTTTTTGTGTTTTCCTTAGTTTTTGTGAATTATGCATGACATAATATTGGTTACTGTCAAATGACCTTTCTTAGGTCTGTGATTCTGAATTGGATGTGAATAAGCTGAGAAACATTGTCATAACTAAGCAATATTCTAAGCTTGCAGGAATTTCCATTTTAGGTAAGATGTATGGTCCACCAAGCCAGTGTTTGCTTGCCAGCGGTGGCTTTTTTATATTTTTATGATGTCAGTATTTGTCCCTCTTCTGCGGTAGTAGGGTATAAGAAATCCTCCGTTTGGACAGTGCTCCAGTACTTTCCAGTCTCTAGTGAACCCCTTGGCCCGTCTGCTCTTGTAGTAATCGCAAACTCAAATAGCCCTTTCTGTGTTCTCAGCTAGTCAGTGTGTAGTTAACCTTGATGAGTAGATGGTATAAACTTAAACTAGTGTCATACCACGCACGAATTATGACATTACTTCTTTTTCTTAAGTACACCAGGACCATTACTGTATTGTTATCTTAGAAAAGTGCTGTTTCCTTCATTCTCAGGGGGAAAGAAAGAATGTATGTTTATCTGGTACCGTGTGATTATCTTTAAAAAAAAAAGTTGAGTAATCATTCTAATTTTAGATTATATATCTCATTCCCAATGATAATGGCTATTAAATATTTTCCTGATTATGACTTTAGTTATTAGTACTTACTTTGGAATTTGAGTTTTAGCAGAATCACTATTTTTAGTCTTAATAGTGGTGCTGCTGTTTCGTTCTTGTCATTTAGGGAAGAAATTTTTGGTAATAAGTATTATTCACACATAACATTGACTTTTTCAAAGTCAATTAAAACAAATTTAAGTACTTTGGATAAAATCTGGTAGATTCATTTAAATAGTAATAATGCTTCATCTAAGAATCGTAGATTTTTAAACTGCTTTCTCTTATGCAATACTATCTTTATATGTTCTTCTCATTTTTGTAATATGTACTCTATATTTTAAAGCAGAGGTTTATATTTATGTGAATTTTATAGTATACCAAAGACCAAGTAATCATTGAGTTACAGTATTTACTAAATACAGTTCTAAATAGTAAATACTAAAAGAAAGGTCATTGAAATATTTTTTTTTCTTAAAGTCATTTTAAGAGAAAACAGATATTTAAATGCAAATAGAGTTTTGGATTACTTTTGTGCTAAGTAACATGTTTATGTCATTTGGGACTTTTAAAAGTAAAAGTTAGCCATATTTATTTTTAAATGAGAAATAAACTTTTAGCCACTAAACTCATGAGAGTATTGAAATAGTAAGTTAAACAAATAACTTGCCTTTTTCTGTCTCTCCTTGTTTTAGTGGTGGATTCAAACTGGAAAACAAACTTTCCTTAGTATCATGTCATCTTTAAAACTATATAACTCTAACCTGTAATATTTTTCTCTCTAAACTTGTACATTTCAAGATTAAAACCATAGTTATTTTAGTATCTGGAAATAATTTGAATAGAAATACAATTTTTTAAAATTCAGTTTGGAGTTATTACATTTTTATAATCTTGATTGAAAGTATCACTTCCATTGCTTGGCCATGGTCATTTCTGCTCCCTACCCTTTATCCATCTCTGCTGAATGACCTCTGCCCACCTTTACCCCAACTCAAATCTCCCGTGACATTCTCTGTAATAAATTACGCAGCTGAAAACAGCCCCTTCATTCTCTGATTGCCCTGAAGCCTCTTTAAGTGTATTGTTCACCAAATAGTCAGTGTGAAATATGATAAAGTGATGGAACCTGGTTCATTTGACCTTTCTGAAGATCAGAAAGGTCTGGGCAGTGTCCAGCAGGTGCTAACACATAGTAGGCCCCTGGTAAATTATTAGTATTGTGATTCACATGGCTCATGGCCAATGCTACCCTGTTTTATCTTCCTAATTAAACTATAAACTATTCTAGAGAGGGCAGAGACTACATGTCACAGTTACCACTGCCTAAGATAGCTGTGATATAATGGAAATTCCTGGAATTTGTACCAAAACCTCTAGGTTTGAGTCTCTGATTTGCTACTGTGATCTTCCAATCTGTTTCTTTCTTTGTTCTCGATTTGCTACTGTGGTCTTCCAGTCTGTTAATTGGCAATACTGTCACTGCCTAATTTATTGGATTATAGATAAAGATCAAAATGTGAAATAGTATAATCATTTAAAATGTAAAACAACTTACAGATATATCTTGCTATTGTTAGTCTACACCAGTGTTTCTCAAACTTGTCACATCAGAAACACCTGTAGAGCTTATTAAACACAAATTACTGGACTTCATCTCCAGAGAGTTACTGATTCGGTAGGTACGTTATTCTGCTCAAGCTGCCGTAACAAAGTGCTGCAGACTAATTGGCTTAAACAACAAAAATTTATTTCCCACAGTTCTGGAGTTGAAGTCCAAGTTCAAGGTGTTAGCAGTGTTGGTTCCTTCTCAGGCCTCTCTCCTTGGCTTGTATGTGGTCATTTTCTTGCTGTATCTTCATATGGTCTTCTCTGTGTGTCTCTGTACTCATCTCCCAGTCATGTTGGCATCCTTACAAGAAGGGGAGACAGGTACAGAGACACACACAAAGATATAACTTCATTTTAACTGAATAACTTAGCTGGGGGAGATTACATGGTGTCCATTTTATGGTAATAACTTTGTTTTAAGTTAATTGACTTTTTATAGGCCCTGTGTCCAAATACAGTCACATTCTGATCTCAGAAGGTTCAGACTTCAACATATGAATTTGAGGGACACACAATTCAGCCCTAATAGTAGATCTGCAGTAGGACCAGAGAATGTGCTGATACCGAATAGATTTTTGTAAATTGAATAAAGCTTCTATTTTAATTTTTGCTAATTTCCTAATCTGAAAAATTAATATACCAATTAATCTCCATGAAATTTTACTTATAAAGTAAACATAACTAATATTTTCTACCATATTCTAATAGCATTTTTTTAAATGTCCAAAGGGGCCAGTTTGGGGTGCTATCTTGAAATTGGGTGTTTTGTAGATGTCCACAAAATGCCACCAAAGATTAGTAATATACCCTGAAATATTCTTAGCGATGCTAATAACCCATTAGGGAATATCTCATTCATAAGTTATCTAAATCTTCTTGAAGCTATTTATATTTTCTGTTCTATTGCCTTTTAAAAATCTTTTTTTGTTGAGAAATACATGTAGCAAACATAGAGAAAAATCCATAAGGCAGTTAAACAAATTATTATGAAATGGACACCATGTTACCTCCCCACCTAAGCCAAGAAGATTGCCAGCACTTGAAAATCCCCTCTTGCTAGCCACCATCCCCTGTACTGCCTTTGGTTAAACAATGTCTGTATGTTTACTGCCTACTTTATTTGTCCTGAAATTTGTATTTTAAGGTCTTAAGAGTTGTCCTAAACTTCTGCTAGTTCACCTTTAACTTTTATAATCACAGTTACCTTTTTTTTTTTTTTTTTGGTGAGACAGAGTCTTACTCTGTCACCCAGGCTGGAGTGCAGTGGCGTGATCTCAGCTCACTGCAAGCTCCACCTCCCAGGTTCAAGGGATTTTCCAGCCTCATGCACACCACCACACCCAGCTAATTTTTGTATTTTTAGTAGAGACGGGGTTTCACCATGTTGGCCAGGCTGGTCTCGAACTCCTGACCTCAGGTGATCCGTCTGCCTCGGCCTTCCCAAAGTGCTGGGATTACAGGCTTGAGCCACCGCACCCAGCCACAATTACCCTTTTTAATCCTGGCTTGCTTCTAATGTTTTATGGAACCTCAGGCTAATGGTCTTAGAAAACAAAATACAATAAATCTTAGACTGTTTTCTTTGGAAAGTCTGTGTGTATGAGAGAGATGTGTGTATTGTGTGAGTGTGTGTGTGTATAGGAGAGAGAGTGTGTGTGTGGGGTGTGTGTGTGTGTGTGTGTGTATGAGAGAGAGGGGAGAGAGAGAGAGTGTGTGTGTGAGAGTGTGTGTGTGTATTTTTAATGAATAGCCAAACCAGCTGTCTCAGACTTAGTGGTTTGGACAGTTTTGGGTTTTTTTTTGTTTTTTTGTTTTTTGGTTTTTTTGTTTGTTTGTTTTTGAAATGGAGTTTCACTCTTGTTGCCCAGGCTGGAGTGCAATGATACATTCTCGGCTCACCGCAACCTCTGCCTCCTGGGTTCAAGCGATTCTCCTACCTCAGCTTTTCGAGTAGCTGAGATTACAGGCATGCGCCACCATGCCCGGCTAATTTTTGTATTTTTAGTAGAGACGGGGTTTCTCCATGTTGGTCAGGCTGACTCGAACTCCCGACCTCAGGTGATCCACCTGCCTCAGCCTCCCAAAGTGCTGGGATTACAGGCATAAGCCACCATGCCTGGCTGGACAATTTTTATGTGTACATTTCTCTACCCTTAGGTACTTTGAAGATCTGCTTCTGCTTTCTCTTAGCTTTAAGATCTGTTCTATTTTCAAACCTGTATTATAATATTATTGTTGTTGTAATTAGTATTATTTTACTTTCAAACAATACCAATACTTTGAGGATAGGGACTGGACTGCATCTTTTTGTTTGTTTTGTATTTGCCAGATAAGATTGTAAAATTTCGTGAATGTAATAGACAGCCCATTCATTTTTACCTTTTAGATATAATTTTAATATTCCCATTACTAGATATTTTAACCCAAAATATATTTTTCAATAATCATCCTAAAATTATAAAGGAAATAATAATATAAAACTTTAGAAATAGATACAGTAATACTTCTTGGCATTATTTGGAATACAAATCCTAAAATCATTTGCTGTCACTGTGAGAAATCACTAACCTAGTATGTTATTGCTAATAGATTCACTATTTTGATACTTCAGGCTCTGGGGTCTGCAACTATGTTGAAAACGGCCAAGCCTGAGGACCTGAGGCTTTTTGTCATGCCCAATTTAAGAGCTAGACCATTTTGAGATGGTCTAAATGACCCGGGATCTGGTCCCTTGCCTGATGGAGATGTTGAGCATCTTACAGTATAAGAGGGGAAAAGGAGAAGAAAATTGGATCCTTTGTCAAATCCAAAACATCAAATCCTTACAAAATGATAGCTGTTGTACTTCAGCTGATTTGAAGGATTCCACTGCTCTGCCCAATCACTCCCAGATGCTGGAGGCCCCCATTACAGAGACTTTCCAACCCATTATTTGATAAATTTCTTCTGTTGTCTTCTTAGATTCCCTGCTGTAAAGAAGAAATTTATGGCGGAGCTGAAAGAATTACGGCACAAAGAGCAGAACCCATATGTGGTTCAAAGCATTATCAGCTTGATAATGGGGATGAAATTCTTTCGAATTAAGATGTACCCAGTGGAGGATTTTGAGGCCTCTCTTCAGTTTATGCAGGTAATGTCTTAGGCAGGAGAGCTAAGGGGCTATCAACTTGAGCACTTCCCATCCTCAAAATGATAAACCTAGAACATGAAAACCCAATTATTTGTCAATATGGAGAACCATTCTGTCTAAATAATTCATGAAGTGCTTTGTAACCAAATAGTACAGTTGCAGGCACATAATTTCATTTCTAAACTTTCATATCATCTTTGGAGGAGAGTATACAGTGGGACTGCTTGTTTGTTGACTTTTTTATCTTTTACCCATTGGTACATATTGTTCTGTGAATAAAATATAGCTGACTTTTTTCATTTTTTAAAATTGATAACATTGGGTTGGCTACATTGACATTCACAGGCGTGAGGACTTATAATAAAGAAATCTGTTTTACTATAAAAAGGAATTTTAATTTTCTAAAAATCAGTTAAACAATACAGGTTTGATATTTATTCCCCAGTACCCCTCATGGTACATAACAAAAGAATTGTCACTAAGGAGGATTTAACAGAATACTCACCTCTTAGAGTTTACAAAACTTTGGTATTTGAAGGAATTTTTAAAATGCTGCTATGAATTAAATTTGGTGATGACCTTACTAGAGGGTTCAGAAGTATGGATTATAAATATAAGCTGTACCATTTTACACCTCCAAGGATGGCTACAGTCAAAAATATAACAATTCTGGGTGAAGATGTGGAAAAATCTGAACCTCATAACACTGCTGGTATGAATGCAAAATGGCACAGCCACTTTGGAAAACAGCCTGGCCCTGGCAGTTCCTCAAATAGCAAAACCTGGAATTACCATATGACCCAGCAATTGCACTCCTAGGTATATGCACAAGAGAAATGAAAATATATGTCCATGCAAAAACTTGAACACAAATGTTCATAGCAGCATTATTCATGGTTACCAAAAAGTGGAGGCAACCCAAATGTCTATAAAATGATGAATGGATAGAAAACATGTGGTATATACCTATATTAGAATATTATTTGGCCATAAAAAGTAGTGAAGCTAATATATGCTACAACATGGATGAACCTTGAAAATGGTATGCTAAGTGAATGAAACCAGACACAAAGGCCTTATATTGTATTATTCCGTTTATATGGGATGTCCAGAAAAGGCAAATCCATAGAGACAGAAAGTAGATTAACAGTTGTCTAGGGCTGGGGTAGGGAGTGGATAGGGAGGTTGCGGATGGCTGCTGAGGAATACAGAGTTTCCTTTGGGTATCATTAAAAGGTTCTAAATTTGACAGTAGTGATAGATGCACAACTGTGATTATACTAAAAGCCAATGAATTGTATATGTTAAATGGGTGAATTGCATACTACATAAATTATGTCGCAATAAAACTATTATGTATGTCAGGGGGCTATGTATCAAACTTCTCAGGTTTGAATTCAAGTTCCAGCACTTACCAGCTCCGTGACCTGACCAGTCACACTTAACCCCTTTCATCCTCACTTCCCTTATCTGCAAGGTGATGATAATAACAGTAACCTTAGAGAGTGGTACTGAGGATTCTTAGCACATGACGAACACTCAGTAACTGTTAAATATTTTATTATTTTTGTCCCACTCTTGTATTAATAATTCCTATATCTACATGAATTAAGACTTCAGAGAGTATTACATACTTATGCAAAATAATGTAGGAAAAGAACAACTATTCTGAGAACTATAGACCTCATCTGTATGTGAAAGCTGTTTCAGTGACTTCCCATACTAGTGTTGCCAATCTTGAGCTGAGGTCTTAATATGATATTGATAGAATGAGGACTTTAGGGACTGTTTTTGGCAATCTTCCCAATGGCAACAGAAAATAAAGGGAAATAGCCAACGTAGATATTAACATGTTATTCAATATACGTAGCCTTGGACTCTTTCTTTTCTTTCTTTTTTTTTTTTTTTAATTTGAGACAGGGTCTCACTCTGTCACCCAGGCTGGAGTGCAGTGATATTATCTTGGTTCACTGCAACCTCTGCCTCCTGGACACAAGTGATCCTCCCACCTCAGCCTCCTGAGTAGCTGGGACTACAGGTGCATGCCACTATGCCCAGCTAATTTTTGTATTTTTTTGTAGAGACAGGGTTTCGCCATGTTGCCCATTCCATTTCCTGGTCTGGAATTCTGGGATCAAGTGATCTGCCTGCCTTGGCCTCCCAAGGTACCAGAATTACAGGCGTGAGCCATGACACCTGTCTGCCCTGGACTCTTGAATGAAAACAATACCTGATATAGATCACAATAAGTTACTATCAATAAGACCAGAAAGGAGAGAAAGGTGGGCAGAATTCTGCCAACTTTGCTTTTTAAAAAGTTGACATTTTGTTTAAAAAACAAAAATGTTGGCAGGCCCACTTTCCTGTAGAATGAATCCCTGAACAACCAAGAACACCCTTACATAGGACAACAGTCCACAGGCAGTAGTATCCTTCTTGAGGAACCCTTCTAAAGGTTTCCTTGTAGAGGTGGGAAAGGGAAACGTTCCAGACTTGCTTATGAAACTATGTGAATAATAAACACACCTAAAATGTCAGAGCGAGCAAGTAAACAGCTCCGTGCCCGAGGCTGTCAGGCATAAGGCCTAAAATAAGTTTGATGTCTTCTGCCTCTCTTCCCATGTTTACCTTCCCTGGGGATCTGTGTTTGTGGGCTAACCAGGAGCCCAGAGCCCCACACACACTAAGTAATAACAGGAAATGTATTGGAAGTGAATGACTGAATGAATCAACCAGTGATTCGGTGGATACATGTGTGCTCGCTGGTTAGAGATGCTTTGTCCTTTTAGAATAGTGATTTGACATAGAAGAGTGAAAAAACCAGCCTTGCAGAATGTCATTGAGGCCACTGCAAACATACAAATTTCAATATAAATGTTTGAATCCAGTGATTTTTAATAGACTACGGAATATGCTATGTTGATATATGATTGAATTAAGAGCTATTGACTGAAACTTGTTTAAATACATTCTATGTGTACATTTCAATCTACTCTCCCTCCCTTTTTCTGCTTCCCAGGAATGTGCACATTATTTCCTCGAGGTCAAAGACAAAGATATCAAGCACGCCTTGGCTGGGCTTTTTGTTGAAATCCTTGTTCCAGTCGCTGCTGTGAGTTACATTTTCATTTCTAAAAACTCCTTCAAATTGCATCACAAAATCAACAATTTTATTAATATAATATTCATATGCATCTCTATTTCAGGCTGTTAAAAATGAAGTAAATGTTCCCTGCCTTAGAAATTTTGTGGAAAGCCTGTATGACACCACGCTGGAACTTTCTTCTAGAAAGAAGCATTCCTTGGTTAGTAACTATGAGAAACTCGAAAACACAAACAAAACTACACAGACTAAAATTCCTAGGTAGGAGTCTATTTGAGGATCATAAAGACTCCATAGATGGGAAAAGTACCTAAACCTCCCTCAAAAAGAGGCAGCATTTGAAACTGAAGCTGGCTTTTTGTATTGGCCATGACTGAATGATATTCATGTAAAGGGATTAGACCACATCACCTCACATGACCCTCTGGTCCTAAGGAGTCTGTTGTTCACTTTCAAGATTGGCTCAACTTGATTTTTATTTTAATTTCTGAGAACTTTTTTCTGATCTAAGGCTACAGTTTATAATAACAGTTTCTCTTCTCAATCCCCCAGGAGCCTGCCCTGGGTAATTTCTATCTGGATACTAGAATCAAAATTGAAACAGGCAGGAAAAGGAGTTGGGAAATAGCTGCCCATAGGAAGGATTCTCTGAATGCTGGGAAAATAATTCTTGGTAAGGTTTTGGTACTGAAGAGCGGTATAGGAAAGTCTTTTAAGTTACCACCACCTTTTAGCCGCTCTGGTGAATAAAGCTTTGGTTTATGAATCGGCACGTGTTGTAACGGCTGTAGTGTGCAAGTCAGGGGAAAGCAAGTTGCTTAGGGATCTGGCTACTAGCATGGTTTATGCCAGTCTCCAGAGGATGAACATCCCCACCATGACTTGAGCAGGTACTTAGAGTTGCTTTGCTGGTAGTGGTGGCAAATTTGCTCATGTGTCTACATTCTGTGGTCATCGTGACTAACTGTATGCATATTTTTTAGATTGCTGACTGGCATTAGAGCTGCACTCAATGGTAGCAGTAGTTCCAAGTCCCTTTAAAACTAAGTTAATTTTAAGAAAGCAACTAATGAATTGTTAAGCATTGAATTTCTTTGTGGGCAGTTGTTTCTTGTTAATTCAAGTTAACAGATGAGACAGTTAACGTTTTTATATAAATCTTCACGAGCCTTGATTTAGGGGGAATCATAAAGGTTTGTGACATCTGGCTTAGCAAAATGGTGAAGGGTTCTGCATGTATGATTTTTTGGGTGGCTGCTCATTACCTTTGCTGTCTTCTCAAGTTGCTGTGGGAAGCTGGCCCAGCTAGGCAGGAAAAGCACAGTAGCACCTCTGTTTATTCGGTCATAAGCAAATTCCTCCTGTGGTTAAATTTGTCTTGGTAGAGTTTACCAATGCAATAACATTTCTTTTAGGAATCTTCCTTAATTACCAGAAGGTTGCACGCAAAAAAAAATATAGACAACTACCTCTAAGATAGGGACAAACTATTTGATGTCTGTGAGCAAAAAAGCCAATAACATTTTCAAAATTTGTGTGCCTTCCTGGTTTTTTTATTTCTGGAGATTAAGAGAGCAACCTAAGATGGTAAATTTGTTTTTAAACTTCACAAGTAAAGTCTAACTCATTGAATCTGATTTCTGCATTATTATACATACAACTTATTTCATTTTATTATGTGCTATTCACAATTCTTGGTTATTCCATCCCCCAGCATTATCGGAAAGCATTTGTGAAATGCACACCAGTGCCCTGCATTCATTGGGCACTGCTGTGCTACACAGCATCCTGTTCCTTGCTCCCAGGACCCCAGAGGGAGATGGCGGGGTAGTGGGTACAGAGAATGTATGTTACCTGGTTGGTTGAAATATAAACTATCCTGTGACCTCCTCTCCTTTCTCCTCAGGCCTTGTACCCGCTGGTGACCTGTTTGCTCTGTGTCAGTCAGAAACAGCTTTTCCTGAACAGGTGGCACATTTTCCTCAACAACTGCTTGTCCAACCTAAAAGTTAGTATTTGTCAGCTCAAAAACAATCTTTTATAAAAATTTACAGTAGTTTTTAGGCTGGTTGATGTGCTTCTGGAAGTGATTCTTGATGTTTGCCGGGGGAATTATCCTATACTGGTGGAATAATGAAAAAATATTAATGCTGGGCGCAGTGGCTCACGCCTGTAATCCCAGCACTTTGGGAGACCGAGGCAGGTGGATCACGAGGTCAAGAGATCGAGACCATCCTGGCCAACATGGTGAAACCCCATCTCTACTAAAAAAATACAAAAATTAGCTGGGCATGGTGGCACACGCCTGTAGTCCCAGCTACTCGGGGAGGCTGAGGCAGGAGAATTGCTTGAACCCAGGAGGCAGAGACTGCAGTCAGCCAAGATTGTGCCACTGCACTCCAGCCTGTCACCTGGCAACAGAGCGAGACTCTGTCTCAAAAAAATAAAAGTTCTTATTAGGCTAGGCTTGGTGGCTCACGCCTGTAATCCCAGCACTTTGGGAGGCCGAGGCAGGCAGATCATGAGGTGACTACTGGCCAACCTGGTGAAACCCTGTCTCTACTAAAAATACAAGAATTATCTGCGTGTGGTGGCAGGTGCTTGTAGTCCCGGCTACTCAGAAGGCTGAGGCAGGAGAATCACTTGAACCTAGGAGGCAGAGGTTGCAGTGAGCCAAGATTACGCCACTGCACTCCAGCCTGGCAACTGAGTGAAACTCCATCTCAAAAAAAAAAAAAAAAAAGGAATTCTTATTTAATATAGTCCATTTTAGAAAGTGACTAGGAATAAGATAAATCACTTCAGATTTGGGGGAGAAATAAATCTGTTCTAACAAGGATCACTTTAAGGTAGAATTAAATGTTCCTGTATATGCATCCATTGTCACATTTTATCTAAATGATTTAAAAATAGAATAAGGGCCACATTCAGCTAATAGAAACATGTGAATTGATCTCAGAAGCTCACTTATACCTTTCCCATCCTTCCTCTATCCCCCTCCAGTTTAGGAGAATGTCTCTGGGGCAAAAGCTCCAGTCTGTGGAAGGATTGACCTAGCAACAGAGAGCACTTCTTTTCTGTCACTGTCATTTGTGATTCTTGCAGGTATTTTGTTCAAGCCGCATGGCAGTCAGTCCTAAGCATTCACTGTTTCCAGCAATACACCTGCCACACAGGTGCTGGGTGACATGAGGAATAAAGTCATGGTGGCTGAGGCTCAAACAGTTGTAATGATTAGCTTTAAAATTGACTTTGTAACTTAAAAGTGGTGAACATGTTTTAAGTTTTAGTAACCTATTGATAAAAGACAGTGAAATGAAAACTATCCCTAATATAAGTGCAAATAGGATATATTTTTGACAGTTGTTCTAGGTAGTGTCCAAAGATGTGGTTAAATTTCTTTTACCAGTTTGATACTAGCTGCTTTTGAATTTTAAGAATATACTTAATTATAAAATTTTGTATGTGCTTATACACGTTGCCTTGTGTTTTTGTTTCTATAATGCTTTAGTTTGGCAAAGTAGTTCAGATTAATTATATTATTTTGGCATTTACCATAATTACACAATAATCTGCATTAGAGCTGTCTTAAGCACCAACTATGAACTGGCTCTAAAAGCTGATTGTGAAATCCAAGATTAGAATCATTCATTTTCTTCAAATTGGCAGTGAAATATAATAGCAGTGGATAGAGAATTAAGCTTTTAAGTACTCTGAAAAAAATGAAATGCTTTTCAGGGTTATCAAGTGTTGTATAAAGGCCACTTTCAGGTTTTTTTTTTTTTTGAGGGTCTTCCAAATAACTAACATGCAGCCCAGTATCATTTGTTAATTGGTCCACTTCTAAGTTACCCACCTGTTAGTTCATTAAATATGTTTTTTTCCTAATACATCTTACACAGATAGAAAACCGTCACTTTATTGAAAACAGAAAGGGAAATTATTGAGAGTGCTTATAGGTGCAGTTTTCTGTATATTCTATGTTTAATGCATCTAGTTTTTGCTTAGAATTAAAATAATATTTTTATGACAGCCTATTGCTGTGGCCACCGAGACCCAAATTTTTTGTCTAAACTTGTTTTTGAAACATAGCAGAGCATCTTACTTTGGAACTTAATTACTTCAAAGTTAGACTGTTGCTTACAGCTCTAGTCAAACCCCACCTGAAATATTTAATATGAGGATAATATACAATCCCAGAGCGGAGCAGGCCTGGACACTGACAGTATTTCCCTGTGCAGACATTTCAAGCACTAAGATTTCTAAGAGGCAGTAAGGTCAGAAAGACTATGTAGAGTGAATGCTATAGAGAGTGAACCACATTCTGGAATTCAGTTCAGCAGGGACTTATGTAGTACCCACTGTGTGAGCTGCTAGGGAAGGTGCTGAAAGTGAGAAGGAGGGGGGAAGCCAATTCTATAAAAACTAGATTAGAATAGAGTCCCTGTCCTTGACAAGCTTAGAATTTCATTGGAGGATATGTAATGAAGTTTCAAAATGCACGATGCAGACAGTGAGGGATGTAAAAGGTAGGAGTAGAGCGATACCTGTGAGAGTTATAGAGGTCACATACCCCATGAATCACGAAAGAAGTAGTTATTAGGCAAAGTAAGGCAGAATGGCAATGATATCTTACTTTACGGGTAGTAGTCTATTTGAATTCACTACCTCAAGGCTAAAAGCTATAAAAAGATCCTTGATAAGATAAAAATGAAATAAAATTGTATCCCATATATTTAGAACTAAACCTAGTAGGGATCTGAATGGGACCCTTTAAAAATGTTATTAATATCCAGAAAACCCTCCAAACCTCCTCTTAAGTCCTTAGTAGGGAAGAGATACCTTAGAAAAAACTAACACAGCTTCAGAGATATACTTTGTCTGAAATTGCTGCAGTGTTTTATGGGATTTAGAACCAATTCTGCCATTTCATAAGTGACCAACAAACCAACCACTACTCCATATACCTTCCTGCACCCTTCCCTGCCTTCCTTACCCCTCCCCAGCCACAGAGGCTTCAGGATAGTGAACCTCGCATCTGAATCCTACACACTGACCTTTGGTAGCCACCTCTTCTGTATTCTGTAGAGGTGAGCCATCGAGGGGCAGCATGACAGCAGCAGAGCAGAAGTGTGTGAGAGCATGAAAACCTGCCCGCTTTCCATGTAAACAAGCTCTCGGGGTCAGCACTCACTTAATAATAGTGCCCTGGTTTATCCCCAGCATTAGTCAATCAGAAGCAGGTTGCTTTGGGACCACAGACTTGAAATCTTTAATATTTCCACTTAATTAACTTAAGCATCTATTCGCAATATTCCATTATAAATTGATGAGAAATGTGTAGCACCTTTTCACCAGGATATTCACATCTTTCAGGAACTCTTGGTCCGTGGTAACCAATACTTTTTTCTTCTCTGTATTTTATGTCAGAATCTGAACATATTGTGCTATTAAAAAACTATTCCTTTCACATATTCCATACAACACCTAATTCTGACAAAAGGAAATATGCTTTGTGAACTTGATTGAACAGTACTTTTAAAATGTTAAGTCACCATTTGCAGACAAGAAAAAAATTAAAGATTTAAAAATTAAATAAAAAATAAAATTATCATGTTCATAATAGCTATGTGCTAGTTTCTGGTCCTTCAAAATAAAACTACTTGGAAGAATTTCAAATTTCCTTATATTTTGTAAAAATGAATATAGTATACCAGTGAGGCCCAGATTATTAAAAAAAACAAACACACACACACAGAAGAGAAACCTCAAAGGTTAAGAAATGCATTAATTATATGATTAATAGTACTAATAACAATAGCTCTCATTCACCAGAGATACATTATGAGCAGTTGAGTGGTAGGGGCTTTTTTATTTTTGAGACGAAGTTTTGCTCTTGTTGCCCAGGCTGGAGAACAATGGCGTGATCTCAGCTCACTGTAACCCCTTCCTCCCAGGTTCAGGCAGTTCTCCTGCCTCAGCCTCCTGAGTATCTGGGATTGCAGGTGCCCACCACCATACTCAGCTAATTTTTTTGTATATTTAGTAGAGACAGGGTTTCACCATGTTGACCAGGCTGGTCTTGAACTCCTGACCTCAGGTGATCCATCTGCCTCAGCCTCCCAAAGTGCTGGGATTACAGGCATGAGCCACCATGCCTGGCCCAGGTTGGGGCTTCATATACACTGTTGTGGGTATCATGGCAATGCCACAGGCTACAGTAAATATTCCCTATGCTTTCATAAATGTTGTTTATGCATTTCTATATATTTTTCTCATATAGCAATACTGCATCTGAAGGTTTGACATGATTCAGTTTAGTTTCAGAATTGGAGAAACCAAAGTACAGAATGAGAAAAAATTCTCCTTTTTCTCAGGGACCACTTATGCTAGGACTTGAATCCATTCAGTCAGTCAGTTGCCAATGATTCTTTTACAAGCAGTCTACCAGGCACGGTTCTAGGTGCTGGGAATAAGTGATTAGTAAGACAGTAGCACTCTCTGGTCTCTTAGACCTTGTAATTTAGCGGAGGAGACAGACCAATAAGAAAATGAATAAATTCATGAGAAAAAAAAACAGATAATGGTAACTGCTCTAAAGAAAATCTAATAGGATGTTATAATTAAGAATGATGCATTCAGGGAAGGCTGGCAAGGGAGGTACAAGCAGGGTGTTTGAATTTCCAGCAAAAAATCTCAAAACAAGTGTGGTTGCCATAAATATATTTGATGAAACTTGTCTGTAGTACCTGAATATTTGTGTGTAACAATTGCAATGAAGTTTGAATGCTTTTTTCAACTTTTCACATAATATCTTTGTCTTGTAAGTGGAGACACTGAGTAATACATTAAAGATTTCACAATCGTTGCCTGAATTCATTAAAATATATGGCATTTATTTTTAAACGACTACTTTTCTCTTTTAAATACCGAATTTAAATGGTATAGTATTAGCTATTTTAAGTATTAATTCAAGATGTAGTTATTCTGCTTCATTGTTCATCTCATTTTTATAATCTTGAGAAAATCTGTTTCAGATCTACCAAAATAAAGGCATTTTCAAAAATTCCAATTATGCACATAAACTGGACCCAAAAATTAATAATAAGATGACAAGTACGTTATTTTCCATGAAATGCCTTATTTATCCAGTCGTTCAATAGAAAATAATTGTCAAAAAATTGTTGTTATGATAATTTTAGAAATTATCCTAAACTGTAGCGGTATGTTATTTGGATAATACACAGTCATCAAACAGGGTGAGTCATAATCAAAGTAAATTGATTCAGGTATCAAACAGTAATGTCAAAAAGATGGAAAGTGTTGGCTGTGATATGCAAAGAAGTATAACAAAGAAATAGATTTACTTAGGTGGCTTTAGTTGAAATGGAAGAGAAAACTAGAAGGTATTTTAAGTATAACAAAATTAGTAGATGACTCAAATTATCTGTCTCACTAGGTCTTTACCTTAACATGCATAAGAATCTCTAAAGAAGCCTATTATAAATGCACCTTCTTGAAGCCCACCTTCCAAGGTTCTGGTTCAGAATATCTAAGGTGCAGCCCAGGAATCTGCATATTTATAAGCAGCGCAGGTGACTTGGTGCAGATAATCAGCTGATGGACCTTGAGTAACATTGGTCTGTACCACTGATTGCATCACCAGCCAAGTTATCAGTGAATTCACTTGTCCCCACTTGTTGCCATTAACTCTGAATTGTTTTAACTAAATTAATTAAAAGCAAAATTTAAAGGAGGTAGACATGTTATTAGATAGGCTGACACATCCCATGAAGTCAGTGACTGGCAGTGAGGTGAGAGGCAGCGGGTCCAGGGAAGATCTACTCTGAACCCCACTTCAGAGTAGCTTTCTTGAAGAATTGTTATCAGTGAACCTCAGAGCTGTAATAAATGCATACCATTAATTAATTATTGGTTAATTAATTAAGGGAGATGCAGATTCCAACAGAAGAATCTTGAAGATTCTTGTTTTGATCTTGAAGAAAATAGCTTTGATACAGAAATCAGTGATTTGAGACATATGCTAAAATATCTGCATCCTGAAAATATACATCAAGCACCTATTCTGTTAGCTGGTAAGGAAATACAAAGACAGATGAAGAAGAAGCACTGTCTTCAAGTAGAGTAGATACCAATAGCATATTTGAGCAGCCTCCACATAATATTAAGTTGAAGTGGAAAATTTAAGTCACTGAGGCCATATTGCCTAGGTTCAGATGCTAGCACTGTCATTTATTAACTGTGTGACCTTGAGTAAGTTAAGTTGTTTGACCTCTCTGTTCCTAGAATCTACAACATACATTGTTGTGAAAATTAAAATGAGTTAATATAAGTACAGCACTGATTAAAATAAAATACCTGCTATAGCAAGCACCGTGTAATATATACATTTCAATTTCCGAGAAAGCAATATTTATTAGAGCCTAAGTCAATTCCTAACCCAGCTGTCATTTACTAACCTGGTTTACTGTCATTTACTTTGATCGATCATTGGGCCTTCTCTCATTTATAAAATCCTTCAATTGATATCATGTTATGTGAAAGCACATCTGAAATACCAAAATTTCGTACAAGTCCAAGATATTTATTACTATCATTATAATATGAAAATTAGCTTTATCTACATAGCAGAGTTTGTCTTTAATGTAGGTTCTGTACAAATGAATCTGGTTTATGCATCAAGTTGTTCAGCTACTGCTCAGATTGGTTTAGTTTTTGAATATTTTCTGGTTTTTCTTTTAATATGTAACCTGCTGTATGGTAGTCACTGAGGACACAAAAATGAACAATCAAAATGCCGGGAGCTCACTGTCTGACAGGAAACATTCAAGTAAAGGATGTCTGTTTCCTAGAAAACAGAGCAGGGGCACTTGGTAGCCTCTCCAGAGGATGAGGACAGGAGTAGAGGGGCAGGGGAATATAATAAGAGGAGGTGCCACCTAATTGAATTTAAGTTCTCCAAGTAGACAAGGGTAGGAAGGCATCCCAAGTATGCAGGGTACTGCAGAAAGGAAGTTTCAGTGCAAGGTTCACCTACCACAAGGCAGAGGCAGGAAGTGGTACAAGGGAGCCAGCTCACAAAAGGCCCCTCATGTGCCATATTATGAAATTTGGACATTGTCCAGTAGGTGACTAGAAGCCACTTAAGGACTTTAAATGCAGGGAAGTGAACATGTTTGTATTTTAAGAATATCCTTTGTGCAAGAATGAAGAGAGACCAGCAAATCCATTTGGGAGGCAGTTGCAATGATCTGATGTCATCTTGAAATGCTAAAAACCAATTAACAGTACATAATCCACAAACAAAACAAACTAAAACCTAAGTTAGCTACTTTGCTTTTCAGTGTCTATGGAAGCAAAAATAAACAACCTCAAAAATGTTCTTAAGAGTGAAAGAACATTAGTCACAACAAGAAGCAAGAAAAATGGTAGACAGGAGGGGACAGGACAAATATTTTAAAGAAATTAAAGTTAAAACAGAAGACACTAATGTGAATCAGTTAAACTCGAGATCTCGGTTATGATCTTCAGTGAAATTGAGATGATATTTGCCCTTCCTCATCATGATTCCCAGTAAGAGATAATGTATATGAAAGAATTTCAAATGATACGCTATGCAAATATAAACTGTTACAGATACTAAAAAAAAGGAAATTCACAAAAAGAAAAGGCATTTCCACTAGAAGAGAATCTCCCTAAAGGCAGGCGCTACATTTCCCTTGTTTGCTGCTGGATTGAAGCTGTTTTCTACGTAATAATATTACAGGCAGGTACAGTGTTAAGTACCCTATGTGTATTAACTCATTTAACTCTCATACACTCTTGTGATGGAGGTAGGATTATCATCTACATTTCACAGACAGGGAAAATCAGACCCAGAGAGATTCAAATGCTTTCCCTAGGTGGCCACACAGCTAATAAATTACAAGGCAAGGATGGATTCAAACCCAGGCAGTCTGTGTGTGGAGTCTGCTTTTAACCACCATGTGAGAACACCATAGGCATTTGCTGATTTGGACGAGTAGTCAGAATTTCTGAAATTTTTAAATGATGGACTATTTTAAATGCAACTTTACTAGTTTCAAGTGCCCTTTAAGTAACTAAAACATTTGACAAATTTTACCTATTAACAAGAAAAAAAAAACCTTTATACATAAATGTGTGCTTCTAAAAAGCCAGGTTTTTTTTCTCTGTGAAGCTAGACGAATAGCTATAAAGTTCATCTAGAAGAATAAACATGCAAGAAAATCTTGGAAACCACTAAAAATTAAAAAAAAAGCAATGGACTGTAGAAAGTAGGCCATACTAGATATTAACATATTATAAAACCCGAATAATTAAAATGATATGATATTAGTACTTGAATAGGCAGACTAATAGAACAAAAAAGAAACATAGAACAGACCTAAATGTATATGGAAATTTAGGCTTTTTAAAATAATGACCACACTAAAAAGTTATTAGACTATACAGCCTATGAAGTCTATCTTTCCTAAATCTAAAAACTTCTCACTATAATCTTTCCTATAGAATTTATTTATGTGGATCGTCTTTATTGAGTAACAATTTAAAGATAAACTTTATCCCAGGTCATTTCTAAACAATTATGAATTCTATAAAAATCAGTTCCATAAATTATCTGCTCTAAGAAGAAAAGAGTATCGTTTGACTAAATAAATGGAGACAAACAAGTAACATAAAGGACGTATCAAGAAATTAAAACACTGGAAGACTAGTTAGCAAACATGCATTGTCCCCATGCAGAACAGCAGAAATTTTAATAGATCTTAAGGGGTAAATAATGCCCCCTCTTTTCAGAGAACCTATCATTTATGTGGGAGCTGATGTTTAAACAAGATCCCATATGTAAGGAGTTGAAGGGCTATGCTAGAGGTATGTATGAGAGTCAGAGGACACTCAGGAGGGAATAATTAGTTTTAATGGGCTAGGATCAAGGCATCAGGGAGGAACAGAGAAGGTTTCACAAAGGAGAGGACATCCAAGTCCACTGTAAAGAATGAACAGGGTTCACTTGGGAGAAAAAAAAAAGATCCAGGAATTGGGGGTGGAAGGGCACTCCCATCATGGAAATAGAATGAGAATGGCCTAGCTATGTTTAGAGTTTACATAGCTTGCGGGAGAGTAACAGGATGGGAGGCAGACAGATAGGTTAGAGCCAGCTATTGACTAGTCTGGTATGCCAGGCCAAGAAATGTTAACTTGATCCCACAGGCACGAGGGGAAACCACCGATTCTGTGATTTCTACATAGAAAGGATTATAATTGGTATCAGATAGGACAGTGGGGTGGGGATTGACTTAGGGAGATTGTTAGGAGGGTACTGCAGCAATCCCGATGACAGTGCTGGGAGCCTGAGCTATATAGCAAAGGAAGTGAGAATGGATAAGATGTCAAATTGAAGAGAAATTTTGTGGATAAAATCTATAAAATTGATTGAAAGGATGGAGTGAGAGTCAGAAGTGAGGAATGAAGTGTCCATCAGATGATGAAACCTACGCCCTCCCTCTCTGACTGATTTGATAATGCCTGGGTACCCACAGCTGGTTTCCCTGCCTCTGCTCCATGCTGCAGACTTTGGACTCCTGTGTGTTCTCTCTGATCTCATTGGCTGCCTGTCACCATCATGAGAAGCCTGGTCTCCTCATGGATTGTGGCACCTGCTTTTCTCTCAAACCTCACCAGCTACTGCTTCTTCATCTGGCCTTGCACTGGCGCTTCACCAGCATACAAAGGATTCCCAGACTCCCAAACAGAAGTCCCCTGCTCCTCCATTTCTCTCTGGTTCCGTGTGCTCTTGCCTCTGCCTACAATACCTCCCTCTCCCACCATTTTTTTTTTTACACTTTTCAAAGTATCTAGGGCCACAAACCGTGGCAGCCTCAGTGTAGTAACTCAAATGCATGTTCATTATGAATGAGTACAACAAAAATGGATTTAGGGTTCATCTGAGTTTGTTTTGTTTTTGAGATGGAGTCTTGCTCTGTCGCCCAGGCTGGAGCGCAGTTGCGCCATCTTGGTTCACTGCAACCACCACCTCCCAGATTCAAGCAATTCTCTGCCTCAGCCTCCTGCGTAGCTGGGATTACAGGCACTTGCCACCACGCCCAGCTAATTTTTGTATTTTTAAAGAGATGGGGTTTCACCATCTTGGCCAGGCTGGTCTTGAACTCCTGATCTCGTGATCCACCAGCCTCGGCCTCCCAAAGTGCTGGGATTACAGGCATGGGTCATCTGAGTTTTTATCTGCTCCTGAAATCCTTTCCTGACCCCACTCCTTGAGTTTGCCATATGTTGCCCTCTTTCTATCCTCTTCTGTCTCTACCAGGTTTTCATACTGTTGTAGAGTTGACTCCCCATCTCCCATAGATTGTGAACATCTTAAGGGAAAGGATTATCTTTTATCTCTACATCTCAGGTTCTAGCACAGTACCTAGTACACATTAGTCTCAGTATTGGAGGGTAATCAGATGGGATGGGATGGAGGGGTTGGAGAATCAAAGCAATAAGGGTTTACAAGGACATAATCAACAATAAAAAGAACAGACTGATTCTCCTATTACTGCTAAAGAATTTGGGTTCCTAGGGCTGGAGGGAGAAGATAATCTCTTCAGTAGTCACTATGGCAAAGGAGAAAGTGGCGTGGCTTCCCCCACAAATGCTCTGTCCCACCATTTATATGCCTCCTCATGGATGGTTCATCCTATGAGCATTGGAGAGGCCAATACCCTGTGAGTCCCAGATGATGCAATGTGCCTCGGAAGTACCCAGCCATCCACTTGGGGCTTACCTTTTCCAGGCCTTCAGACAAGAACCATCCCTAGAACCTCAGACCTCACCATTTACATCTGCAATCTTACATCTTGGTTTCTGTTATAGAATAAAGACCCCAAGATGGCTCGAGTTGCACTGGAATCTCTCTACAGATTACTTTGGGTTTACATGATTCAAATTAAATGTGAAAGCAACACAGCTACCCAGAGGTAAGGATTTGGCTTGTGTCAAAGGTAACCACATTACTCAGCCACTGCAGAGGGTATGTCTTTTATTACTACCTAAGCTGACTCAGGTAGAAGCTATTCAAAGCTGACAATTTCTAGAAGATCTAAGTCCTGAGGAACATTTTCAGGCTTTCCATAATCATGGGCGCAACATCCATTACAAAAGCTCCAGCCTCCACCAGGATCAACAGGTTCCACTTCCAGAGTTGCATTTGCCACTTGAACAAAAAAACAGCTATAATTTCCAACTGCTCTTAGTTTTCCAGAAAAACTTTTCATAGAGTAATTATGCTAATGGAAAGGGGTGAGGTGGTTTGTTTTCTTTTTCTGAATTCTCTCTGATACTTAGATAAGATGAAACATCTGCCATTTTCCCTTAAAGAACTGGAGCTCAGCCAATCTTGCTTGTTTTCTCTTTCCCTTATCTTTCAGCCGACTTATAACCATCATCACAACGCTTTTCCCCAAAGGGTCCCGCGGTGTGGTGCCAAGGGATATGCCTCTGAACATCTTTGTGAAAATCATCCAGTTCATTGCCCAGGTAATGGAGAAGACTCTGGTGGTGGGAATCTTCCAATGGTTTCTAAGCAACCAGCCTCCTTCTTACGAAGGAGTAAAAGATGGAAAGTCTAAATTAATATTTTACGTGTTTAGACTTCTGTGAAAGGTTTAAAGTGTTTTCACACACAGCCTATGGTTTGCTTCAAAACAAGTTGTGAGTTGAGTACATCAAGTGTTTTCAGCACCTGATAAATGAAGAAACAGAGTTTAAGTGGCTCATCTGAGTCACAAAGTGTGTGAAACAAGATTGTCTTGACTTCACCTCTGTTTTTTCCTGCTTCTCTGCTCTGGATTCTGCAAGTAAAGAGGAAGCAAAGGGTCTGATGTTCAGAGAAAACCAAAAGAAAACAAGTGAGCAAAATTTGAGGAGTAAATAATAATGTTCTTTCAACCTATGAAAAAGAATTTGATAGGAATATTAGCTTTTATCAAGCACTCTTTTGCCAAGAAGTGTTCTAAGTGCTTTATGTATATTAATGACTTAAAAATGGGTCCAGTAATATTAAACATAGTTTTTAATATGTAATTTACTATTTAAACCCAAGAGTTGTACTTTTTAAAACACTTTGTGAGTAAATGAGTTTACCCCAACTTTGACCTTCTTGTACAGAGGAATAGAAAAAGACTATTATTCCAGTCCAGCCTCTGCCATGAGCCAGATCTATAACCTTAAACAAGTCAGAAAACATCTTTTTTCTGTTTCTTTAGCTGTAAAATGGGGGATTAAAATGTTGCCTCAGAGTATCGTGTGCTTAAAAGGAAATGATAGGCATGAAAGTACTGTTGAAGTACAATTGATATAAAGTGTAAGGTTCAATTGCTACTTCACCAACGATTTGACAGTAATATCTCTCTTTGTGTTTGGTGCAGTGAAATAGTTCTGTAATATTTGTACTTAGGAAAAGGACATTACTTGCTCTGCAGGTGAAAGAATTAATGTAATTTTTCTGTATGTAGTTATCATGTGGCCAAAAATGTGCTTTGTTTATTCTGGAATGTGTCGTATAAAATGAACCTGTTTTATTTAGATATGTATAAGTAAGCATGTGTGTATATAGATATATATGTACACACATGTATACAGAGATATCTGATATATTTTTATATATATTATTTATATATACCTGATACACCTGTTATACATATTCCTGTTATTTTTTGCGTATATTAATTATATATATACATTATTATATATATACCTGATGTGTTATTCCTGTTATACTATATATAGATCTACACCCCTGTTGTATTAAGTAACCTTCATATATCATATGTGTTGATGACATGTCTCACTTGCAGAATTGTTGGTTATGAGCCAAAGGATTCTTAATGTTAGAGAATAAAAGAAAATGATCATCTTGCAGTAATCTCTTTAAAAATACATTTTAAAGAGTACAGTACAAATAGGAAGAGTTCACACTGTTAATAAGCTCAGGTACCCCAAGTGTTTTGGTTATTTGATTTTGGAGGAGTCTTTTGTCATTAGTCATACTGTGCTTTAGGGGCCAATTACATATTTTCTATAATGAAGGCATCCTTGCACACCACACAAAACAGAAGCAGCCCTACCATTGGTTCAGGCGGGCATTGTCTTCCTCCAGGTTCTCTGCAAGCCACAAAACTGAGCAGTGCCCCTCCTCTTTAGCCACCACCTATTTGTTTGGTGCATATGATGAAAATAGCTATTTCATGTTGAGTTTATATTTTAACACTTTCATTTTGTGTTCTTGTTTTTACTACAGGAACGTTTAGATTTTGCAATGAAAGAAATCATTTTCGATTTTCTTTGTGTGGGAAAACCAGCAAAAGCATTCAGTCTCAATCCAGAGGTATGAATGATCCTTTTCTGTACTTCTAACAGAGCATGTCTTCACGGAGCCATACCTTTGCTTTGTGGCTTTGGAGAGTGGGGTGAGGGATGTCTTCTCACAAAGTCTTCTATTTGTTTCTGTCCATATCCAAATTCAGATTTCAGAAGCAAAATTTTGGATGAATAGTCTTAGAATGAAATGGTTACGTGAATGATCGATGTGCTGCCGCATTCTGTTCTTGTGTAACAGAGTAATTCTTGCCCAAAAAGATAATTCATCACTAAAATTCAGATTGTTTTATTTTAGAAAAGTTAGTGCTTTACTTATAACTGTTTAACAAATTTAGCATCGGGAAGTCATGAAACAGAGAAGAACAAATACATGTAATAATAAAAATAATAAAATAGTGAAATTAAATAATGTACCCACATCTGTTTCTGTGACAGCATCCCAACTCCAGGGCAGGCAGCTTGTGATGTGTATACAGTGGGCATCATGCACAACGTGGAGCAGTGGGGGTGGTGCACATGAGCAGCACATACAATTTTAAACTTCTAAAAACACTGTCAGCCAACAGAAGTGGGCCTGGACACGCTGCCTCTTTTTCTGTAAGGCTGTAGAAAGAACACTGGGCAAGAAGTCAGCAGAGCTGAATGTGCCACTTGCCACAGGCCCTGCTGCTTTTCTTAGCTGTGTGACACTTACCTCTATGAACTCCAGCTTTTTCACCAGTAAAGAGGACAAAATGCTTTTCTACCTCAACTCACAGAAGAATTGTGATATTAGGAAGAGTACATCAGAAACTCTTAAGAAAAAAAAAAAGAGAAGGAAGAAAGGGAGAGAGAGGGGGGATACTACACACCATAAAAATCAAATACATAGAGAGTTTCTATCATGTCTGTATTATCATCTGGCTCCTTCATTCTGTCAGTGAGGAAGGGGGCCTGGAGGCTGGAGACAGGCAGCTTGTTAGTAGCAGAGGGGACCCAGGTCCCTGTTAGTCCCCTGCTCCTTCACACCACACCTTGTATTCTCTTCTTGATACTAAGGTTGCCACATATCTAGGAACAGCACAAGAAATCCAAAAATGGGAGTTTCTGTCTGGTGTCCAGTGACCTCACAGGCTTCTGGAATGTCTGCAGCCAGGGTCTCTGGGCCAACGGGAGAGGGCAGGGCCAGTGCCAAACCAGAGCCTTTTGGCTGGAAGGAGGCCACTGTACAGCTGGAAGAGCTGTACAGTGAAGAGTCTTCTCTTGCTGGGAAGGTTCTCAAGACATTACTCATTTCTCAGCAGTCATGGCTCTCCTGTCTTCAGCAATCAATTCTGAGAATTACTGGATTACTTATCTAAAAAGGACATGTTAAAAGCTACTACTGTCATTATCACTGTCTATAAAATGTATTCTTGGTTCTTTTCTCAAAGTCCTCATTCAGTCAGTGCTTAATTAGTTAACCTCTCTGTGCAGAGCAGTTGGAACTGTGATTCTTTAAAAAATCCCCATAGGAGTAAATATTTGGGTGTCTTCTTCCATTTCTCGTGATCTTGTAGGGTTGTGGAAGAATTCATTTATCAGTAGTTGGTCATTAAAAGCCCAAAGGCTTACCCATAACCCCACTCAAAAGCAGACAGGAGGATGGCACAGTCTGTGAAGCAGATGTCATACACTCGCTGAAATATGCTGTAGGGCATTGTTTCTCAGGAAACAAGTTCAGATTGGGTCTTAAATAACATTTTGGAAGTAGCTTATGGAACAAGGCCTGGAGATCTAAAGGATTATCTTACTGTAAAATTTATGCTGCACCACCACTCAACTCTTCAGTAATTTCCAGGCAGTTGTCTTGATTTAGTGTGTACCTAAATGACCTTCTATATACATCCCCCATCATCATGAGGACTTGCTGGTCTGTGAGAAGAGTTTCTTGGTCATCAATTTCTCTGTTTTTCCTTGACCTAAAATAACATGAAGCCGGAGGTCTTATGCAGTGCTAGCGGCAACAAGAAGAAATAAAAGCATATAGATTGGAAAGGAAGAAATAAAATTGTCTTTATTCACAGAGAACATGATTATTTATGTACAAAGAGCCTAAAGAAAACCTATTAGGACTAATAAATGATTTTAGGAAGTTTGTAGGATACAAGATAAACAAAACCAATATATTTCTATATCCTAGTGATGAGCAATTGGAAATTGAACAATTTACGATAGCAATGAAAAACAAAATACTTAGCACTAAAGCTGACAAAATAGATGCAATATTTTAATACTAAAAATTATAAAATACTGAGAGAAATCAAAGAATACCCGAATTGTGAAGAGAAATAACTGTTTGTAGATTGAATGGCTCAGTGTTAACAACGAGAGGTCAGTGGTCCCCAAATTGATCTATATGGAATAAACTATAATCTCAATAATAATAAACGCAATTAAAATCTCTGTACCTTTTCTGTAGAAGTCAAAGCATATCCCTTGGAGATACACCCAGCATTCCCCTCAACAGAATATAGTACATAAGCATCTCAAACATGCCCTCCGCATTCGGTGAAATCTCCCCAGTTGTTTTCTTATGATGCAACAACAAAAACAGTGACAGAAACTTAATTTTATTTTCATAAGTTTGTCCTACACTCTTGTGCCTTTTAAATTATTTTCTCATACTAATCTACATACAAGTCAGTCTTCACTCTCTGATAGACTTATGGATAAATTCCACTACAATAATTGGGCCTCTTTTTGTCATGAAAATATTGTCTCTCACAGAGAATGAACATTGGTTTACGGGCATTCTTGGTCATAGCTGATAGCTTGCAGCAGAAAGACGGGGGAACCTCCCATGCCGGTTACAGGAGCTGTTCTTCCTTCAGGAAACACATTGAGAGTAAAGAAAACATATTTGAGTAAAACGCTAACTGAAGAGGAAGCCAAAATGATAGGTGGGTGTCAGAAGTGCATTAGAACTAAGCCTTTCTAAGCCCTTAAAATAACCAGTAGATACTTACCTTTAGTGAAATGCAGTTTTTAAAAATCTTTATAGAAATAGATGATAAGACATTCCAACATTAATTGTTTTGATTGATTCATGCTGTGTTTTATTTTACTGCTCTTTAAACTTTTTAGAACTTCCTGGTAAATATTTTGCCATTTAAATGTTAGACTTTTATCTATGGTCTTTTTAAGCCTCTAATATTGACTACTACATTTTACTGTAAGTTTCCAAGACATCTGTGTGCTTGCTAGATAATCCTGTTTATCATTCATTCATTCATCTCCTTTTTTTCTTTAAACTAGTTTAACATGTGTTTTAAACATGCCAAATCTCACCACACACACCAGGTTACATTGTAGATTTAGACTCATGAGATGAATTTCTTTTTAATTTAACTATCTTATCCAAAGAGATGATTTTTTACATTTGTTTATTTCTTACCAAGTACCCAAATGTAGACACCTACGATAAACTTTATTAAGATAGTTCCTGGATTCTACAGACCTGAGGGAAACACTCTTTGCTTTGAAATATTTCTCTTTAGTTATATAATGTTTAAATGACTTTTCAAAGATGTAATGCATGAGAAATAATCATGCAAAATTATTTCATTAAGGTACAGATTTTAAATACAAAGCTTTTGACTTTTCATTTGTATAATTCATATACACATTTGCCTTCCAGTGTGGGACATTGACACCGTAGTTAATGAGAACAGTAAAAATAATATAGCTAAAATATATTTTTCTTCATGTTTAAATTTATAATGTTAAGTTTTGTTTCTTTTACTAAAAAAAATTCACATGTATATTTCAGGGTCATATGGAATTATTAAAGTTGTAACCCAAAATGAGAATTATTTTTTATTCACATAATCACTAATGATGGTGAATTTTTTTATGCTAACCAGAAACTTCAAAATTCAAATTGCTTTCATTTGAATTTTGTATTTTCATTTTAACTCTTCTGGAAACTACTTCCCATTGAGTATTAGAATTCCTATGAATCAAATTTAAATGATTATCTGGTGAATGCCTGCTAAGTACAAGGCACTATGCTAAGAGCTATGCAGATGAGATTGAATCAGACAGCCCCTTTGCTCAAGGAAGTGATTGACACATAAGGTCTTCAGTAAAAAATGTTATAGAGGATGAATAAATCAGGATATGCTTTAATAGATTCAGTTGAAGGTGCAGCTATAATGCGTGTTTTTCAGGCATGTCCTTATATTACTCTCAAGTACGAAAAGCTGTAGACAACATTTTACGGCACCTTGATAAAGAAGTAGGAAGGTGTATGATGCTGACTAATGTCCAGATGTTAAACAAAGAACCGGAAGACATGATCACGTGAGTACAGTGAGGACTAAGTTATCAATGACAGATTAACCAGAAGACACAGTTAGAGAGTATTCTCATTTATTCTGTATTTTGTTTTCATTTTCTTAGAGTTCTAAAAAGTAGTAAAGATAGTTAAAAAAAAAAAAAACTTTCACACTATTTGATTAACTATAAAAATAAAATCATATCTGTGATTGATCTGTTTTGGTTATATCTCAAGTATCACTAGGTCAGTAAGTTGGAAAATGGGACCCATGACTCCTGGTTCATGTTTTTCAGAAATGACATTTTGTTCCCAAGCACCATCACAACTCATGTGACATAGTGACATTCCAAATTTACAGACATTCCATCTTTATAAATCTCGTGACAGTTCCTACTTCATAGTTTCTGTGTGACTGTATCACAGACTGCATCACAGAAAGCATTTTAAGAAAGCATTTGTAGCTCTGAATGTAGAAATCAAGTATTTTTAGCCAAAATCTAAAGATCTAGATTTACAATTAGAACTTGCATTTGCTGTTTTTTATTAACTATGGCAGGAACTAGGATTAGGTTATAATTCTATATTTTAAGAAAGTTTAGACTTTGTTGTTGGGCTGTGAATTAAATTACATTTGGTAGCTGTGGCATAATTTCTAAAAACATAATTAGGCAAATTTCTTCTGTCATCCATCATATTCAACAACAAATATAGGAATTAATCTGAAGATTGTTACTTATATAGAGAAATTCATATTGTGGTATGCATTTTTATTGCAATCATAACATGTGCTCATGATTAAAACAAAGGCAAAAATGCAGAATTATTTTAAATATGTATTTAGTAGAATCTAAAGTTAAAAGCCTCCTCAGATCCCCCACGTGAAGTCTGTAGTCGTTTCTTGTCTCAATGTGACTCCTCCAGACCTTTCCTTATGTCAATATAAAGATATGTGTATACATACCTCTTTTTCCACAAAAGTGGGATTATACAATGCATATTATCCTGCAGCTCGCCAATTACTCGATTTAAATCGTGTGAAGATGATGCTGCTTTAGACTCTTCAACCAAAATAATAGCAGGATTGATATTGACCAAGATTAATAACATTAAAAATACTATCTACAGCTCTAGTTCTTACCTCACAAATTGCCAGATTATCAATAAACTTTCAATCTCATTTATCCATACTTCTTACATATATTAAAGCCATTTTCAATATATAATGTAGTAGATATAAGAAATGCATTAGGCCAGGCACAGTGGCTCATGCCTGTAATCTCAGCACTTTGGGAGCCCGAGGCGGGTAGATCACTTGAGGTCAAAAGTTCAAGAACAGCCTGGCCAACATGGCAAAACCCCATCTTTACTATTAATACAAAAATTAGCCAGGCATGGTGGCGCACACCTGTAATCCCAGCTACTCAGAAGGCTGAGGCAGGAGAATTGCTTGAACCCAGAAGGCAGAGATTGCATTGAGCTGAGATTGTGCCACTGCACTCCAGCCTAGGTGACAGAGTAAAACTGTTTCTAAAACAAAACAAAACAAAAAAAAGAAATGCAAATAGTTGTTTTCTCAAAAAAATAAAGAGCTTTAAAGGAAACCATATTTGTAATCAATAGGCATCATTAGACAGGTTCAGGACAAAAACAATATATTCAAAGTAATAAAAAGGTACTTGTTCAAATGTAAACATTTTATTTATGTTTTAATCAATGTTTCAAACTTTTTCTAAGATTCTTCTTTACTTTTTCCTATTAAAACATCTTAACACCCCCCAGATAGGGCTGGAAACATTTTTCATGCTAGAATTTGAGGCAGATTCCTGAGTGGAAGATAACTCATTGCTTTATTTCTTAAAAAAAAAAAAAAGAAGAGGAATGTTAGGGAATCACATACGCATTTAGGAGAAGAGGGCGGAGGCCCATGCAACACTAATGGAACAGTCATTGGAGTTGACATTTGAAGCTGGTCCACCACTTTCCCAGGCCCTATGTAGGGTAAGAACTTGAACATTGAGCATTGTGTGTTGCTCAGTCTTTATTCTTCATCCCTTTTGTGGTTCGTGCTAGTAAGGAGAAAGGAAAAGAAAGAAAGGAAGGGAGGGAGGGAGGAAGGGAGGGAGGAAGGGAGGGAGGGAGTAAAGAAATAATAAATAATAATTTTAACATCTGTTAATACATTTTCTTAATTATGTTGTTTTGGAGATTCATATGCTTCCCATAAAAGCCCAGACAGCAAAGACTGCAGTAGTAAGAGGAAATCATGCAGCAATTAGTTTCTAATCTAGGCTTGTTTTATCATCTTGGAAGTCTGGCAGTGTTCGCCCTTAAACTGCAGGCCAGGCAAGGTCATCCATTTTCTGACAGATATAAAAATAATCCCAGCTGTTAAAGACATCTGGTGAGCAAACTAGTAGAACTGTTTAAACTACTCACTGTGTTACAAATGAACAATTAGAAGAGATCTCTAGCTCTAACACTGTATAGCTATTGAGGATATCATCTGAAAACATGTCTTTCCTTGGCTGATTGGGAAACCCTATGCAACTGCTTCCTCTGCTCCAGAGTCTTCAACAGCTCATGCAGAAGGTCTGTGAATGACAAAAGACACAAGATTATTGAGAAAATAATATGACTTCCCACAAAAGCAGATTATTTTGGAAGACAACATATATGTGTTTTATTTTTCATATAAACAATTTTGTATTCATTCTTGACAAATTTGTAAAAGCACACTAAAAGGTAATATCACAGAACAAAATTGCTGTTTGATTATGATCTTTAGATTACAGAGAAGATTGATTCTGCTTGTGGCATTTCTATTCTAACCACAGTTACTATTCCAAAAAGGAATTACTTTTATGCTGCTTTGCATTTTCATTATTGTGCTTGTGTCCTGCAATCACATTAATTTGGTACTGATTCTGTATTTATGCTCAAAAGATTGAGTCATCGGACTTTAGATATGCTGTTACATATTGTCACTTAGGTCATTTGAAAGATTTGGCGGGTAGTTTAATTATTCCATAAAGGTTATTGATAAAATAAGTGGTTAAGAATCAAACAGTTACCTATTAAAACAACTAAAAATCGAAAGGACACAAAATATGTGTTTCTCCTTCACATTTTCCGACAGAATGCAGAAGACGTTAATTATCGTTAAACATTCATATTCTCAAGAAATTAATTAAAAATAGAGAAGGATATCTCCACAGAGGTCAGACCCATCAGTGTCATTTTAAAAGTCAGAAATGGGTGCACAACTATATACATTTCAGGATTTTACTTATTATGAAAGATTTATTTTGGAAGCATTTAATTTTTTAAAAACAGGACAAGGGGCTCTAGGGGGAGAAGCATAACTCATCAGGGAAAGAAGCTGCCAGATGTCACAATTACAAAAGCACCATTCCTTGTATATATAAAAATTCCATTTTTAAATGCTGGATGTAGGAATGAATGAAATACATTTCTTCATGCTGATGCACTTAGCCATTTCTATGATTCTGGTATTTTAAATGCAACTGGACTAGACCCAACTAAAGGGCAAACACATGGCAATATACTATTGATAGCAGCATTTTTCTTTTCAGATATATATATCTGTCTTACATTTAAATTACTTAAAGTTTTATTAGAACTGGTCAAGCTACAAAGGGCATAAACGTTTAAGAATAATATGAAGCCAACACCAGGCTGTGAATCAGACGAGCATGGATTCTAATGTTTGTTCACATACGTAATTCATTTTGTTTTTATTTTCACAGCTTTTTGTCCTATTTTTAAATTTTGTCTTCTGATTCTAGGGGTGAGAGAAAGCCAAAAATAGATCTTTTAGGACCTGTGTTGCTGCTATTCCTCGACTGCTTCCTGATGGGATGTCAAAACTTGAACTTATTGACTTGCTGGCTAGGTAGGTGAGAACATTATTTGACCAAAATTAATTTCAATCCTTTGTCATGACTCCTGAAAAAAAAATAGAATGGTAGTTTACAATGGACAAATATTTACCAAATGAGGTGCTATGATATGGCCAGTAAAAAACACATTTTTAAGAATTATGTTTCCCATGTTCAAGGGGTTAAAAATCCAACTTAGAAGCAAATACATAAGCACGTAAGGTTGCTAACAACCCAAAGCCTGTGTTGTGCAAACTAATGGCACAAAAATGTACGATACATGATGCGTGGGTAAGAGTGAAATATGGACTGGGGGAAAGCAACAAATAACTGCTGAGAGAAGGTGAAACTTAAACTTCCACTCAAAGGGAAGGTAGAGTTCAGAAAGGTAAAGGCAGAGACATGAGCAAAGGCACAGAGGTGGGACCAGGAAATGAGATGGGCCTGGCCAAAAAAGAGTTCATTCGGAATCTCATACCCAGTCTGAGATCCACAGACTCCCAGAGGGCCAAGAATGCAGGTTGTGGATATCCTAAACTAGTTTTAGCATAGTGCTTCAGAAAGCTGCCCAAAATCATATTTATCACCCTCCTAATGCACGGTCCAATGAGAACCTAAAATTTATTTTCTTTGAGTGAAATGATCTTATTATACTTTAGTAATCTTAGTTATCTCATGTTGATCTGACACTCTAGTTGACAGTTATGCGTGTCTTTAATTTAAAAATCAAAAGTGACATAACCTAAGTGCAATTTGGAAAGCAAAATTATTAGACACATGGGATGCATGGAATGAGGAAGAACAAAAGTCATCATTGGTTTGGGGGTGGGGGAAAGAATAGTTTACAAATCAGATGATGAAAGGAAATTGAAATAAGATTGGAGAGGTAGATTTTCAGCTAATCTAAGTACTTGCTGAGGCATTGGGACTGATGAAGTTTTAAGCTGGGGAATAAGATGATAAAAAATGTCAATTTAGGCTCTATAATCTGATTATGGTAGAATTTAAAAAAAAGCCTTGAGAAGGATAACAAATAGTCATACTGACTGAATGAAAGATGCATTACGCATGTTTACTCACATTCTCTCACCTTCTGAGAGCACCTTTCCCATCAATATTCAAAAATTACCCAAGCTCCCACCCCCGATGGCTGCACATAATCTGGTGGCCTCCTGAGGCTCTGAGTTTCCCCTGGAGCCCCATGTCTCCTGGTTATTGTGGTCACGGTCCTCTTTTCGTGGGCAGCCAGCTTGGGCTCCTCTGTTGATTACCTCTTGCTGGGTAGTAATAGCTTTTAGAGCCTACTGCCCTTTCCCATTCCTTTTTTTTTTTTTTTTTTTTTTTTTTTTGAGATAGTCTTACTCTATGCCCAGGCAGGAGTGCAGTGGTGCGCTCTCGGCTCACCACAACCTCTGCCACCCTGGTTCAAGCAATTCTCCTGCCTCAGCCTCCTGAGTAGCTGGGATTACAGGCGCCTGCCACCATGCCCGGCTAATTTTTGTATTTTTAGTAGAGAAGGGGTTTCATCATTTTGGCCAGGCTGGTCTTGAACTTCTGAACTCATGATCCACCCGCCTCAGCCTCCCAAAGTGCTAGGATTACAGACATGATCCACCACGCCCCACCTCTCCCATTCCTCTTTAATTTACATTTGGACACAGCCACTCCCTTCCTCCTTCCTGACACCACTAGCAAGAACAGTGCTGAATGTGAAGGTTTCCTGAACTCCTGTTACCTTCAAAACCATGATTTCAAGCCCTTGTGCTCTCTGACCAGAGCCTTCCACCTTCTGGCTGCCGATGTCACCCAGCCTCTTTCTGCTGTCATTAGCAGCCGTCCAGCCATAGATCCTTCTTCCTTCCAGTCCATGCTTAGGGTTTAACTTTTGAGACCTAGCAACCAGAGTGTGAGTGAAAAGCACATTCCCTGGAAGCAGGAAAGCAGAGGGAAATGGGAAAAAATAAGCTGGATCAAAAAGGGCTTTCCAGTTCAGGGAGAGAGGAAGACCTGTGGAGCAACAGGTTTCCAAAGAATAACGAACACAATGATTTAGGGGCTCTGGGAAGCTGAGAGAAAAAGAGACTAAGACTGTAAGGGTCATCCATGCAAATATTGAGTCACCTGTGATGAGGGCAGAGCCTGAGAGTAAAGAAAAGCTGTGAGACAAGGGCTAGAGCTACTGAAAACATAAAGAAGAGCCTGTCAGTTTGCTGTGGTCAGCACTGGAGGGGGCGGCACGACCAGGAGATGTGTATTTCCCCAGAGCACAAGTGACTGAGCGAAAAGTCCCTCTCCATGGCCTCATGACCATCTGGAGAAAGAGGGCCACCATCTAACACACCTGGAGGAAACAGGACAAGAGAATGGGAAGAAAACAATCCTCTAAAAGCCTGAACTTAATTTCCTATGTTGCTTTGCCATTTTACTGCATGATCTGAACAAATTATTTAACCCTCAGGCTGTCTTTTTCCCTTAGTAAAATTTGGGTGAAATTGGGTGAAATGAAATTGCCTACCTGTTAGGACTGTTAAGAGGGCTAGATGACAAGACGTGTGATTAGAGAGAGGAGGCATCTGCAGCGAAAATGTTATCAGTTAAATTGAAGTGGAAGGAAAGTTCACTTTATTCAATAAAAGTCTAATTGGTGATTATGTATACCGAGGCCTTTGAAGTACTAAGTTTTTTGAATGGCGTGCAGTGTTCTGGTTAAGTCTCTAATACTATTTTGCCATAAGTCTGAGTGGGAGGCTCCTACCTCTGGAATCACCTTGACAGCCCAATCCAGTGACGCCCAGACCCAGAGACCATGGTGCCAGGCATGTTGGGAGGGAATTCTGTCAGATGTGGTTGGAACGCTAGTGCTATTTATAGTGCGTCCTGTTTATTATGAGGTACATTCTTACCAAGCCCAAAGAAATTGGTGCTGTTTGTTTTTTTATGAGAGAACAGAACAAATAAATATTCCTGAGAGTTTAAGTCTTAGGGAGAAATCAAGAAAATGACTGGACTTATATGGAAAACCCATGAAGAGATCTTTTCATAAGCTTCAAAAGAAGCCAGAGCCGTTCTCCTAGGGGGAAGGATAACTGGAGCAAGCGACCTGCACACAGAGTTCTGTTAACCTGTGAGAAAATGAGCCTCTTCAGATCTCTTCGAGAGGGTCAGAGGACAAAAGTGAAGTAATTCAGTAGCAATAAATACGGGTTTCGAGTGCCACACAAGAAGTCTTCAGTCACTTTATACCCCCACAGCCCAGAGAGGGGTGAGACCTTTTATTTCTGACACTTCACAGTCACATCTGTGGTACATGTTTACTTAAAAACTTGGTTTTTTTAATAATTGGTAAAATAAGGGCAATGTTCATGCAGGCTGTCCATCCCTCCCAGCTCAGTTCCGTGTAAGGAGTTACAACTGTGTGTCCCACACAACTTCTCCCAGGCCCCTCCCAGCATTTTGAGTAATGGCTGAAGACCACAGACACCCACACCTCAGACATGCATTAGTATGTTGCACGTGACAACAGTGTATACAACGAAGCTGGAAAACTGCCTTCTTCAAGCTACCAGGTTTCTGACTTTACATGGATTGCTCAGCCAGCTCATAACGGCCAAGTGTGAGAACCTTTCCATATGGCTACATGGAAGCTTCACAGGTCTTCCTGACATCATGGTGAGACCCATGGGGGTGCTTCCTTCCTTGGCCTGCTCAGCTGTCTGAATTCCTGAGGATTCTCCACGTAGAAAGGGGAGCTGACGCCCCTTGGCAGCCGCCATCTTTTTCTCTCTCGCTCCTCTCCTAGATGCTTTTTGCTCTGTCATTTGACCACAAGAGGGAGCTCTCTGCAGCAGTCCATAGGCTCCTGTCCTTGTCACTTCCTTCAGTGCCTCGTATGCACCAAGGATTTGCTGTTCAGTATTCACTCTTCTCTTCCAAAGCTCTCAACAAATGTTAGTTATTATTTTTAGATATCTTCACATTCAAAGAACATACACTGTGCTGTACAATGCATTTCATATACATTATGTTAGGTAAGCTGAGCACACGTTTATTCTTATTTTTAGATAAGGAGATTGAGCTTCAGAAGGGTAAATCTGATTCCCCAAATTTATAGCATTTAGCAAATGTCATTGGTTTTATGCAAAATGATAAACACGTTTTATGTGGTGTTCCCTTAAGACTTGTGGAAACTTCTGAGATAATGCATACACAGATTCCAGTCTTCTGGGATATCTAAAAATTATGAAACATTTATTCTGCTTTCACTTTTCCACGTATGCCTGTGTTGTGGAAAGTGGTTAGTTGTTTGGAGTACCTGAAAGAGAACTCGTCTCAATTGTATATATTGCCTCAATCATTACTTAGTCATATTTCTGTGTTTTAATTGAGATGTAGTTCAAACTACTGTAAATAGATGGGGGTTCATGCTTCAATAGCCTCCGAGAAGAAATTTCCACCCCTTCTTGTGAACTACCCTGGTGGTGAATAGTCCACCTGTCTCAAGCGCCTCCTTTTCCTTGTCTGCTGGGCTTCACTTGCAGTATTTCTTCCCCCAGTCCCTTTGGTGACATTGTGGGGCACCTCTTCCTAATAAGCTTTTGCTTATCTTGCCTAGTTCAGAGGAGGATGTTTCTCCTAATTTATCTTTTCTTCTGGATATGGTTTGTGAATTTGAAATCACCCCTTTTCATTCATGCATCTCTGTACAAGAACATTATTAAAAGCTACTAAGCTGATTCCATCAGAATCTGAAGCTTACCTTAGGCAAGTGTTTTCCGTTAAAAGTCCTATTTCTGATCTGACCAACCAAGAAGGCAGCTTTGTCCAAGCTCTGTTTTTTCACCATTTTATGACATGTCCTTACTTGTTCAGTAGCACCCTTGTCTGAGCAGCATGTGCCCTTGTGATCACACCACTCACTTGTTCTCCATCACCACAGACAGAGCCCAGGACCATTGGCAGTGGCACAGGTGACCTGTGCAGAATACAGCTATGCATTTGCTTTCTGATGCGAGCAGTGAGAATCATGCCGGGCCTGTTTAGTGCTCCTGATCCCAGCTGCCTGGGAGTGGCAGCTACAATTGGTATTGGCAATACTGGTTTCTTTTATTTTAGGCTACTGACAACCAGATCAGCCTCTCAGAAATTTAGCCTTAGTTCCCCAAGCTAGCCAGACTTCTTCACAAGTTGCTTTCTCCTACAGTCTCTCTGTTCTCTCTTAATTACTGCCACCAAACTCTCTCAAAGGACAGTTTTTAAAATTGTAATTGCACCTGTTTAGTTTGCAGTTGAGACCTGTTCTTTCTTTCCTGGTCTACTTTCTCTATGAAGATGGCCCAGCTGGGGGAACTGCTGTCTCCTCACCCTCATCCTTGCTAGAGAAGGAGATCTAATAGGATGTGTAAATCTGTGGACCAGCTCCATGCTGCTTTCCTGAGTACTCAAAATGGTTAGACATCTTTCTCATTTAACTCCAAGGCTTCTTTTTCCCCTTTAGGTAGCTATTTTTTTGCCTGCTTTGTAATGTAAATCCCATGTGTTTCACAAGATCTTGATTATCTGGTCAAAATCTAATAAAAGTGAAAATGAGGAAGAACTGAGTGGAAGAGATGGCAACTATATCTAACAGGCAGCTCTCTGCTTATATGGTTCGAGGAACAGACACAGGGAGAGAGCCTTGTCCTTTTCGCAGCTTCTTCCCCTTCCCCCTCAGCTGCTACCCACAGATTCATCTTGATAGGTGATTTCCCCCTCAGTCTCAGTTCTGTGGCAGTATGAGCCTTTTTCTTCTACAAACATTCCACTTTTATAATCAGCCGAGCCTTCTATCCCAGAGCCCTTTCCCCTCCCTGGTCTTCATCCTTCATGAATATTTTTGAGCCTTTCCCTGGTAGATCATGTAAACACCATCATTTTAAGAGTCATGGCCACCAAGAATAGCAAGGACTACACTGCCCTGGGGCTCCAAGAGTCCTGGAAATGATCCTGCATTGTGGGTTTGAAGTTAAAACAGATTCTAGATTGCAAATTGTGCATGAGAGCAAAGTTAGATGAAGAGTAGACTCAATCTCATTTGGAAAGCTGAAAGTACTGACCCTTACTAAAGGCTTCATGAAAGAGACCGTGACATGGCTTTCGCCCTTGGTGCTTGCCTGGTTTCATGATGATACTGGTTTGCTGGGGTTGCCGTAACAAAGTGCCACAAAATGGGTGGCCACCTAAACACCGGAAATTTATTCTCTCACAGTTCTGGAGGCTAGAGGTCCAAGATCAAGGTGTCAACAGGGTTGTGTTCTGCTCAAGACTCTGAGAGGGGAACTGCTCCAAGCCTCTCACCTAACTTTTGGTAGTTTGCTGACACTCTTTGGCATCCCTTGGCTTGTAGAAGCATCACCCTGATGTCTGCCTTTATCTTTATATGGCATTATCCACGTGTGTTTGTCTGTCTACAAAAGTGCCCTTCTTATAAGGACACTAGTCATATTGGATTAGGGACCCACAACCTCATCCTAACTTAGCTAATTACGTCTGCAACAACCTCATTTCCAACGGTCACATTCTAAGGAACTGGGAGTTAGGACTTCAACATATGAATTTTGTAGGGGACACAAAACTGTGACCACTGTCATTACCATCAGTTAACATTTATTTAGTGTCTGCAGTTCCTGGTTATTAAACTATCACCTGTCCTAAAAATGGTGGCTTGTTAGCTGTAGAAGCTTATTTTCTAAGACATTCAAGACCACAGACAGGTATAAATGTAGTAAATTAGAATAATAAACCTAAGATGGGGAAATGACTTAAAGTGCTTTTCATAAACTAGTGTTTTCAAACCGTGGACTGCAGAGATGACTCAGAGCTTCTTGGCGAGTGAAGGAGTGTTTTCTCCCCAGATAGATCGGCTTCAGGCTTTTTGCCTCCAACTTTAACCAGAGTGGCTTAGGTTTTATGTGTGTGATATATATATACATCTTGTATATCTATACAATATATACTATACATATATAAAAATTAAAGTTTGTATTAGAGTTTTCCAGAGAGAAACAGAAGCAATAAGAGGTATAGAGAGAAAGAGATTTATTGTAAGGAATTGGCTCATGCAGTGTGGAGACTGGCGGTTCCAGAATCTTCACGGGGGGCCAGCGAAGCTGGAGACCCAGGACAGCCAGTGCTGCAGTTCTTGTCTGAAATCTGACAGGCTGGAGATTCAGAAGAGCCAAGTTTCCAGTTTGAATCTGAGCGCAGGCAGCTCTAGAAGCAGGAAGAACCCATGTTGCAGATGAACTCTAAAGGTTGTAGAATTTCTCTTTTGCTCAGGGGAGTCCAGTCTTTTGTTCTAGTCAGGCCTGCAACTGGTCAGTTAAGGCCACCCACATGAGGGAGGGGAAAACTGCTTTCCTCAAAGTCCACTGATTTAAATGTTAATCTCACCCAAAAACATCCAGAATAATGTCAGCCAAATATCTGGGCACTGAGGCCCAGCCAAGTTGACACATAAAATTTACCACCACAGAGCTCTCCATAAACTTTTGTTGGAAAAAAAGATGGATCTGCTGCTGAATGAAATATAAAGAAAGTTTGAAAACTTTTGTTTTAGACAATTCTAGATTGGAAGCACAGGTTAAAGCCTTCTCATTCTTCTTTCAGCAACTACTTAAGAACTATAGTTTTAATCGTATAATAAGACATTCCTGAAAAACTAGCTTAGATCTTCCTTCTCAGTGTCTGCGTGGAACTTTACATGGTTTTGGGACAGGAAATATATTCCCTGGCTCAGTGTAAATCTGTGAACGAAAGAGCTCTTTACCTGGCTTATATTGTCAAACTGAACCAATTGGTATACTTTATGCTTTAGAAAATAAGACAAGAGTTTGCTTATCTTATCAAGCTTTTGAAGTCTTATCTATTTGACAGTGATAACTGGGGTGATTTGTGCCAGGCTTGTTTTATGGAAAGTATTTGGGATTCAAGATTAGAAGTCCTACATTGAATTCCTGGCTCTTCCTTTTGTTAACTTTGAGCAAATTACTTAACTACTCTGGGCCACAATGTTGTCTTCTATTTGTTGAGGATAATATCTGACCTGGGTATGGGGGGCCCCATTGACTCAGCCAGTCTCTTCTCTAACACCGAACACCTCCAGGCTACTGCATCCTGGGAACTCTATCTTCTAAATATCTGTTGCCTCCATCTGCCCTTTCCCTACCATACTTCTCTGCTTTGGGTCAGGCCCTCACCACTTGTTGCTTAAGTCATTGCAGTGACCTCTTAGGTGGTCAGTGCCTTGTTTCTTCTCCAAGGCATTCTCCCTATTCCTGCCTGACTCTTTCCTCAAGAGCGAATCTAATCATGGTTTTTTCCCTATAACTTTCAGGCTAAATTTCATCTTCTTATAATAATAGCTAACATTTACTGAGTGCTTACTCTGTGCTCCTTGCAGTGCTAAACATTGCACATGGATCATTCAGTGACCCTCACAACAGGTTTATGGAATACAGTTACAGTTAGTATCCCCATTTTACCAATCTGAGGCTTAGCGATTAAGTGACTAGCCTGAAGTCACATAGCTAATAAGCGACAGAGGCAAGACACTAATACAGGCATTCTGATTCCAGAGCACACACTGAACCCCTTCCCTGCTGTGTTGTCTCCCTGGGTGGCCCAAAGACCCATCAGTGAGCTGGCTCTGCTTCCTTTCTAGCATTGACTCACACCTGGCTCTTGCAGGCTCCTCACCCAGTAGACACAGCCACACTGAACTCCATATCCTAAGTGCTATACACAGGGCATATGATGACTGAATCGTAGGCAGGTCTCTCTTAAAAGCCTTTGCTTATTAAATAAATGAATGAATATGTAAAGCAATAGGTTAGCAATAATCCACCCTACCAATGTCAAGATTTAATATGATTGTGTTGCTCCAGATTAAACCACAGATACACTAGAATTCAGTTAACTCACTCAAAATTTCTCCACCTTGGCACTATCAACATTTTGGGCCAGAAAATTCTTTGTCATAAGGAACTGTCCTGTCCATGGTAGGGTGTTTAGCAGCATCCCTAGCTTGTATGCATTAGAAGGATGCCCGGACCACGCCCCAAGGTGTGCAGCCAGAAATGTCTCCAGACATTGCCAGATATCCCAAGGAGCAAAACCGCTCCAGGACCACTGGCCTGACTTGGATTGCTCATTTATACTCAGCTTCTGAATGAGTCCTTTAGCTTCTCCAGTACTCAGGTTCCTCATCCTTAAAAATAAGATTTGATACTAATTTATTCTGTAGCCAGTGATGTATTAAAAAGTGTTCATATACAGTACAGCTAAGTGCAATGTGATATATTGGATTGCATTCTGAAACAGAAAAAGCACATCAGTAGAAAACTGGTGAAATCTGAGTAAAGCAGTTAATAGATTCATAGCAATATTAAGTTCTTAGTTTTGATAAATGTACCAAGGTTCTATAAGATGTTAACATTAGGGGAGGCCAGATGAAGGCTATATGGGAAAACTCTGTATTATCTTTGCAATGCTTCCGTAATTCTAAAATTAGAAGGTTTTTTTGTTTGTTTTGTTTTCTGAGATAGAGTTTCACTCTGTTGTCCAGGCTGGAGTGCAGTAGCACAATCTCAGCTCACTGCAACCTCCACCTCCAGGGCTCAAGCAATTCTCCTGCATCAGCTTCCCAAGTACCTGGGACTACAAGCATGTGCCAGCATGCCAGGCTAATTTTTGTATTTTTTGTAGAGACAGGTTTCACCATGTTAGCCAGGCTGGTCTCTTACTCCTGAACTCAGGCAGTCAGCCCGCCTCAGCCTCCCAAAGTGCTGGCATTTCAGGTGTGAGCCACCGCACCCAGCCAAATTATAAGTTTTTTAAAGGTATTTATGTAAGTCATTTACTAAGCCAAAAATAAGGGAGACCCATTTTCAGACGCAAATAGAAGAGATATGTATTAATAGATGTTGATTCTTAGCTCTAGAAGACCAGCTAATAAAGTAAATGATTGTATTGTCTTTTATTCATTTCACAGGCTCTCTATTCATATGGATGATGAATTGCGACATATTGCACAAAATTCTCTTCAGGGTTTACTTGTTGACTTCTCAGACTGGAGAGAAGATGTACTATTTGGCTTTACCAACTTCCTGCTCCGGGAAGTAAATGATATGCATCACACACTCCTTGATTCGTCCCTGAAGTTGCTGCTACAGCTGCTTACCCAGTGGAAACTGGTCATACAGACACAAGGAAAAGTCTATGAACAAGCCAACAAAATCAGAAATTCAGAGGTGATTTTCACACCTTATCCATGAATTTATTTTTCTTTTTTCTTTGTTTTGTTTTGTTTTTACTTATTGAGACCGTCTCACTCTGTCACCCAGGCTGGAGTGCAATAGTGTGATCTCGGCTCACTGCAACCTCTGCTTCCTGGGTTCAAGTGATTCTCATGCCTCAGCCTCCCAAGTAGCTGGGATTACAGGTGTATGGAATCACACCTGGCTAATTTTCGTATTTTTAGCAGAGACGGGGTTTCGCCATGTTGGTCAGGCTGATCTTGAACTCCCAACCTCAAGTGATCCTCCTGCCGTGGCTTCCCAGAGTAGTGGGATTACAGGCATGAGCCACCATGCCTGGCCAAATTTATATTCTTTTAGGCACTGTAAATGAGTGGCAGTCCAGAATCTTTAGAGTTCTTACTTCCAGCCACACAAGAACTTCCTCCCTGGTGGTGAGCCTTAGTTCTTCCACTAGCATAAATTGTGACCAAGAAACTCAGAGCATGATATTCCACATCAGGTTAGACTTGTTAACATTCACAAGGCCATTTAGGGAGTAGAAATTGTTTTTTTCAGAGAAGTATGATTGCAAATCTATTTATAAGAGTGTATGACTACAGGCCAGGGACGTAGAGCTGGATGTGGATGTGGATATGGATGTACATGTAGATGTGGATGTAGGTGTGGTTTGGAGATGTAGGTGTGGATGTGGATGTAGATGTGAATGTAGATATGGATGTTGATGTAAATGTACATGTGGATGTGGGTGTGGATAAGGATGTGGATATGGATGTGAGTGTAGGTGTGGGTGTCCATGTAGATGTGGATGTGCATATGGATATGATATACATATGTATATAGATAAGGATATGGATGTGGATGTAAGTGTGGCTATAGATGTGGATATGGATATTGATGTGGACATAGATGTGAATGTGGGAGTGAGTGTGGATGTGATATGGATGTGAACAGGGATGTGAATATTGATGTGGATATAGGTGTGGGTGTAGATGTAGGTGTGGGTGTGGATGTAGATATGGATGTGGATGTACATGTGGATGTGATATGGATGTGGATGTAGAGAAGGATATGGATGTAGATATGGATATAGATAAGGATGTGGATGTAGGTAAGGATGTGGATGTGGATGTGGATGTAGGTGTGGGTGTGGATGTAGATAGGATATGGGTGTGGATGTACATGTGGATGTGATGTGGATGTGGGTATAGATAAGGATGTGGACGTAGATATGGATATGGGTGTGGATGTACATGTGGATGTGATATGGATGTGGGTATAGATAAGGATGTGGATGTAGATAGGATATGGGTGTGGATGTACATGTGGATGTGATGTGGATGTGGGTATAGATAAGGATGTGGATGTAGATATGGATATGGGTGTGGATGTACATGTGGATGTGATATGGATGTGGGTATAGATAAGGATGTGGATGTAGATATGGATATGGCTGTGGATGTACATGTGGATGTGATACGGATATGGGTATAGATAAGGATGTGGATGTAGATAGGATATGGATGTAGATATGGATATGGGTGTGGATGTACATATGGATATGATGTAGTGGGTATAGATGTGGATGTGGATATGGATGTGGTTGTAGGTGTGGGTGTGGATGTAGATACGGATGTGGATGTAGATGTGCATGTGGATGTGATATGGATGTGGGTATAGATAAGGATGTGGATATGGGTACGGATGTGGATGTAGGTGTGGGTGTGGATGTAGATATGGATGTGGGTGTGGATAAACATGTTGTTGTGATATGGATGTGGATAGGGATTGGATGTAGATATGGATATTGATGTGAATGTGGATGTAGGTGTGGGTGTGGATGTAGATGTGGATATGGATGTACATGTGGATATGATATGGATGTGGAGAGGGATGTGGATGTAGCTAAGGATGTGGATATAGATGTGGATGTGGATAGTGATGTGGATATAGATAAGGAAAAGATGTGGATGTGGATGTAGGTGTGGGTGTGAATGTAGATAGGATGTGGATGTAGATATGGATGTGGATATGGATGTACATGTGGATGTGATATGGATGTGGGATGTGATGTGGATGTGGGATGTGATGTGGATGTGGATGTAGGTGTGGGTGTGGATGTAGATATGGATGCAGATATGGATGTACATGTGGATGTGATATGGATGTGGGATGTAATATGGATGTGGGATGTGATGTGGATGTGGATGTAGGTGTGGGTGTGGATGTAGATATGGATACAGATATGGATGTACATGTGGATGTGATATGGATGTGGGATGTAATATGGATGTGGGATGTGATGTGGATGTGGATGTAGGTGTGGGTGTGGATGTAGATATGGATGCAGATATGGATGTACATGTGGATGTGATATGGATGTGGGATGTAATAGGGATCTGGGATGTGATGTGGATGTGGAGTCGGTGTGGGTATGGATGTAGATATGGATGCAGATATGGATTGTACATGTGGATGTGATATGGATATGGGATGTAGATGTAGGTCTGGGATGTGGTGTGGATGTTGGTGTGGGTGTGGATGTGATATGGATGTGGATAGGGTTGTGGATGTAGATGTGGATATGGATATGGATGTAGATGTAGGTGTGGGTGTGGATGTAGATGTGGATGTGGCTGTAAATGTGGATGTGATATGGATGTGGATAGGGTTGTGGATGTAGATGTGGATATGGATATGGATGTAGATGTAGGTGTGGGTGTGGGTGTGTTGTAGATGTAGATGTGGACGTGGATGTAAATGTTGATGTGATATGGATGTGGATAGGGTTGCGGATGTAGATGTGGATATGGATATGGATGTAGATGTAGGTGTGGGTGTGGATGTAGATGTGGATGTGGCTGTAAATGTGGATGTGATATGGATGTGGATAGGGTTGTGGATGTAGATGTGGATATGGATATGGATGTAGATGTAGGTGTGGGTGTGGATGTAGATGTAGATGTAGATGTGGATGTGGCTGTACATGTGGATGTGATATGGATGTGGATAGGGTTGTGGATGTGGATGTGGATATGGATATGGATGTAGATGTAGGTGTGGGTGTGGATGTAGATGTAGGGGTGGATGTAGATGTGGATGTGGCTGTACATGTGGATGTGATATGGATGTGGATAGGGTTGTGGATGTAGATGTGGATATGGATATGGATGTAAATGTAGGTGTGGGTGTGGGTGTGGTTGTAGATGTAGATGTGGACGTGGATGTAAATGTTGATGTGATATGGATGTGGATAGGGTTGCGGATGTAGATGTGGATATGGATGTGGGTGTAGGTATATAAAAGTCAGGTGTCCCCCACTTGTTTTTGGCCGGCATCATATGGGTTGCTTTGTTCAATATCCACAGAGAAGGCAGTGCAGTCTTGTGGTTTCTTTATCCTTCCTGTCTCTGGCCTAAATGTTTAAGTTAATGATAACATCTTGCAGAGTACATTGAGGAGGAGTGTTGTCAGAGAGAACCAGGGTAGGGGGAACTTGGCATTGGCAGTGAGCAGATGGAGAAAGGGGTCTGGCTGGAGAAGAGCATAACTGAGAGTCTAAGGACTGTGGAGGCTCAGAGAAGTATAGTAGCATCTGGGGAACAGCTGGGATTCCTGACAGGTTAACCCCAGAGATGACATTGAGCTCCTTCCACCTTCCCTGTGTTCTAGACATGCCAACACATGATAGATAGAAAAGCAAGGATTATATATGCTTATAAGAGGAAAACAAAAATGAAGGTGGAAACTTCCTTGTTGACTGGCTTGCTTTTACTTTAGATTCACTTAGTTGGGGATTGGGAACTTTCAGAATCCATCACAGACCTGTGCAAAACCTAGATTAGAATCTAACATGCAAACAAGTAAGCAAGGATGGATAGAAAGTAAATGTTTGAAAATTTGATTTAATAGTATCCAAAAGTCTATGGAGAATTTAAATAACAACTTTGGCCACTTTGATTGTATATACAGTGTGATACCAAGCGGTATAGATGAAAGGAGTTTCTTTTTAGCCTTTGAAGAGTTACTTTTCATCAGAAGTAACTGATGCTTGATAGTATTCCTCAGCAATAATTGATCTGAAAGACAGAAGGGGATCTAGGATAGTTCATGAATAATAATAAATTCATAGACATGTTTGGTTGTAAACCACTGTCATTTATTTTAATATTTACAGGATCAAATGTGCAAAAGATAAACAAAACATGAGTGTATTCTTCTTCCATTGTTATTTTGCTGAATACAGAATGTTGTTCTTATTGCATAACAGCTCATTGCAAATGGCTCCAGTCACAGAATTCAGTCGGAACGAGGTCCCCACTGCAGTGTACTCCATGCTGTGGAAGGTTTTGCTCTGGTTTTACTCTGCAGTTTCCAGGTGGCCACGCGCAAACTGTCCGTTTTAATACTCAAGGAGATTCGAGCGTTATTTGTTGCCTTGGGACAGCCTGAGGTATGGATTAGTCTTCTGAATTTTTCCATTTCTTACTTTCAACTGTTCTGAAATTTATATTAAAAACTACAGATGATGCATTACTATTTCATGCACTTTTATGTTACATGTGGTGTCACATTTTTCATTCATTGTTAGGTTTTAAACTATTGTAATAGCATTCTTGGTCTACTAGATTTAAGTCATATTTTCTGAAAGCAATAGAAAGACCAATCCCAGTTCTCCAGGGACATTACTTTGCTAAGAAGTGAAGAATTTTAAGATTAATTTAGGTTATGGATTATTTCCTTCACAGTGTTCGGCACACATCTAATTAAAAAGATATTATTACTTTATATTAGAGAGTAAACTTCAAAAAATAACACATCTCATTTAAAATGATAAAGTTACCAAAGAGTCTGGCAAATTGAAAGATGTTTAATCTTGATGATGGTAGAAAATGACATCACAAGAAACATGTCCTCTTGAAATGGGAGAAGGAAGCCAATTATGAAGCATGATCACTGCCTGCTGACACCCCACATTTGGCCAAATGCTGTACACCTTGTTCAGAGAAAACATTTATTGCTATCCTGCAAGCTAGCGTGGGTGGCCAAACTAAAGGCACAATTTGATGAAAGAAAGACCAGCTTTTCGTGTTGTATACTTCTTTAGAAAATTACCACTTTCCATTTTCTTCTTTTGAAAGTAACTAATTTGGTTTTATAATATTTGATATAGCCACTGTCTTTATAAAATATTTTCAACTTCATGACAGTCTTTTCTGTTCACATTTCTTTGGATAGCTTTCTGATGTATTTCAGGGCCACATCTCTGGCACCTGGTAAATGAATCTCTAAGACATACTATATTTTAGCAAACCTTCATCAAGTTTGTAATCATGAAAGTAATAATAATAATAATTACCATGTATGTATCAGGCACTGTGCTAAGTACTTATGCATAGTATCTCATTTAACCCTCGTAATAACCTAAGGATTGGTTTGGTTATTATCCCATTGTACAGACACTGAGACTGAGGCTTAGAGAGGTTAAATGCCCTCCCTACAGTCAACAGCTAGAATGTGACGGAGCCAGAAATCAACAACAGATATATATACATGCCTCTAATGCCCTACTTCTTAAGTGCTAATCAACTAGACTGTGTCAGGGATATTCCTCATACGTTGCTTTCTTTAACCAGCCATAATGTTTTTGTCATTCACACATGAATATAGAGATTCCAAGACTTTTCTGTAAGGCTTTTGAGTAAATAATTTTATATTTCCAAATTTCTCCATAATAAAGGATGGCGAATGAATATATAATATATAAATGAATGGATGCATTAATTTATATATTTATGATATATGAATGAATGAATACATTCATTTATGTATTACTTATGTAGAATTTTCACTAAGATACTCTCTTATGCCCTTTCCAATTTGCATCTTATATCAAATAGCTATATATTATGTAGATACTACAAAGAGTGTGTGGTCGAGTCTAGTTTCTTTGGGACTAAAATTCAATCACAGTAAACAATTGGCCACTTATTTTAACAGACAAATGACTTAAACTAAGGAGCATTTTAGTTAGTGGTCTGACAAAGCATGTTCTTGCAGGGTTTCTGCTTCTTGAAAGTAACAACATGAACACTGTAGTGAATCATGTATGGTACTGGTAGATTCATAGATGTACATGTATGAGTCTGAAATTCAGGTATATGTCTTTTCAGTACAATGTGAAATTGGAGCTCTAATTATCTTCCACTAAAACTTGGAAGACGAACCTCAGAACCACAGGAGTTTTACTCACTGCCTTCCACCATCTAGGCACTCACTTTTCTGTGTGAAAATCCTTATCACTATCTCGCAAGTCGTTCTGCTTCATGTATCAGACAAAGGCGGTGGGGTGGGTGAGGAGGATTCATTTTCCCATGGAGAGTAATCACCTCCCCTTTGTACAGGATGACGACAGGCCAATGATTGACGTCATGGATCAGCTAAGTTCTTCCATTCTAGAAAGTTTCATTCATGTAGCAGTTTCGGATTCAGTAAGTACACATTTGATTCCAACTAATGGTTCTTAAAGACTCTGGACCTATCTAAAATAGAGAGTCAATGAAAAATTTTGTGGAATAATTTGGGTGTTTATGCCAGATTAATAAACTGACCCAAAAATACTTATGAAGATAAGACTAGTTTTTCAAATGTTAGCTTAAGAGATATTCAGATAAATTTCATACAAAATCTGAGGCTTAAGAATATAAATAATATTTTAAAACTACAGCTTTAAGAAGACTTGCTCAGGATTCTTAAGGGAAATTAATTTGCCTTATTTACTGTACTTATCACTTAATATCATACTTAACACTTAGTATTATACTTAATATGTAACTTCTATTTTTGTGGTACTTTATAGTTCACATGGTGCCTTCGCATTTAGTATTTTATTTGACTCTCACAATTACTGAAACTCAAAAATGTTAAGGGGTAAGTCCACAGTCACACAGAAAGACAGTTCTAGAGATCAAGGTCAAGTCTGGGCTCTAGAACTCTCCTTCCCAGGTTTGAACTCTGAACGTAGGAGAGCTTTATCTGCTACACAAATACATTCTTCCTTTTTAAAAACATATCAGCAACTTTCAATTTCCTGAACAAGTGTAGAAGGGAAATTTAAACTGATTTTAGTTATCTGACTTTTAAAAAAGGAAAGTATAATAACAGGACCTGGATTAATTTGGGCTAAATAGCTGCAGGGAGGCCGGCAGATCTGGGATTCCTTGCAGAATCCATGTTACTGACGTTGCTGACACCTGATGCGCAGATATTTGTCAGATAATTATAAATGTATACAAAACCTGAAGACATTGGGAGCTTTTCGTGGCCTTTTCTAACTTGATTGAACACAGATTCCTATTTATAGTAGCCCTGTTCTTGCTTATGGTCATGATAATATTGTTAAAACTATAAGCCAAGTACTGCAGACCTTAACAGTAATAGTGAACTAGTCCTACTTCTTTTAGAATTTCAAATTGTTTTGACATGGAATGGAATACTCAGCCTTGTTTTATATACATATCCTACTTACCTACACATAACACTTTATATTTTGTTCATATGCTTTTGTTCTGTGTTTACCAACATCAAAATCTTAGCTGCGTAACTAGCTCAATAATACTGCACTTAGGAAGATGTACGGAAATGGGGGAGAGAGTAGTGGGAGAAGCAGAGCCTGCTTTGTGCCAGGTGTTTTTACAGCTGTTATCTCATGTAATTCACTGAAAGATTAGGTGAGATCAGGATTATAATTCCCAAGTCATAAATTCAATAAACAGAGACCCAGGGATGTTCAGTCCTTGTCCCAGGTCACAGGCTTTGGCCAGAGCCTGTGTTACCATCTCATCTCTCAGGCTCTACAACTCCAGCTCTGCTCCTTACAGACTGTTGACCATTCAGGCCACTGTTATAATACTCTTACCCATGGGAACTCATAAACAATAGACAAAATGGATCATTTTACATGCCTAACAAACATAAAGCCATGTCCTTTCTAGGCATAGCAGCTAGATTATTTGAAAATTGATGACCCCTAAACTTTGGTATCTAGATTTAAAAGAGAATGAAATGGAATATAAGAACTTATTAATATAGATATTTATCTTAAAAGAGATTCAAAATGTATTATTTTTGCTTGCTATCATAGGGCAAGAATATGTAGATATCTTGGCCAGGTGTGGTGGTTCACACTAATAATCCTAGCACTTTGGGAGGCCAAAGTGGGTAGATCATGTGAGGTCAGGAGTTCAAGACCAGCCTAGCCAACATGGTGAAACCCTGTTTCTTTCCAAATAATAATACAAAAATTAGCTGGGCATTGTGGCATGTGCCTGTAATCCAGCTACTGGGGAGGCTGAGGCATGAGAATCACTTGAACCTGGGAGGCGGAGGCTGCAGTGAGCCAGGATTGCACCACTGCACTCCAGTCTGTGCAACAGAGCAAGACTCTGTCTCAATAAGTGAATAAATAAATAAGAATATGTAGATATCTTATCTCAGAAACTGTCAGTAGAATGCCCTTCATAAAAAGGGATTGTACTTAGCCATCTCTCTAAATCAAAGGGAAGATATTTGAGTGTAAGGAAAGATAGAGAAGATCATAGCTTCAAAAATGTACTAATTACAATGATAAAAACACATTTGTGAGTCTCAGAGATGAATAACTTCTCAGAATTTTAAAATGGTGAGTCCATGGTTCAGTTTAAATTTACTGTCATATATTCATCCAACAAATAATTAGTGAACAGCTTCTGTGTACTGATGCACAGTGCTCTGACAGTAAACCTGTCAGAATATGACCCAAGTTCTTAAATTGTGCACTTAAACGCTGCTTATCATCTAGCATAGGAAGACTGATGACCACACGCCACGGTCGTATGTGGTAGGTGCAGGATTGGTGTTCAGATTCAGAGCCAGCCCAGTGCACTCAGAAAAAGCACTGTGCAAGAAGGAGTATTCAGGCTGAGCCCTGATGAGGATGGATAACTCAGTTCAGTTTTAACTCACAACCTACGTCTTATACCTACAGGCAACATTACCACTGACCCACAATGTGGATCTGCAGTGGTTGGTGGAATGGAATGCAGTCCTGGTCAATAGCCATTATGATGTGAAGAGCCCTTCCCATGTCTGGATATTCGCACAGTCTGTCAAAGACCCTGGGTGCTCTGCCTCTTCAGCTTCCTCCGGCAGGAAACTTGCCCAAGCACTGCCCCACAGCCCTCAGCTATGCCTGGCCCTATGCCTTCACTCGGCTCCAGTCGGTGATGCCTCTGGTGGACCCAAAGTAAGGGAGCCTTGTGTTTTCCTCGTTTTTCCATTTCGCCCTCTTACATTTTCACTTTGTACAAGAGATTAGGATGTTATCATCCCAATTTCTGAACTTCCTACTAGAGAATTCTTAACATTGAGTAAAAACATTTAAAAATTTTTGTCCAAAGCTAGTGGGTTTTTTGCCTTAATAATCAATATGATTGTCTAATCAATAATCAATATGATTTTCTAATCATAATTTCAGACTTTTAATAGTAAAAGATACTTTAAAGTTCTCTGTTCAACTTCTCATCCAATGCAGATACTCTTTGAATAACATCCTTAACCGACAGTTGTTCAACTCTATTTGAGTACTTCCTATGATCTTTATTTAATAAGTGATATTTAAAATCTAGAACTTAGTTTCACTCTTGTTTTTGACTCCATATTTCTAGTAGCCCAATTAATGCCAAGAAAACCAGCACTGCCGGCAGCGGAGACAACTATGTTACTTTGTGGAGAAATTACCTAATTCTTTGTTTTGGGGTTGCAAAACCCAGTATTATGAGCCCAGGACACTTGAGAGCCTCCACTCCAGAAATAATGGCGACCACACCTGATGGTACAGTGAGCTACGATAACAAGGTGACATGACATGCTTCAGAAGAATTATTCTGTAAGGTTTTTTTTTAGCTTGTTTGTCTAGAGTTCACAGTGCAAATTGCACTGTGCCTGCCATCTGGAGTATTATGGGATCAGATTTTCATCCTACACATTTCTAAATTCCATTGAGTGTTTACATGAATAATTTATTACTCCTCCCTGACAAGTAGGGAACCAAAGATAAAGAAAAGTTGAGAAACTTGCTTAAGACCATAGAATGACTTGTACTTATTCGTGCCCTGAGGTTTCGTTTGTGTCCTACAACACCACATTTGCCTTACTCCTCAATGAGTATTCACCTTTAAATCATGCCTTGATTAAATAAATTATCTTATTAATGATAGCTTTGAAGATTTAAATGTTTTAAAAAGAAGACCATTATAAAAAATTTTCTTTAGAATTTGTGTTCCAGGTGAGAATTGCATTCATTTTGCTGTATTAAATTTGTGGGGGTGTGTGTGTCTGTATGTATGTGTGTGTGTGTGTGTGTGTGTGTGTGTGTGTGTGTGTGTGTGTGTGTGTTTTCCTGAAATGATGGCAGTGCCTTGGGATGCGGTTCAGTACTTTGAAACTGTTATAATGGAATCATCCTTTGATTAAAGGAACCATTAGTTACCATGTTAACCTCTTTTTCACTTTTATTCAACTTGTTTCAGGCCATAGGCACCCCATCAGTGGGAGTTTTGTTAAAGCAGTTGGTGCCTTTGATGAGACTAGAGAGCATTGAGATCACAGAGTCCTTAGTTTTAGGATTTGGAAGAACAAATTCCCTTGTTTTCAGGTACAGTAGTCTTAATGAGTTGTTCTAAATTCATACATGCTGCTGCTATCGTAATTCCTTCACTAACTCAAATTTGAGTCTGCATGTTGGCGTGTGCCTGGAGAGTTTAGGGGCTTTGTGTGGCTCCCACTACATCGTCTTGGTTGATGTGCATGAAACAAGCATTCCTTGCAACTGCCTCACCTGTCACTTTTAATCATTGCAACTTTGATTTTACCTCTCAGATTTTATTTTACTGGCAAGCTTTGTTTAGACAACTATAAATAAAGGTCGTTCAGTAGCAATCTCAGTTAGCCAGACTGTTCAGAGGCTATCACGTCAAAATAATAACAGTCTGCTCATGAGCCATTTACCCAACAGACTCTCAAAGGTTAAGCATTGATAAAACCCCTTCCAATGTGTTTTGTTACGTTGGTTGTTGGTTAATGTTTTTTCTTTCTTTCTTTCTTTCTTTCTTTTTGACAGAGTCTCGCTCTGTCACCCCAGGCTGAAATGCAGTGGTGCAATCTTGGCTCACTGCAACCTCTACCTCCCAGGTTCAAGTAATTCTCCTGTCTCAGCCTCCCAGGTAGCTAGGACTACAGGCCTGTGCCACCACGTCTGGCTAATGTTCACATTTTTAGTAGAGACGGGGTTTCACCACGTTGGCCAGGCTGTTCTCGAACTTCTGACCTCAAGCGATCTGCCCACCTCACCCTCCCAAAGTGCTAGGATTACAGACATGAGCCAGTGTGCCCAGACTGGTTGATCTTTCTATAGGGCACTTTCTTTGCCTTAATATAACCATATGCCTACTTTCTGGTTTCCTTATTTATTCACATTTGCAATGAAATAACCATTCCATCTGAAGCACTGTCAAAGCCTTTGAAAGAGACATTGTAAAATTTTAGTTTGGGTTGCCTCTGATGACTTTAGCTAAGCAACAAAAGCCTGTAAGGACAAAAACAATCTCAAACAAAATTTCCCATGTAGATAGAAATGAGAAACTTCCAAGCATCTGTGAGAAACTATACTTGAAAAATAAAGATTAATAAGGTCTTTTACAGGCTAATGAAAAAGATCTAATTTATTCATGTTTAGAGTCAGACTTTATTCTTCTTTTTTCTCTCTCTTTTTGAGGTGGAGTCTTGCTCTGTCGCCAGGCTGGAGTACAGTGGTGCAGCCTTGGCTCACTGCAACCTCCAGCCCCCCAAGTTCAAGCGATTCTCCTGCCTCAGTCTCCCAAATAGCTGGGACTACAGGTGTGTGCCACAACGCCCAGTGAATTTTTGTATTTTTAGTAGAGATGGGGTTTCACCTAGTCGGCCACGATGGTCTCGATCTCTTGACCTTGTGATCCACCCAACTCGGCCTCCCAAAGTGCTGGGATTACAGGCCTAAGCCACCACGCCCATCCCAGATTTTATTCTTAAAAGAAGTAATTGTGAGTTCTGACTGTATGGGTGCCAGTTAACCAGAGATTTACCAGTTATTGGTTAATTAGTTAAGACAAAATATCATATAGAAATACAAGGAGATGGCCAGGTGCGGTGGCTCACGCTTGTAATCCCAGCATTTTGGGAGGCAGAGGCTGGCAGATCACGAGATCAGGAGTTTGCGACCAGCCTGGGCAGCATGGTGAAACCCCATCTCTACTAAAAATACAAAAATTAGCCAGGCGTGGTGGTGCACACCTATAGTCCCAGCTACTCGGGAGGCTGAGGAAAGAGAATCACTTGAACCCCGGAGGCAGACATTGCAGTGAGCCAGGATGGTGTCACCGCACTCCAGCCTGGGTGACAGTGTGAGACTCTGTCTCAAAAAAAAAAAACAGAAAAGCAAAAGAAATACAAGAAGATAAAAGTAACAATCCCTGAATTTACCTAACATTCTTTCCCAAAGAATCTAAGATTGTTTGATGTATATTGACCTGTAAATATTCCTAGAGACAGGTAAGATTATGCAACCAACTAGCTTCATGAGTCTAGAAAACTTAATGTCTCTCTGAGCCTCAGTTTTCTCAGCTATAAAATTGGCATAATAAATAAAAATCAAGAAGTTTATATGTCTAATTTTTTAAATGTTGGTATAATTATAGAATCCATCTCATATGTTTATTGAGAAAACATATTAAATGCAAATATTCACATAATAAATATTTGTTAAATGGTAGGTGTTAAGTGAAGGAAACTATCGATGTTATTCCCATTTCTTCGATGAAGAAATTCTAATATCTGCATTGGAAAAATCAGGAATAGAACCCATACTTTCTGTCTCTCAGTGCAGAATGTCATAGAGTTTACCTTCCTGTCTTTGGATTTTCCCAGCTGGTAGTATTTAATAGCACAAAATATCCTACCAGAAAGTACAAGGTTTTCAAGCTTGGGCACACTGTAGACAAAATGCCTACATACTAGTCTGACAACAGGCTAAATCTTATCTTTTTCTGTGTTTTGACCTAGCAATTCAGAAGTTATTTCTTGAAGAAGAGAACTAATTAGATTAGAAAGTATAAAGTTGAGAACTGGAGATAATCAGGACAAAGATATATATTAATGTGATCAAGACATATTTTTACTACATAAAAGAGAAGGTTTTGATGAGAATCTCACAATTTTAGTACTTGCCATATGGAATTTTTTATTTATTATATAGTGTAAACAAAGGAATTTAGGCCGGGCACGGTGGCTCACACCTGTAATCCCAACACTTTGGGAGGCTGAGGCAGGCGGATCACGAGGTCAGGAGATAGAGACCAGCCTGGCCAGCATGGTGAAACCCCATCTCTTACTAAAAAAAAACAAAAACTTAGCCTGGCATGGTGGCGGGTGCCTGTAATCCCAGCTACTCGGGAGGCTGAGGCGGGAGAATTGCTTGAACCTGGGAAGTGGAGGTTGCAGGCCTGGGTGACAGAGCGAGACTCCATCTCAAAAATAAATTAATTAATTAAGTAATTTTTTAAAAAAGGAATTTAGCTCTGAAATCCAAAAAGGCTTTGTTTTTAAAGTCAACTACAAGTCAGCCTCCTGAGCTGTGCAGTGCCGTGGTAATTGCACCCGTCTCTTTTCCTCTAATTAGACTGAAAATTTCTTGTGTGCTGGGGCTCAGTTTTATTTATCTTCAGCTCCAAAGCTTGTAGTAAAGTATTTGAATTTAGTAAACACTTGGAAAATGTTGTTTGTTTAATTGTTCACATAGGGATTTTTTTTTTTGCCATAGAGATCTCCGGAACATTAAATCAAAATCAAGTTAACAAATAGATATTGAGCCAAAATTATATGCATAGCACTGGAATTAAGACCAGTAATACGAAGTATAGGCCAATATCTGTTTCTGGTTTACCATGATTGGGAAATGGAAAGGTCAGGGAGATTGTGATGTTAGAAGCAGAGTGCAAAAAGCAAGTGATTTGGGATTCAATGGATATGGAATATTTAGTGACAAGTGTGGTGTCAAAAGCAATGAATTTCAAATGTGACCTTTTATCTCCATAGAGAATTGGTAGAAGAACTTCATCCATTAATGAAAGAAGCTCTGGAAAGAAGACCAGAGGTAAGATTTTGAATTTAAATAATTAAGGCTTGATTTATTTGGCCAATCATCTGAATTTAAATCAAACCCAGTGGTTTCCCCTAAAAAAAACAAGCACACAGCAAGCTTTTAACAATTAATCTTGATATTTTAACTTTTTTTGTTTTTATTATTTTTCAGGTTTCATTAAGTATTTAGTATAATGTAGTCCATAGATTTTACATCCTAAACATATAAATGCAAAACAACTTAAAATAGTCATATATGTCAAATGATTACATTCTTTTGCATGAGGATTATGATTGATTTTTGGTTTTTTGTGTGTGTGCTTGTTTTTTTTTACAAGGAGTTGGATGGCCAAGAATGTAATTTGTCTCATCTGGCATATGAGGCATTTTCTCCAGCATCCCCTTCCCTGAAGGGAATTCTGAAAAGGATGAACTTATAATATACCAGGATAAAAATAATAATAAGGCTAGAAAAGAAAGCTTCTCATGTAGTAGCAATGATACAAGAAATAGCAGAAATTAGGTTAGGTGCAGTAGCTCATGCCTGTAATCCAGCACTTTGGGAGGCCAAGGTAGAAGGATTACTTGAGGCTAAGAGTCTGAGACCAGGCTTGGCAGATAGCAAGACCTATGTCCACAAAAATTTTTTTAAATTAGCCACATATGATGGTGCATGCCTGTAGTCCCAGATACTCAAGGGGCTGAGGCAGAAGGATCCTTGAGCCTGGGAGTTTGAGGTTATAGTAAGCTGAGCTCACACCACTGCACTCCAGCCTGGATGACATGATGAGACCCTGTTTCAAAGATAAATTAGTAAATAAAATGTAAAAATAACAAATTCAGCAGTGTGAATAAGAACAGTGTTACTTCCATTACCAGAATCGGGATTATTTCATGTCCCCTGCGTCTTTCACTGGTTTCAGATGCTTCTGCCTTTCAGCAGACACTGGGAGTATCTGGGAAATGAGGTTTGTTGGTTCTCAACATTTCCACCTAATATTTACTGACCCACTTAGGATGTGTTTCTCTTACAGCCTGTAGATAGCAAGCATTTCCTCTGAGGGTTAGGAGGAAAGAAGAATATATGCTGACTTCTCTGCTTAGAAAATTGAAAATGACTAGATTATGTCTTTCGTTAATACCATTTTCTTTATTTCTTTATTTTTGAGACAGAGTCTTGCTCTGTGGCCCAGGAGTACAGTGGCACAATCTCGACTCACTGCAACCTCTGCCTCCAGGGTTCATGCAGTTCTCCTGCTTGTCTCCTGAGTAGCTGGGACTACAGTTGCATGCCACCATGCCCAGCTAATTTTTTGTATTTTTAGTAGAGATGGGGTTTTACTGTGTTAGCCAGGATGGTCTCAATCTCCTCACCTTGTGATCCTCCTGCCTGGGCCTCCCAAAGTGTTGGGATTACAGGCATGAGCCGCTGTGCCCAAATACCATCTGCTAAAGCAAAGTTAATATTATTTTGCCTGTGTCTGTAAGTAGTACTACCTCTTTCTACACAGAACAAGAAACGCCGAGAACGGCGAGACTTGTTAAGGCTACAACTACTTCGAATTTTCGAACTTCTGGCTGATGCTGCTGTAATAAGTGACAGGTAGGGTCAGAATTCTGTCGAGTTGCTTTCTTCTCACCAAACTGCTCTTCTTGTCTTTCTGTCTCTCTCTTTATTCTTTTCTTTATTTTTAAATATAATACCCTTAACTTAGAAAAATCCAAAAAGCTCGCTTTTTCTTTTTTCATATTTTCTTTACACTATATGTAGGTTAGGAACAACTTTAGTGTGTGAGTTGTAACAGTGAATCTTAGTTTTCATGAAGCCTATGTTACTTGGACATAAAGGCTGATCATCTAAAAGTTTTATTTTCCTTTATTCCAGCACAAATGGAGCCTTAGAGCGGGATACTTTAGCCCTGGGAGCTTTGTTCTTAGAATATGTGGACTTGACCCGCATGCTCCTAGAAGCTGAAAATGACAAAGAAGTTGAAATTCTTAAAGATATCCGGGCACATTTTAGTGCAATGGTCGCCCAACTTGATTCAGTGTGTTCCAGGTACAGTGATCCGCTACAAGAAATTGCCATTCATGCTTGGAAGCCCCTTTGTGTTCTTTATTACTGTGCTTTCCTCTTAATCCTGCTGGCCTTTAAGCAGGATTAGAATGGGATCCTTTATTTATTTTGAGATACTTGGACATATACATGAGAACAGATTGTCATTACTCAGCACAGAGTTGGAAAAGGAATGGTAAGTATTAAATTTGACTTTGTGTGTGTCATTTCTATCCTTTGTTTTGGTTTTTATCTGAAAATGAACTGATGTGATTTCCGTAGGAAGGAAGTAATTCAGAGAACATTCACAGAGCCTTTTTTTTTCACACTGTCTCTGTGAAAGACAATGTGAAATGTCGCTATTTTCTTCACACAATCTCTGAACAGGTACTTTCAGCAATATTCCTTCTCTCTGATTCAACCTTATTAAATGTAATTCTATAAGGCTTAACATATTTTACATTTGATTAAGTATTATATTATGGAGAAAATTACCTTTCACAGAGCAAATGGGTATGAAACATTTTCATTCTAATAGAACATAGAGGCAGGGTGCGGTGGCTCACGCCTATATTCCCAGCACTTTAGGAGGCTGAGGCAAGGGGATAACAAGGTCAGGAGATTGAGACCATCCTGGCCAACATGGTGAAACCCCGTCTCTACTGAAAATACAAAAGTTAGCTGGGCCTGGTGGCGGGTACCTGTAATCCCAGCTACTGGCAAGGCTGAGACAGGAGAGTCGTTTGAACCCAGGAGGTGGAGATTGCAGTGAGCCAAGATCACATCACTGCACTCCAGCCTGGGTGACAGGGCGAGACTCCATCTCAAAAAAAAAAATAATAATAATAATAATAATAATATATACACACACACACACACCACACACACACATATATAACATAGAAAAAATAACTGGTTAGTTTGCCATAAAAGTTATTCTATATCCAGTCTATCATTGATGGGCATTTGGGTTGGTTACAAGTCTTTGCTGTTGTAAACAATGCTGCAATGAACATACGTGTGCATGTGTCTTTATAATAGAACAATTTATAATCCTTTGGGAATATACTCAGTAATGGGATTGCTGGGTCAAATGGAATTTCTATTTCTAGATCCTTGAGGAATCGCCACACTGTCTTCCACAATGGCTGAACTAATTTACACTCCCACCAACATTGTATAAGCATTCCTATTTCTCCACATCCTCTCCAGCATCTGTCTCCAGATATTTTTTTTAGATGGAGTCTCACTCTGACACCAGGCTGAAGTGCAGTGGGGCAGTCTCAGCTCACTGCAACCTCCGCCTCCCAGTTCAAGTGGTTCTTCCGCCTCAGCCTCTCAAGAAGCTGAGACTACAGGCGCATGCCACCACACCCGGCTAATTTTTGTATTTTTTAATAGAGACGGGGTTTCACCATGTTGGTCAGGATGGTTTCCATCTCTTGACCTTGCAATCTGCCCATGTTGGCCTCCCAAAGTGCTGGGATTACAGGCATGAGCCACCGTACCCAGCCATCTCCAGATTTTTTTAATGATCGTCATTCTAACTGGTGTGAGATGGTATCTCAATGTGGTTTTGATTTGCATTTCTCTAATGACCAGTGATGATGAGCATTTTTTCATGTTTGTTGGCTGCATAAATGTCTTCTTTTGAAAAGTGTCTGTTCATATGTTTGCCCACTTTTTGATGGGGTTGTTTTTTTTTTCTTATAAATTTGTTTTAGATCTTTGTAGATTCTGGATATTAGCCCTATGTCAGATGAGTAGATTGCAAAAATTTTTTCCCATTCTTTTGGTTGCCAGTTCACTCTAATGATTGTTCCTTTTGCTGTGCAGAAGCTCTTAAGTTTAATTAGATCCCATTTTGTCTATTTTGGCTTTTGTTGCCATTGCTTTTGGTGTTTTAGTCATGAAGTCCTTGCCAATGCCTGTGTCCTTAATGGTATTGCCTAGGTTTTCTTCTAGGGTTTTTATGGTATTAGGTCTTATGTTTAAATCTTTAATCCATCTAGAGTTAATTTTTATATAAGGTATAAGGAAGGGGTCCAGTTGTGGCACATATACACCATGGAATACTATGCAGCCATAAAAAAGGATGAGTTCATGTCCTTTGCAGGGACATGTATGAAGCTGGAAACCATCATTCTCAGCAAACTGACACAAGAACAGAAAATCAAACACCGTATGTTCTCACTCATAAGTGGGTGTTGAACAATGAGAACACATGAACACAGGGAGGAGAACATCACACACTGGAGCCTGTTGAGGGGTGGGGAGGGTAAGAGAGGGATAGCAGATGGTGGGGGGGATTGGAGAGGGATAACATTAGAAGAAATACCTAATGGAGGTGAGGGGGGGATGGATGCAGCACACCACCATGGCATGTATATACCTATGTAAAAATCCTGCATGACCTGCACATGTACCCCTTAACTTAAAGTATAATAAAAAAAATTACTCTAATTAAAAATTTTGGTATTATTACAGAAAGCCCCTTCTCAACTAATGTTTCTGCTTTTCACTGTTTTGATGTTAGTAACCTTCTTACCAACCTTCCTCATCTTCAGTGACCCTAAATTAAGATTTCAGTTGACTTCTTCAATTAAAGTGAAGTACTTATATGAGTTTGAAATAGCCAATCTATGCTATTTCCAAGTTTTCTTAAAGATGGGCAGCAGACAAAAAACATTTGGTATGTAAACAGCAGCTGAGTGGGAATTGTTGCAGTTTTTCCAGGTATTGATTACAAAAAAATCTCTACAGGTCCTATTTTTTATCTTTCTTTCCCACTCTTGAGTCAAGGTGCTGCTGGCTGCAATGTGAGAATAGGAAGTATGCACACTTAGAAAGAAAACGTGGCTTAACTTTTTAAGTGCATGTTTCATTGCCTAGAGAAAACTTTAGTTTAAAAATGAAGTGGTTTCTTTACTCAAAATGTAAGAAATATATATAATAGCGATCTAGAGTATATCCAGTCTTGTAACCTCTAAGTGTGTTTTTCTCCCTAGTTCACCACCGAAGATTTCTCTTCCCCCAGCAAAGCCTGAGGCACCATCTTTTCATCTTATTCAGCCAGTGGGCAGGACCCTTCAGCATTATGTTCACTCCTCTGGATCGTTACAGTGACAGAAATCATCAGATTACAAGATATCAGTATTGTGCATTAAAAGTAGGTCACATTGTACTCACAAATGATGTTTGTCAGATGGTCTCTCCCATTAAACCAATAACCATGCCTAAAAAAAAGCTTAAAATAAATAATAGAATAGGATAGAATAGAATAGAATAGAATAGAAAAGCACACATACAAAAAATCACATGGACACACACCTACATAGCTTTTCTGAGCTCCTACTTTCTTCTCATATTTCTCCTATATGAGAACCATGTATTTTTGCTCATTTACCTGTTATGTAGCTGCCTTGTCAATTAACTTTCAACCTAAAAAAGAAAAAAAATAGACATCACCTCAAGTTCAAAATCTACCCAGAGCCACATTCCCTTTTTAATCTCCTTCTATCCTAGAAGACTGCCAGAAATAAATTTCCACCCTTCTAGGACTATTCAAAGTGTTCAGAAGCATGACTCCTTTACAGCCTAATTTCCTTCAGAAAACTGTTCATCAGCTCTGTCATATAGAACATAAGTTGCTGACTCTCAGGTTGACTTTGCTTCAGTGGAGCTAATTTAAACTATGGCTCTGGTTAGTTGGACCTGCCAATTACAAAGTATTCAAGCTCTCCTCTCCTCAAACTTTTTCTTGATTTTTCCCTCTCCCCATCTCTTTAGAGGAACTAAAGTTTATATTTTTCATTTTATTTACCTTTGATTAAGGATTATAATTATTTCTCATATTTTTCATATATTTCATACTGTCTCAGTTCAATACATTAGTCCAATATTTGTCATAAAAGCAAAATTCGAAAAGCTGCATTTATCTTATAAGCAGAAATCACTTGAAACATTGAAGGAAAGCTTATTTTTAATATTGCAAAATGGTTTTTTGGGTTTTTAATACTTACTCTGGTCATAAAGAGTTGTTATAATTATAAAATTAAATGTCCACAAAAACAAATTTATGGGTTTTTAATTCTTATGAAAAGAGTCAAATTTAGAATCTTGTATTTTTTATTAAATCTGCTAAAGAATGCTTTAAAATCTTGGGGAAATAAATGTCTTTAGAGGGCCCTGGTCATTTATAAATCTGACAGTTATGTTTTATAAAGTCAGTTGGATACCGTTAGATCATCCCAAGTTTCATTTCCATATTTTGTTGTGTTTTGATCACCAGGCAATGTCAGCAGTACTGTGCTGTGGCCCTGTCTTCGACAATGTGGGCCTTTCCCCAGATGGCTACCTATATAAGTGGCTTGACAACATTCTGGCTTGTCAAGATTTACGAGTAAGTATAAGCAAAAAATACATTGTTTTTAAATGTCTTCTGTGTTCTGCCTCCCTCAGTTGAGTTACTGAGATGTATAAGCATTGTTCACAATACAGTCTTTACACATCAGCCACACAAGTATAGATTTATGTGTTGTTCACTTCATACTATGATACATCAAGATAAAAAAGAGAAGTAACATTTGTCAAAATTGACCGCAAGCTTGGGTCATAAAGCAAGTCTCAACAAACGTCACATTAGTGAAATGATACAGACTCTGTTCTCTAATCAGAGTAGCATTGATTAGTATTCAGTTCAGTAACAAAAAGATAATTTTAAAAAATAGTTCCAGATAACCAGTGAGTTAAAGAAGAAATGACTATGGAAACTGGAAAATATTTTTAACTGAAGAATAATGAAAATACTGTATACTAAACTTGTCTGCTGTAAGTAAAGCCTTTCTTAGAATGAAATGCATAGCCTTAAACACATATACAAGGAGACTTCAAAACGATTTGTGGAAGAATAGAGTTAAAAGATAAAAATGTTTAAAATATAAACTTTGTTTCTTAACATAATCTCCATCAAGGTCAAGACATTTTTCTAAGTCTTCGCTTAATCCATGCCTAAAGAACTGAGGGTCCTGGGGAACTTAACCATGTCAGTGCCACCTTCTTTACATTATTAACTGAGGAAAATTGGGTGGCTTTTAAAGATATTTTTAAGATTGGGAAATGAAAAGAAGTCAGAAGGAGCCAAATCAACACTGTAAGGTGGATGCCTAATGATTTCCCCATCAAAGCTCTTGCAAAATTGCCCTCGTTTAATGAGGGGGAATGAGCAGGAGCATTGTCGTGGTGAAAAACGACTTTCTGTTGAAGCTCTCCCAGGTATTTTTCTGCTAAAGCTTTGGCTAACTTCCTCAAAACACTCTCATAATAAGCAGATGTTATCATTCTGTAGCCTTCTGGAAAGTCCACAAGTAGAGTTCCTTGAGCACCCCAAAAATCTGTTGCCATGATCTTTGCTCTTGACTAGTCCCCTTTGACTGGACCACTTCCATCTCTTGGTAGCCATTGTTTTTACTATGCTTTGTTTTTAGGATAGTACTGGTAAAGCCATGTTCCATCTCCTATTACAATTCTTTGAAGATCTGTAGAATCTTAATTCCATTTGTTGAAAGTTTTCATGGAAAGCTCTGCTTGTCTACTGCTGATCAGTTTTGGCTCCTGTTCCGTGGAACATTTGCTAAAGTTTTAATTTTTCAGTCAGAATTGTATAAGCTGAACCAATTGAGATGTCTTTGGTGTTGGTTATTGTGTCTGCTGTTATTGTCAGTCCTCTTTAATTAGGGCACAAACAAAATGAATTTTTTCCTCACAAAGTGGTATGGATGGTCTACCACTGTGGGCATCACCTTCAACATCATCTTAAAACAGGTTATCTATTTGTAAACTGCTAATTTCTTTGGGGCAGTTGCCCCTATAAATTTTTTGTAGAACAGCAATGATTTCACCATTCTTCCACCCAAGCTTCACTATAAATTTGATGTTTGTACTTGTTTCAGTTTCAGCAGAATTCATGTTACTCTGATAGGGACTCTTTTCAAACTAATGTCTTCTCCTTCTTAGTGCCTCAAACTAAATTCTGTTCAGACATGTTTTAACAAGTTAGTACCAGTTTATTTTGGTGCAAAAAAAATTTTTAAGCCATACATAATTTTTTCATAATGTACATTTTCCATGAACTTTTTGAGGACCCTCATTTTAAAAAGAGGTACAGCTGATAATCAGTGACTTAAGGATCCATCACAAGAAGTTAGAAAAAGAATAAAATATCAAACTCAAAAACAGTACCATGAAGGAAATAATAGAAATAAGAGCAGAAATTAATTAAAGAGAAGCAGATTAATGGTAATGATTAAGTGAAAAGTTGCATTTGTTACAATACTAAAAAATTTCATAAATAGCAAGTTTAATCAAGAAAGAGAATGAATTTTTTTTGTTTGTTTTGGTGACGGAGTCTCGCACTGTCGCCCTGGCTGGAGTGCGGTGGCGTGATCTGGGCTCACTGCAACCACCATCTCCTGGGTTCAAGCAATTCTCCTGCCTCAGCCTCCCAAGTAGCTGGGATTACAGGTGCCTGCTACCACACCTGGCTAATTTTTTGTATTTTTAGTAGAGACAGGGTTTCACTGTGTTGGCCAGGCTGGTCTCAAACACCTGACCTCGTGATCCACCCACCTCGGCCTCCCAGAGTGCTGGGATTATAGGCATGAGCCACCATTCCTGGCCAAGAGTGACTTTCTTTAAAGTGTTAAAAAAAGAAAACTTTAAAACCAGATGGTTTTGCTAATGAATTTTACCGAACTTTTAAAGAACAAATTGCATGGATTCAATGCAAATTCTTAAAGAAAAAACAGCTGAAGAGGAAATACATCCCAGTACATTTTTTGAAACTAGAATAACCTTGATAATAAAACAAGAAAAGGTTGTACCAAGAAAGAAAATTAAAAGTCAGTCTCATTCATGAGATTGTCTCTAATACATAGATACAAACTTTAAATAAAATATTTAAAAATTGAATTTAGTAGTATAGAAAAAAGATGACTCACCATGGTCAAATTGGATTTATTCAAGAACTGCAAGGTTGGTTAATATTCAAATGTCTGTCGGTTCATTTATATATTAACTGTATTCACAGAAACTTAAAAAGGAAATACATGATCTCAGATGCAAGAAAAGCATTTGATAAAGTTCTGCATTTATTCATGAGGAAAAACTCCTAGCAAAGCTACAAATAGAAAAGAACATCCTTAGTTTGACAAAAAGCACCTTGAAAAAAAAACACCCTATAATAAACACCATATTTAATAGTTAATTTGAAAGAATTCTTTCTGAGATTAAAATGACCAAGGAAGCATACTTTCACCACCTCTATCAATATCATACTGGAGATCCTAGCCAATGCAGCAGGAAAGAAGAGATTATAAAGAATAAAACTCATTGTTCACAGGTGACACAATTGTGTGTGTAGGAAATTCCAGTGAGTCTTGAGATAAAGTGTTGGAATTGATCAGTGAATTTAGCATGGTTGCCGTATGAAAGGTCAAAATGAAAAATCAATTATATTTTATACAGCAACAATGAGGTGGTGGAAAAATAAATTTTTAATTATGCCATTTATAATAGCATTTTAAAATTAGAAATTAACATTAAATACTTAGAAATAAACCCAACAAAAATGTGCAAGGCCTCATGCATAGAAATATATAAGGCATTAATAAGAAAAATTATACATCTAATAAATGGAAGAATATACCATGCTATTGAATTGGAAAATTCGCTATTGTAAAGATGTCAGTTATCCTCCAGAATGATTTATGGAGACAATGCAATTCCAGTCAAAATTCAAGCAGGATATTAGTGACAACTGACAAGTTTCTTTTAAATGCATATATGTATATAAATGCAAAGGACCAGAAATAGCTAAGAATTTTGAACAATATAAACAAAGTGAGAGGATTTACTTTGGCAGAAACCAATACTTATTATAAACTTATGGTCATGAAAATACTGATTATTAACCAAGAATAGGTATATGTACCAATGGAGTAGATTAAGGAGGCCAGAAAATTACCGTGCATTATGTATATGGACACTTGGTTTATTTCAAAGATGGCACTGCAGAGCTGTGAGAAGAAGATTTTTTTCTAATAAGTAATTTGGGGTCAATTGGATAGCCTTATTAAACAAAAGAAAGAAAAAGAAATTTGACCCTTTTCCTCACTCTTTACAAAAATTCATTACAGGTGGATTGTGGATCTAAATGTAACAGCTAAAATAATAGTCTTTAGAAAATAATCCAGAAGAATATCTTCATCCCTGGGGTTACAATAGGATTTCTTGAGCAGAATGCAAACATTACTAACCCTAAGGAGGGACTAGTAACTTCTGTTCACCAAAAGACACCATTGTGTGTTATAGATATCTCTCGCTTTATGGCTAGCATGTACAGGCTAGCCATAAAGTGAGAGAGAGCTATAACACACAATCAGCAGAGGGTTCTTATCTAGAATATATAAATGACCCCTACAAATAAATAAGATAAATACAGACTCAATAGAAAAATGAGCAAGAAACTTAAGCAGTTCACAAAAGAGGTTATCTAACTGACCAGTCAGCATAAGAAAATGTTCTCAACCTCATTAATAATCATGTGTCTTAGTCCTTTCAGGCAGCTATAACAAAATATCATAGGTGTTTATCAAAGTGGCTTATCAACAACAGATGTTTATTTCTCATAATTTTGGAGACCAAGAAGTCCAAGATTAAGGTGCTGGCAAATTTATGTCTGATGAGGGCTTCCTTCCTGGTTCATAGGCAGCAGTCTTTTTGCTGTGTACTCACTTGACATAAGGGATGAGGGAGCTCTCTCGGATCTTTTTATTAAGGTCACTAATTTTATTCACATGAGCTCCCCACCTCATGATCTAATCACCTCCTAAAGGTGCCACCTGCAAATACCACCACCTAGGGTGTTAAGATTTAAATATGAACTGGGGGTTAGGGAGATATAAACACTCAGTCTATAGCATCAGGGAAATGCAAATTAAAGCCACAGGAGACAAAATTATATACCATATAATTCTATTTATATCAACCTCAAAAATTGTCCATACTAACCAGTAGTGCTAGAAGTCAGGATAGTGTTTTCTTTTGGGGAGGGAAGAGAGGCTGGTGATTAAGAGAGTGCCCACGGGAGGGTTCAGTGGTGCTGGTAATATTCTGGTTTTTGACCTGGTGGTGATCGTAGGGTGTTAAGATAACTCATCATATACGTATGAATTATATACTACTTATGTGTATTTTGTACCTCAATATAAGTTTCTAAAGTACAATAAAAACTTGATTCTTCTCTCAAGTCTAACTTTTTAATGAAATGTTATTTTAAGTCATTTGCAATAATACCATCAGCTTTTATCTGCTGCTAATTGCTTGAAACCAGTTGGTAGAACTAAGTTGAAGATGTTCGACCATCCAGTTAGAATATCAGTCCCACCTAGGCCCAAACCCTGTGAATAAAAAAGACAAGCCATAATCTTGCCCTTTCACCTGGTTTCAGTTGGCAAGAAGAGTAAACAACTTTGAAGAGGAACCAGAATATTACCTTTTTTTTTTTTTTTTGAGACAGAGTCTCACTCACTCCATTGCCCAGGCTGGAGTGCACTGGTGCCATCTTGACTCACTCCAACCTCTGCCTCCTGGGTTCAAGCGATTCTCGTGCCTCAGCTTCTCCAGTAGCTGAGATTACAGTCACACACCACCCCTCACTTCCAGCTAATTTTTTATTTTTAATAGAGGCAGGGTTTCACCACATTGGCCAGCCTGGTCTCAAACTCCTGATCTCAAGTGATGCGCCTGCCTTGGCTTCTCAAAGGGCTGGAATTACAGATATGAGCCACTGCTCCCAGCCAGAATGTTACTTTCTTTTTTCTTTTCTTTTTTTTTTTTTTTTTTTTGAGCAGTCTCACTCTGTTGCCTGGGCTGGAGTTCAATTGTGCAATCTTGGCTCACTGCAACCTCCGCCTCCTGGGTTCATGTGAATCTCCTGCCTCAGCCTCTGAGTAGCTGGAGTTACAGGCGCCTGCCACCACATCCAGCTAATTTTTTGAATTTTTAGTAGAGATGGGGTTTCAGTATGCTGGCCAGGCTGGTCTCAAACTTGTGACCTCGTGATCCGCCTGCCTCGGCCTCCCAAAGTGCTGGGATTACAGGCATGAGCCACCGTGCCCAGCTACAGAATGTTACTTTCTGAGAGGAAGGTAACATATATGTAGTCTCTAGGCACCAGGCTTCTCCTGGACAAATGGGCATATTCACTGACCTTCTAGTATTTGAGAGTGGCTTCAGGAATCATCGATTCAGCATCCTATTAATTCTATCTAGTATGATTTTTTTAATTAAAAAAAACTTTGATTAGGAGGTCTATTGAGACTGTATTTCTTTTTGAAAGATGGCAGCTAAGCTTCACACAGTATATTTAGTAACCAATCCTCATAATTATATTCCCTCTGATTTTTTTCTTAAGAGACTTTGTAGTAGGAATAGACATTGATACACAAGCATACTTTACATCTGCCACTATAATTATCGCTATTCCTACTGGCATCAAAGTCTTTAGCTCCCTGACCACTCTACACGGTGGTAACATCAAATGATCCCCCACAATACTCTGAGCTAATACATAGAGGATATCCTTTTGTATATTGGATTTTTTAAACCAAATACATGTATTTTTCAGAAAAACATTGCCAATAAAAGTCTTCGTCCCCTTTTCTTTTCTTTTTTTTTGAGATGGAGTCTTACTCTGTCACCCAGGCTGGAGTGCAGTGGCGCAATCTGAGCTCACTGCAACCTCAGCTCCCCAGGTTCAAGTGACCCTCCTGCCTCGGCCTCCTGAGTAGCTGAGACTACAGGTGCCCGCCACCACGCCCAGCTAATCTTTTGTATTTTTATTAGAGACACGGTTTCACCATGTTAACCAGGCTGGTCTTGAACTCCTGATTTCTGGAAATCCACCCACCTTGGCCTCCCAAAGTGCTGGGATTATAAGCTCGAGCCACCGCGCCCAGCCGCCCCTTTTTCAGAGTTAAAAATTGAGAATAAGTGGACCCTATGATCATGATCAAATTTAATGTATACGTTTCAGTTTCAAGTTGCAACATTATACTCTCTTGAAGAATATGTGACATAAAAATTAACCAAAATGAAAGCTCAGTCTTCTCTTTCATTTTACTCAATTTATATTGGCTAAGCTGTATCTGCGTCTTTCTCTAGAACGTTCTTTTGTCAACTATGAATAATATTTATTTGCTCCATGTATTCAGGTTCATCAACTTGGCTGCGAAGTTGTTGTCTTGCTACTGGAACTTAATCCTGACCAAATCAATCTTTTCAATTGGGCAATTGACCGATGCTACACAGGTTCCTACCAGCTTGCGTCTGGCTGCTTCAAAGCCATAGCAACCGTGTGTGGAAGCAGGTATGAATTTTTATAAGCAGCGATGAGTGGCGAGTATATTTAGGGTTACTTTTTGTGACGTGCATGATTGAGACCTGACTGTTTTGCAACTATATGAGCAAAGTAAATTCTATGAGGATATAAAATGTTCTGTGTATCCCCAGCAGGTAAACTACTCCCTGTAAGGTTGCAGTTCCATTGGTTTTTTTCACTTTATCAGAAAACGATTTGTTGTTATAGTACCTTTCTTTTTAATTGCCTGGAAATTCACAGTGAGGCATTACAGCAGGATTTGAAATGACAAAGAAGATACATTATAGGAATTAAAGGAATGTCTAGAAATGTTTATATAAAGGGTGAACTGTAGCCCTTCAGCCATCTTTACAAACAATCAAACCTAGGAAGTTGCCTAAAATTTTTAAATTCACTTTATCCAAAACTTCAGAAAGGAAGAAAAGAAAATGTGACACCAAAGATTCCATAGATTGTAATTTTAAAACCATTGCCTTTGTTGTATAAATTAGTCATTCACTGTAGCCGTTCAGTATGATTTGTGTACTGAAATAAGTTCATAGCTATGATGAGAGGGTTAATAAAGGTTCTCCAACTTGCAAAGCTATTCCCAAGAAAGAGCTTATGTATCAGAAAAATTGAGAGAAACCAGCTCATTTATTTTTGAAAATATTCATATAGACTGTCAATTTTCCTTTTTAATTAAATGTTGCACTTTAAATAGCTATCTTGAGCTACCGGATCAAGAGAATAAAAGTGAATTAGTTTTAAATTCCAATCTGTTATTGGTCTAAGTTAATAAGAACAGTATTTTGGAAGATGTCTACTTTTAATAAACCTAAAATGAGCATGCTATTTAGAGAGACAAGTTTCTCCTTAAAATTTTTATCTTTCTTTTATAAAGATGGTAGATAACATTTCATATCTAAAGCTTTCATTTTCCATAATCTTAGTAGTAGAGTTTTTATTATAGATTTTAATCTTCATGAAAGTTGGAGCAAATGAATGTAACCTAAACTGTCTGATTTTCCATAAAGTTTTATTTCCTGTTATAAGCATCACTAAAAAATATACTTTAAGGACATTACCAAAAGAACATTGTTACAAAAATCTTTCTCCAGAATGCTTCTTTTTAAATTTTCAGGTATTTCAACATTCTAAAAATAAAGTTTTGTTCACATGACCCTTTGTTTTTAAAAATATTTTAGAATCCATGACTCGGACTTCTTTCTTTGACAAGGGCACCTCTTCGCTGCCCTTCTCCCAGTGAACTTGACTTGAACTATCCTAATCAAATTTATTGCATTGCATGGCCATCTCATAAAATATCACATGGCATTTATCTGAATAAATCTAGGTGTTTTTCCTTAGGGAGCACAAATAAATGCTTAATAAATTTAGCAACATAGTCTCAATTTCAGTAATATCTCTAGTCACAAAAATATTAGGTCATAAAATCTGCTATGTTCCAAGTATTTTTTAAGGTATCATTGAACATTATCTTGGTTTCTTAAACAAATATTGCACATCTATTTGGATTCATGACACTCATCTATTCTGAACGAAGGGCGGAGGGCAGGGAAACACAGTGACTTGAACCCAACTGTCCAGATAGTGACCAGTGTTTCTGCTATTTCTCAACAAAGGGCATATTCAGAATTTAACATTTCAGCTGTGGCCTAAATTTGCTCCTTCCCCATAAATTCTTAGCCTGTGTAGTCTAGACAAGCCTCCAGAGAGGCCTGAGCAGTCATTGTGCTTGTCTTTGCAGTACTTTCTTTCCAAAGCAATTGTGATATTTTCAGCTCCTGCTTGATTTGTCTTCTGTAAGTTTGCTTCTAAAAAGCAACTAAAGACCTTATCTTATGAAATATGTTTCTGAAAAGTCCTATGCAAACTGAATCTTAAGTTTCTCAAACAAGTTATCTATGCAGTAACTCCTACAAGTCATTTTCTAAGGCAAAGAATCATTCTTATAAAATAAATAATTATCTCCTCTTTTTCAAATAGGAATGATTATATCCTGGATTTATTTGCAGAGGAATATGACAGTTTATAAGCACATTTATTTATTAAGAAACCACTCATAATTGACTTTAAAATACCTAAAAAATTGAATATTTTTAAAGGCTCTTGTTAATTTAAATTTTCTACTTTAGTTTTAGAAAAGAGAATTTGCCATTTTTGCATAATCAATATATCAATGTTCATTAGCTGTGGCAATGGGGAAAAATGGTTCTCTACATCCTTGTTTTTGGTTACTTTTCCAGCAGTAAAGGACTGTGTGTGAGTGTGAATGAGTGAGTGTGTGTGTGTGCGTGCTGTGAACTTACTGTTCTCTAGTCAAAACTCTACAGCTATGCCATGCTAGGACTCTGGTGATATTAGGAGATAGAAAGTCAGAATAGAACGTGAACAGGACCAGAGGAAATGAGGATAAAGGTAGAAAGTGATGGTAGAACTGGCAGTATTAATTTTGCAAAATTTTTCATAAAATATGTTTATTTGATTAAAAGCTATTAAATACAGCCCACTACTATAATTAAGTACAAAAAAAAATTTATTATTTGTCGGGCAGCTTTAGTTCAAATGACTATTTGGCTTCTGTATGTGTCCTTATTAATTTTCTCCTCACTCCAAACGAGATTAGAATAAGATAGATAAGGAGATTGTGAAAGAAACTCAATGACTTCCCAAGGTTATAAATCCAGATAAATTGTGTATTGAGTGTAGGCCATTTCTAATCACTAGCTTAATGCACCAGAATTCTCTTCACATTTTAATTAAAAACTTAAGAATTTCATTATTTTTACTTTTACCCTCCAACACACCCTTAAAACATGTTGAATACATGTTTTAGAATTGTATGTGAGAACAAAGTACAAAGCATTGATTTTTAAAGAATTTTGTTGGATTTATTTTCGGTGGTGGTTTGCGTTGGCATTGTTTGTATGTTTGTTTTTCTTGAAGTTAACTTTCTATAAATCTTTCCTAATTTAAGTCAGGCCTAGCAAACTTGAATTCCTAAAAGTAAATGCCCATTTCTTCAGGTAATAACATCCATCTGTCAACAAGGAAGACGGACAAAGTTTATGATTCATAGATCCCAATCCCACTCCCTAACTGATGATAAATAGCCTTATTTGGTTGTGTCAGCCACCTGGAGTATTTCAGGAGAGCAGAGTTGGGAAGCTGGGCTCCGGAAACATATCGTCTTGGGTTCAATCCTCACTCCACCTCTGATCAAGCTGTGTGTTCTTGAACAAGTTACTACAGATGCCTACCCGCTAGGAAAATAGGGTTGATGATAAGGTTAGAGTAATGATTAAACAAAAACAAACTCTTGGTCTAAGGCCTGACACATGGTAAATACCCTATAAACACTGTTATTCAATAGTTGGAGGAGGGCAGCTGTGAAGTAATCCCCTCAATTAACTAGTGAAATCTTTCTCTTCAGAATACCTCAGAGCCATCCTGAGCTTTGTCACTTAGTACTAGGTAAGCCAGAGCTAGCGGGCATTTCCCAACTTCTTCAACATCTCCTCTCTTCCAGATAGTTTTATTTCTTATTTACTTTTTGAGTCATATCTACTTCCCATATTTATTTTATCATTTGATTTTTGTTTGGTATGATCACAGCTGTCTTTATTTATCTTTTACCCTTCCTCTGCCTATGCTGAATAATTCAATACTGAAAGGTGTAAGATTCCATTTCTCAGCCTGTTTTCAACATCTAAGTACAGACATTTTATTTGTACTCTTTTGCTTATTTGAAATTTCTCTCATTGTTTCTTCCTCTTGGTTTCTTTCATTTTCTGAATCTGTTATTTCTTTCAATGTTACTGCTCATGAATTTTATTCATAACATTCAACAAAAAAGTAAATGCTCTAATTATAAGGTCAAGTGCATGGCCTTGCCTAGTAAGAGAGAGGCTGAGGCTTTATCTGTCCCTTTCCTGCCTTTAAATTCCCAGCAATCCAGCAATATATTTGGCATATATATAAATGTATTAGTATTAAATTCCAGTATCAGAAGACAGAGATGTAGGTAAAGCATCTCTGCTACTATAAGGCTCAGAAGGGAGTTTCCTTTCTACTTTTATAGTTAGAAAGGTCTGTTCTGAGATACGGCAGTTTGAAACAATTCCAAATTACACTGGCTATGAAACGCACTATTGTGGGCTGTCAAGGAGACTCAGAGCATTGTGGATAAGAGCTTGAATTGTTTGAAGTCAGACTTATCCAGGAGTCTGGGCTCCACCACTTCTACATGACCTGAAGCAAGTACTTTTCTCTAGGCCTTGAATGCTTGTTGTGGAGATTAAATAACAATTCTAAATAAAGGTCTTGGCACAGTACCTGGCACAAAGTAAGCACATAATAACATCATTGTCACACATATTTCAATATTATTCTTACACTCATCATCATCATCACCGTCGTCTAGGGTAGTCCCCCCATTTTTCCCATCAGACCCACCAAACTTACACTGTGTTCAGTTAAAAATACAAGCTACAGAAAAGTAATCATTTTGGAGTGAAAATTAATAAACCTATTTTGAAGGGGAATATAGCAGTATCTGCCAAAATTTTAAATGTGCCCTTTGACCCTGCATGACCTCTCTATGCATTTTTTCTGAAGAAAGGCCAGCACATTTGGTGTTTGTAGAACATAATGAAAAAGTGAAAACAGTCTAAATGTCTATCAGTGCATGTCAAAAGTTGTATTCTCTAGGAAATAGACTGAGATGGAGATTTGAATGCAGGACATTTATTAGGGCGTGCCCTTGAGGTCAACATCTATGGGGAAATAAAGAATTAGGACTGAGAAGAGAAAAGAAACCTCAGTCATTCCCACTGGGGCTGCTGCTGGGGAACAGATATGACCTTGACCTAGGCAAACCTCTTTGGCTAAAGGCAGTTCCCAGAGAAGGCTTCAGATCAAGGATTCAGCTGCCATAAGTTTAGCTGGAGGATTGAGTGCCTCATCCTGAAAGAAGGATCTAGGTGACACACCACAGTACCTATTACAACTGTAGTTTTTTATGATATATTCCTAGTATGGAATATGTGGCAGCTATTAGGAAGACTGAAGTGAGCCTTATAGTTCAGGAAAAAGCAGATCATCAAACAGTACAGACAGGTAGTATAATCACATTTATGTTTAAAACCCTTTGCATTGAAGGAGAGGTATTTTGATGCAAATGTTCTTATGTAGACTTAAAAAACAGCTGGAATATCAAAATGTTGACAATAATTGCCTCTGGGATTAAGAATTACAGTTGGGAGAATGAAAGGACATGAGATACTTCATATTGTATTTTATTAACTTACCTACAAGCAACACCAACTTGCAACCGTGTGAGGGAACCATATTTAGGGTGGACCCTCTAGCCCTATGTGTTGCTTGAATCTTTTAGAAGAAAAATATATTCATGTATTACTAGTGTCATAAAAATTAATATTTGAGTAATGTTAAAAGAAGAAAAACTTTTTCATGTGTTTAACCAATTCTTACTATAATTTCTCACTGACCTTAATGTAAAATGGGATATATTTATAGTAGGACATGCCTTTCTAGAAGGGTGATTCTCATTCTGTTTTCTGTTGCTTGTAACAGAATACCTGGAACTGGATAATTTATAAAGAAAGCAATTTATTTCTTACAGTTATAGAGGCTAAGTCCACGGTCAAGGGGCCTCATCTGGTGAGGGCCTTCTTGCTGATGGAGACTCTCTGCAGAGTCCTGAGATGACACAGGGCTTCACATGGCAGGAGAGTTGAGCATGCTAGCTTCTCTTCCTCCTCTTATAAAGCCACTGGCCCCGCTCCCATGATATCTGTCAGTCCATTAATCCATGAATAGATTAATCCATTCATGAGGGCAGCCTCATGACCCAGTCACCACTTAAAGTCCCCACTTCTCAATACTGCCACATTGGGGATTAAATTTCAACATGAATTTTGGTGGGATAAACATTCAAACCAAAGCATTGATTGTTCTAAAACAGAACTTCTTAGACAATGTAATTATGTAGAATCAAAAAAAAAAGATCCCAAGGAAAAACAGCTAATATGTTTTTTCACCTTCAAACTGTCTTTTTCTTCCTGGTTTGTTTGAAAATAAATAGTAGTTAGCCACCTTCTACATATAAACTGTTCAATAGTTCAACTCAGCCAGGTGCATTGGGTCACACCTGTAATCCCAACACTTTGGTAGGCCAAGTCGGGAGGCTCAGGAAGTGAAGACAGCAGTGAGCCATGATCAAGCCACTGCACTCCAGCCTGGGTCACAGTGAGACCTCATCTCAAAAAAAGAAAACAAAACAAAAAATTCAACTCACCAGGAGTTTTCTGCTTGTGACTTCTTTTCCACGATAATCTAAGAAAATGCATATAGTAAAAAGATGACATCTTTAAATAGTATTACATAGCAAGAAAAAAATGGATTTAATCCCTCTATTCTATATGGTTATACTGCCAATTGCCGCATAATCTATTCTCTGTGTTCCTCTCCCCCCATCCCACACACACTATCAGTTACCAAATCCTGCTGATTTTATTTCCTTAGTGTTCCTCAGATCTCTCCCTTCCTTCTGTCTCTACTGCCCGAATTCAAGCCCTCATCAGTTCCCATTTGGATTCTTGTAACAGCTTCCACTCTTGGCCCCATACAATCCATTCTCCACACAGCAGCTAGAGTGGTTCTTCAAAAAGTGAATGCCATTGCCTCCCTCTCCATGGCAAGTCCTGTAGTGCTTCTCTGAAACTTTTAGGGTGAAGTCCATAGGATGGTTATCTTCTGAACCCAGTGACTGCCCTAGCCTCACCTCCTCCTATTCCTCTACTTGTTTATTGTATTCAATCTACTACACAAAGATTCTTCCCTTTTACAATAGGTATCATGCTGTTTCATTCTTGAAATCTTTCAAAATGCTGTTCTCTGTCTGGAACACTCTTGTACTACTCCTTCCGTAGCCTGGCTAATGTCTCCTGATGCTTCAAGACACATTTCACTCATTTTATCTTCAGAAAGACCTCCCTAACCCTATATCTAATGTAGGTGTCCCTCATCAGGATTCTTGTAGCATGCTGTGGATGCTCCCACCATAACACTCATCAGAACTAGACTGTACAGGTTGTCTCCATGACGAAACTATAAGCCCTCCTTAAGAATAGAGACCAGCCTTGCTATCTTTGCATCATCGGTACTTTGCACGTTGTTCCTGATAATTGTTTGGCACTTAGATTTAGAGGAATCAAATGAAAATATTAATTCAGTGAGCTATTGAGAAACTTAGTACATGTATCCTTTTCTGTCTTTTTCACTTGTCATTGGTTTTCATTAAAATCCATTTGCATCACATAGACTTCTGTGTTCTTTTATCTTGATGTCCCGGTATTTGATTTTAAACCAAAATAAAGTCATTTACCGTTACTACCAATTAATAGCAAAAGAAGGAGGCGAAAAATGGCCAAATGGGGGGTGGGAATGTCATCAATAAGTGACCGAGGTCAGCATGCCAGCTAGAATTTTAAGAGGTAACAATCTAGCTATGCTGTCTTATAAACCATGCTGTTTTGTTTCATTTTGTTGTGTTTTTAGGAACTATCCCTTCGACATAGTGACATTGTTGAACCTTGTTCTGTTCAAGGCCTCTGACACCAACAGAGAGATTTATGAAATCTCCATGCAGCTCATGCAGGCATGTATCATTTACTGGCATAAGAAAATACCCATCCTCAAGTATAGAAAATAGAAATGGTATTTGATTACCTAATTGCCGTTTATTGATAGGCCTTTGTTTATTTCTGCATATCATTTGTGGCTATGAAGAGTGAGAAAGCAATTATATAATCTTTTATAAATATACTAATTAAATTATGTAATCTTTTGTAAATATACTAATTTAATACGGTTTTAAAATAGGCATTAATTAGTTTTGTTACTTCTAACCTTTGTTAAATACAAATGCTCCTGAGATATCCAGCTAATGTTTTTCATACTACTTTTCCCTTTCCTACCCCTTTATAGATCCTTGAAGCAAAGCTTTTTGTATACTCAAAGAAAGTTGCTGAACAAAGACCAGGAAGTATTCTCTATGGAACTCACGGCCCACTGCCACCCCTCTACAGTGTGTCACTTGCCCTCTTGTCATGTGAGCTGGCCAGGATGTACCCTGAACTCACACTCCCCCTCTTCTCAGGTACCAGACAATAGTCAACAGTGACATATGTGATCTTCTTTGCTCTAAGTAATTTTTCCTTTTAAATTCTAGTTTGAGTTATGGACGGGCGTGATGCCACTCATTCCTATAATCCCAGCACTTTGGGAGGCCAAGGCAGGCAGATCTCTTGAGGTCAGGAGTTCAAGACCAGCCTGGCCAACATGGTGAAACCCCATCTCTACTAAAAATACAAAAATTAGCCAAGCGTGTGGTGCGTGCCTGTAATCTCAGCTACTTGGGAGGCTGAGGCAAGAGAATCGCTTGAACCTGGGAGGCAGAGGTTGCAGTGAGATGAGATTGCACCACTGTACACCAGCCTGGGCAACAGAGTGAGACTCTGTCTCAAAAAAAAAATTTAGAGTGATAATTAGTGATAGTAAGTTTGTAGATCAGAATTACTATGGGCTAGATCTAGTTACAAATGAAAGTAAATTCAATAATTTTTTTAAATATAAAAAAGAAAGTTCTTTATCTAAAACAGTGTAGGTATAAATATACATATGACAAATGTGAAGATGCATTTAGATTCATAATACAAATTTCTACATACATTATATATATAAATTTCCCAAAGAAATTCAATTCCCACAAAAGCCAAATATGAACAGTGTAACTTGTAATACATATAGTTGCTGCAAGTTGTTTGGTGATTGTGGTGATAGTCGTGGTGTTTTGTAGCTTGTATTTTGCTACATATATAAGTTACTGAAAGTTTGAATTTTTGCACATTCTTTACAATCTTCATAAATAGTTTTTGTGAAAATTTATTTTTAAAGAATTGCATTTGTCAACTAACTTCTTGCCTAAGTTCCTGTGGCACTTTGCAAAGAGACAGACTTTGGTCTCTTGGATTCGTCCTCTTTTTCCATCTCTATCACTACCTCACCTCGCCTTGTCCATATCCACCTCAGTCCTTCCCTGCCTCTGCATACCTGACTACAGTTCATCCTCCATGCTGCAATCTATCCACTATGCAAAGCCAAGTATGTACAGCACTTCTTAACTCCGTAGTGCTGCAATCCATCCACTATGCAAAGCCATATATGTACAGCACTTCTTAACTCAAACTTCTCTGCCCAATTATCCTAAAAATAACTGATAACAGCCTACAGTTAGTGAGAGGATAGGAGGTACTAGGCTCTATGCCAGGCACTTTATGTACATTGCATTCATCACTTAATCTTTACAATCCCTGGTATGGTACAGTGGTTAGAACAGAGGCTTTGGAGTTGGGCAGCCTTTCTCTAGTTGTTTGACTGTGGGCAAGTCACAGAACCTCTAAATTACATTCCTCATCTGCAATAATAATGATTACCTCATAGGATGTGAGGATTAAAATGATCTAATGAAAACCAAGCAGTTGGCCCAGTCCTGTCATGGAACTATCACAACTGCCAGCACCACCATCAGCGCTATTTTACAGATGAAAAACTAAGATTTAGAGATGTTAAATAATTTGCCCAAGACCATACAGCTAAGGAAGGACCAAGCCAGAATTAAGTCTAGATCTGTCTTCCTCCAAAGCCATTGCTATAAAATTAGAACTCCTTAACGAAGAAAAAAAAAAAACAAAACCATCCTTTTTTAAACTTGCTTTCTATCTTTTAATCCAAGAATCCTCTATTCCAATCCTACTGAATCTTTGACCAATGATCCAGACCCTCTTGTAAATCTTTGCTTCTGTACATGCTATTGAATGGCCCTCATCCCTTCTTCCTAACTTCAACTTTCCTTAAGATCTAATTTAACATCCTCCTCTACTGTGCACACCTCTCCATCTACCTGAGGCAGAGTTAGTCACTTTTTTGTAATACCTGAAACAGTGGAGAGACCTACGAAAAGGCTTTTTAGTAAATTAATTCTCTTCTTGCAAAACTAAAATTTATTATGCACTTCAACCAAGATTTGAGTGCTGCCTACATGCTAGGCACTGTGCTTGGGTTTCAGGAATACAGAGGGAAATTAAAGTCTCCCCCATCAAAGGTTCATAGTCTGGCAGTAACAATAGATGTGGAGTCAAGCCAGGCATAGTTGCTGATGCCTGCACTTTGGGAGGTGATCCCTGCACTTTGGGAGGCTGAGGCAGGTGGACCACTTGAGGCCAGGAGTTTGAGACCAGCCTGGCCAACACAGCGAAACCCTGTCTCTACTAAAAATACAAAAATGGTGGTGCACACCTGTAGTCCTAGCTACTCAGGAGGCTGAGGCATGAGAATTGCTTGAACCCAACAGGCGGAGGTTATAGTGAGCTGAGATGGTGCCACTGCACTGCAGCCTGGGCAACAGAGCAAGACTCTGTCTCAAAAAAAAACAAAATACAGGTTTTTAAAAAAGAAAAATACTCAGTGTATGAGACATAGCTGAGGGAGTAATCAATTATTGGGCCAGGAATATCAGGAAAGACTTCCCAGAGAAGTTGATGCCTAAGCTGTAGTTTGAAAGAGTAGAAATTTGCAGAGCGGACAAGTAGTTAACAGATGTTACAGACCAAGAGACTATCGCATATACATTGACGTAGAGTTATAAACTAGCATGATGTAATTGGGGGATTATATAGAGGTCAGTTTAGGTAACATAACATGCAGGAATGGGAAAAGCTAGAGATGGTCGTGGGCAGACACAGAGGCCAAAATCATATCTTGGAAGGCCTTGTGTACACTTAGGGGTTTGTAGGCCAGCAATCTTCCACCCATGCTTTTTGAATTCCCCTTCAGAGCTCTGTAAACAGAGAGAGCATCCAAGTAAGCGACTGGGGTTTTGAAAGCCACTGATGAGTTGCAAATAAGAAGAGGGAATATCAAGATCAGAATGCGTTTTAGAAAGCCTGGTTACAGTATGGAGGGTGGATTAGTGAACATCCAGTCTGCAGAGAGGAGACTAGTTAAGAAACAATGGCAGTAGTCCAAGTAGGAAATAATAAATGATAAGGGCCTGAACAAAGACAGCCCAATGAGACTAGAGAGGAGAAACCAAAGCGAAAAGTTGCCAGGCAAATGCACAGAAGAGAATGCTACCATGATATCAGGGAGGTCAGTGGTGATAACCCTCCTAGAAACCCAGTACAGGGAGAGGAGAAGGTTTGGGGCAAGGCAGGGATCGGGAAACTCAGCTCAGGATGTGAAATGCAGGCCTCTGCTGGACTTCCTCCTGTATGGATGAGACTGGACTGAGGGGGAGGTCAGCACTAGCGACTCACAGGAGGATGGCAGGGATTAGAGCCACGGGCACAGATGAGATCAGGAATGGAGAAAGCACAGAGTGGAAAAAAAGGGCCTGGACACCCCCACTTTTGCAGACTGGTCCAAGGAAGAGCAGAAAGGTGAGAAGGATTGGAGGGAGAGCATGCAGGAGAAGGGTTTGATGGAAACGTGGAGAAAAAAGAGTTTTAGAAGGATAGAGTGAGCAGTCCACGGCCTCCAATGCAGTAGAAAGATCCCAGAAGAGAAAGCCTGAAAATGACTCTGAGTTTCGAAATTCATTGGCAGCTGTCAGTAGTTTCTGCAGGGAGGTAGCAGCAGAAGCCAGATCGTAGTGGCCTGGCTGAGAATGAATGCAGAAAGAGAGGCTGGCTCTCCAGTGGAGTGCAGAGTCAGAGGAGGAGTTTTAAGGATGTGCGATAATTGGAGCATGTTTATTAGCTGAGAGGGAGACACTAGTAAAGTGGGAGTGGTTCACAATTCAGGAGAGAAACAGTCCAGCGCGTTTAACAAGATTAGAGGCTCCTACGAGTTGCAAGCAGGTTCAACCTACATTTCCTTCAAGAATTACCTTTTGGCTGTTTTGACTTACGAGAAATTACTTTTTTAAAATAACACAGAAAAATTAGGAGGTTATAATAGATTCCATACAGTTGTTTCTAATGTAAAAACCCTGTGGTGAAATTTGTATTGCCTGTAATTTCAAGTGACCTAATTACTTGTAAGCAGCCAGACAAGTTGTTCAGGTCCCTCCCGAAAGAGCATCCAGTGATGTTGTCTCACATTTTATTTAAAGTGTTTCTGGAGCAGTGAGTAGGGAGCTGTTTACATGTCTATGGCATTTTTCTTTTCTTGTTCCCTTTTAAAAAGGGAACTACCCTTGCCTGTCCAGGAGCTACCTGGGAGCTTCGGATACCTCAGACAGACATCTCTACTCTCTTGGTGCTGATGTCTGTCAGACAAAATGCAGTTAACATAATAAACAAGCAAATTATGTAACACATAAGAAGGTTATCTTTGCTACAGAAAGTCTATAGATTTTTATACCATTGTTTAAAAATAGTTTTTTTTAATAACTGCTCCCTCTCCCTTACTGGTTTTTGGGGTCTTTTCCCCCCTCTCCAAAGTCCAGATCCTTCTAGTGGAGTTTAAATAGTTCTCCCACCATAAAACTATTCTAAGTCTTTGCACCCAGAAGTCATTTTTCTCCACCAAATCCCCAAAACACTCTGTTGTTGCCTTTCTGGTGTCATTTGTCACTACTTCCCTTACCCCAGAATGATTTGTCAGCATAATTTGTCTGAGTCTTTCTTAGGGACAGGAACTGCATCGTTTGTCAGTCTTTGCTGTCTTTGTCATGTCTAGCATAGTGTCTTGTGCCTAGAAAACACCTCATACTTTGGGACAAATGAGTGTTCTGATTTTTTTTCTTTTTTTTGAGAGGAAGTCTCACTTCGTCTCACTGCAACCTCCGCCTCCCAGGTTCAAGCGATCATCCTGCCTCAGCCCCCCTAGTAGCTGGGATTACAGGCACGGGCCATCATGCCCAGCTAATTTTTGCATTTTTAGTAGAGACAGGGTTTCACTGTGTTGGACAGACTGGTCTCGAACTCCTGACCTCAGGTGATCCATCCGGCTTGGCCTCCCAAAGTGCTGGGATTACAGAATGTTCTGATTTTATAAGGATTTGAGTATGTGATATAACAGTTGCATACCTCAGTCACATCCATAAATGTAGAAATTAAGTAAATTTTGAAATTTTGACATATATAATAAAACATAATAGCTTAGCACTGTCTGATTATTATATAAAACACTATAGTCTTCAATATAAAAAAATTATGATTATAATTTTAGGAAAAGGGCCAAATCAATTAAAGCTGCTGTTTCAGATGATCCAGTGAATTATCTTGGTATAATCCCTGGCATCAGTGTTGTTCTATTATTTAATAGCCATGAGCCCTCTAAGTGAGACTGCATCACCACACTGTATCATAACACCAAGCTTTCTAATTTCCCTGAGGATAAAACACCTTCTCTAGATATGACAAATAGGAGATTACATCGGAGCCTGCTGCATATACATATACATTTCTTGATCTAAGAAAGTTTATTTGGATTATAAAATGAAATGCTGCTGGCAGTGAAACAATGCCAGAATGCTCTGAGAGAAAGTAATGGTGAAGTGTGACTGGACCAGATGTAGGGCTTCACTATTTGGACTCACTTGTCTCACAAGGGACACACAGCTCTTGGCAGGCACCTTCCACATGCTTAGCAGTTTTCAAGAAGACTCTGCGAACTGGATTTATTCTTCTTCGAGATCCACATGTCACTTTTTAAAGCCAATGTTTCATGGAAGACCCTTTGTAAAACACTGGGTTAGTGGAAAGATAATCATTGGTGTTAGAATGATCCTAACCACAATTTGTGAGAGCCTGCTGGATGATAGGCGCTGTGCTGAGCATGTTGCATTTACTATGATTATATCTTTTAGTCATTCCGGTAGCCTGATGTAGGGCCCTATCAGTCCCATTTTACAGATGAGGAAACTGAGGAGCAGAGAGGTTAAGTAACTAGCCCAGAGTCACATGCAGCCAGTATGTGGTAGAACTGGAATCTGAACACATGCCCTTCTGAGTCTGAGTCGCTTATTTTGTCCACTCTCTGGTATACATCTTCCGCCAGCAGTGGTTTTGCACTCACTCCGCTTATACCAAGCCTGTGCTTGCCCCACAGTGCTATACACTTACCTGCACAGGGCACCAGATGTGGAGCAACAAGCTTGCAGACAAGCCTTGGTGTTATGATTCTGTGGCCTGGGGGAGCTACTGTATATGAAAATGCTTTGTAAATGTAGGACACTGTTCAGCCTGCAAGTTGGCATTTGAATTTTCATTTATTTTGGTGGAATAAGATATGGATGGCTCTCTGTCCCTGCAATTCTCTTTAGAGGTAAGCCAGCGATTCCCCACGACGCACCCCAATGGGCGCCAGATCATGCTCACCTACCTGCTGCCCTGGCTGCACAACATCGAGCTGGTGGACAGCAGGCTCCTCCTCCCAGGGTCCAGCCCCAGCAGCCCAGAGGAAGAAGTCAAGGACCGGGAGGGCGACGCAACTGCTTCTCACGGGCTGAGAGGAAATGGCTGGGGCTCTCCAGAAGCCACGTCACTGGTCCTGAACAACCTCATGTACATGACGGCCAAGGTAAACTGAGGGGAAATGTGCTTCAAGTAGCACGGCTCCATCTTCAGAAAAAACCCCTGGATTAATCAAACCCCATGCTTCAAACCCAGGGAAAATGGGATTCCTTTAAAATCACATGAATGGGGATAAATCGTGGTGATGGTTGCACAGTAATGTGAAGAGACTTAATGCCACAGGCTGTACACTTAAAAATGATGATGATGGGCCACGCGTGGTGGCTTACACCTGTAATCCCAGCACTTTGGGAGGCTGAGGTGGGCGGATCACAAGGTCAGGAGATTGAGACCATCCTGGCCAACATGGTGAAACTCTGTCTCTTCTACTAAAAATACAAAAATGCCTTGGCACATGCCTGTAATCCCAGCTGCTCGGGAGACTGAGGCAGGAGAATCACTTGAACCAAGGAGTCGGAAGTTGCAGTGAGCTGAGGTTGCGCCACTGCACTCCAGCCTGGTGACAGAGTGAGACTCCATCTCAAAAAAAAAAAAATGGTGATGATGGTAAACGTTCTGTTATGCATATTTTACAGCAATTTTAAGAATAATAATAAAAATAAGCCTAACATATTAAAAACTCACATGAATAGGCATTGTGCATGACTGATTAGTGCATTATTAATTACTGTTTACTGAAAGATGGCATCTTTCTGATAAATAGTCATGTTTTCCCCTTCTTATGATTTTGAGATGGTCATGATCCTCAAAACTACTTTCAGTCAAACATTTTACCTCCCTACAGTTTTCACACCTCTCTGGGGCCGGTTTTTATTTTGTTATAGTATGGAGATGAAGTTCCTGGGCCAGAAATGGAAAATGCTTGGAATGCTTTGGCCAACAATGAGAAATGGAGCAACAACCTGAGGATCACGTTGCAGTTCCTGATTAGCCTCTGTGGGGTCAGCAGTGACACGGTTCTCCTGCCCTATGTAAGTGTCTCTGTCTCTCAGACCTTCAAGAGTGATTATTCCTGCAGGGACTCCCAGGTGCAATTTGCAAGTCAGAATGTGCTCTTTGCCCCAGCTAAAATAGAAATGTCCAGTTAGTCACATGAATCTCCTGTGAGCTCATTCTGATATTACGTAAAAGTTCCTTTCTGCCCCCTAGACACGGGCTATGTGTGCTAGTAATGCCTCTGTCATCTCCTTCTTCTGAGCCTTGGGACACAGAAACCTATTAATATAGGGGGTGGATATTTTTCTAGCAGTTACTGAAAGCTGCCTTCTATAAACATTAGACCTACTGTGTGAGAGACACAAGTCAAGTGTTGTATTATCACTAATAAAAATATTTCATGTTTACATCTTGATGCTCTTGCAACAGAATAAAAAAGCAGAGTATCCAGGTTTTTCTCTTTAAATTCAAGTGGTAGAAGAGAGAAGTAAGCACAGAGAAATCCTTCTGAAATGTCTAATATTTACTCTTGGTATTTAAAAGTGATAGGATCAACAGAATGAACGGCATTTATAAAACCCCGAACTCAATTGGCATTTCTGTGCTGGTTGTTTTTGTGACAGGTTTATGCCTTCCTGCTGCTTTGAGTCACATAAGCCTCACTGCGGCTTGCAGGGCTCAGGTTGGATGATGAGGCCTGCGATAATGTGGAGCTTTAATCCAGAGTTATTTTTAAAATCTAAAACCGTAAAAACAGCTAAAACTCATTTTTTTCTTGTGGAGAAGAAAATAGCAGGGGACTGGATTCTGTTTTAAACAAAAATAGCTAGCAGTTTTTTTCCCAAGGTTTGTATAAATAAAATTATTTCTGAAGATGAGACTTTGATGGCAAGTTTTCAGTTTAGAAAGAATTCACTTGCCCCAAAAGTTACTTTTAAAAACTTAGCCATTAGAAAAGGCAAGGGCTTAAAGAACACACTGCTGTCAGACATGTAGGTGACGAGAGGTGAATTTTAATCCAAGCCCTTACTTCACCCTAGGATAGCACAAAGATTAGCTATTAGGGTGACAGCTCCTGCACGATGACATGTTTATCTAAATGAGAGGTTTACTGGCCTAGCGTTCTTATGAACTAGGCTCTGTGAAACATCCCTTATTTTCTTTTTTTCTTCTCAGATTAAAAAAGTGGCAATATACTTGTGCCGTAACAACACCATCCAAACCATGGAAGAGCTTCTCTTCGAGCTGCAGCAGACAGACCCCGTGAACCCCATTGTCCAGCACTGCGACAACCCACCCTTCTACCGCTTCACGGCCAGCAGCAAGGCCTCCGCAGCAGCCTCGGGTAAGAAGAGCAACTGGGCAGACACCTGGTCACAGATCCCTGGGGTTTCCTTTATGTAGATTGCAGAAAGGATATGAGAATGTGTTTATTACTTTTTTCTTACTCCTATATATGCATTCAATTATGAGATGGCTTAAGAATAACTGAGACATGGGCTGGGCACAGTGGCTCACGCCTGTAATCTCAGTACTTTGGGAGGCCAAGGCAGACGGATCACTTGAGGTTAGGAGTTCAAGACCAGCCTGGCCAACATGGCGAAACCCCATCTCTACTAAAAACACAAAAAATTCACCAGGCATGGTGGTGTGCACCTGTACTCCCAGCTACTCCCAGGAGGCTGCAGCAGGAGAATCGCTTGAACCCAGGAGACAGAAGTTTCGGTGAGCTGAGATTGTGTCACTGCACTCCAGCTTGGGTTACAGAGCGAGACTCTGTCTCAAAAAAAAAAAAAAAAAAAAAATAGAATAACTGAGGCTCTTAGGGACTGTAGGGTTAATGAAATGATCTTGTAAAGATGACTGAGAATCTGTGTCCCAAGCATCCTCCATCATAGAACTCTGTATTTCAGGCTGATCCCAGCCAGGACACTGCAGTCACTCAGGAATTTCATTTCTGGACACTCCTTCTGGTATCTGGATCCTCCCTTGGCTAATATTCCCCCAGCATTGACTAAAATACCCCCCCCAAAAGTATTATCACTTGATAAATTGATGTCTCAGCATCCTTTGATGAAATAAATGCCGTCCTCCTCAAATTCCTTGAAGCCTGCCTCCCTTCTGCTGACCTCATGCAGTAACTGCCTTCTAATTCCCTCCTCCCCCGGTCTTCTGTGCTCTCCATTCACCCTGCACCCTGCCACCAGAGCAGGGTTCTTACAGGGATGCAGTACCACAGCGATCAGAAGGGCTAGGTACTTGGCCTTACTTCGCTAACATTAGTTTAATAACTCCTAGACCCAGAAATACTAAAGCAGCTAACAGCAGGACCAGCCAGTATAAATAAGTTCATTACCTAAGTGGCCACGAAGAAGAGCTTTCAAGAATGTAGCCTCGCTTTACAAGAGTTAAGGAATTTGGTTTGACCATAGCAGATGTCTATGATTCATTTCAGTGGTGTGGGCTTGGAAGGTAGTTTAGAATGTCTGAGATTGTGCAGGAGATGTAAGAAATCTTCCAAACATAAGATTTTACAGGAAATCTTTCTCTGGAATTACTTGAGACTTGAGCTTGACCCCTCAGCTTGCATCTTTTTCTAAGTGGTTGTCTTCCAATCCCATCTACAGGAACCACCTCTAGCAGTAACACAGTGGTTGCTGGCCAGGACAATTTCCCAGATGCTGAGGAGAACAAGATACTGAAAGAATCTGATGAAAGGTTGGTGTACAAACTTGACTTAATATCAAGTATAGTGTTCCACAGTAATTGATACAAAGACATCAATACAGGTTTGTGGAGTTCCATAAATTTTGCACATACATAAAAGTCCTTCTTTGTTCTTATAAACCCAGACTTACTTCCCAACTCTACTCTGTATGTTCCTAAAAATAACAGTTATTTCCATGCAAAGTCAGAGAAGAGAAAGATTAAGAAGCATGTTGTTCTGGTGGTGGAATTCCTCTTACCCCAGGGCTTAGTAAAAACCAGGAGTTGTTCTGCTAGTGAGCACAGACCATCTGGAATTAAAGAGAATTGCCATGTGACATTTTCAAATCTGATGGTCGAATAATTTCTTAAAGATACAGTAATCATCTTGAGATGAGTTCTATGAAACATCATCATTTTTATTTTACTTTTGCTTTGTCCTGTCTTGGTTAACCAAGAACACCATCTTTTCCTGCCAAACAAGGTATCCATTCCCTCATTAGCTCTTTAATAATAATATCTCCCCCATATCTCAGCCTTCTCATTGCCTTGCCTATGAACTACTCATCAGTAGTCAAATCAGAAATCACTCTTTCCTGCAGTTGATTGTGAAGAACAGGGAAACAAACCAGGAGAGAAAAAACTCAGATTTTAAAAAATGAAAATTAGGATGATCCTGATGGTGTTGGAAACTTCTTTGGCTGAGCATTTTATAGTGAAAGGTAATGAGGGAGCCCTTTTACTGAAGAAATTAGTAACAAGGATGAGATCCTCACAAATTCATATTAAAGATAATTTAGGGCCGAGCACGGTGGCTCACGTCTGTAATCCCAGCACTTTGAGAGGCCAAGGTGGGTGAATCACAAGATCAAGAGATCGAGACCATCCTGGCCAACACGGTGAAACCCGCCTCTACTGAAAATACAAAAAAAATATCCAGGCATGGTGGTGCATTCCTATAGTCCCAGCTACTCAGGAGGCTGAGGCAGGAGAATTGCTTAAAACCATAAAACACAAGTTGCAGTGAGCCGGGATCACGCCACTGCACTCCAGCCTGGCGATAGAGCGCGACTCCATTTCAAAAAAAAAAAAAAGGCAATTTAGGGGATCAAATAATGAAATAACTCATTTAGCCCAGAATACTCTAGGGAGCCCACAGTGCTTCCCAAGCATCCTGAGGATTTCACCGTGTGCACTGGGACATAGCAGGGGCTGACATGGAGAAGACCCGACACAGGGCTGCTGCCTCTGGGGCTCTGAAGTCTCCTTCCCTAATTCAGGCACCTGCCAGATTCCTCACTGCATCACTGGGTGGCTGTGTTACCTTTAGGCAGATGCTCATCCATACAGGCTGCCCTTCAGACAAAAAGCTCAAACCCAGCAGATCATGAATTATAGACCTTGACCTTTGTAGTTCTCTAGGAAAGGGCTTTATTTCTTTCTCTGGAATGAATAAAGATTTTTATACTCCACATATCAGTGAAGGTACAAGATTATTAATTAGCATGTTATTTTTAAGTCTGTATTTGCTATTAAAATTACCTTCTTCAGAAAACTACCTCATGATAAAAATCACATTGTTTCTCTAAAGATATTTTTACTTCCTCATTGGAATGTAACATTCTTGATCATTTATTGTTTCGTCTGAGTTTCCCAACTGAATATTATTTGAGGTAGAAACATGGTAGATGTTAATATTAACATCTCATTACAAAGGCCTCTCTTTAGGGCCAGAGTTCTGAGTGTCCTATCTAAAGTTTTTAGTGGTGGCTTTGAACTTAAGAAGCCAGTAATCCCTCTAATATCAAGATCAGAGAGCATCTTCAAGAGAGATTTTCTTGTTTAGTTCTTACTCCTGCTCTGTCATCATATCTCTGCTCATCATTGGAAAGCCTGATGCAATTATCTACCCATATATATCACACATATTCATACACATCAGATTCTCTTATACTATTTATCTCCCTGTAACATTGATTGATCATATTCAAATACATGTGCAAACGTATGTCGGTGAACATTCTATCCCAATGGATACCATGATTCCATATCTCATACTGCACCTACACTATTTCTCTACTATGTTCTTTCTTTTCTATGAAAGTAGGCTGTGCCCTCAGCCTAAAATCTACTTATTACCCTTCCCTTCTTGTACCCTGTCATGCTGATATATAGGTACTTACAAACACACTTATCTCAACCACCAGATTTTAATTCCCAGAGAACACAGATAGACCATGTATCTTTTATACCAGGCTTGTCCAACCTGAGACCCACAGGCCACATGTGGCCCAGGACAGCTTTGGTTTTTGTTTTTGTTTTTGTTTTTGTTTTTTTTGAGATGGAGTCTTGCTCTGTCGCCTAGGCTGGAGTACAGTGGCGTGATCTCAGCTCACAGCAACCTCCGCCTCCCAGGTTCAGGCGATTCTCCTCCTCAGCCTCCCAAGTTTCTAGGACGGTGGCTAATTTTTTGTATTTTTGATAGAGACAGGGTTTCACCGTGTTAGCCAGGATGGTCTCCATCTCCTGACCTGGTGATCCACCGGCCTTGGCCTCCCAAAACACTGGGGTTACCAGCATGAGCCACCATGCCTGGCCCCTAGAACAGCTTTGAATGTGGCCCAACACAAATTCGCAAACTTTCTTAAAAGACTATGAGATTTTGTGTGTGTGTGTGTGTGTTTTTTCTAGCTCATCAGCTATTCTGTTAGTTTAGACAACTCTTCTTCCAGTGTGGCCCAGGGAAACCCAAAGATTGGACACCCCCTGTCTTACTCATATTTCTGTCCTCAGTGATTAGTCTACTGTGCTGCACATAGTAGGCATTTTAAATTGTTTCTTTGGTAAGTGAATGAAAATAGGAGAAACATCACAGCCCCAGAGGTGGATAAGCTGTTCAACCACCACCAGTCCCCTTCTCTTACCGTCCCAGTAACCCATCTCAGAGGACAGCAGTTTACTCCTTTCTTTACAGTCCTTGTAAGCAAAGAGCCTACAGAGACAGTGTTGTTCAGAAACACCGCCCTAGGCTGCTGTGTTATATCCCTCAAAAGTGGGGGCCTCTCTCCACCATATCCATGGTTGGGCTGAGGGAAGCACCGTGGAGTTGGGCAAAACGGCCGCCCTGGCACCATGTTCTTGACAACTAGATTAATGGTCCTTTGATGTGACTCAGTAATATTTAATAACACTATTCCTACTGACAAAAGCACAAACAAACCTTATAGCTTATAGTAAAATAACATTAAAGCAAGAGTAAAAGAAATGCGACAAGCTAAGAGGAGGGTAAGATAGGTGGTGTCTAAGTCCTGACCAAGGAAAACTACAACTTAACATTAACCTAACCTTGAGGCCCCAGTAGCCAAAGTAAAAAAAGAAAAATAAAGCAAATTTTATAACATTCAGTGTTTAAAAAAAAAAGAAAACTATCCAAATTAACAATGATCTATTATACATTTCAAAATAGCTAAAGAGAATAATTCAAATGTTCCTAGCATAAAGAAAAAATAAATATTTAAGATGATGGATATCCTAACTACCCTGATTTGATATTTACACATTATATCCATGTATCAAATGATCACATCTACCCTGAAAAATGTACATCTATTGTGTAACAATAAAAAATTTTTTAAAGCTATTTATTAGAAATTATAACAGAAAGTACATCTACACTCTAAGTAAGATTTTTCATGTAGTTTATTTTACTAGGCAACAAAGTGAACATATACTTATTAAAAGAGTAGTTTATAGCAATTTTTGAAGTATGCAGAAACAATCTTCGTAAGTTTTGGTTTTTGTTTTTAAGACAGGTTCTCATTCTGTCACCTAGGCTGAAGTGCAGTGGCACAATCACAGCTCACTGCAGGGTCAACCTCCCAGGCTCAAGCAGCCTCCTGCCTCAGCCTCCCAAGTAGCTGGGGAGTACAGCTGCCGCCACACCTAGCTCATTTTTTTATTTCTTGTAGAGATGGGGTTTCACTATTTTGCCCAGGCTGGTCTCCAACTCCTGGGTTCAAGCAATCCTCCCACCTCAGCCTCCCAGAGTGCTGGGATTACAGGCATGAGTGACTGTGTCCAGCCATAAGTATTTTTAATACATCAATCCTAATAAAATATTTTTATAAATGTATATGCCCACAAAAGGATTTTTCATAGGAAACTAAAGCAGCACACCTCAGCTGTATAAATTTTGAATGACCTGTGTTAAAACAGATAATTTATATCTAAACCAATAGTGTTGATATACATAATATATATTAATTTACTATTAGTTCAGTTATCTAAGTATTATTAATTTGAGCTAAATCAACAAGGTAAAACTGAGGGGAACATTTCATCCTTCTGATTTTTCTCTTACCAGAGCTATTTTCATGATATATTTCTTTTTTTTTTTTTAATGTTTACTCAAATTTTATTCCAAATCAACAACAAATAAAGCAGATTTACACAAAAATACTTTGAAGTGTGATATGTTAAAAATTAAAGTGCTACTATTATTGCATGAAATATGTTTTCAAAATTGCTTTGAAATTTTTATGCTTTAATTTTTACTAAATCAAGAGAAAAATTGGAGAAATTTCTTAAGGTGTATACCTTTAATGTTAAAAGACATCGAGGATTCTACTTAATCCTTGAAATTCTTCCAGGAACCACACCCAAAATAAGCTTCTTCAACCCAGAAAAGCAAAGGAAAATAACAGATTTTACACTTGGGAGTCCATTTTTAACTTTTTCTTTGCCAGACATACACTTTGCTACACTGTGGTTTCAGTCTTCTCCAGAGCTAGGAGAACAGTCTGGAAGGGACTTGCTCCTCCGCTTTATTCCAGCCTCATAAATAAACTCCACCCCAACACCCCTTTAGATCCAGCTCAAAAGGGAAAAGAGACAAATTGCCATCCATCCTGTAATTCTTCCCTGTCCGGGCCCTCCAGAGCACGATTTAAAACCCGACATAGAGCATAGTTCCCCGGTAGCTGGAAGTGCCGTGGCGCTCTCCACCCGATGGAAACCTGCAGATGTGCTGTTCTTTCATCCCCTGCTTTTGTTCCTTTTGAATGATGTCTGGGCTTACCAGATGCTTTTATCACTGGCATTTATTAGCATAAATATGATTAAAGAACTTCTTCAAAAGTTAATAAGTTTGTCCCTTTTCCAGCTTATTTTCATCAATACCAGTCTGATTTAGTTGGCCAATTTGTATGAAACTAAGCCAATGTCTTAGATATTCTGTTCTTAGAGATTCACAAATGCCCAAAAGATATGACAGTGAAGAATGTTTGAGGTATGAAATTACTGGGGAGAAGATGGCTGTCAGGAAGGGGGAAACACTGTTGCAAATATCTAAGAAGTGAATAAAACCAGCCTTCTTATAGTACATTTCTATAATTCAGCAAATCCAAATCACCAATGCAATACTCTAAAGTTATACACGTGGGACAGAATGGGCATCTTAATGGCATATCCAGGACTTTTTGCTGAAACATTACTCTTTCTCCACACATTTGTGAGGACAGCAATAGCCCTGCATCTTCCAGTGTTTCCAAAAGAAATAGAGTATTGATCTGTTATGAGTTAACAGAACATCCAGTCAGTAACGTAGAGAGACACACCTATTTTGGCTTGAGTTTTCCAGATGTTTCTAGATAGCCTTAGTACTTTGTTTTGGCTCCATATATATTAAGTTGATAAAACCTGCTGTGTATCATTCTATATAAAATAAATATAGACATACTATTTTACCCACACTGCCCCTGAACCACACCTTTGCCCTTTGTTTCAGAAATATGCTATTGATTTCTTTCTACAAATCCTAGACAGAAGCATCACCACTAATACCTTACAGTTAGACAGTGTCTTGCAGTTTTGGAAACACTCTCACCTCCTTTCTTTTGATCCCCCAAACAGCCCCAATAAAATAAAAGATGGAGTATTAGTATTTTGTCCTTTTTGCAGTAGTAGAAACAAGTTCCTCAAGGAGGTAGAAGCCTTGGCTGTGATCACAGAGCTAGTGAGAGAGAGCTCAGCCTTAAAGCCTCGAGTTCCGTGCTGGGAGGGGGCATGGCACTGAAGGCTTCCTGCACTGCCACCTCCCTGTGGTCGACACTGTACCAGGTGTATAACCTTGCCTGCCCTCAGTTTCCTCATTGCAGAATAAATAATGCTTATGTTGAAGATGAGCAAGCAAGATTAAATAAGATGATGTCTATGAGTTACTATACTTCAGCATTTTTCCTTTCCTTTGTTTTTGTTTTTGTTTTTGAGGGTTACTTCTTAACAACCCACAAGAGAGACCAGACCAAAGAGTCCCTCTGGTTATATTACTCCCCAACTAGGACCTTTCCCTTAACAGTCTCAAACTATTTTAAGAGAAACTTTAATGCTGGGTAAAATCCAATATTTATTATAAAACTATTTTTGTGTATTTCCATTCTATCTACCTTCAGTCATTCAATCATTCAGGAAGTATTTGTTGACCACCTACCATGTTTCAGACTACGTAAATAAGGGAATCATATTATTCAGCATCATGCCCTTTTTTTTCCAAATCAAATGTTACCATTTTCTAGTTTAATGCCAGATACAGGTGATGGGGAGGAAGGCAGCAAATCACACTGCCATGTGTGTACCTATGCAACAATCTTGCATGTTCTTCACATGTACCCCAAAACCTAAAATGCAATAAAAAAATAAAATAATAAAATTAGTAAGCAGAAAAAAAATATTAGACTTAAAATTTCTATCTTTTCAAGGTTTGAACTTGTGCTTATGAGCAAGAGTGACCACTGAGCCTCTCAAGGAAACAAGAAATGTTTGGAGTACAATTTTTACAGCATTCCTTTAAGAAAAGCATCATTAGAACTAGCAACTGAAAAACCAACCACTAAATCATAGTATCTGTTTATGAGTGAGAGCACATACACACCTATGTCAATATTTCATGCCAGTTGTTCTTGTATTTGAAGGTTTAGTAATGTCATCAGAGCCCACACTCGCCTTGAGTCAAGATACAGCAATAGCTCTGGAGGATCCTACGATGAGGATAAAAGTGAGTACCAACCGGCTGTGGGCTTTCAAACGGAACACAAGTGGTCAGAGGATGGAAAATGAGTGTTCCGATTATTCTTGGTCTAATTACTAAAAGGGCCAATAAATATTAAGTAAACATTTAATCCAACTATGTAGATGACCTTAGAGTCAGCATCCTAAACAGTTATTTTTTTAAAAAAAGCCAAGTCATGGGCAAATGAAAATTATAAAAATTCAAACTACTATCCAATCCTGTGTTTTCATATTCTTGGCATTTTTTCTTGATGATGCATTTGGGAAAAGGATAAGTCATAGTCCCATTAGAAAACAAATGTTGCAGTTCAGTTTTTCCCCCGTCTCATGAATGGTTTTAACCTTGAAGCTTTGAAAGTCTGCTCACTCAGGATTGGATCTGTTTTCATGTTGAATTTCTCAGCAGCATAGTCTCCATAGCCTAGTGAATACCTTGCTAACCTGGGAGTTAGCTTTGTGACAGGAATTTCTTCTGGTAGTTGGGAAAACCAAAAAGGTCAGTGCATTTACCGATTTTGTTTAAGCTCTGACAGCTTCTGAAGCTATTAAGCAGATACAGAGCATTAGTTGGTCACAAGATACGGGAGTTCTGAAACCAAAGAAGCTGCCAGTGACATTTTAGATTTGCTAAGGAAATCAGTAACCTACCTTGTGACATTTATTCTTCTATGTTGGCAGAAATTGTAAATATACTGATACTGATATTTCCTGAGTTAAATTCATTTTCTAAGTCAGTGCTTGGGGCTTTTGTAGTTATTGTTTTGAATTGTTTTGTTTTTAGGGAAATGTACAGAGTCAGGTAAGAACTAGGTAGTTCTGATGAGGCCACATTTCAGCTACCCTTGCTCTTCTTCTGAATGCCCAGACAGGCAGTTCTCCACCATTAAAATACCAATGGAAGGCATGTCTAAAATCCCTATGTAATTGTCATGCTCTAACATACATTAAGGTTAAGCTATGTCCCTATAAAACTTTCACTAGTGTCCAGATGTGGTGGCTCACGCCTGTAATCTCAGCACTTTGGGAGGCCAAGATGGGCGGATCGCCTGAGGTTAGGAGATCAAGACCAGCTTGGCCAACATAGCAAAACCTCGTTTCTACTAAATATACAAAACAGTTAGCCAGGTGTGGTGGTGGGTGCCTGTAATCCCCACTACTCAGGAGGCTGAGGCAGGAGAATTGCTTGAACCTAGGAGGTAGAGGTTGCAGTGAGCCGAGATCACGCCACTGCACTCCAACCTGGGGAATAAGAACGAAACTCCATCTCAAAACAAACAAAAAAAAAACCTTTCACTAGAGCTGTCAATAGGTAAAATAAAGCTGTTTGTGTTTGCCTTCCTTTCTGTCTCCCGTCAGGGGATTGTACCATCCAAACACTGAACAGTCAAATCTCAGGACAGTAGGCCATTACTTCTAGAAGGCACCAGTTATTAGAGATGAGGAAAGCAGTACCTTAGAAATGGAGAGTTGGTTCAAGGAAAGTTTGGTTACTGTGACAATATCTGGTAACCCAAAGTTTGAGGACAGAAAAATTTAAGTTTAGGCCACCGTAAGTTCTCTCAGTACATTTTGGCTGATTGGATATGTATCTGAGAACATCATTGAAACAAAGAATAACATATCCTTTTCCTAACAGAAATCTCACAGTTTACTTTTTAATTCAGTATTCTTCCTTTTTGTTTTCCTTTCAAATTTTATTGAAGAGTAGCTAATTACTTAGCGGTACATTTGGCAACTAACTTATCCTGGATGATTGAGAAGCTAACCTGCTGCAAGTAAGTTACTTGTAGGTAATTTGCTGAGAGTTAGAACTGAGATGAGTTACTAGTGCACCTGCTTTAAATTTTTTCCAGGCTAAAATTGTTGCGGCCAAGCTTTGTGGCATAGACTTATAGGGTTCTGGTCGCTCACTTGTCAGTGTATTAGAAAAAGCCGGTAGCTACGCTTCCTGCGGGAAGTCCTGACCTTTTCCACTGAAACCCTCTTAGCCACATCCCAGGAGAAGCAGGGCGTTATGGGTTCTGGTTTTCTGACGCCTGTCCTTGTTCGGAGTCTCAGTTGTCAGGAACGCACCCCTCCACCAGCTCTGTAAGTATTAAGGCCAGCATTCTACACTGGGCCAGCAGCAACAAATCAGTGACCTCGCACTACCTTGCAGAAGTGCAGCAAAGAAAAATTGTATTGTTGTAAAATTGCCTAAAGGCGACGTAGTATGTCCTTCCTCTTATTACATAAACCGATCCCAAGAATAAGCCAGCTTGTCTGAAGCCATATACCTGGGTTAAATCCTGTGCCCAGCAGTAGAACTGCTCATATTAAGTGCTGTTGGCCTGCTTTGGGAGCATGATAAGAAATAACTTCAGGATTGGCACCGTGGCTCACGCCTGTAATCCCAGCATTTTGGGAGGCCGAGGCGGGCAGATCACAAGGTGAGGAGTTTGAGACCAGCCTAGCCAGCATGGGGAAACCCTGTCTCTACTAAAAATACAAAAAATTAGCTGGGCATGGTGGTGTGTGCCTATAATCCCAGCTACTCAGGAGGCTGAGGCAGGAGAGTCGCTTGAACCCAGTAGGCAGAGGTTGCAGTGAGCCGAGAGCACACCACTGCACTCCAGCCTGGGTGACAGAGCAAGACTCCAACTCAAAAAAAAAAAAAACTCCTGAAATGTGTTGCTGTACTTATTTTATTTTTGTTTTTGTTGGTTTTTTTTAGCAGGGTAGGAAGTGATTGGGGTTGGGGGTAAATGTAAATAGAGTAGTCAAGAAAAGCTGCTGTGATTAGGTGATATTTGGGCAGAGAATTGAATGAAGCAAAGAAGTGAGCTATGCAACTGTCTGCAGAAGAGCATCCCGGCCATAGGGAACAGCAAATGTGACAGCCCTGAGGCTCTACTGGGCCCAGCCTGATCACAGAACAGCAAGGAAACTAGGATGGGTGGAATGGGGTGAGCAAGGGTAGGCTGGTGGCTGGTAGGAGATAAGCCAGGAGAGGAACATGGGGCAGGGGGGGAAAACCTTGTAAGGCCTTAACGGCCACAGGCGTGAAATTGTGGGGAGCCACTGGAGGGTGTTGAGCAGAGAAAGAGACACTACACTGAATTTGTTTTAAAATGTTTGGTCTGTCTGCTCTGTGGAACATAGACTGCAGCAGCACAAGGATAGAAGCAGTGAGACAGTGAAGGAGGCCATTGCAGTAACCCATGCGAGAGAGGATGGTACCTAGATGGAGAACAGTGCTCAGATTCTGGAGATGTTTTGAGGACAGATCTCTCTGAATATGTTGATGACGACAAGTTACTGAACCTCACTTTCTTCTCTACAAAATAGAGATAAAATAGATACCTATTATTGGACCATTAATATGTGAATACATAGGACAGTGCCTGGCATCAAGTAAGCCCTCTGTGCTAATTCCTAATGTTATGATTTTTATTATTACTGTTATCATCATCATCATTGTAATTTTGGGTGTAGGATATGAGGGGAAAGTCAGGGATGACTCTAAGTCTCTTGTCCTGAGCAAACTGGAAATCTGAAATTGTGCTTTTTTTTCTTTTTTTTTCGAGACAAGAGTCTTGCTCTGTCACCCAGGATGGAGTGCAGTGGCGCGATCTCGGCTCACTGCAGCCTCCACCTCCTGGGTTCAAATGATTCTCCTGCCTCCGCCTCCTGAGCAGCTGGGATTATTACAGGCATGCACCACCTCACTCAACTATTTTTTGTATTTTTAGTAGAAAAGGGTTTCACTATATTGGCCAGGCTGGTTTCAAACATCAAGTGATCCACCCGCCTTGTCCTCCCAAAGTGCTGTGATTACAGGCTTGAGCAACCGAAACTGGCCAAAATTGTGCTTTATTGAGATGAGGAAGACTGGAGGAAGAGCACGTTTTCATAGAGATGGGATTCAACGTGATTTATTTTTCTTTTGTATGTCTGTATTCTGCATTGCTTTATGATGAATGAGTATAAATTATTTACCAAGTAATAACTAATCAAGTAGTTACCTAAACAAGTAATTCTAACCCATTTGATCATGTAATTTATGCTCACCAAATTAAATGATTAGGATGTTATTTCTGGCCGGGCACTCACACCTATAATCCCAACACTTTGGGAAGCCAAGGTGGGAGGATCACTTGAGGCCAGGAGTTTGAGACCTGCGTGGGCAACATGGTGAGAGCCCATCCATTTTAAAAAACCAAAAATTTTTTAATTAGCTGGGTGTGGTGGCACACACCTGTAGTCATAGCTACTCAGGAGGCTGAGCCAGGAAGATCTCTTGAGCCCAGGAATTTGAAGCTGCAGTGAGGTTTTTTTTGTTGTTTGTTTGTTTGTTTTAAACAGAGTCTCACTCTCTCGCCCAGGCTGGAGTGCAGTGACACGATCTTGGCTCACTGCAACCTCCGCCTCCCAGATTCAAGCGATTTTCCTGTCTCAGTCTACAGGCTCGTGCCACCATGCCCAGCTTTTTTTTTTTTTTTTGTATTTTTAGTAGAGATGGGGTTTTGCCATGTTGGTCAGGCTGGTTTCAAACTCCTGACTGCAGGTGATCCACCCGCCTCAGCCTCCCAAAGTGCCAGAATTATAGACATGAACCACCACAACCAGCCCTGCAGTGAGTTTTGATCAATCCAGTGTACTCCAGCCTGGGTGCCAGCAACAACCTGTCCCTAAAAAAAATTTAAAAATGAAAAATAAAGTTATTTTTATGCTTATTAAGCATACACTTATAAAATTTATTCTAAAAATATCAAGTAGAGAAAACAAGTGTCCTCTCCCAGGAAATAAAGCACAGCGTCTTTCTGATCCTACAGATGATCCAATTTCTCCCTATACGGGCTGGTTGCTGACCATTACAGAGACCAAGCAGCCGCAGCCCTTACCGATGCCTTGTACCGGAGGATGCTGGGCACCCCCTGGTTGACTATCTGCCGGAGACCATCACTCCCCCGGGGACCACTCCATAGGTGAGCAGCCTGTGTGAGTAGAAGGAAACCTTAGCTTTGAGTGGACTTTTCTACCTATGACAAGAGAGAAACCTGTTCCAGGTCTCACCACATTAAATGATCTTATCAATCAGTGGGATCCTGCCTGATTTGACTGCCAGCTTCCAGCATATTAGCAGAGTTTGGTCAAATATTAACCAACATTCAAAGCTGCCTGTGACCTTCGAATTTCTCCTTGATGTAACCTGGATGTGGGCATGCATTCTGTGATGCTTTTTAGACTGTAAGCAACTTGACGAGAGGGACCTTGTCTTTGATAGCTCTTCGTCCCTTAACTCTTATTACCTAGTGACTAGTAGACTCTTCTTTATATGATTAGTTCAACCAATGTTTCTTCTTGTTGTGGAGCTCTGTGCTGTGTTATGAGTTAAACTCTATATCTCTGGAATAAGAGCCTTACATAACTCTTTAAACTCTATTTTCCTGGAATGCTGTGTTATGAGTTAAACTCTATTTCCCTGGAATAAAAGCCTTATGTAACTCTTTAAAAATACTTAAGAGTTGGCTGGGCATGGTGACTCACACGTGTAATCCCAGCACTTTGGGAGGCTGAGGTGAGCAGATCACAAGGTCAAGAGATCGAGACCATCCTGGTCAACATGGTGAAACCCTGTCTCTACTAAAAATACAAAATTAGCTGGGTGTGGTGGTACATGCCTATGGTCCCAGCTACTCGGGAGGCTGAGGAAGGAGAATCGCCTGAACCCAGGAGGTGGAGGTTGGAGTGAACCAAGATCGTGCCACTGCGCTCCAGCCTGGTGACAGAGCAAGATTCCATATAAAAAAAAAATACTTGAGAGTTATATTGAATTTTAACTCAGTGATCTACCAATATTTCCATCCCCTTTAGAAGTTGCATTAATTTCATTATTTCATTGATTAGGTGCAATATTGCTGTAATTTTTATGACTGAGATGGTGGTGGATCACAGTGTACGAGAAGACTGGGCGCTTCATCTACCGTTATTACTTCATGCTGTCTTCTTAGGTAAGGCTGGATCTAAAAGGCATTCTAGCCAATCAGGTTAAAAATATACAGAAGTAATCCATAGAGATTTCCCTTCACATTGACATCTTATTTGACTCATTCCTGGAATATTTGGTCTCCACCATTTTTCATTGCCCTTTTGTGACATCTGCTCTGAAATGTCAGCTACTTGGTCACTGTTTGAAATTGCTCTACTATGTAACTCACTAGTGCCACATCTATAAAGATATCCAAAATAAATTGGGTCTTTTTGAGGGTCTTTGGCTGAGGTGACAAATTTTAAGCTATGAGGCATAGTCAGTGCATAAAAAGAAAGGATGTAGGAAAGAGTGGGCCAAGCCCTGAGCTTTGCAGAGCAAAAATGGGACGAGGAACCAGCCAGGGAATCTCAGAAATTCAGTTAGAAAGAGACTAATAAAATTAGAATCTTTCAGTAACGGGTATCCAAGGAAGAGAACATCTCAAGAAGAAGGAATGCTAACCACGTCAGATGCTACAGAGAGGTCAAGAAAAGTCCATCTATCAGCATTTCATGAGAAGATTTTACTTAAGAAAGCATTTTATTTTTCCTAAGCTCAACTTCTGTATGTTGGTAACACAAACAATAACAAAGAAAACTAAACATTCTTTTAGCATGTTCCTCCTGAGTATCCTGGAATCTTTACTATCCCTGGAATCTAAACGAGCTTAACATTTGTTTATACTGAGAGATTCTACTGTTTTGTTCCAGGTTTGGACCATTACCGGCCTGAAGTCTTTGAACACAGCAAAAAACTGCTTCTTCACCTCTTGATTGCCCTCTCTTGCAACAGCAATTTCCATTCCATTGCTTCCGTGCTCCTGCAGACTCGAGAGATGGGTGAAGCTAAGACTCTAACCGTGCAGCCAGCTTACCAACCTGAATATCTCTATACAGGTAAGAGAGAGGACTGGTGGAGAGCCTAGGACAGTCACAAATGCAAAGATAACTAACCACAGGTGCCAGTGGAGCTCAAGTTAACTTCTCTCTTACTGTGACCTCCAACTTCCCAAGTGATAAATCAACAGTACAATAAATACACACCATTTCACTTGAGGTGAACTTGCCTCTCAAAAGTTTTCTTTATTACTGAATATTAAAGATATATTTTTCCTGGTTATAACTATGATTGCTGCCCCTAATGAATGTGTTCCTAACTAATGCACTGGAAATGTGAGTGCCCATTGGCCAAGAGCAACAGTCTAGAACACCAAAGGATGATGTTATACCCGAGCGAGTTTAAACAGAAGCGCCATGCACTGAGTTTGTTGAGAGTCCACCTTTAATGGCTGACATCCAAGAGTCAGCTACAGCTCAGACCTCTCAGCCACGAACAAAGGGTGGTCAGCGTTTTTATACCAGTTTAGGGTCAGAGGGCGGTAAGCAGATTATTACAGAAGCAGAAGGAGCAGGTTAGGGGAAGGTAGGGGGTACCTAACAACAAATTCTATTTAAAGTTGTTTTTTTACTCAAGATGTGGGGTAGGCAGTTACACACAGTTGCAGGTACAGGATGTATGGGCCACTGGGCCCTGTTTCTCAGAAAATTGGTTACAAAGATGCCAGGTGTCTCAGACCATAAGCTTTCGGAACAGAATGCCCTACATAGCTCAAGGTGGGCAACATAGCTCAGGGTGGGCAAAATGGAGTTAGAAGGATTGTTTATAATGTATTCATTACAGCCAAGCTCAAGTTAGGGTATTTCAATGAGAACACACAAAACAGTGACCATGGCTACTGCCTGCAAGCAGGTCACAGCCAAGGTACGAGATATATCAGTTGTGTGCCTTCTAGTGCCCATGAAGGAATTTTCACTCTATTGAATGACCTTTTCCTCGAAGGCACCGTTAGGGGGGAGCCCATTAAAACCATTGCAGTTTTGAAACCAAAAAAAATTAATTTTAGAAATAGGAATAGATGAGGCCAGACACGGTGGCTCACGCCTGTAATCCCAGCATTTTGGGAGGCCGAGGCAGGCGGATCATGAGGTCAGGAATTAGAGACCAGCCTGACCAACATGGTAAAACCCCATCTCTACTAAAAATACAAAAATTAGCCGGGCATGGTGATGCGTGCCTGTAATCCTAGCTACTAAGAAGGCTGAGGCAGGAGAATTGCTTGAACCCGGGAGGTGGAGGTTGCAGTAAGCCGAGATCACACCACTGCACTCCAGCCTGGGCAACAGAGTGAGAGACTGTCTCAAAAAAACAAAAAAACAACACCAAAAAATAGGAATAGATGGCATTAGCTGAGTCAAAGAAGTTACTCTCTCATGTCGAGCCATTTATGAAAACTTTATCTAAAGGGTTAACTCGTGGTTTTCATTTAGAACCAGAACATTTAAAGTATCTTAAAATGATGATGAAGATTACCAACTAATAGAGTTTAGGGACTGATTTTTTTTACCTATTAAAATACATTGCATTGGCACTAGCTATAGGGTGGCATTTCAGATGTTACTGTGTGCTTTCTGCATTACTATGAAAAGGGTGTACTTTTATTTATCACTTGTACCCACCACTGTATTGGCTTCTAACAGATGTTAACATAGTTCTTTGGAAAACAGTTAGGAAGTCATCATTATCTCTGAGACCTAAGGCCCGCTTACCTCAATTTCAGCACTTCCCTTTGAACCAAGCTACACTTAATTGAAAATAACCTATCAATAGCCTCTTAGAAACACAAAACTCTCCTTGCTATAGATGCTTAATTAAATTAAGCATTCTGGCTGCTCTAAGTCCTCAGGATAAGAAATTTTTTTTTAAGTGTATGGCCTTAGTCAGAGAAAATTGTAATGTCTGATAAGTTGTATATCTCTGTGTACATCAGTTTTGCATTTATTGTACCAATGATGTGGTATAAAATGATTTACAGTGAAGATTTACCAAAAAAATGCTTACAATATTCATAGGTAAGACCAACAGTAGATAGCTAAAGTGACTGACTCTAGAACCCAGGGAATAGGTGTGCAAAGAATATGGGAAATGCTCTTTTTTTATAAACATTCATTATCACCTAGTTTCAACTATAGTTGCTTTCAAATACACACTAAAAATGTGTGTGACAGAAATTGTCTTGACTTTATTATAATAGGACACTGAGATACAGAGAATTACATAAATTCCCTGAGGATACACTATAAGTGGCAGAAATGTTATTCAAACCCAGGACTCCTCACTTCTAATTCAATGTATGTATCAGACACACACCAGAACTACGTACTTTTTATGATTATTAAATAGGGGAAAAGGGACAGTCACATATATACGTTCTTAAACTTGCAGCCTACCCAGAGGTGTAGAATGTCAACTGAGTATGTAATGAAGAAACAGTATTTGCTTATGCCATATTTTTTGAATACCATAAAATATATTCCATTGAAATATATCAACATATACGTAATACTAAATCTTCTGGGCACATTTACTCAAAAACATTATGTATAAGTCACCAGCCTTTAAGTGACTGGTATCTTCAAACAGGGTATCATTTCACATGTTTAAGTAGACTAATATCCAGGAATAGTTTATTAAGAGCACAGTTAGTAGATGAACTGTTACAGTTGAACTGGTCCTTTGCCTGGCCCATGCACGCATACAAACACACACACATACCTTTTTTTTTTTGCAGAAAGTATCAACCAAAACACCAGAGTAGAAAGCAGCAAAGCACCTCCTATTCCCAAATACACACTCATTTACACAACAGTGCAACGGATTTCCTAAACAAAGAAAAAGTGTCAGTCTCATTCGATCAAAGCCACAGCCAAAAGCAAGCATTTTCTCCCCCAAAATTTAAATAATTCCACACTTCTCTGTGCTCCTCTCTGGACCTCATTAAGCATGCTGACAAGCACGCTGCCTAGTACATCCCTCCTTGACCTTCTTCTCCTACCAGGTGGCTTTGACTTCCTGAGAGAGGACCAGTCGTCCCCGGTGCCCGACTCAGGGCTTAGCCTCTAGCTCCACCTCCTCCAGCATCAGTCTGGGAGGCAGCAGCGGGAATCTCCCCGCAGATGACCCAGGAGGTAGAAGATGTGGACACAGCTGCTGAAACAGACGAGAAGGCAAACAAGCTCATTGAGTTTCTGACTACCAGGTAATAAGGGGTTAGGAGCCACACTGCTGTTTGCAGGCCGGTCTTTTGGAAAATTGCCAATGCTTTAAACTACACAGATGGAAAAGTGATCCTGGGGTTCTAACAAAGTCCTGTTTCTCTTCTCAATTGCAACTGCTGGAGTCTGTGTGAAAGGCAGGCATTGGTAGAAGTTTCTAGGATCCTACTGATGTGACAGTTGATGGGCAAGGGGATTTTGTGGATAATGACGATGCAGCAGATGGAGGCAGGAGATGGCAGTGCCCCATGGTGAGCATGCCTTTAGTCACCTGTCAGAGCTGCCAGGGGTTAGGAGCTCAGATTCTGGTAAAAAGCATCACTCTGGAAACCAGGGATATTCACCATGGTCAACCCAGAAACAGCTGCCGAGGGGACCATTATCTGTTCGTCTGGTCCAAAGAGTCATTTGTAAAAGGCAGTCAGAAATGAGAAACAATAGGAAGCATAATAGGAAAGGAATCAAACTAATAAATCAAAACGAAGAAAAACTGCAAGTGGTCCTGGTCAGGTCTTCTGGTTCTTCCCATTAACCATTTAGCTTATAAGGCTTCAGGATTTCTAACACCCTGCGGTCTGGTATTTGTGTAAAGCATGCTTACCTGTGACTGGGTGGCATGCTCTCCTTTCTCAGTGAATTAAATCCTGGAAATCTAGTCTGTGTATGTGTTACCTAATATCACTTGTGATTTTGCTTTCTTCAGCTAATGCATCAATTAATGCAAACAATAAAAAAAGTATTTTCTTTCCACAATTCATGATTCAGGTTATTTTGTGCAGCTCTCAACTTAATGTAGGATTTACTGTGCAGGAGGCTTAGGAAGGGAGCTGATGGTGCCACATACAATATGCCTGCACATACAGGGTACTTCAGAGACCTGAATGATTTGTGGAAAGGAAGAGTATTGTCACCACTCACCATCTGTCAATATTACGTGTTGGGAATAACTCTTCTCTGAGATTCTCCTACCTGGCTCCATTTCATTCTTACTGTTGAAAACCAAGTAGACGACAGGGGCCATGTCTTCAGTTTGATCCTATGGTGTTTGCAACTTGATGTGATCCTGATAAAAGCCTTCTCTCTGCAAATGCTAAAATGTGAAAATTGAGTCCATGTCTAAATCTATATTTCAGTTAACATTTTATATCATTTTATTTAACACATAAACATGTAGCACCTATGATATGCCAAGCACTGTTCTGGTGAATTGGAAGATTTTAGTTTTAATTTTGTAAATGAATTTAATTTAAAACATTTTAAAGTGCCTCCATAAATTAGTTAGATGTATTTTTAGTATGCTGGTAAGGTTTATAAGACTGAAATGTACTTCCAAAATAATTCGTAAAATTGTTTAAAATTTTTTTTAACTTTCAGTTCAGGGGTACGTGTACAGGATGTGCAGGTTTGTTACATAGGTAAACATGTGTCAAGGGGGTTTGCTGTACAGGCTATTTGATCAGCCAGGTGTTAATCCCAATATTCATTACTTGTTTTTCCTGATCCTCTCTCTCCTACTCTCCGCCCTCTGGTAGGCCCCAGTGTGTGTTGTCCTCCCCCCCATGTGTCCATTTAGCTCCCACTTATAAGTGAGAACATGTGGTATTTGTTTTTCTGTTCCTGCATTAGTTTGCTAAGGATGATAGCCTCCAGCTCCATCCATGTCCCTGCCAAGGACATAATCTTGTACCTTTTCATGGTGGCTTAGTATTCCATGGTGTATATGTACCACATTTTCTTTATCCAGTCTATCATTAATGAGCATTTGGGTTGATTCCATGTCTTTGCTATTGTGAACAGTGCTACAGTAAACATATGCATGCATGTGTCTTTATAATAGAACAGTGTATATTCCTTTGGGTATATACCCAGTAATGGAATTGCTGGGTTGAATGGTATTTCCATTTCTAGGTCTTTGAGGAATCGCCACGCTGTCTTCCACAATGGTTGAACTAATTTATACTCACACCAACAGTATAAAAGCCTTCCTTTTTCTCCACAACCTTGCTAGCATCTGTTGTTTTTGACTTTTTAATAATCACCATTCTGACTGGTGTCAGAATGAGATGGTATCTCACTGGGGTTTTGAGCTTTTTTTTTTTTTTTTTGAGACGGAGTCTTGCTCTGTCACCCAGGCTGGAGTGCAGTGGCACGATCTTGGCTCACTGCAACCTCCACCACTGGGTTCAAGAGATTCTCCTGCCTCAGCCTCCCGAGTAGCTAGGACTACAGGTGCGTGCCACCACACCTGGCTAATTTTTTGTATTTTAATAGATACAGGGTTTTACTGTGTTAGCCAGGATGGTCTCGATCTGACCTCGTGATCCACCCACCTCAGCCTCCCAAAGTGCTGGGATTGCAGGCGAGAGCCACCATGCTGGGCCCAAGCTTTTTTTATATGATTGTTGGCTGCATGTATGTCTTCTTTTGAGAAGTGTCTGTTCATGTCCTTTACCCACTTTTTAATGGGGTTGTTTGGTCTTTTTCTTATAAATTTGTTAAAGTTTCTTATAGATGCTGGATATTAGACCTTTGCAATATGCGTAGATTGCAAATATTTTAAATATGTTACACCTTTGGAGTCAGGTCTGCATGTATAATTTTTAAAATGTAAAATGACAGTTATATTTTTGACATTTTATGTGTTTTGTTTAAGGGGATTTGGTCCACTTTGGTGCCATGAAGACATCACACCTAAAAATCAAAACTCAAAGAGTGCTGAACAGCTCACTAATTTTCTACGTCACGTTGTATCTGTATTTAAAGATTCCAAATCAGGTACTTCATCCTATTTGCGCAGATCCCCTCTTTAGCATTGCTCTGTAACGGACACTGTCTCTATATGTTTATTACAGCGCCTTAGAACGGTCCTGCACTCCACATCCATAGCACGAGCATATGGACAGGGGGAGTTTTGAAGCTTGTTCAGATGCTGCTAAATGCATGGTATTTAATGCCATATATATTTGCATTATGCTATATCAAATAATTTTCCCAATATATTTGTTCCACTTCCTTCATTTACCTTACTAGAATTAAACTGTGCCTATAACATTTTATTTAAAGAAGGCTGTGAGGAATAAATCTCATTAATTGACTCTCATCAGTCTCAACGATGAAAAATGGTCAGTCTGGTTAAATGGCTGGTTGAAATGGTCAAACTGGTTTTTTTTTCTTTTTTTTTTCCTTTTTTTGTTCTTTCTTTCTAAAGAATAAACTGTTTTTTTAAAAAAAAAAAAGAATTTGTGATAAAATGTTTTTGGCTTTAAAAGTGTTTGCAAATAATTCCTGTGCAAATGACTATTCAGTATTCTAAATACAGAGTGCGTCCTATTTAAACTGTAGTAGCCTCATAATACTTAAGTGTTTGCCCTCTGCTGCATTCCTTCAGATCCAAGTTGGCCTGGGCTGGTTTGTGTATTAAACTTAAATCTGGTTCCTCAGCATGTTGTAAAGCCATCTCTACCTTTTTTTCTCACACCAGGCTGGCAATTAAATCCAGCTCCCGGATTTTTCCAGCTGCTCTAATAATTAGCACATTTCCCAGTGTGAAACATTTTGGTTTAGCCACGTATCTTTTCATTATCAGAGGACACTTACTAAAAGTCAAAAAATACTGACAGACCAAAATGGGAGAGTCATTCCAGGAATAGACTTCTGTTTCTTGTTTTCAGTTTCCCCCTTTGGAATTTGTTTAAAATATTAAGACTTCAAAAGCCAATTAATAATTGCCCAAATTAATAACCAATTAATAACAGCCAAAAGGAAGAAATTTACTATTTGTATGTAAACCATTAATTAATCTAAAATCTTTGATTGAATGAAAATAATAAAAATGAGAAAATATATAAATGCCTTATACTGAATTCTTGGAGGGTACTTCAGGCTACATAGAATCTAAGTCTTTTTACACCTCGATCAGTCAATTTTTACTGATTCTGATTTCCTTGTACATCCCTGCTTTTGGCCTGTTTTCTCTACACATACACAATGTGTTCCTAGAAACACTTGTGTTAGTCAGGGCGGCATAGCTGCTATAACACAAATAGCCCCCAGAGCTCAGAGGCTTAACACAACAAAAGGTTATTCCTGGGTCCTTTAACAGGTCAGTGCAGGTGTTTAGCAAGTGGCCTTCCACTAGGTGCCTCAGGGACCCTCCAGCCTATGGCTGTGCCACCCGCTAGGCTGAGGCCTCTGCTGGGCCCTCTGCATCCAGCCAGCAGGTGGAGGAAGAGAGAGTGAGAAGAGAATTCCTCAGGATGAGCTGACACCTCAGGTTTAAATGGGGTTGGGGTATCCAGTGGTTTTTCTTCCGCATTCCATTGGCCAGAACTGGGGCCCTGAAAGACCTTTTCATTTTCTCAGAGGACACTGTTGTGGTGGTGGAGTCTGAAGTCCTACTAATAAGTTCTAGCCCTCAGGTTCATTGTGATTTAAACAAGCATTTGCGCATTGCCGGGGTACCTAACCTCTACACGTAGAAAGGCTAAGTAAACAAACCTTGATTTTAAAATAAAGACATAAAAAGTTTTTCTGAAACATCATTCATAAGATATAAACTGCCTATATGGGTTTAATCCTACGTTTACTACCCTGAGTGTGTCTGAGGTCAGTGTTCCAGGGCCCTCTGTTTTCTCTGCAGGAGCATTTTCTTGTGTAGTCTATTTGTCCCTAGGGCCAAGTAGCCAAGCTGCAGCTAAGAACAATGACGTTGAATTATCCCTTCTGGCCCACTTTGATGTAGCAGCCAAATGTGTCCTCAGAGCCTCTGTGTCACAGAGACAGCCTAAGTCTCTGTTTTCATTCAGGCCTCCTACTCTTGCAGTCCTCTTTTCTCCCTGCAGAGAGGCACAGCAAGTATATAGTTTAATGACCTAGAATTCAGTCATCAGCTTTATGTTACGTTTTCATTCCCATCTGATCAAATGGTTTTCTGATTACTGAGATTACCTTTGTACAATCAGAAAAACAAATATTCAGGCAAAAGTTTAAATTATGGCTGCCTTCTTCACAGTGTCTGCATTTCAATATCTGCATATCAATAAAGCAAAAACTTTGGCACAGGCTTTAGTTGTGTTTTGAGTTGACTAGGTCCTCTAACAGCTTTCCTCTATTCTGAAATTTCCTCTACTCTAACAAACTCACAAAAAAAAAAAAAAAAGGAGTGAGAGTATTCTGTGCAAAAAAAGTAGTACAGAAGAATAACATATAAAAATAGCAAGGTAATAAATAATACATTTGTGAGCCTATGTTATGTTTCAGACACTGTACTAGGCACTTTATGCATTGTTTCGTTTTCACAACAACTGTATGAGAGGTTAAAGATAAGGAAACAGATTCATGGAGAACAGATTTCTTTCCCAGAGTTAGAAAGCCCAATTCAATACCAGCACCATCTTGTTCCAAAGCCTTTTTCTACTACACTATAGTTCCCTAAGATTTATTTAGAATTTGTTTTTATTATAAAATGAGCTGGGTGCAGTGGCACATACCTGTAATCCCAGCAACTCAGTAGGCTGAGTCTGGAGTATTCCTTGAGCCCAGGAGTTCAAGACCAGCCTTGGCAACATAGTGAGACCCCCATCTCTACAAAAAAATACAAAAAACTAGCCGGGCATGGTGGCACACACCTGTAGTCCCAGCTCCTTGGGAGACTGAGATGGAAGGATTACTTGAGCCCAGGAGGTAGAGACTGCAGTGAGCTGTGATCATGCCACTGCACTCCAACCTGGGCAACAGAGTGAGACCCTTTCTCAAAAAAAAAAAAAAATGGTTGACTTGTAAATAAATACGACCACAACGTAGCCCTGTGCCGTTAGCCTGTTTTAAACTTACGGTAACTTTGATGCCCCAGAGCATGTGGAGTGGAGACGGACCTATTCTGTGGCTCTTCTTGCCCTAGGCTTCCATCTGGAGCACCAATTGAGTGAAGTTGCATTGCAAACAGCCCTCGCAAGCTCTTCAAGGCACTATGCTGGCCGGTCCTTCCAGATCTTCCGGGCCCTCAGGCAGCCTCTGTCAGCACATGCCTTATCTGACCTTCTCTCAAGATTGGTGGAGGTGATCGGAGAACACGGAGATGAGATTCAGGTATGAAAGGGGGGGGGCTGCGTACTCGGGGGGCCGGGGCGGGCCGGGGGAGGAGGGGTTGTAAAAAAAAAAAGACCACGGAGCTCATGGAGGATGAGCTCTCTCGTCTCGATGAGGATTTAACTTTTTTCGAGCCTTTCTTCTCTCAACAATTATCCCAGCCATCTGGACATGTACAATATATTCTTTCAGTTTTAGAGGCTGACTTTTATATTTACAAAAGTTATTCTAAGGAGGCTTGTTCTACAAATTCAGTGAATATTATCTTATACAATCCAACAACCAGAAATCCTTTGGTGGCTCCTCCTTTGCTGTTTTTGTGGTTGGTTTTATTTGGTGGGCAGTCGGGATTATTTTGCATAGTTTTGAGTTTCTGGCTACCAACCTAGGATGCAGTTATATAGTCTCCCTATCCAGAGCAGGCATCTCCACTGTATCTGTGCAAAGCACTACCTCTGTCTGTATGGTTGGTCTCCAGTAGACTGAGAAGAGCTGAAGAAGGAATGGAGAATGACTGCCACAAAGACACCCTCCAGACAGAGCCCAGAGATTGGGAAGCTGAACTGCTGCTGGCATTACAAGCTCTGTTGCTCGGGCCAAGCCCTTCTTGCCCTTCAGAAATGTCCTGGCCAGACATGGTGGCTCACACCTATAATCCCAACACTTTGAGAGGCCAAGGCGGGCAGATCACTTGAGGCCAGGAGTTTAAGACCTGGCTGGCCAACAGAGTGAAACACCGTCTCCACTAAAAATACAAAAATTAGCTAGGCGTGGTGGCACACACTTATAGTCCAAGCTGCTCAGGAGGCTGAGGCAGGAGAATCACTTGAACCCAGGAGGCACAGGTTGCAGTGAGCCAACATCATGCCATGGCACTCCAGCCTGGGCAATGGAAGTGAGACTCCATCTCAAAAAGAAAAAAAAAAAAAGGAGAAAAGAAATGTTCCTGCATCTAAGGAAGCCTGCACACCTACAGACTACCTGCATTCTTCTTTCAGCCATCAGAGGTGCTGTTTAAAACATCACTGAGGCACCTCTTCCTTTACCTCACCTGTTGATCTGTGGCTTTCAGACATTGCCACTCTATTTCAAATGCCCACCCTCCCCCTCAGCAGAGGGTCATGCGTGCCCCTCACTGTTAGATTGCAAATGAAAGTGATCTGTTGAGGCTCTTAGACCTAGGAGAATACATTTTTATTATTATCTACTATCTCCTAATCCATCTGAATTTCCTAAGTGGCCCTTAAAGCTTATTTTAGACTTCATAAATTAAAGCAACAATAACATTATTGGAATAAAGTTTGCATTAATTAAATTTATCTTCAGGAAGTTAGCAGTGGTTACAAACAATACACGATGCTATCTTCACTTTTGGCAGGGTTATGTAATGGAAGCGCTCCTTACCTTGGAGGCGGCCGTGGATAACTTATCTGACTGCTTGAAGAACAGTGACCTCCTAACTGTATTGTCCCGGTGAGAATCAGCTTAATGACATTTTGACATCAAGTATACTGTACTGGAGTATTTGGGAGATGCTGGACTTTGGGCAAAGTACAAAGAACAAATCTAGTTTTTGAAGTATATTTATGACCTGAAAAAGTATATGTAATAATTTCTTAAGGTAAAAAAGAAGTTATACACACACACACACACACACACATTATATAAGTATTTTAAAACATCGGGAAGATAGCATGTGTTATCTCTAAATGATACAAATATTAATAATTTTTCATTTCATTTTTTGTCTGTTTTTTCAAATTTTATGTAATATTCAATTATATTGATAAAGAGAAACAAAAACTAAACATTATTTTTAAATGAATATATACAAAGCTCTTCTGAACTGTTGCCATAAAAACAATTGGAAAAAGTGTTGACTTCACTTGAAGAAATTCCTACCTTAGTATTTTTTTTTGCTCCTGCCAATGTTTAATGACTCATTTCAAATTATTCATGACTCCATATTCTGTTTGTGTAACTGAGCTCATCTTGCTTGAAATTGAGTCAGTAATGTTATCTTGTATCCCGTTGGGCCTTGTTTCATTTTTAAGTTGAGCATTTCTTGTGGATAGATAATTTTGGTGTGATTACAAACATCACACATATTTATCTTTATGAATATAAAGATTTATCTAAATCAGTAAAAATATAGCAAGAATGTTGACTCAGAGTTTTACCCTTTCAGCATGGACTTAGAAATCATTTTTCGTGAATTTTTGTAAGTACAGAATATTTTCTTTGACATGAACATTGACTGACTTCTTTCTAGATACAGCATAATTTCCATTTCTGTTCTCCTTAGCAGTCAATTAACAGACTATCAAAGCTTATACCTATCAGGTACATTTTGTCATAATTATTCCTACCCAAATTCAAACCAAAAATAAGTATCAGTAAACTTTAAGGCCAATTATTGATTTCTTTACATTTTCATTAAGTGGCAGTCAATAATGGGCTTTTTGTTTGTTGGTGAGGGTTTTTCTTGTTTTGTTTTTTATAGCTTTAAGGATAAGGAAAAATAAATGAATAGAAAGTGGCATTTCCAAAGAATGATTTCCCTCCTGCAGTGTTTCTCAGTGGACGTGAAAGGACTAGCTTTTCATGACACATGTTGGCATCCTATTAAACTTATTTATTTTTATACCCAGCTCTTCCTCACCAGATTTAAGCTCCAGCAGTAAACTAACAGCAAGCAGAAAGAGCACAGGACAGCTAAACGTGAACCCTGGGACCACCAGCGGCAACACCGCGACTGCAGAACGGAGCCGGCATCAACGAAGCTTTTCTGTGCCCAAGAAGTTCGGTGTCATCGACCGATCCTCCGACCCACCTCGAAGTGCCACACTGGACAGAATTCAGGCTTGTACCCAACAAGGCCTCTCCTCAAAAACCAGAAGCTCATCCTCCTTAAAGGACAGTCTCACGGACCCATCCCACATAAACCATCCCACCAACCTGCTAGCCACCATCTTCTGGGTCACAGTAGCCTTGATGGAGTCTGATTTTGAGTTTGAATACTTAATGGCCTTAAGGCTGTTGAGCAGACTCCTGGCACATATGCCGCTCGATAAGGCTGAGAACCGAGAAAAGCTTGAGAAACTCCAGGCGCAGCTCAAGTGGGCTGACTTCTCGGGCCTGCAGCAGCTGCTGCTGAAAGGATTCACATCCATCACCACCACAGACCTGACCCTGCAGCTCTTCAGTCTGCTGACACCAGTGTCCAAAATATCCATGGTGGATGCATCCCATGCTATTGGTAAAGCCAGCCTCGTTCACCCTCTCTCAATTCTGGTGGTGGTCGTGTTCATCATTTGGTACAATAAGATAATATGAATTTACTGCTTTTAACAATTCTGCTTTAAAATGGTTCCTTGGGAGTAGTTTGTTTTTTCTTTAAAAGTCTATATAATGTACGTCTCAATTACCTATATTATAGAAAATATTTTTAAGGTAATAGCATAAAAGGGGCCAAAATTATTTATACGATATTGGCAATTTCTTTATGCTTTCCAGATCAAACTGCAGGTACGATTAGTTTATTCATTGCTCTTGTACAGAAAAAAAAACAAACATTTTTTCTTAACTACTAAATATTTTATTTTTTCTTTGCTTTTCTGTCCTTCTTGAAAATTCTCTTGGTTTCCTATTGTTTTGAAATAACCCAAATCAACAAGCCAGATTTTAATGCCATGGCATGTGGCCCAGAATTCATTTCATGAAGTCAGAACTTAACACAGAGGGATTAAGTCATTTCTTATCATTTTAAAGAGTCTTTTCAATTACATGACTAAGACTTAAATTGATTGGCCTACGTCCTCTCACACCAGTTTTTCTTAAAATATGTTTTTTGATAAAAATTTCCAAGTGTACTTCAGCACAGTTCAGTCTGTGCCAATAAAATCTGGGCCAGCCATCCTTATTAACAAAAGTCCAGTGCAAGATAATCACTGCATCTGAAAATCGCAGATCTACCTCGGTGTCTGTTTGTTGTAACTGATGCCATTGTGGTTGTGCATTTTTCATCGACTTTGTGTTAGATCATCTTCGGCTGATTTAAAAGACTGCTTTTGCGTCACCTCAGTATAAAAATCTGTGACATGCCTTCACACTGTTAACAGCTAAAATATACCATATTCAGCTATCTCCATTGTATTTTCTCTAATCCAGGATTTCCACTGAATGTCTTGTGTCTCCTGCCTCAGCTGATTCAACATTTTGAAAATCCCAATCAGTTCTGTAAGGATATAGCTGAAAGGATTGCTCAGGTATGAGTTACAGTTCCACACTCAGGCAGATCCGTAGAGGCCTTCAGGGAGCCCCAGTGTCAGACAGATTACCAGGCCCAGGGAAGGCAGTGATTTTCTCAATAACTGGAAATAATAACTAATATAACAGTAATGGACGTATAGGGGTGGCTGATGCATATTGTCTTGCTTGCTTTCATTCTTGAGAATGCAGGTGGAAAAATTTGTGAAAATTATATTAACCAAGCTAAGTACTTCCTGTAATTACCAAAAAAGTGTATCGATCTACTTTCCAGACTGCCAGAGCTTATAGTAAAATTGTTAACATTTCTTCCTGTCCATTGGGCTATTTTATTCCTAATTGATTTTCTTATTTTAAAAGGTTTGTTTAGAAGAGAAGAACCCCAAACTTTCAAATCTTGCACATGTCATGACTCTTTATAAAACGCACAGCTACACAAGGGACTGTGCCACGTGGGTCAATGTGGTCTGTCGATACCTTCATGAAGCATATGCTGACATTACCCTGAATATGGTTACCTACCTGGCAGAGGTAAGCTTTTTTTTTTTTTTTTTTTTTGAGATAGGGTCTCATTATGTTGCCCAGGCTGATCTCAACTCCTGGGCTCAAGCAGTCCTTCTGCCATGGCCTTCCAAAGTGCTAGGATTACAGGCGTGGGCCACCATTCCCAGCCAGAGATAAGCTTTGAAATAAAGGATAAAACTTATTATAGCTTCCATAGGTAAATTATTTGCATAGAATTGATAATGTACTCAATATACTCTTCCATATATTATCTGCCTATTAAATATTATATGCCTATTAAATGTTATAATACATGCTAATGGAATCATTTTAAATCCTCACAACAGCACAGTGATACGGTTACTATCATATAGCTGTGAGGCTTAGCTAGGTTAAATAATTTTCCACAAGTTTAAAGCAGCAGAGTCAGCCTTTAAGCCTAGATATTGCTGCCTCCAAAGCTTAAACTCCTTCTATTTATTATGGTAATACCTGTCACCACATGGCAGAGATCAGAAAATTTTATCCTAATTACTCTAGGTGTCCAAATCTTGTTTAAGGAGTTACCGTGTGGCTTGATATGTTTAATGGTTGTTTGCTCTGATCTAATTTTCAAAGCATACATTCTGAAATAAACTTTATTCTCGCCTTTTATTATTTATTTATTTATTTATTTATTTATTTATTTTTGAGATGGAGTTTCACTCTTGTTGCCCAGGCTGGAGTGCAATGGTGTGATCTCTGCTCTCCGCAACCTCCGCCTCCCGGGTTCAAGCAATTCTCCTGTCTCAGCCTCCCGAGTAGCTGAGACTACAGGCGTGCACCACCACGCCCAGCTAATTTTTGTTTTCTTAGTAGAGACGGGGTTTCACCATGTTGACCAGTATGGTCTTGATCTCTTGATCTTGTGATCTGCCCGCCTTGGCCTCCCAAAGTGCTGGGATTACAGGCATGAGCCACCGCACCTGGCCTTATGTTTGTTTTTAAAACTGGAATGGTAGTTTGTCATCATACCGATGTGTTTCTAGTGTATTCATTACAAACCCCTACACTGACTTTTGTGTACATTGGTGCTAGAAATACATAGAATACTGATGGACAAGAGATGAAATGTATTCCGTTTAGCGTCTCCAGTCCCCAGCAAGTTTATTACACAAGGTCAGAAAATCTATAAGGCAAATGACTGGTAGCTACCTTGTTTCAGCACTTTCAGTGTTGCTTTTTTTTCTATGATATGCATTCATAGCTATCACTAGCACCTTTCAGAAGAGATGAGGACAATCTATCCTGGTTTTTCTTTTATTTATATCATTAATCCAGATGCCAGGTAGGTTAAAAATCAGCCATTTTCTCAGAGGCTCCACAAGTCTGAAAGCATCTACCTAGCAGAGGAGAGATGCCCCATCATCCATCAGCATTTATAGTTGATCCTGCAGGATTTTGACTTGCAATACAGATCAGCAATGTGCGGACTGTGTTCAGACTATCAGCAACCCAGGATTCACTTGCTCTTTCCACACATCTCTGACATTTTAAGGAACCCCTCATAAGTACCACCCTGCTGGTTTTAATAGTCACCTGGTCATACCTGTCCCTACCAGAGTTACTAAGCAAGCACACACACACCTCAGCACAGAAGTAGTACTGGGAGAATTGATTTGCTCTGCTTACAAAGGCAGACCACGCCTCCTTTAAAATAAGGCGAAGTATAGATAGTAAGGAGGTAACATCTGTTTGGCGCACTAATCATAAGAAGTTTCAAAAATGCAAATGGTATGTAGCATATACATACAAGGGAATATTATTCAGGAAAGAATTCTGATGCATGCTTCCACATGGGTGAACCTTGAAGACAACACAGTTTGCTTAATCATCTCCCTTTTGTTGCTAATGTTCATAATTTTTTCCATTGCCAATGGTCCTGTTATGTAGACCTTTATCAAATGATACTTGAAATTTGATCAAATAATAATAGATGTTATCAAAATCATTTTATCACATAATATCAAATGACTCTACATTTCCTGAAGTCGCATTATTCAGTCCCGTGGCGTGGGTATGTGGGTATGTTATTTAGTTCTTTAACATATTCGAGAAGTTGGTCTTCATAAAGACCCCCCAATTTGTAATACTATAAACAATGTATAAATATTCTTGTTTTCCTGTATCTCCACTAAATTTTATCATTCCATGTATTCATTTTTTAGTTTAATACTTTTTTGTTAATAATTTTGAATTATTTTATGTATTTTCTTTCTAGTAAAGATATTCATTTTTCCACATTATAGATTTACATAATTATTTTCTCGTTTTTTGTTTTGTTTTGATGCAGAGTCTCACTCTTATCCCCTAGGCTGGAGTGCAGTGGCGTGACCTTGGCTCACTGCAACTTCGCTTCCTGGGTTCACATGATTCTCCTGCCTCAGCCTCCTGAGTAGCTGAGATTACAGGCAACAGCCACCACACCCAGCTGATTTTTGTATTTTTAGTAGAGATTGGGTTTCACCATGTTGGCTAGACTGGCTTCAACCTTCTGACCTCAGGTGATCCACCCACCTCAGCCTTCCAATGTACAGGGATTACAGGTGTGAGCCACCACGTTCATCTGTTTCCTCATGTTTTAACCACTCCGTAAATACTGTGGAATTTCAACATTTACTTGGATCGTCTCTATCAACTTTTTATTTTAAACAGTAAACGTTTATCATGATGTCCGTCACATATATTTTTTCCTTATTTTGCTTTCCTTTTGAACAATATCACTGATTTTTTTTATGATTATAAAAGCAGTATATGTTCATAACAGAAAATTTAGAAGATGCAGGAAAATTTTTTAGAAGAAAAGAAAAATCACCCAAAATAATAGAGAAACAATATTAACATTTTTAAATGTCTTTCCAATGTTATTTCTGTATAACATACACATTCATGTCAATGTTGGCATCATCTGTTAAACAGACAATTATGTATCCTTCATTTCCCACTCAATATTACCTGATATCCTCCACTGTCTTTAAAAATGTCATTCTGATAACTGCATGATGTTTCGTTATACAGGTTGCCGTTAACCTGTGTATCCATTTCCCTCGTGTTTGATATTTGAATCGCTTACAGAGTTTTCTTGTTTTGTGTATATTTTTTGCCATTATAAATAATGCCATGATAAAATCTCATATGTAAATCTTAGCTTCTATCTCTGGTTTGAGAAACATTCCTAAAAGTATAATTACTATGTCAGAAGATAATGGATCTCTTCATTGCTCTTGATCTCATCTGCCAAATTACCCAGTTTACATTTCTACTGATACGTAAGAATACCCATTTCTTTATCTCCCCATCAATACTGAATATTACCCATTTCTAATCTTTGCCAGTTTGATAACTGACAGATTGTATCTTTTGTTCAGATTTGTAATTTTTGATCATTGGTGTTTGATGCTTTCTTTTTGAGGTGTTTTTAATATTTCATCATGTGAATTTTATACTTACATATTCGAACCTCCACACATGATATAGTCTATTTTGATAATATCTTCATTTCTTTACAGTTGGGATTTTATTTCCCCTCCTAAGGAAATGTGCAGTCAAGGCAGGCATGGTGGCTCTTGCCTGTAATCCCAGATACTTGGCAGCTGAGGCAGGAGGATCTCTTGAGGCCAGGAGTTTGGGACTAGCCTGGGCAACATAAGAAGACCCCCGTCCCCTAAAAAAATAAAAATTACAAAGGAAATGTGCAATCTAAGTGTGTTGGAAAACGTGGGTCCTTCCCTATGAAGATCTGGTGTGTGACTGACTCCAGCTGCACTTTGCCCCCACAGCTGCTGGAGAAGGGTCTCCCTAGTGTGCAGCAGCCCCTGCTCCAGGTGATCTACAGTCTGCTTAGCTACATGGACCTTTCTGTCGTTCCTGTCAAACAGTTTAATGTGGAAGTTCTGAAGACAATTGAAAAATATGTGCAGGTGAGTACTTGGATAACTTCACTAAGCAACCAGTCATTCCAGAAAGACAGAGGCTTTCACTGTAGCTTGGCTACAAAACTCTGGGTGCCAGGCCACTCATTCATTCCTTGACATCCGTGACACAGCCAGGGCAGTTAATAGTGGGAGTTGACCACACCCTGAGTAGGATTCCGAAGAGAATGAGAGCACAAGACCCTGGCACATTCCAGTGCCTTCAAAAGACACATTTCTGCCTCTTGGGGCTATAGGCCGGGTATTGAAAGCACACACCTGACTTGGAGGGCAGAGGCAGGATCTTGTTTTTTATGTCTTGTTTCAGAGGAGAGGGGACAGGGAACTGTAGGAACGTTCACGTGTGCCAGGTTCGACGCCCGGTGTCTCAACATGTGAAGGGTTGTAAAATTGTCACTTTAGAGTTGAAGGGTGGTTAAGAAACTTGCGTAAATGTACTTGAAAATACTCCTACAAACAAACAAAAAACGTTTGTTTGAGGGGGATAAATAAAACAAGATAACAAAATGTGAATAATTGATGAAGAGTACAAAGCAAAGGGGTTCATTAGGCTAGTCTCTCTGTTTCTGTGTATATTTTAATATTTCCATAATAAACAATCTTTATAAATATTTTTAAAACCAAGAGATTGGCCCCAAGACTTCAGTTATTAAAGGCTGGAGCTGGTATTTGGATCCAAAGCCAGTGTTTTTGTTTTATTGTACCAGACAGCCTTCCTGACAGGATACTTGGTGGACATCTCCAAACACCTACAGACTGGTTCTTTAAAGCTGTACTCTGAGAAGACCCTGAAACACAATTTATTTTAATGAAAATAAAAATAAATATCAAGGCGAGGCGCAGAGAGTCAACCTGTAATCCCCGCACTTTGGGAGGCTGAGGCAAGAGGATCACTTGAGGCCAGGAGTTCAAGGCCAGCTTGGGCAACAATGTGACACCTCATCTCTACAAAAATAAAAATATTAGCAAGGTGTGGCGATGCACACCTGCAGTCCCAGCTACTTAGGAGCCTGAGGAGAGAGTTTCCCTTGAGCCCAGGAGGTTGAGGTTACAGTCAACCGTGATCACACCACTGCACTCCAGCCTGGGCAACAGAATGATAGATAGGAAGATAGGAATATAAATAGATAGGAAGATAGGTCAAACACACCAGGGCAAGTTTGTAAAGCCTGGAAGTTAATCTAAAACATAAAACACATGACCACAGACTAAAGCAGGGAGGCTCCGGGCCATGGGAGTAGTGCAGGGCCACCGTGGGGTTAAGTGGAGAGCGCCTAGCTCAAGAGTAGAGACATCTTTTTCTCTACAGTTTATTTGTCCCTCTATTTCTTCTCTGGAGTGTACTTCGTAACTTGTAGGATTCAAGGGCAAATGCTTGGTTCTCTCTGGTTGAGCTCATTGACGAAGATATACAGTATAAATTTTAGATATTCCTGTCCATCTCTACTTTACCAATCAAATTATTTACAGAAATTACTTAATGCTAAAAGTGACTTCAGGCATTTTGCAAGTGACATTGCGCCCTAGTACTTGCCCCACATAGGATAGGCAGTCAGTTAACAGTTTCTCACTTCACTCACAGGAGACAGGTGGTCGGTTCACATCTTTCTATGAATGTGTGCCCCATGTGGTTGTTTAATTAGTCTGTGCATTTTGTCTTAGGCCTGTGGGCCACCTCTGGTATTGTGTATCTTACCTCAAATAGTAGCTTATTTCACATTTAAACCATGGCCTCCCTTGTGCAGAATCTAATAGATGTTTTATTTCATGTGCTTTGACTGCAAAGTCCAGGCAAAAATAATAATAATAACTTTTATCAAGTTCATTTATCTATGTTTCTAATACTTTTATGGGAGCAGCACCCACTCTGATTGGAGGTTGTCAGAGAAACAAAGATGGTAAAACTGAGTCTTAAATGCAGAGTAGAAATTTGACATGCCAATAAGGAGGTGAAAGGTATTTGAGGATGAGGGCATAGCATGAGTAAAGGCACAGAGGCGGAGAGAGCTTGCCAAGTTTGGGGAACTCTAGCAGCAGCCTGGGGGAGATGACCCCTGCAGGCCATGCTCAAAGAGTGTGGACTCCACCCTGTCCACCAGAGGGAGCCCGTGAAGGAGTTGAGTCAGGGAAGTGGCTTGGTCTGAAGAGTTCTAGGAAGCTCACTCTAGCTGGATCTGATGCTCTTAAGGGCAGCAAGCCAGGACACCAGAAAGGGGACACTGAGATAGTCCAGGAAAGGCCTGAGGGGGTGCCGCTGAGCAATGCCAGCAGGAATGCAGAGGAGGGAACAGATTACCAGGAGGGAGGGAAAGAAAGGGTTAAGAAGGGCTTACAGATTCTTGAGTTAAGTAATGAGGAAGACAAGAAGTGAGAAGAAAAGAGGGCTGAAGGCAGAGATCCAGGCACCCAAGAAGCAAAGGAGCAGGAGGAGCCAGAGAACTGGACAAGGACCAAGAAGACTGGAAAACAGAGGTGGGAGAACTTTCAGAAAGAATGAATTGAACAGTCAGTGGCATAAAATGCACTGGGAGCTTTTTTTCCAAATGAAGGAGGTGCCTCATTACCAATAATGGTACCTCATTAGTAAGAATTTAATTTAGTTGAAATGGACAAAATTGGTCTTTTTTATTTGTGTGTTTCCTAAATGTAGCTCTTTTTATATATACATTGCCTTTTTATGTCATTTGCCTTTTACTTATCATGGAACCTCCTGCACTGTTTTTAAGTCAGTGAATTCTGACTGACCCCTAGCTTCTCACTGGTCATTCTGACTTACATTAGCTTTAAAAAATGAAATTATTTTTAACCCTTGAATGTTTTATTTCCTGCAGAGTGTTCACTGGAGAGAAGCTCTGAATATCTTGAAGCTGGTAGTGTCTCGGTCAGCCAGCCTCGTTTTACCTTCGTACCAGCACAGTGACCTCTCAAAAATAGAAATACATCGAGTGTGGACTAGTGCTTCCAAGGAGTTACCTGGGAAGACCCTGGACTTCCACTTCGATATTTCAGAGGTACTTAGCTATGTTAACTGTTTCTGTGAACTTTAGCGTGAATTTGTAGTAGCAAAGGTCAAAAGTAGTTGCCTAGAAAAAGAAGACTTATTTGACAGTTATTTCAAATGAAGATTTCTAAGGACTAAATTAGGTTCTGCTTTTTTAAGAACGCATTGAGTGTCATATTCACTGGGACTCTCAGTTGGCAGCTTTTAAAAATAGAAACTGGCCTCAGTTACGTAAAAAATGATTTTAAAAAGAGATATTTAAAAATGGAATGATCGTAAGCATTTTAAATCATGACCTTCACTCATTCTTTATCTCACAATGGTCATGTCTTTATATACACAACGTTTCTCCCTGAATGACAGCCAGTTCAGCAGTCACCAAAATTTACAGGAATACAGACTTCGCTTTTACAGTTGCTTCCCCAACCCACACTATTTTTTAAACAAGTAAAACTAAATTCTTGTCTTGAAGAGGGCAGGGGAGGGAGAGGGAGGAGCAAGAGACTAGGGACCCAAGCTAAGGAGTCAGGAAGAAAAGAAAGGACAGGAAGTGGTCCTGTTTACCAGGTAGTTTACGAACAAACATTTGGGAGGCCTGTATTGAAGCATAAGATGTAAAATAACTTTGCTTTCACATCTCTTACTCCATGACTTATGAACCCCCAAAGCAGAAACTGCACTCTGTTCATGTTTATGACCAGGGCCTGGTACAACATCTGGTGCATAATAGATCACTAATAAACATTTCCAAACACTGCTGAGTGAATAAATTCACTAAGAAATAAACCTAGTGTCAAACACTGCATGTTCTTACTCATAAGTGGGAGCTGAAAAATGAGAACACATGGACACAGGGAGGGGAACATCACATACCGGGGCCTGTCTGGGAGTGCGGGGCAAGCAGAGGGAGAGCATTAGGAGAAATACCTAATGTAGATGACAGGTTGACGGGTGCAGCAGACCACCATGGCACATGTATATCTATGGAACAAACCTGCACTTTCTGCACATGTATCCCAGAACTTAAAGTCTATTTTTAAGAGAAAAGTAAAGAAATAAACCTGGTTTGCTTATATGGAACTTACTTGCACTATTATGTAGGTCATATCCAAGTTTGGTTTTTATGCAATGGTCCTCACTGACCTTTCATCATTTCAGTTTTCAGGATGAGATACTATTGGCTGCCATTGTGACACCTGCATCTATATTTAATATGTAAATAACATTAAGGTTTCAATTTAATCCTTGTCTATTTCACATTTTTTTTAACATGGCAAGGGGGAAAAGCTATTTTTACTCTGTGATTTGAGTTTATTGTGTCCCAAAGAGATACAAAAAAACATGCAGCCAGTTAGCAGCATGCCCTGGAGACGCAAAACTGCTGCAGAATGATGGGTCTCAAGAGCCAGGCATGAAATTGACAGTTTCTGCCACTGCCGCGGTCAGGCCCATGAGCTGGTGTCTGTGAAGGAGACCGGCTCAGAGTTAAAGTTCGGGAAGTGCTGCTCACGCAGCCACCCCCACTCTAGAGCTCTCGGGAAGTGAGATTTCTCAAGTGCTGCCCGAGTACCTGGCCCTGACCTCAGTCATTTGAATAATTGAAAAGATATAAATGAGTTAAATACATTTTTAAATAATTGAGAGTATATAAAGGTTGATGATTAAAAGTTGGGAGAAGGAAAGGAATTTTGGTCTCTTGTTCTAACTGTAAGAAATTTTTTTAAGTTTAAACAATCGAAAACTGACTAGTTGCCTGCACATTTTGCTTCTCTTTATCAGTGGTTTCTAAAGCATATTAAAGAACAAGCAGTTGCATTTTTCTGCTGCTGAAGAGGGGGAGAAAATGTTGAACATGCAAAATGATTCATAATGTATACTTGAATACTGAGAAAATGAGCCCATTTGTAACACTGAACTTCTCTAATCTTATTCTTAATCAAATAAGCCATCCTTGGTTGCTTCTGGGGAGAGGGGTTTCATATATCACAGAACTATTGAGACAGAAGAATGTGCTTTTGTCTTCTTTATTCTCAAGACTCCAATCATAGGGAGGCGGTATGATGAGCTGCAGAATTCTTCTGGGCGTGATGGGAAGCCCAGGGCCATGGCCGTCACCCGGAGCACATCTTCCACTTCTTCAGGCTCCAACTCCAATGTCCTTGTTCCTGTGAGCTGGAAAAGGCCCCAGTATTCTCAGGTATGCAATCCTAGACCCACAGGCCTGGGAGGGAGTTTAGGGACCTATTGAATCCAGATGGCTATGTCACAAGGGAATCCCCCCTTTCACCATCCCAAGGTTGCCCGTATAGGTCTCCACACTTCCAGGGACGGGGTCTTGTGACATTCCACGGAACCCATTTTCTCTTTGAACAGTTCATTACCTTGAGTTGAAGTCTGACTCTTTGTTGCTTCTATCCATTCGTTCTAGTTCTCTTAAGGTCTAGAAAATAAAATAAAAATCTGGTCTCTCTTTCACATGGCAGCCCTTCAGACATTTAAAGAAATTCTGTCCCTCTGCCACTGTCCTAAATAAGTCCAAACAACACATCCTTAGTTCACCCAACCAATTCTATAGCACTTGGACACCCAAAGGGTTGATAAGGCTGCACACCCAAGGACCACCCTGGCTGCTGTCCACGAAGCAGGTACCTCAACCATAGTGTCCATGCACAGGCTGAGCCATGCAGATGGGGAGGGGTGGGGGTACTGCTGCCAGATTCTCTGCCATCACAGCATAGGATTGTATTCACTATGTGGTGACTACATCATAGCAGAGATGCCACTGGGCTTCCTGTCAAGTTACACTTCTGCATTATTCAGGAGCCTTTGTTGACTTGTGACAAATCCATTGAAAAACTACTTTATGTGATAAAGGAACTTATTAACTTACCCATCTTGGCTTCAAGCACAGTTGGCTCCTAGTACACAAGTGTCAGAAACCGGATTCTTAGACTGTCTCCTCACTGTCCCCACCTACCCTTCCCAACATCTCGCCCCTTGTTTTCCCCCTCCGTTGACTTCATTCTCAGGTGGGCTTTTTCTATGAGAGGCCCAGATGACCTCTAGGTTTACATGATCTTTGGCTCTGATGATTTCAGAGTGACAGAGGCCTTTCCCCTTTTGACATCCATAGCAATTCTAGAAAAGAGTTCTTGCAGGGTATGTGAGGGAGGCATAGCCCCACTTAGTGGGAATGAAGCCTTTCCAAGATAAAAAGAGGGACAGTGTTACCAGAAGAAGGTGAAGTGGGTGCTGGGAAGGACAAAGTGGGTGCCCAGCAGGACTTACCTTCTCTCTCAAAGGTTAGTGCCAGCTGCAACAGAGCAGGTTCTCAGTGAGTGTTCAGCTGAAAACTTCGTTGGAAGAGAGAAGAAAAATATACAGCCAATTCCATGTCCTTATACAATGACTCCTCCCCAGAATTGTAAAATGACCACTAAGATTCAGGAAAATCGTTTAGCGAGTCTTCTGCCATCCCTCAACCTCAGAGTCCTCCTGTCTCTGACCTTGAGCAGACACCATATTGAGTGTCTGCCCCCTATATAATTTGGAAAGAAGGATGAAGTGAATTGAGTTCCGTTAAGAAGAAAAATCTAAGAGTGGCATTGGCCTCCTAGCAGTTTCCGAATAACAAACTTTAAATCAGATTAAAGGGGGGGAAAATTATTTTAAAGAGATTAGGAAGATTGCTTTAAAAATTATCAACTCACCCATCATTCTGAGACCTGGGTTATCTGTCACTGGAAAATGTAATGGTTTATAGAAGAATCCCATGCTTATGGGGCTGGAAAATAGGTTTATGAAGAAAAGGAACTGAATCTGTTTAACTTTCGGAAGAAGAAACTAAGAAAGATTTAATATGGCTTAAAATAAATGAATTTTTTCATTCTACAGAAAGTATTCTTCTGTTTGAGAAAAAGAGACTGGTGCTGTAACTTAATAGAGTTGATTTAAGTATAAGGAAAGCCTTGCTAATGCTGAAAGTTGTAACATATAAGAAAAGATTATCAAAGGAAGTGATAGATCTCCTTGAAGAACCTAGGGATTGATTTTCACATACACACATATACACCCCTTGGGATAATTTAGATCACCACTGTCCAGCAGAAACATAATGTGAGCTTCATTTTATATTGTCCAACAGTCACCGTTAAAAAAAGGAAAAAGAAACAGGCAAAATTAATTTTAATAATAAATGTTACCTAACCTTATATATTTAAAACATTGTTCCAACATATTTTCTATACTTTACAATTTTTAATTGCTATTTATGTCCTTTTTTCATACCTTTGTGTATTTTACATCTCAGTTCTCACTGTCTGTATGTCAAGTGCTATTGCCCTGTGTGGCTAGTGGCTAGAAAATTAGAGTCAATGTGCTCACAGGACCCCATAATGAAACCTGCCTTGTGTTTCTTTTCCAGAAAAGAACAAAAGAGAAGTTGGTCCATGTCCTTTCTCTGTGTGGCCAAGAAGTAGGATTGAGCAAAAATCCATCAGTAAGTTCTGTCATGTATCGTGGTTACTTTGGTGTCATGTCTCCTTTTTTATTGGTCTGTTTTTGCCTTTGGTCATATAATTTAGAGGATTCAACTGTGAATGGCAAATATGATAGCCACCGTCTTGAGCAAACCGCTTGACTATTTCTCCCCACACCATGATTTTTAATCACACTGAGTTCAGAAACAATGAAAAATCTTGTTGGCTGGTTCCTCGTTCGTCTGTGAATACTGTTTCTTTTTCATTTTTTAAATTTCCTGGATTTTTTTTGTAAATATGCCCAGACTTTGTTAACAATAGAAATGATTATCTCTGCTGACCACCATGTATGTCAGATATGCTCATACTTCTTGGATATAATTTTACTCTCTGTACACACACTTCTTACTCATGTCCTTATCTTACCCACATACAATAAAGATGAAAATAATACGTTTTTTTGCATACAAACTTCCACTGATGTTACAGTAAAAAAAATTAAAGCAAAAATTATGCCATCAAGCTTTTGAATGAATGGACGATTGAAATGTTATAAGTATACTTTGGAAGCTTTTATAAAATTTAGAAAAATTTGAATTATGTATG